>CM055315.2:7887500-9137500 GCA_029255685.2 Silene conica | reverse complement strand
TAAGATAGGCTCCTCTTCCCCATAATTGTAGTCTTTGTACGGGTCCTCTAGCTCCGTTCCACTTCTCAAAATCACCGCATGTGCTTGGTGATTGTGTGATGCATCTTTGGAACTTTGACCTTGGGCAAGGAAGCCGCCCGGTGGCCTTTGAGGGTTTGCTAGAGCTTGAGAGGCAACTCGAGCCTCCATTTCCCGTATCTCCCTTTGGTTGGCACTCTTCAAATTAGCCATCTCTTGGGTGTGAGTTGCTTGCATGTTCTTGACAAGCTTCAATAACTCACCCACTTGGGAATCACTAGTATCTTGGTGAGGTGCATTGGTGAGGGGCAAGGGGAACCCATAATCATTCCTTGCACCCCCACCTTGGGAGTTGCCTTTCGGAACTTGATTGTTGAAGTTTTGGCCTTGATTGTTTGGTGGAAAGTTTTGGTTGAAATTTTGGTTGTAGTTTGGGTTGTTGGAATTTTGTGGGTTGTGGTTGTAGTTGTTTTGATTTTGATTGGGGTTGTTTTGAAATGGTGGTGGATTGAAGTTTTGGTTTTGGTGTTGGTTGTAGTTTTGGTTGTTGTTGAAATTTGGATTGAAATTTTGTGGATTTTGGTTGTTTTGGAAATTGGGGTTGAAGTTTGGATCATTGAAACTTTGTTGAAAGCCTTGATTGGCTCGATTAGATTGGTTGCCTTGGTAGAAATTGTTGTTGTTGAAATTGTTCCTTGGGTTGAAGTTTGCACCCCTTGGTTGAAAACCGGGGGGGTTTTGCCCTTGAGGTTGTTGAATTTGATGAGGATTCAACACATTGGTGCTTTTGTAACTCATATAAGGACTACCTCTAATCCCTTGGTGATAGTAGTTTGAATTGGGGTTGAAAGTATTTTGGCTTCTAGGATTGTTGAATGCTTGAAAAGCATACAATTCTTCCTCACTTCCACTTCCCTCAATTGAGTTGTTTGCACAAACTTCAAATGTGTGCCCATTTCCTCCGCATAAATCACATGTGGCAACACTATTTACTTGGTACATCCCCGGGACATTGCTCTTGGTTTCTTTGCTAGTGGAGCCCTTTGTCAATTCTTCCAATTTCTTGGTTAACATGTCCAACTTGGCAATGGTTTCTTAGTTCGCCTTTGCATTGGAAAGGTGCTCACTAGGGTACTTGCTACTCTTCCTCAAGACATTCCCCCTAGTACCATAATTTTCCTCCGAATCAACAATCTTCTTGATGAGTTCCGTTCCCTCCTCATGCGGCAAGTGGTCAAAGCTACCACCCGCCGATGCATTAACCATTTCTTTAGTCCGGGGGAGAAGAGTCTGAAAAAAGGTTTGGGTTGTGTACCAAGGTGGTATCCCGTGGTGTGGGCACTTAGCAAGCAAATCTTGCACTACAACGAAAACACAATCGGGCGACAAATATTGGCGACTGAAATCTGTCGCAAAACACCTATTGGCGACGGACAACAGTCGCCAAACAGTTGTCGCTGACTTTTGTCGCCAAAAAAATTCGGGCGACTGAAATCCGTCGCCAAATTTGGCGACAGACAGGGTAGTCGCCAACGACACAATTTGGCGACAGACAGGGCAGTCGCCAAATTGGCGACAGAAATGAAGCAGTCGCCAAATTGGCGACAGACTTCAGTCGCCAATTCCCCCTGTTCAGTCGCCAATGCTCCTGACTTTCCAGGGGCTTTGGTTTCTTGTGCTCTGTTTTGGCGACTGATTTCAGTCGCCATTACTTCATTTCAGTCGCCAAAATTCCTGAGCATTTTTCATGAAAATCATTATTTCGTTTTTGCCAAATCCAATACGAAATAATATCAGTACACCTGCAACCAGAAAGTAACCAGCAATTGGTGACGAACACCTTTTGAATCAACAACCAAATCTCCTTTTATAAAAAAAGAGAACCGTTATCAAATTACATGAACACGTTAACTAAACTAATAAATCTCCACGTTCGACAATAGGTTACTAAACTAATTAACTGCTTGAAATCCCATGCTAGCTCCACTACCGTCTCCTCCCTTTCCTCTTGGATCATTAGGATCTTCATTAAATGGCTGGGAACCGGGGTTGCAAGAGTAGAAATACGTCTCCATGGCCTTAAGACGTTCTTTCATCAACCGCATTTCCTCATCTCTTTCCGCTCTTTCTCGGTCAAGTTGTGATTGCAATTTACTTACAAGAGACGGCTCGTAGGTTTCGCGCGGCTCATATGAGGACCTTCTAGCCGGTTCCTTGTAAAACACCCCATGAGCTTGTCCGGCCCCATATACCATACCCTTCTTGTAACCATCCACCAATTTGAACCAAATTTCATTATCATCCCGCTCAGGGTGGGCCTCTTTCTCTGCCTCATATTTCTCCTATATCATTAAGAAAACTATTATTAGTTAAGCAAAAACAATCATTGACGAAGGTAACAAAAAAACATCATTAGTTGAGAGAAACTATCTTACATATAACTCTTTGTCCTTCGCCTTAATCCATATTCTTCTTTGCGTCTTTTCGTTGACCTTGGAATGCGTGTCAAGGAAAAGTTCGGGCATCTCATCATCGGCTTCTTGCCGCCGTCTTTGTTGCCGCCGTCGTCGTTGTTGCTGCTATCCTTCTTCTTCTTCCCTCCCTAAATAGGGAAAATTGTTAATATAAGAAGTATAGTATATTCATTCAAAAAAGAAGTATTCATTCAAGACTTACACTAAAAATACGCGTCAAAAATGATCGTGATCCCCCGTGATGGGTAGGCTCGACCTCCGCATCTTTCTTCCCTCTTCTTTTGTTCATCTTCTTTTGAGCGGACACGGCTTGGAACTCGGGAGTCTCGCGTCGCTTCATGAGATCTTGATATTTCTCACCTACAATTAAAAAGTATGTTAGTAGTATTAAGATATTTCATTAATTCTTGTATTTACAAGTGACAAAACTTATATATTACATGTATCTTTTAGATGATTCGGTTCCTTCTTTCTTGTAACAATCTTGTAGATATAGTCTCTATATCTTGTTTTACCAACTTCATGGTATCTCTCAAGGACGGATTGTTCATGTTCAGGAGCCCAATAGAAAGATTGCTACAAAAAAAAAAAAAACAGTTAATGTAATTAGTAGTTAGCTTAATGAGTTAAAAAACAACTAACTATAATTAATGCAATTACCCGATACGCATTGAACCAAGCTTCTTTTTGAGCCTTGCTAGCTTTCCCCCAAGAAGTAGGCACAGGACCTAACAAGTTCTCCTTTGTGCTAGCAACGACCCCTCGACGAGGAGTCTGATGTCTAAACCTGTAACAGAAATTGTTAATTAAAACAAATCATTTTATTACTTTAAAAATTGAATAATACACATATAATAAACAACAACACTTACCATAGTCCCGCCGGATCAAGTATAATCCGGTTATCCTGGGTGTACTGAATCGGTATACCATCGTCCGAGTCCTCATCCACTTGAGGCTCAATCTGTACCTCTTCTTCTACTGGTTCCTCTTCTTCTTGCACGGATGAAATATTAGCACGATTACTGCCACCGCCTCGCACTCTACCTCGACCTCCTGCCATCTACAATCACATAAATGAAAATATTAGTAGGAGAAGAAAAAACATCAAATAAACATATCAAGCATGAATTTAAATTGTACAACTATTATATACCAAATTAATCATCATCCTCATCCTCATCCTCTTCTAGATCTTCATCATCATCATCACCAACATCCTCATCCTCATCCTCATCCTCATTGTCATCATCATCACCAACATCGTCATTATCATGCACTCTCACTACTTCTTCAACTTCCTCCCATCCTTCTTCCAACTCAATATTCATAGTCTCATTATCCTCCTCCTCTTCCAACTCATCATCATCTTCATCTTCATTATGATGAATGATTTCGTCTGTTGGAGACAAAATTGTCCCATTTGTTACTATTTCTTCTTGAAAAAAGGAGGTATCAATTTGTGATCGTGCCTTTGTCTTAATGACTGCCCACCATGCCTTACTATTTCTATCATTTGTCGTGCTTGGATAGGAAGCGAAATACACTTGTTGAGCCTGATGTGCAAGTATAAATGGATCATACTTAGGGTATGTTCGGGTACGATTCACTTCTACAAGCTTGTAACATTCATGTGTTCTCATTCCAGCCGGGGAATTATCCTTCCACTCAATCTTGAATAAGGTAGTCTTGTAAGCTCGATCACGACCATTGTAAGACATCTCAAAAATGTCCTCTATAATACCATAGTATTCGTGGTCATCAACGGAAGAAATAGTAACACCATAATTGCATCTAGCCTTACCCTTACCATGGTCGAATGTGTGGAAATTAAATCCATTAACTGAATATCGGTTCCGCGTCTTAACCAAGCGTGAAGGACCGAAGGCTAAACTCCTTATCAAATCATCTTCGATATTGAACTCAAGCACATGGTTCAGAAACCATTTTGGGAATTTGTCTTCATGTTTATCCCAAACATCATCCCTACTTACATTAGGATGTTCCTTAATGAAATCATCCACAAACTTCGTTTCATATGGCTCTAAGATCTCGCTATTTGATAGAACGTATAAGTGAGCACGATTGTATTCCTTGTCATCCAAATATCTCGTTCCACCTTTAGAGGAACAACCTTCACCATCTTGAGTTTGAAAAAACTCGGGTATACTTGTATCAACTTCATCTGCTTCATCTGCTTCATCTGCATCGATCTTTTGATGTGGTAACTGAAGACCTTTAACTACTTTTTTGGTGTTGTAGAAACTTCGAGTCATGACGTTATCTTCGGGGATAGCATCCTCAAGGAAAGAAGCAATACCATCAACGGCAGTAAATGGCATATTATGCTCACACTTCAAGGTTACTATCCTAGAGGCGGCTTGTAATAATGACATTCTGCTCCCTTCGTATAAAGGTTGTTCCGCAGCTTTTAACATGTCAAAAAAAGCCTTTGCTTGGGGATTTGGAGGTTGCTCTTCATTCAAGGCTACACGGTCATCGTCATTATTGACTACATTAAACTCCAAGGCATCAACAACCATATCTCTATATGGGTTTTCATCAACATGTTCGATGTGAGGTTGTTCGTGAATTGGGGAATAGGCTTCTCCATGAAAAATCCAATTATAATAATTTGGACGAAACCCATTTGTATAGAGATGTTCTTGTACCTCAATGACATATAGGTATTTCATATTTCGACATTTGCTACAAGGACACCTAAGTTTATTTTCTAACGAGTCATACTCCTCTTGTTGCTTAGCAAACTCAATAAACTCGGCAACACCCTCTATAAACCTAGCATTAGAACGTCTCTTCTTATTATCTAATAACCCTCCATCATACATCCATGAACGTTCCAATCTCTTCATTTTAATCTAAACAAAAAAAACCCAAAAAACAATTTTCAACACTAAAAATACATATATCTAAATTAAAATTACACTCACTTAATTGAAGAACAACCTCAATCACATAATAATAACAATTTATTAACAACAATTTCCAATTATACAATTAACCACAAACTTATAAGCTAATTTAAGACGGTCTTAATAAGCTAGTATAATCTAACTAACATCCTAATAAGCTATTAAACATCCTAATCGACTACTTTAATCTAATTAACCAACATCAATAAGGCTAACAACATCATCATCTTCAAACTTCTTATAAACCCTAACCCACAATTATCTAATTAATATGCTAATTGGCTTCTAATACCTAATTAATCACAACCTAATAAGCTAAGACGGTCTTAATGACCTACTACAATCACTAAATGCACAAAACAAACCAACAATCAAACAAAAAATTGAAATTGAAATTGAGTTTCAAGAGAGTATACAAACCTTAAATGGGTTGAATGAAGGTAAGAACAAGTACGGTGGTGGTGGTGGTGGCCGGAATACGGTGACAGTGGTGTTGAGGGTGGCCGGAACACGTAGGGTAGGGTAGGGTGGTGGTGGTGGTTTTCGCGATATTGAGGATTCGTGTGTTTGTGTGTTTGTGTAATTGCGAATAAGGAAAGGGACTGAACTGCGTCTGTTTCTATATCGCAATTTGGCGACGGACTCGTAAAATTGGCGACTGAAATTGTCTGTCGCCAAATTTAGCGACGGTTTTCTGTCGTCAAACTTTGGAATCAGTCGCCCGAGTGTGTCGGTGGTGGGAAAATTGGGGAAAAAGTTCTGTCGCCAAATTGGCGACTGATTTCAGTCGCCCGAGTTTTTATTTAGTCGCCAAATTGGCGACTGACCGATGCAGTCGCCAAAAATTGTCGCCCGGTTCAGTTTTTCTTGTAGTGTTGGTATCTATCCCAAGCTTCTCCCAAAGATTCTCCCTCGTCTTGTTGAAACTGAGTTATCTCATTTCGAAGCATCGCGGTCTTAGAGGATGGGTAGTACTTGGCAAGGAAAGCCGTTGCCAAGTCGTCCCATGTGGTGAATGTATTTGGAGCATGGACATTTAACCACCTATCCGCCTTGTCGGTTAAGGAATAGGGGAAAAGCATAAGCCCTAGTGTCTCCTCGGGTACTCCCGTTTTCTTTATCATTGCGACCTTACCCTTGAACTTTCTCAAGTGCCCATGAGCATCTTCGTGAGAAGCCCCGCTAAAGGCATTCTTCTCGATTGAGCTCATTTCCGAAGGGTGTATTTCGAAATTTTGAGGAACAAGAGCCCCGAAGTTGATTGGATTGGTGGTGTCATTGTGATTGGGCCGGTTATGATCACGAAGAGCGGCAATTATATGAATTTGATGGTTATTTGGAAAGTGTGGTGATTGTGGTGGTGATTGATAAAACGGATTGTCGAAACTTTCGGATGTTGGGCTAGGATTGCTTTGATTGGGGCTTGGTGGTTCGGATGAAGAGGGGTTGTTTTGGCTAGTAGAAGCTTGGGATGCAATTCTTACCCTTGCAATGGTCTTCCTCCTTAAGGCCCGAAAGAGCCTCTCCGGTTCGGAAGTTGACAACAAAGAGTTAGAGTCACCCCTAGGCATAAAACTTAGCAAACCAATTAGTCGTCCTAGTGCTTGTTAAACACTAGGGTGAACAATAAAACAAACACTCTACAATTAACTACCAAATCTTTGATCAAAACAAAAACAAGCTCAACTAACTCAAGACTAAAACTAAAACTAAACTACACAACTTCTAACATCGTCCCCGGCAACGGCGCCATTTTGATGGCCGGCTTTTGCCGTCACTACCGGCATCAAACACATTTATAAAACCCGAAAGCAAGTAGTATCGAAATCGGGGTCGAACGCGAAGACGGTGGGGATAGTTGTGTAATTATGTTCTAATTTAAGTAAGAGTCGGGGGTAATAGGTTTGTGAATGACTAATGACTAAAGAACAACTAAGACGAACAATTAAAGCAAACTAATTAAGATTGAATCGATGGAAGAGAAGACTAGGGTTTCGGGGGTCACTAAGGTGGTTAGACGAAGATGCGAGAAAGAAAACTAGAAGGCCTCAAACGAATAGTCTCGGGTAGTCTCTTCTCTCGAGTCGACTAACCTAGGTCGGAATACCCTAGCTTTCGCTACAAATACCACAACCAACCATTAAACATGCTAAGACAAACCCCCAACCGTCGCTAAAGGCAAATCACGCTAAAGTCAAAGCTCAACTTTCGTTGAGGCAAATCATCAAACACCTAGCATGCAACAAATGGAAGACTACTTTTTTAAGAACAACTAATCAACTTACTAGCATGAATTCATCATCTAAACAACACCCAAGATCACCCCTTACCCTAGCAAGGAGACTACTCACTCATGGTAAATGAAAACATGTGAATAAGGGATGAACAAAAGCTAAACATCATGAACAAGCAAAGGTTAAACAATTGATTCAAAGGAAACTTAAATAAAAGTAAAAACTAAGTAGAGATTAGAAGAATTATACCAATGATTATAGAAAAGGAAGTAGCTTGGATAACAAGTTGAAAGATTCTTTCAAACCCTTCAAAATATAACCCAACAAAATCCTCTTACAATACCCAAGAACAAGGCTAAGTAGAATCCTAAAGAAAGATTAACAAATATTGAAAGAGTAAACAAGGATCTAAAGAAGATTAAAATATTTAAGAGTGTTTTTGTGTCTAAGTATCAAGCAATGAAACAGTAAAAACCCTAAAAATAAGCTTAAGAATGCGTTCTAATAAAATGATACAAGTGCGGGTTTATATAGAGCTCGAAAATACGAAAAGGGCCTCTCAGCCGGTCGACCGGCTGCCGGTCTGGGACCGGCTGAGAGCCCAAATATTCACTTCTGCAAAAATCTTCAAATGGTCATGCTTCCCAGCCGACCGGCCGGCTGCCGGTCTGGCACCGGCGGGGAGGCCTTTTCCTTCAATCTGATTTCTTCATCAATTCTTCAATAAGTACAGGTCCCCTCAGCCGGTGGACCGGTTGCCGGTTGTCCACCGGCTGGGAGCCCTTTTTGAGTAATCTGCCCAACATGTATAATTCTTCAATTCTTCAAATTTGACTAAGTGTAGGAAGTACATCCCAGCCGGCTGACCGGCTGCCGGTTGGCCACCGGCTGGGAGTCTTTTCTTAAGGTTCTGAAAAATTACTTCTTTTATGCCAACGAAGTCAAGTCAACGCTCCCAGCCGGCCGACCGGCCGCCGGTTGGGGACCGGCTGGGAGGGCCTGGGGATGAAATTTGCCAAACTCTTCATATTTCTTCATAAATCGCTCTAAATCCACCTCGATTTGCCCCGTTTCTTCGCCCCCGCCGTAATACCTACAAAAATTGGATAGAATAGGAATATACGAGGCAACAGACGTAAAAACACCTAAAGACACGCAAATCGAGGTCGAATCGTGACCGAAAACAAAGAAAATGTAAAGGAAATGATGACCAAAATGGAGCTCATCAACAATCAATTTAAATAATATTAAAATGACAAGGGGCCCGCAAGTAGTGGAGTCTAGTGGTTAAAACTTGGGTGAAATTCCCAAGAGACCCGAGTTCAAGCCTCCCAAAAGCAAAATTTTGTGGAGCATTCTTGGCCCGGCCCGAGTCCATGCCTAAATAGAATTCAAGCATGTCACACTCGGGTGACTTTTGTGTGCACCGAAGGTAGCGGCTGCGGGTTCCCTCGTGATCCAAAAAAAAATAGGTGAATGTTTTGTTTCAAACGGTTTTAATTCATGAATTGTTAGAGAAGTCTTCTTATCAGAAGCCGTTAGTCTTTGTTTTACTCTAGTTTATGGTGTGGTGGTTGATGGCTGGCTCGCCCCTTCTATCCGCTCAATTTTCTTTTTCTTGGGATCCTCTGTTGCAGATGAAAGCTTTGCTTGATTACTAAGTAAAAACGCAGAGAATAGGGTCTTTAATACCAGAGTAATTCCAGACTTGTACAATTAAGGTGCTACGGATATAACAGTGAAATCTAAAAATTGGGGCTGAGTAGTTTTTCGTGAAAAGCCTCCTCTTTTAATGGTAGATTTGATTGGAGTAGTTTGATTGATAGCATTAGGTTGACATTTGACAGACGAGAAAACGAAATAGGATTAGGTTGAAATGCACTAAGGAATTAGGATGATTTTAGATTGTTCTTAGATTTTTCCTTTAATTTGTAATATTTTTTTTTCCTTACTATGCCGCCCCTTCCCTCAAATCATAGATCCGCCCCTGGATATAAGGTTGGTTATGACAAGTTTTATTTAGTTTTCATCTCCAAACAAATATTAGTTCATAGATTTTTGATCTTTTTTCTAGTATATGACTATTTTACTAGGTGATCCACATAATACAATTAATTGATTAAGAAGTCTAGAATTTTGGTTTATGTCCGATCCGAAACATATAAGTATGCTACCTTCAGATTTTAACCATTAGACTCTACCCTTGCGGACTACCTTATATATCTTGTGTATATCTTTTATGAATAGTATTTTAACCGTATGCAAACAAGTGATTGAGACGGAAATAATATCAGAACTTTTATTAGTGGAGCCAGAAAGTGTGATGGGCTAAATTAAAAGCCCAAACCCAAAAGATTGGATTTGATTTAGGAAGATAATTATAGAAAGGGATAAATTAGCCTGTCGCAGGATACAAAGACCATCATCCCCCAAACACACCGGCACTTCCCTTCCATTTCTCTCTCCGCACCCTTCACAACTCACACACCTTCATACCGTCCGACGCGCGCGCAGACACAGCCTCTCAATTTTAATTCGAAGGTTTCATTTGTCTGCAATTTTAATCTCAATTGTTTACTTAATTTATTCAATTATTATCCTATTTGCCTAATCATTACTACTGTTATTCCAATGTTTTTTTTCCTTGCCCCAATTATTCAAACCCTAATTTTACCCATCTTTGCTAGATCTTTATTGTTTTTGTTGTTAGTTCTACGTTTTGTCAGTTTTTTTACTGTAGTTTTTTTGTGTGGGTTATAACTTATAAGGGTCTATGGTGTTGTACTATGAGAGTCTCGTTCATTTGTTTACCTTTTATATTCACAGTGATAGTGATGAGTGTTTTTAATCAAAGGTAAATAAATGATTGGGACTGAGGGACTGGGGGAGTAAGCTTAAGCTGGAAATGCTGTCTGCAGTTAGTTTGAATCATACCGGTTATAAATTCATGGTTTTGCTAAGTTGTACTCAATATGGACGAAGAGTTTGATTCGATTTCAATTAGTGGTTTAATTTCGGAAACTAGGTTTATAGTTCTACTTAAATACTCTATAGAAGTTTATGAAGGGTTTTGATTCGCTAAGGTTAAACCATAGGAACGATGGACGTTCTCTTACCTCATAGCTTATAGAATATGTTGCTTTGGCGCGGTACATTTAGGTGGCTGTTTTATGTAAAATGAAATGTTGGAGTGTCATGGGCAATGTCCAAGTGTCCAAACTCCAAAGTGTCGGAAATAGGTACATTGGGAAATTGTAGCTTGTGGATATAACGAATAAATGGGTATATTCTTTGATGGGGTTACGATCCCCATATTAATTTAAATAAGCGCTGCTCCATTAGTTACCATGTCCTATCTACGTATATTATTGATGGACGTTCTCTTACCTCATAGCTTACAGAATATGTTGCTCTGGCGCGGTACATTTAGGTGGCTGTTTTATGTAAAATGAAATGTTGGAGTGTCGTGCCAATGTCCAAGTGTCCAAATTGTCGGAAATGGGTACATTGGGCAATCGTAGCTTGTGGATATAACGAATAAATGGGTATATTTTTTGATAGGGTTACGATCGTGATATTAATTAAAATAAGTGATGCTCCATTACTTACCATGTCCTATCTACGTATATTATTGATGATATTTTTTGTAGCGTTTCATTCCTGCTACATTCAATATAAAAAAAGGATAATTTCCGATCGAATTTGGAAAGAAAATCAACTATGTCGCTCAAGTTTCTATGCATATAACATTTTGTACGTACTTAATACGAGGTATAGTGAAGTGGCTCCAGTCTCCAGTTAACTATCCCTGTGAATAATTATTTCATTCCTGAGGGAAAAACTTGTGTAGATGATTGGAGTGTCATGCCATTGTCCAAGTGTCGAACGTGTCGAAATGGGTACATTGAATCGTAGCTTGTCGATATAACGAATAAATGGGTATATTTTTTGATAGGGTTACGATCCTGATATTAATTAAGTTAAATGCTACGCCATTAACTACAATGTCCTATCTATGTATATTATTGATGATCTTTTTTTGTAGCTTTTGTTTCCTGTTACATTCAATATAAAAAAGGTTCCTATTCGATCGCTCTTGGAAAGAAAACCACCTTTGTTGCTCAAGTTTCTATGTATATAACATTTTGTACGTACTTAATTAAACGGGGTATAGAGTAGTGGCTCCAGCATCCAGTTAACTATCCCCGTGTATAGTTATTTCATTCCTGAGGAAAAAACTTGTGTAGATGATCGTTAATCAATATCATTTATGTTGCTCTAGATTCTATGCATACTGCATCTTTTTTACTTTTTGAAAATTTGGTGTGCGACCGTGCGTATTAAAGAAGGTTATAGATTAGTAGCTTTGAGTATTTGATTACTCTTGTGGATAATTGATTGATTCTTAAAGAAAACTTGCGCAGATGAGCGTTGAAACCGATTCTCCAATCCATTCATCGAGCAGTGATGATTTCGCATCCCTGCTTGATGCTGAGCTTGATTCCGGCTCTGATGTTCCGTCAGATTCTGATGACGACAATGACGACGATGTAGATGATGATAGGTTAGTATATGTCGTGCCTCATGGGATATGACATTATGTTCTGACAAATGAGTAGTCCACTCGGTTACAATTTGTTGCGTTTATGCAAATTGCTGGTTTGAGCTACCACAATTAGAACATTTATAAAATGTAGCTGGGAATTTTTTGCTATGCATATCATTCTCCTGAAGTTGTGATATTTTTTTCCTTTTATATCTTGTAGAAGATGCAAGAGACTCAAGGTGGAAGTGCTAGAGGAAACACAAGTTTCAACATCTTATGGTGTGAGTAAGGAGAATTCAGGTTTGATTCCAACTCAAACCTTCAAAATAGCTATGGAAGTTGAAATTGCTTGCACTTTCTGCTAATGTGTGTGGATTTGTGGCTTTCTGCACTCTGTACTGTAAGAAAAGAAATTTTAGTTGACCAGTGAGTATTGCTATAATTTTTAGGATCATAACTCATAAGAGCCACACAATTCCCAATTCTAGGTTTTGACTGTTGAGTGTAGTATTGCTATAATTTTTAGGATCATAACTCATAAGAGCCACTCTTGTGTGCGCAGATGGAACTACTAAGACTTCATGTCCGCATCCTGGTTTCTTCAGAGACATGTGCATCCGCTGTGGAGAAAAAGTAGATGATGTTGGTGGTGTTGTGCCATTTAAATACATACATAAGGTATATTATTTTGGAGCAAAGTATAGATACTGTTAGGTCATTGCTTTCATTATTTCTGAACAATTTTCAGAGAAGTTACTCTAATCAAGACCTCTTAAAATTGTTATGCAGGATTTAAGACTGGGAACTGATGAAATTTCTAGATTGCGTGACTCTGATGTGAGATCTGTATTAGGCCGCAAGAAACTGTACTTGATCCTTGACTTGGATCATACATTACTAAATTCCAGCCGTCTCGATGACATAAGCTCAGAAGAGGAATATCTACACAGTAGAACAGACTCTCTTCAAGGTCAATCTACTGAAACTTGTGTAATATTGTTATTTACGTTTCTGCTCTTACTTTACTCCTCAACTACTGAGTGCTATACCCTATAACAAACTTTTGCGAAAGACGCAACTTGTTTGTATCATTGTTGATGATGAAAGGTCTAAAGCTTGAAAAGTAAGCTGAAGCAATGACAGTAATTGGACACCCTTGCACAATGCTAATTTCCAGCTTGCAATTATATTCACAAGCAGGTTTTTATATTAATCAAAAGTTTAAGTGCTCGATATGAAGCAACATTTGCCTTCCTTAAAAATGAGAAACGGGTTTAAGACCTCAACAGATTGTATTTAAGTGGCCAATGATATTCATTTCAAGATACAAATTGGTCAGGTTTAGAATATAATCAACATACTTGTGTGTCACATGTATATGCTTCTGCCTTATGGATCATTCAAACTTTCCTCGTCTTATTTGAGTATGTTGTGTGATGCAGACATTTCAAAAGGCAGCTTATTCCGATTGGATATGATGCGGATGATGACCAAATTAAGACCATTTGTTCGCAATTTCCTGCAAGAAGCAAGCCAGATATTTGAAATGTACATTTACACAATGGGTGAGCATGCATATGCAATTGAAATGGCTAAGCTTCTTGACCCCGGAAATTTGTACTTCAATTCTAGAGTGATTTCCCAAGCTGATTGCACTGAGAGACATCAGAAAGGACTAGATGTGGTGCTTGGTCAAGAGAGTGCTGTTTTGATACTTGACGATACGGAATTCGTAAGTACTGTTCCAACTTGCTTTATTAATCTGAAGTTTTTACTGGGGTTTAATGTTGGTTGCTTTCCTCTACTTCTCCTAAAAGGTATCCTACAATTTGTAGAGTTACTTCTTTAAAAACGTTCATGTGATATGTATTAATATTATTACGCTCTCTTTTCTCTAGAGCTGCAACATTTTCTTTATGGGAAAAAAGCCAATCGGTATATTTGCCAAATTTCTCAACTGGCACAAATATTAAAGTGAAATGACTACCATATCCTTTACTTTTGAGTTAAAGTAGCCATATGGCCTACGGATTATACCCTTTAAGTATCACTTGTCTACTTACTAAATATCAGCCATTTGCAAATGTGGCAAATCCAAATTGTGAGTTGGAGTATTCTTTTGTCCTTTTGCCCCGCTAAAAGATGTTGCTCAGCTAATTGGTCATATAAGCTGATATTTTTCACAGCAAGAGACTCTAAAGAAGCGTTCCTTTTGAACTTTACGAATTCAGGTCTGGCAGAAACATATGGACAATTTGATATTGATGGATAGATACCACTTCTTTTCATCAAGTTGTCGTCAATTCAAACACGATTGTAAGTCTTTGTCTGAGTTGAAAAGTGACGAGAATGAGCTAGATGGAGCACTTGCAAGAGTTCTGGGTATTCTTAAAAGAATACATGGCCAATTCTTTGATCCTGTTAGTTTCTGTACCTTTGAATTAAATTCAGCTGCTGTCCTTTGAGTAAATTTATTCTTTCCTTTTGTTTATACCTATTCATTTGAAACCATTAAGCAGAGTAATGGAGATGACTATGCTGCTAGAGACGTGAGGCAGGTAAAGTCTTCCTAGCTTTGCTCATGTTTTTTCATAATATATCGCGTTCCTATCATTTTGTTATGGTATTTGGTGGTGTGTTATTATGTGAACTGGTCGTTGGGTGACCTTTTTTTTGTCAAATGGTTACTGTATTGCTTTTCCGTTTGCCGTTGATGGATTTATGAATGCTAAACCTCGGCATAACTTTAGTATTTAGCTGTAGAAATTACCATGCGAAGCCTTCACCTGTTTACAACTCTTAATTCTTCTTTAATTGCTAAACCCCGGCATAACTTTAGTATCTAGTTGTGAGATTACCTTAGAAACTCTTAAGGGGTCGTTTGGTTCACCGCTTAGGATTAGAAACTCTTAAGGGGTCGTTTGGTTCACCGTTTAGGAATGGAATGGATTGGAATGAGAAACTATAGGAGTAAGGGGTTCCAACTCCATACCTTTCAAAACATGTTTGGTTCATTAGAAAAATAAACATAAAGAATTGGATTTTGAATCCATGGGTAGGAGGTGGGTATGGGATTCCAGGGGGTTGGGGTGGAATGAGTATCCGAATGGATTCTAACTCCATTCCAAAATGTCTCAACCAAACACTAGAATGTCTAGAATCCATTCCATTCCAAACCACCCAACCAAACACCCCCTTAATTCTTCTTTAATTGCTATTTGATCAAGTTGGTGTGGGTTACAGCTCAACTGCACTTCATCAGCAGGTTCATATTAGTCAAATCTTATGTTTACTTCTCTTAGTTTTTTGTGATTGGTCGTAACTCCATAGATTTCTCCTTTTTATTGGGGTTTGTATCTCATCAAACATCACAACTCAAGAAACTAGTAAAAAAACTCTGAATCCCGATGCAGTCATTTTTGGATTTGCTAACTGTTTCATATAACTATAACCCCACGTGTCTTCGGGATAGCGGTAATCAAACTATTGTCAACTTTTATAATTTCTCCAAATAAAGTAAAGAACTATGTAAAATACTAAAATTTGTTATATTTGATTTTCATAACCAGATGTCATATAATTAGTCTAAAAAGTTTTGTAACAAATGTATCTTGGGAAAGAAAATTGGTAAAAGTCACCATATTTTAGCGACTACAGTCAAAGGAAGAAAATATAAACTTGAAGGATTACATTACTGACTACTCATATGAAATAGTGTTTTTTTGGGTAAATCCAGTTATAAAATGCTAAATGAGGATGTAAACAAAATTTGTCAGGTTCGGAAAGAAGTTCGAAAGGAAGTTCTAAAAGATTGTAAGATAGTGTTCACCAGAGTTTTCCCCAAGGAAGGGCCACCTGGTGATCATCGTTTGTGGAAGATGGCAGAGCAGCTGGGAGCCACGTGCTCGACCAAACTAGGGGCTTCAGTTACACACGTCGTCTCGCTAGATCCTGGGACAGATAAGTCCCGCTGGGCTGTCCGAAAGGGAAAGTTTCTAGTCCATCCAAGGTGGCTTGAAGCTGCCAATTATTTATGGCAAAGGCAACCAGAGGACAAGTTTCCTGTAATTACTAAAAAGAACAGTTGATGTTAATGGCCTTGGCCTTTTTCGGCAGGTTTGATGTGTAAATTTTGTAGCTTCTGCCGGACTAGAATTATCAGCTGGCCGACCTTGTTTTGTAGGAAGGGGATGAATATGGCAGGATTTTTCATTTAGGTAACTGACTGATAAGTAGCTTCATTGATGACTCCATTAATCCCAAATATATGCTCCTTTTCCTTTTGGTTAAGATGCTCCATAAATTTTAGGGTTTTTTGTTTAACACCACCTTTAAAAAACTTTTTTTCCAAACACCACCTTTAAAAAAATAATTTGTCAAACACCACCTTTAATAAAAATTTTTTTGCCTAACACCACTTTTTGGCCAAAGTTTCAGCGTTTGTGATGGGTTGACTTTCAGTCGATGTTTGAGATAGCAAACGAGGTCGATTTAGAGCGTTCTTGAACTCGTTGGAAAGGTGGGAGTACGGGCTTTCCAACGGCTGTCAACACGGTGGTCAAAAGTTTCTTTATGTGGGGTAGATTTATGTGTAAAGTAAGGTTGGTTAGAGAAATAGTTAGAAATTTGGGTTTACAACGAGTTATTAGAGGGGTTTTCAAGGGTCTTTAAATGAGATTATGATGTTTGGTTTGGTTTGAAATTTGGTATGTAGATTGAGAGGAGGGCAAGGTATGTCACAGTTGTGTTCACTATGGTGGTCGTTGGTGCAAGTGGTGGTTTAATGGGAGTGAATTGACCCACGAAAAATCATATTTCAACTTACATTAACCCTATGTGACTAACCTTACTTTACACATAAATCTACCCCACATAAGGACACTTGTGACCACCGTGTTGACAGCCGTTGGAAAGCCTGTACTCCCACCTTTCCAACGAGTTCAAGAACGCTCTAAATCGACCTCGTTTGTTATCTCAAACATCGACTGAAAGTCAGCCCATCACAAACGCTGAAACTTTGGCCAAAAAGTGGTGTTAGGCAAAAAAATTTTTATTAAAGGTGGTGTTTGACAAATTATTTTTTTAAAGGTGGTGTTTGGAAGAAAAAGTTTTTTAAAGGTGGTGTTAGACAAAAAACCCTAAATTTTACTATTCTTGCTTAAATATTTCCTCTTCAAGCCAATTTTATACAGTTGTTGAGTTGAATATACGTGAGATGTATTTTAGTTAAACGTATAGAATCGACTTGAATGAAGGGAGGAACATATTGAAGGGAATAATAATGTTCATGTGGTACGCTTTTGAGTTCAGGAAATAATGATACTCTCTCCCGTCAAATATAAGTACACCGGCTTGTTTTTGTAGCCAGTCTAGTTACAAATTTAGACCTCGTAAAATTGACCTGACACCCGAACTCGAGACCAAGCTTAATCTGAACACAAATTCTCATTTCAAAATGATATTATTCGTCTTAAGTTTAAGACGAGTTAAATACATACCAAATTACCTCACTTTGCCTAGAAAATGGAAAATGTCAATTTTTTTTGTCTTTATTACCTCTATATAGTAGTATTTGACCCGTCTTAAACTTAAGACGAATAGTACCCATTTTAAGCAAAACTATTGTAATCTGAACCCGAACTGAACTGAACTGAACTGAGCCAAATATTTATTGTTGCATACTAGTGTATTATTTTATGTCATTCTCATTTTCGAGATACTCCCTTCTCTCTTCAATATCTCTTAAAATATAAGAGTAAATATAATAAAATGTATACTCATTTGAATGGTCTTTTTATAAGAAATTTTATGGTGTTGTGAAATAAAGACAAGAGAGAATTATAGAGAGAAAGTAAGAGAGACAAAAGTAGGTTCTCATTCCATTATAAGAGGTATATATACATATACAATGAGATAGAGTTTCCATAAGATAAAACACTCTAAGATATTATAAGATATGGACATCCATATAATATTATACTATAATATTTCATAACACTCCCCCTTGGATGTCCATCACTGAAGAAGATGCCTCGTTAAAACCTTCCTAGAAAACCTCGTGGGAAAACACTAGTAAAGGAAAAGAGTACACTAATCTTCAAACACGCATAGCAAAGCTGCCTCGTTAAAACCTTTCCATGGAAAACCTAGTGGGACAAAACCATAGCTAAGGAAAAAGAGTACAGCGCGTGTTACTCCCCCTGATGATGACATAACTTGATAAATCTTGAAATGATCCATGCTTTGATATAACTTCTCGATCGTTGAAGTAATATCCATTGTAGTTAATAGACTTGAATCTCCGGTCAATAGAAATCCATGACAGTTTCGATATCACATTTCTTTGATAACTCACACTCTGGATATAATCATTTCATAACAAATCTTGGATCTTCATTTCAGTTGATACTTCCACAAAATGATTCTTCTCCACAAAAACGACATGACATTATATGTCGAAAATAACTGTCATCTCAACAATAATGACGATCATGACTATAGCGTTATAATGCGCTTATGTTGCTACCTCGTTAAAAACCTTGCCAGAAAAAACCCGTTGGGACAAAAAACCTAGTCGAAGGGAAAAAGAGTGTAGCCATCATTCCTTAATTCCTTGTATTAAGGAGAATCAATGCGATAATTATTGAATAAATCATCCAATACCTTTGAGCTATTTTCTTTGCTAAGCCATATTGATTGACATCCTCATTGTAGATTTTAACTACAATATTTTCCAATCGTTATACTACTTCTGGGCCATAAAATAATTTTGCATGTTTAGCATAAATCTCAATTAAATAATATTCTCATATGCTCAAACTTCAAGTTGAGATAATAATAGTTTCCTTGAAGTAACTCTATATGAGTTTGAATTTTCCATTTTGGAAATAATCACGATAACCTTTCAATCGTGTCGCAGAGGTCCATATATAATCCCGAGTTCCCAAAACTCAATAAACCATCACCATTTGATGATCATTTATAAGAGACTCCTATAAGGACTTATCCTCGTTATAGTATCTCATATGATAACGTTTCTCCTTTTAAACATTTTATCAAAATATAACAATATAATTAATCACGTGCATGCATATGATATGTAACTAATTATATTCAACATTCTAAAACAAATAATAATGTAAATATTAAAACTAAATGCAATGATGAACTAAATCTCGAAATGCACATGATGACTCGATAATGCAAACTGTACAATTTTGTTTTCCAAAATTCATAACTTAAATTGACTTCGGTCAATAAATGGACTTCCGGTCCATGAGCTCATTCATAATCATTGATTATGTGTCGACAATAAAATTGGACTTATTTATAAGATCCCCATTATCTAGTCCATTAAACTCCGTGCGCAATTGCATATTGGTTCCTTAACCATATCGATATAATTTCAATATCTCGTGATATTCAATACTAAATCAGTGATATCTGAATATATACGGTACCATTTCTTTTTCTATATAGGCCATCTATTATCATTCAGATATTTATGTCACTTCCGGGACATCCAAAATTCTTTACTCTGTAAGAGTACCAACTGCTCATGCTTGCCATTTTCTTATTACTTAAAATATTTGAACCGATATGACTTTCACACTACCTTTCTTGTGTGTTTGTTGTTTAAACTGGCAAGAATCTAATTTTCGTTACACCAACTTTCTATGACTAGTTTATAGCTCGCTATACCACATATAGGGCTATCTGTCTGTAATTAAATCATATATTTCATTGTATGAACATATCACATTTTTGATAAGATGATCAAAGTGATATTAATAATACATCTTAATTATTAAATGAATACCATCATTTTAAATCCATGAACCTCTATGTGATGTATTTCATATTTGAAACAAACCGCTGAACATCGTGTTCAGTTGGGGATAATATACTTGTTTGTTTTTACCAGCTTTTTCTTATCATTCTCCCCCTAAGGTGGTAAAAACCATAACCACTTTAGACCTTAATTTCTCATTTCACCGATGAGAATTTATATTGGCATTTTTTTTTTGTATAATAACCATACAATGCAGTTGGATTTTAAATGTGCTGAATCACAATGCCCAATTTGGAGACTAACGATTTCATATAATAAGTTGTGATTACCACACAATAACTACTTAGAAAAAAATCATTATGTGGCTACAAGCCCCTTTATATAATGGCAAAATGAACATTTGCGTTCTTTATTACACTCCAAGTAGTTGTTAGATCTCAAATATCGAATATACTCAATCTTCGTGTAACGTCTTGCTTTTAATAAATTTACACGAAAGAGTTTCAGCACTTATATTTTCCTTAGGATAAACTTCGGGTTTATCGAAACGGGTAAAATAAGAACTCGGATGGCCTTAATATGTCACATCTGAATTATTTCATGGCAACTTTCTAAGTTGCCAACAATTAATATATGGCAAACTTTAATAAGAATTGGGTGTGTCTCAATAATTTCACTTATTGAACGCCACTCCAAGTTGACTATATTTCTCATGCTAAATTTGTAGTCAGCAATACTTTTTTTCAAGCTGATAATTGATGTGACAAATGACACAATAAGTGTCCCATATATGTAGGCAAGACTCATCAATAAGAAATATATTCCTCTTTGAGTTTTCTCAAATGACCAATAATTATAATCGTCAACATATACAATGATGACATACTCATGTTTATCACATCCTTTTAATGTGTCGTATAACATGATAATTATATATGTAAATTGATCATAATTTAACTTACAAATCAATTATTCTCTTAACCACAAAGGTTCCAACAACTTAAAAATTAGTTGTATTTTTCCGACAATTTACCTCATAATACCTTATGAGTGTCACATTAGCACCTTTCTTTCAAGAGTATATTAAATATCCACTTTGGATAGGAATATAAGTGTTTCAAGATAAACACACCACGTCCTCTTTCTTTCAAGAGTATAGTAAGTATCCACTTTTGATAGTAATATAAGTGTTATAAAATAAACACACCACGTCCTTCTATATAAGGACTATCGTTGACATAATTTACTCCTAATAAAATAATAATTTCACTCAAAACATTTTTTTTTTTTTTTTTCACGATATTGTATCTTCAAGACTACATTATATGAGTGAAATGAAAAGTATATTGCATCATTGCAAAATCCCATATGCCATAATTTATGAGTTTTTGACATTCATGAATAAATCCCGACTTTATTTTTGTTTTAATACATAAAATGTATCACCGTTTACAAAAATAAATTGCAAACACTGTGAACTTCAGGCCACAGTTTTAATATTTATAAACATTATGAACTTCCGGTCATAATTCGTGCCATAATTTCATTATTTGCAAACGCTATGAACTTTAGGCCATAATGTGAATGTTATCGTATCAAATTTCGAGCATATATGAGTCTCACCCGACTTTCATTACTTTAAATGAAATGAATTTTGGCTCAAAAAGGCTTCTTAGGCTCAATAAAGCCACATCATTAAGCTCAATTAAAATTTCTTTACTTGAGCCCCCATTATTAGCCTCAATAAGGTCACATCATTAAGCTTGTTATCAATAAGGCCACGTCATTAAGCTTTCATAATGTCATGTTCTCGATCTCTGTCACCGGCAGAGTCTTTTATGAGATGTCACATTCACTTCCAGGAATGGATCTAATTTCAAATATCATTATATTGTTCAATTTAAGGTGAACAAAAATCAATTTAGAAATAATCTCTTTTAACTAAAACCGTTTTATTCATTTAAAACTCAAATGCGTATCAGAATCGCAGCTGTGAACTTCTGGCGACTAGCTTTTACATGTGGACTTCTAGCCACTTGCCTTATACAATGTGAACTTATTGTATTCATGAGACAGTGTTAAATTCACACCCCTTTAAAACTTTGAACTTCCATCCTTTGGAACTTTAGGTCCAAAATAATATGATACTCCCTCCATTCATATCCACTTTGCACCTATTCCATTTCGGTCCATTCGAATCCACTTTGCAGCTTTCCTTATTTGGTTGTACTTTTAATACTATAATACTATAAAAACACTATTAAGGCCCACTTTTTCAACACAATACTAACACTTTACACCTATTTGTTGTACTTCTATTAATATTTTAACAATGCGTAAAAACCCGTGCATAAAGCAAATGTACCAAGTGAAAATGAATGGAGGGAGTATGTTTTTAAGTTTCCCTATGAAACTTCAGGTCCAAAAAAATATGAATATCATATCTCCTCATCTTTATAAAATAAATCTTTTGGAACTTCAGGCCCAAGATAGTATGAGGTGTTTCCCAATGAAACTTCAAGTCCAAAATACAATATGAATATATTGTATTGATGTGACGGTGTTAAGTTTTATACCCTTTAAAACTTTGAACTTCAGGTCAAAGTCATATTGTCTTGATGTCACTAATATAAACATATCTCCCTTATGAGACGGTGTTAAATTTAAACTCCTTAAAACTCAGGTGAAAGTCATAATATAAACATATCTCCCTTATGAGACAGTGTTAAATTTACACCCTTTAAAACTTTGAACTTCAGGTCAAAGTCATAATATAAACATATCTTCCTTATGAGACGGTGTTAAATTTACACCCCTTAAAACTCAGGTGAAAGTCATAATATAAACATATCTTACTTATGAGACAGTGTTAAATTTACACCCCTTAAAACTCAGGTGAAAGTCATAATATAAACATATATCCCTTATGAGACAGTGTTAAATTTACACCCTTTAAAACTTTGAACTTCAGGTCACCCTTTAAAACTTTGAACTTCAGGTCAAAGTCATAATATAAACATATCTCCCTTATGAGACGATGTTAAATTTACACCCTTTAAAACTTTGAATTTGAAGTCAAAGTCATAATATATGGACATATCCCTCATCATTGTAAAATAAATCTTTTGGAACTTCCAAATCCAAAGTTTTATGATATTGATATGTCGAAAAAGGTATTTCCTATGAAATTCCAATTCCATAATAATATGATATTTTACCCAACTGATAGAATAATCTCATACACATTATAAGATCCTTTTAATAGACTATACATACCAAAATCATAATTATAGTTTTACAATTAACCAATATAACATGTGCAAGAAAACGGACCTTATTCAATTGAGAATAGTAGAATAGGTCTAATATGAACCTTTTGATTATTAAAATTTTAAATAATGAATGCATATAAAAATTATAAATTCGGTTACCACCTTATACTCACCCTTGTCGATCTTTACCAACCTTGTCGATCTTTACCAAATCCAATGGCTTCCCGGTCTTCTTGTTATATTCGATAACCGCAAATACGAGGGGTAAGAAATCAAAACTTATCAAGCAAGCAATTGTACTTGATTTTGTTACGTAACTAGACCACTAGTTACTTCATTTTTTTATTTTTTATTTTTTATTTTTTTTATTATTATTATTTTTACGATGTTTGTATTGGAGAATACCTCTTTTCAATAAGTTAAAAAAATTAGCGTAGAGACTCGTGCTGATAACGTGTTGTGAAATAAAGACAAGAGAGAATTATAGAGAGAAAGTAAGAGAGACAAAAGTAGGTTCTCATTCCATTATAAGGGGTATATATACATATACAATGAGATAGAGTTTCCATAAGATAAAACACTCTAAGATATTATAAGATATGGACATTCATATAATATTATACTATAATATTTCATAACATATGGTATAATTTTATAATTTTTAGCCAGATATATTTTTGTAAAAATAAAAGTCAAAGCTCAAAAAAACAAAAAGGTCGAATAATATGGAATAAGGAGTATAATTTTATCAATAAATAACTTGATAATAATTAACTTAAAGTTGACCGAACTCGAATCCAAATATGAAATGAAACCCGACATACACAAACTCCAATAAACCTGTAATTGTTCGATCGACCCATTTACCAGGTCCTTATACCATCACTAAAGTCCACATATAAATATATTTACATAATATGCATGTTTTCTTTTATGAAAATTATGATTTAGTGAATTTTTATTTAGGGCACCAATAAATCCATAATAGTGATGAGTGGTGATCAATGATGCCCACACAATCACAGATTAATCATCCACTTAATTCTATAATTTTTTTTTATGTCCATTAATTTTGTTGTTAGTTATCTATCCAAATTCCAAACAAAAAATTATTGGCACTCATACATTTGGTCGACTCACCCAACACAATCAACTATTATAACTTCCCAATTTGTGACATTTTCATGAATGTGGGCATCGTCACCATTATCTTCTAATATCACATTAACTAATATGGGTGGCATCAAAGCTTTTTTAGGTGGGTACATGTGAATGATGTTGATATAGATAGTTTCCTAGGTATTTTTGTTATTCTTCTCACTCGTTTATTTAATTTTTTTCGCGAAGGGGTTTATGTTTTAAATAAGAATGTAGGAAATAATATCGTAGTAGATGTAGCGATTGAAATTATATACTAATAACGTTATATTCGTTCATGAAAATTACAATAGATCTCGTGAGAGACCGTCACTCACTGATCTAGTGAGAGAGATAATAGGAAAACAAAAATTTCTAGTTTCAAACGATGATAATTATCTTTGACTAAATTGTTCAAATGTTGTACTCGTATGATATAAGTTAATTGTTCATGTATAATTTAAGATAAGTTGATTTCAGATGTATATTATTTTCTTCTCTTTTTTTTTTTTTTTTTATATTATGTAGGTAGCTGTGTTTATGGTTAAAATGTCTGAGTAATATGTTTTGCCACGAGTGCTATTACGATGATTAACAGATCGATCTAAAAGATTTATTCATCGAATTTAACATTTCTATTGACAAAAGTAAGTTTTATCATTTATATATCATATTTTATGCAATTGGTACATGCTCTCCACAATACCACTCTAATATCGGCTTACTGAAGATTAATCGTTTGTTGACAATTACCTCTTTACATATATTACAAGTTGCGACTTATATTACTTCATTTGTAATACTAGCTTAGAACCCGTGCAATTTTACACGGAAATGCATAGTTAAATAGTTCTTAGTTTTATATAGATAAATGTTTAAAACGTAGTAAAAACCGGAATAACATTGTTATCAATATGTTAGAATTAGTCAGGGCGACAATTCATCTTTTGGAATTTGAGACTTAGAGTAATATTTGGTCTCGCCTTTTATCTTTATTTATAAGTTCCAATTTTCCGTTGCCCGTCTATTACGGTTTTTCCCTTACTATCGATATTTTTGTCATATTTCAATTTGAGAACAATAATTGTTACATATCCGAAAATAGGATGACCTGAGAGGCTGAGACCCGAAATTGACCCAAACTACATCACCCAAATATGACCCAAAATCCGAATTCCTCTGACTCGTCCCAAAAAAATTCTTAACTAATTTGACCCTTAATTGATCCAATCCGAAGTGGTATAATCTGAAACCACCCAACTCGACTTGGAAAAACAAAAACTCTAATGAACAAAATGACTTGAAATGAGATTTCTCTCTTAATCATTGGCCCGACCCATCCCGACCCGTAATGATCTAATCCGATCCGACCCTAATTATCTTGAAAAAAAACTGATGAACCAAACTGACATGACCCGAATTGCGGCCTGACAGAACCCGAATTAAATTACATTAACAAATACTTCTTTACAAATAAGAAATTACCGACCGAGTAATACTTCGTAGACGTCGAATTACTCAAGTAAATTCAAACTGATAAAATTTTTACACAATACAATAAAAAAAAAAATTATAAATAGTTATAGATAATGTGATTAAATAAAATCATAAAAACAAAGTATAATAGTACTGTAATATAATAATTACAATCAATATTAATAAGAAATTAAGTAATGATTTTTTTATCATAAATAACGAAATAATTACTGAGTGGGAAAATATTTAAATAATGACTGTCATGTGTCTAATGGTTTCTCTATTATAATTATAATTATATATAGATAGATATATAGATCGTATAATTTAATATCTTCTATATTAGTTTCTATTTGATTAAACAATAAGTCTTTCTTAAGACAGATCAGTTACATAGCACTTGTGTAAATGACCCATAGCTAATTATTAAAAATAGTTCTTAGTTTTATATTTAGCCGTGACATAATAGCACTATTATAGAATTGAAAATATATGTTATTGTTACACTTAAAATGGTAGTTTGGATCTCATTGAATTAATTGAATCTTTGAATAATATTGTATGGATAATTAATTATATGTGAGAATATTTTTTCCAACTATTGTATGTGAGAATATTTTTCAGAGGTTTTAATATTGCACGGATAAATTTAATATTGTACGGATAATATCTTTGAATAATATTGCTTGATGTCTATTGGCAAACAATATTTATATAAAATGTATAAAATAATTTTTATAGAATATTTATATAAAATATTTTTGCACGGATTTATATAGAATATTTTTATAGTCTAAACACTTCTAAATTTATATAGAATATTTTTGCACTGATATGCATAGGAATATTTTAGATTTTGAATATCAGTCTAAATTTATTAAATATTGTAAGGACAGGCCAGATATTCTCTATTTTGTATACATTAATCAGTGAGAATATTTTTTCCAAGATTTTCCAAAATCGATATTATATCATGGGAACTTGGGCGGGAAAATTTTTAATGTGAGAGTGACACGTGTCCAATTCATGTGTAGTGGTTCTTCTTATATACTTTTATATATAGATAGATTGTGCTCTTTTTATTTAACAGGGTCTAAGGGCCTGTTCTTTCTGGCTTATTTTCAGCTCGTTTCAGTTCAGCTCAGCTCTATTCAGTTCAGTTCAGTTCAGTTCAGCTCAGTTCAGTTCAACTCAGCTCCATTCAGTTCAGCTCAGTTCAGTTCAGCTCAGCTTCAATCAGTTCAGTTCAGTTCAGCTCAGCTTCATGTAATTCATTTCAGTTTAGTTCAGCTCGACTTTATTAAGTACATCCCACATTATTATTATTATTATTATTATTATTATTATTATTATATTTATTTATTTATTTATTATTCTAT
Source organism: Silene conica (assembly GCA_029255685.2). Taxonomy (NCBI): domain Eukaryota; kingdom Viridiplantae; phylum Streptophyta; class Magnoliopsida; order Caryophyllales; family Caryophyllaceae; genus Silene; species Silene conica. Next base: position 9,110,239 of record CM055315.2, on the reverse strand, counting down.
TTATTATTATTAATTAATTAATAATTCTTATTATGATTATTATTGTTATCATCTTGACGTGCTTCATCTTTGAGGTCATTATGGACACCAAGTGTATTCGGGTATCCCGAATTCACCAAATAATAATTACCTATAAATGTTTATATATAAAAATAATTAATGTTTAGATAATAAAAAAAATGAAATACATGTCACATTTACCACATTTAGACGTAAAATGTTTAGATAATGAAAAAAAAATATGTTAATTAGACGTAAAATATTTAAATGTTGCTTTTGTTAATTTTAAAATACAAGAAAAGAAAAAAGCAAAGTCCATTAGAGTTTACTACAAACAAATACTTAAAAATTAATATATTTTTAATATAATTGTTTTTTGATAAATCGCAAATTTGAATTAATCAAATTTTTTTTATATTATTATTATTATTATTATTACTATTTAGTATACTTTAATTAAACTTAAGTTATCTCTATTAATTTCAGCTTCATTCAGCTCAGTTCAGTTCAGCTCAGCTCGATTCAGTTCAGCTCAGCTCAGTTCAGCTCAGCTCGATTCAGTTCAGCTCAGCTCAGTTCAGTTCAGTTCAGTTCAGTTCAACTCAGCCCCATTCAGTTCAGCTCAGTTCAGTTAAGCTCTAAAAAGCCAGAAAGAACAGGGCCTAAGTCTCATTGAAAATGGACATATTCGAGTCAAGTAACATTTAAGTGGGTAGATAAAAGAAAAACTGCCTACATATCTAGATATTACTTAAAGTATTTTCAACTTATAACGAATATATCCTTGAATGAGAATTAGTAAAATTGAAAAATTTTGATCGTTAGAGTATGACGTAGCTATCGCCTACAAAAATGCACAAAGTCAAACTCAAACGAAACAATCCCATAAAGCACACTATTCACACATCTAGATTAGCTAATCGTTAATCCCAAAGATTAATAACATAATTAAGCACCAACATGTTGACAACATTAAATAAAAACATTCAAAAATGACCAATAATTACTGAGTACCCACAACGGAAATACAAATTTTCATTTGTGACGGACATATTCGTTGTAAGCTTATAACAGATCAAATAATACCCATATAGGTGTATAAGACAAAATCAAAATGACTATAAAGAAGTAAATTGTTTCGTCTTACTTACCCATATGAATAATAAAAACTTGCCCAGTCGCAAGATGGTGACGTATAACCGTATATTAACTCCACACGCATGCTTCTAGAGTTCAACCTCTTCTACTAGTCAAGTCCGGCAGGCACGCTTTCTCACTTTTGCTTAACCCCCCTCAACCAGAACAAACATAATCCAAAATTTATATCCGAAATAAATCTTAGTTTAGCGGTTAAGACTTAAAAATTCATGATAATAAATCACGAGCTCAAATATTTCTCTTGGTGTTCTATTGTTCCGTTGTTCTTACTTTAACACGTCTTAATTTAAAATCGTTCAATTTTTTTTATTACTACCCTATTTTAATCGGGTTATGGAGCAGTTTTTAAGTTAAAACGGTATTAGTGAGCGTCCGGTAGATGATAAATTGACAAATTCTCAGCATATTCAAAACATTCAGTATGTTTGTTTTTGCCCCACTAATCTATTAATTTGAGTGTTTGGTAAATGATATATTAAAATAATAATTTTTGAGCTCAATCTATTGTTCTTCAATATGCGACTCACCTATCATATCCACAATTGTAGATTGTGAAAAATGAATTTGTTACCATTTACACATTAATAAAATAATCTCTATATAAACATGCTCATTAAATCTACTAATTAAAATATACTCCCTCCGTCCCGATCAATTGTTATCTATTGCTTTTGACACAAAAATTAAGAAAAGAAATATAAATGAATTTGGACCACACAAATTATATGGCCCCACATGTAATCAAATGTCATCCACAAAAAGTTGCCAAAAATGAAAATAGATAACAATTCAATGATACACACCAAAATGGAAATAGATAACAAATGACCGGGACGGAGGGAGTACTAATTAAATCCGTCATTTTTATTGATATTAATCCGTTGTATATCAAACATGATCGTAAGCGAGAAGCCGTGATGTTTGTCCTTATCTTGTGCTCATTTAAACACAAAAACAAAAAAAACAAAATATTTAGTTTAATTTGTAAAACCCAAGATTCTCCTTTCTTCACTTACGCAATTTCAAACATTCCTTTACTTTTCCTCTTCTTCTTATCATTACTCTCATCTCTCATAACTAACACAAATCACTAAATTTGTGAATTATTCAGCTATTTCAACGAATTTGTGGGTTTTTCTGGGTTTTTGAAATTTTCTCGAGGGTATTTTTGGTATTTTTCGTTCTCTTACTATTTCCTGCATCTTAGGAGTTTGGTTTTGATGGATTATATATTAGTAATATTTGTTGAAGTAGAAGAATATTTGTATCCCAATTTATATGTTTAGTTGTTGATTTTGTATATTTTTTTGATAGTTTCTACCTAATTAAGCTGACATGTGAATACGTGATACTCTATGTGTTACTATTCGTCACAAGCTGAGTACGGATAGGTCCCGTCTCACAATATGTGAATAGGTGTGTTATTTTTGTTTGATTATTTATTTGATTTGATTTTTGTTGTTAATTTTTTATTGGGTATTTGTTTCTGTGGAATTGGTGATATAGGTTTTGGTGTATAAGTGCAGTAAGTAGATTATACATCCGATTCTGATGTACTACCACCAGTTGTATAGTTTCTGAAGAAGTGTTACTATTTGTGATGAATCTGCGAGTTTTTAGTGTTGTTGGTTGCAGTGTAGGGTAGGGTTTGATTTTGAGGGTTTAGATGGACTTAATTGTGAACTCAGGTGATGGGAGGGATGTTATCACAGGTTAATTTCGATTTCCGATGTTTCTAGTTACCATTAATGTAACCAGTGTTTGGCTTGGACCTCATTCACGGCCATGGTTAGTCAAGCTCAATTAGAAGCATTCAAGATGGGTGTGTTACCAAGTGTGAGGCTCGATTGTTTTTTATTTTAGTTTTATGATCACACGTTTTTGGTTTAAAATCAAGTATTTTGTCATATGGTCATACCCACGCTGGAGGATCGAGTGCCAGAGACAGGTACATAAAATTATGTAAAAGTTGGTTACATTGTTTACAACTAGATTAAGGAGTATCTAGAGGTAGCGAGAGAAGGTTGTATCATGTACAATTGTACATGGGAAGGTTGTAACATGTACTAGACTATGCCTTTCTATAGGGCTTGATACGGTAAGTCAAGCTTACTGTATATTCATGAATAAGAGAATCATGATGAATTATGTGTGATTGAATGGAAATGCCTTTCTATGGGGCTTGATACGGTAAGTCAAGCTAGTTGTATATTCTTGAATAAGAGTCATGATGAATTATGTGTGATTGAATTGAAATGTGACCGTGGTATGCCTTAGCTAGGTTTGCTCGGTAGAGTTGCATCATTAAAGCTTGCAACTTTTAGTTGTGGGCTTGCTCTAGAGTTTTTTGCCCTATATTTTCTTCCATAATTTAAAAGAAGTTCAATTAAAGAAGTTATTATCAACATCCTGGCTCTTCCTCAAGTAGTGTCCAAATTTTTACACCTGTTTAATGACGCCTCTTTTTGCACATATATGTAGTCTCTTCTCCCTGTCAAGTTTATATCAGTTAAATAAATGTCAATATTAGGAAATAAATCTATGAAAGGCGGGTCTTCATAGAAAGAAAAGGCTCACAGCTCACTTGCTAGTTGCTACCTTTTTTTATCTATCTTCGCATTCCGCTTGTAGTTTCGTTTGTTGATGGTAAATTATTTTTAGATTTTTTAAAATATTTTTAAGAACTGCCTGTGCTGTGAGTCTGTGACCAACTTGGGAGTTACTACTTACTAATAGAGATAGAGACGGTCTCTTTAGGGAGAATTGATTCAAGCATGCTTCTAGGACCAGTGTAGGATATAGGATCACTTGTTCTCTTAAGCAGTTAATCTAATAGTAGTTTTGGTCGTAATTGCTGTTAATAGGACTTGACAGAGATCTGTCACAGGTAACCTGCTTATCAGAGTGTCTGTACTTCCCGCTGTTTGCCAGGGTTGAATTAACAGTGCAGTCAACATGGACAATTTTATGTCCAAGTACAAATTTCTTTAAAATACTGATAGTCTTCCTTTGTTTGAATTTTGTTATCTGTGCACTTTCTGTGCATAATTCAGCATACTATACTGGTACTCATAAAAAATGAATTGTGATTAGGTATGATAAAGGGTCATCATTAACAGAGGAATGTAGAAAATAATGTTAAGAGAAAGAAGGGAAGTAATAGAAATTGAATGATATGGTGGCCTGAATGAAGAAAATGGAAGTCTACTATGTAGATACAATTACTAAAGCTGCTTGCTGATTTCTTGTTATTACAATACCCTTGTTCGGAACTTTCGATATGTACGTAATGTTTCTTAAGGGGTATTTCATAGGATAGTAAAACTCGGAATATTTGCTTGATTATTAATAGGATATTGTTTTATCACCGTTAGCGATAGTTGTGCGTGTCTGAAAATGTGGTGTGTATTTATTAGCTTGAGAGTGACTATTATCATGTATTCATATGTTGCATTTTTTTAATTTCTTTTATAGCTCTCGAGATCTTCTGGAGATGCCAGACTCAATGGAGTTAGCTAAGCATGATCTACATGTTGGACCAGCCACGAGTGATGACAGTGAATATGAAAGATTGATGACTTCTGATTTGACCAAGAAACCGGTGGCTGAGAACTTACACTCTCAAGCTGAAACAAGACTAAGACCCTTCATTTGGTGGATAAAAATGTTGTTATCCTGCATTAGTGGTGTAGCATTTGTTCTCATATTGCTAAAATGGGGAGTTCCTTTTCTTTTTGAGAAGGTATGTTGTACTTTTTAAGCTCATCTGCAATTTAATGCTCTGTTGTAAGTACTCCGTAGTCTCTAAGTAGTTTCAGACTAAAACAAAGGTTCTCAAACTAGTGTTGATGTCCAAGATACAAAAGATATAAAAAAGAATGATTTTTTTGAATTAGTCTTACGTAGGCCACCATAGGTTAGCCGCTAGCCACCAGAGTGCAAGAGTACTTTGGAACCAACTCCCCAGATACATTTCAGTATCTGTCTATACATTCTTTTCCCTCTTACGTGTTGACAAGCATCGACCTCTTTGAACTTTGTCCCTTTTTGTTTGATGTTTTTCACCATCAAGCAGGCTTGCGAGATGTTATCAAAGGAATTGTACCCTTGTACGTTAACTGTCGGAGAAAGCATATTTTGAAGCAGGAATAATGGTTAGGGATGAGTGATAATGATTAGAAAATATTAATTAACAAAAAGAATACAACTAATATGCATAAGATTGATTCCAGACAATAGACAGGGTGTGGTATTTGTATGCTTATTTATGATTTTGCCATAAGACTAAAAATGAGCTGCAAGCTCACTGTGTTATGGTAGGGTGTGGTATTTGTATGCTTATTTATGATTTTGCCATCTCTCTTATATAAGAGCATCACTAACAAATCCAAGATTAGCTTTCTTTCAAACCACCATATGTTACCCAGTATATAGTACTCCCTCCATTTTGTTAGTTCCACTATATCTTTCTCTCTGATCCATTCCGACAAAATTACTAAATCATCCTTTATTCACTTTAAAAGGACAAAAACGTGGACACTTACGAAAGTGAGTTCCACTGTATTCATCATCCACTTGACTTAAATAAGGTGACTTGTCATTTTTCCCGTTATTACTTTCTGCTTCCACTGTCTTAAAAGTGTCATTAGTGCCATTTATGCAAATGTTATGATTCCTACTTCCTAGCGAATGGAGGAAGTACATAGGATTGTGATATACCAAGAAGGCACGCAACTTCTCCCTCCATCCCATCCATATAGCCCTCATTTTACTTTGAAGGTTAAACGATTTTAGAATGGACTTATAGTTGTCCTCATTTGATTTGTATTTCCTCACAACGTACCGTAGTTATAACGTTTAAAAACTGGTAATTTCATAATATTTGTTTGGCAAATAGAACACTACAAACTTTTAATATGTTTTATAGAGTAAATTATCAGTTACTCTCTTTTACATACCAGTTTTCTAAAATAACCCCTTTTTATTATTTTTTAAAAAATTGCTCCCTTAAATGCATTTTTTGTCGAAAATTGCTTCAATCTCCAACTTAAGCAATTTTTGATTAAAGTGCATCGTAAGGAGATTTTAAAAAAGAATTATATAAGGGAGTTATTCTACATGTACTTGGGGAAACTAACGGTGAAAGTTAAGTAAAATGAGAACAGTATAAGTAGGATGGAGGAAGTAACTATTAGCCGTTATGCAGGAAAGTGATGCATCCACTATACTTCTTTTAGCAATATGTTATCAGGAAATCTCCGCCTCAAGGTTTGACTTCTCTTGTTCTGCAGATTCTTGTCCCAATGATGCAGTGGGAAGCCACTGCTTTTGGCCGTCCAGTCCTTGCTATTGTGCTTGTTGCTTCCCTCGCATTCTTGCCTGTACTTTTGCTTCCTTCTGGCCCTTCCATGTGGCTCGCAGGCATGATCTTCGGCTATGGTCTTGGTTTTGTGATAATCATGGTTGGAACAACTATTGGAATGGTTCTTCCCTTTTTAATTGGTTTGCTATTTCGTGATAAAATCCACGTAAGCTTCTGGTTGAGGTTTGCTGATATCTTGATATTGCTTTTTTTTTTTTTTTTAATGACTTACCATGTGTCAGTTTTAATTTTGCCAGCAATGGTTGCAAAGATGGCCAGACAAGGCTGCGGTCCTTAGACTGGCTGCAGAAGGCAGCTGGTTTCATCAGTTTCGTGTGGTTGCACTCTTCAGGATTTCACCATTTCCATATACCATCTTCAACTATGCTGTAGTTGTGACAAGCATGAAATTTTGGCCTTACCTATGGGGTTCCGTTGCAGGAATGGTGCCAGAAGCTTATCTTTACATTTACACGTAAGTTTGTTGAAACTGTAGTTAGGAAAATATGTTAGAATGTATATTAGGATCAGCTGCATGCATTTGTCATTTTGGTGAATAGGAACACGGTCTTACACTCTTCACTTCATGACATCTTGTTTGTGATCTGATTGCCGTAGCTACTCTTACGTCAAGCCATGAGACCCCACAATTGATTTAGCTTTTGCTTAATTATTCTAATTTTGGCCGTAGATGGAAATATCATCCTCGTTGCATTTTTCATTATGGGTCGTTTATGGATGGTCTATGTGTTCAATATGGGGGTAAGGGTGCATAATGCATATGCTCGATTCCCCCTCCTTCCGAAATTTTGTCATAGTCTCCTCTGAAGCTTTTGAGGCACTCGGATAATTGTATTAGAAATGCATTTTAAATTTTACCTTTCAAAGGCTTTTGCACTATATCGTGGTTTTTATCAACTAGATTATACTTCAATTGAGATAACCAAGCATTATTTGCAGTGGCCGACTAATAAGGACATTTGCCGATGTCAAGTACGGGAATCATCATCTAACGTGGGTAGAAATCGTCTACAATGGGATCTCCTTCATTGTTGCAGTAATCACCCTTGTTGTGTTTACTCTATACACGAAGAGAGCATTAGAACAATTTAAGAGGACGGAAACCAAAGAGAACAAGGAAGACGCTTCTTCAAACCATGATACTCGGATACAGATGGAGGCACTACCGCTCGAGAGACCCCGGCACTCCATGGTTTAGTAACTTTCCATGTTGTTCCAAGTAGGATAGAGTGTTGTAAATAAGTTGTTTGCTAGATGGTATCTTTTAGATTACCAGCAGCAGAAAATTGGTTGTATATCATAGGGTGTACTTACACTAGCCTTGAATTACTTGATGATTAATTTAACTAATGAGACCAGAATATTTGGATTTGATCCTATACTCTAGCTTGCCTTTTTATTTCAGCTTATTTGCGCAAATATTACCCGCCACTTAACTAAATTTTAGCCTAGTAAACGGCTCTGGGGAAGAGGAGGCTCGGCGCACCGGTTAAAGTGTTGCTTTGTGACCATGAGGTCATGGGTTCAAGCCTTGGGAGCGGCCTCTTGCCAAAATGGTAAGGAAATGACTTGCCCCCATTACACCCTTGTGATGGGGCCATTTCCCGGACCATCGCCTAGCGGGGACTCCATCATACTGTCCTTTTTTTTTTAAAACGGTTTTATTTATCTCACCAAAGAGAGCCTAAATTGGAAGGACCTTATCAAGTCAAAAGACTTCAACAAGTTAATAGGATGGGTACCCAGTGTTTTTTTCCTTTCGTTTTTACGGATGTAGAAAAACTTCACTCAAATCGAACTCTCAAATTTGAACTATACTTATTGTGGATATTGTGTATTGCGTTGCAATAGAGTGCGCCTTCATAACTCTACACTGGTCGGGATGAATCTTGCCTAATGTTGTGTTTGACTCGTAAAATCAATGTGCTTTAACTCTTTAGAGGACCGTTGAACTGGATAAGTTTTTATACATACCACATGAGTAGATAGATACCTTTTTATTGACAATAATAAATGAGTATTATCCCAATTAAAAAATCCGATTAGGTTTTGTAGACGACATTTTAGTAAACGTAGACGGCGTTTGTCAAAAAAATTACGTCCTCTACCCTTGGCTTCTCTCCCTCACTCTTGCTCTCTCTCTCACGTTCATACTTCCCAAACAACAACAACAATCCCAAACACCAACACTCACCCTTGACTCCACCCACTGTACCCATGACCACCGTGCCCCACCACCACCCACGACGACCGCCCACGACGCAAACAGTCCCGTCGCAAACAGTAAGTTTCCGTCTTTTTTTCGAAATTTGTTGATTTAATGTTAAATTAATGTTTCAAAGGCCAAATTGATAATAAAATAAGTTTCTAAATGATATATTGATATGAATATGTGATTAGTAGCTTTAATTTTGTTACAAATGTGGTTGTAATATGAGTTTTTGTGAAATTTGAATTAGGTAGTAATTTGTTTGATTTTTGTTGTAATTATGTGTTTAGTTTATGAATTGAAGTGTCGTTAATTGTTGAATTAGGTAATAATTCATGAATTAGGTTAGTTAATGTTGTTAATTCATGTATTTTGGGCGAAATTTGGGTCGAAATTTGTGGGATTTCTGGGCAAATTTGTCGAAATTTCTGGGCAATTTGTCGAAATTTCTGGGCAAAGATGAATGTTGAAGGTCGTATGGTTGGACAATGAGATTTGTAGTGTGGCCTAGGTATGAACAATGAATATGAATGTCAGAACCATGATGGAACATTGATATTCAACGTGAGAACCATGGTGGGACAAACAGTCCCAACGTGCGTCCATGGCTGCACGTTAGAACTCGTAGTCCTTCCCACGGCTGCACGTTGAATATCAACGTCTGTCCATGGGTTAGACATTGATGTTCAACGTGTGGACCATGGGTTGGGGTTTAGGGTTAGGGTTTAGGGTTAAGATTTAGGTTAGGGTTAGGGTTAGGGTTACAGTTTAGGTTAGGTTAGGGTTACGGTTTAGGTTAGGTTAGGGTTTAGGGTTTAGGTTAGGTTTAGGGTTAGGGTTTAGGGTTTATGAACTATTTTTTTAAATTTAAATTTTAAATTTTCATTTTTTTTGTTAATTTTCAATTTTCATTTTATTTGTTAAATTTTCATTTAATTTCATTATTTTATTTTTGTTAAGATGTTTTTATTTTGTTAATTTAAATTTGCATTTTATTTGTTTAGTATTTGATTATGTCTTTGAACATTTTTATTTTAATGATGTAGTTGACTAGCGAAAGAGATAGAGAGTTAGATCGGAGAGCGACAGAAGTAATGAAAATGCCGGATCGGACCCATGGTCAGAATGTGACATCATCGAAGCGTCGTTTGGTGGCTCAAACTTCAAGACGTGTACCACCACCACCTCCCCCTCGCCGACAGTCGTCACCTCTTATAGTAATGGTTCCTACACCTGGTCACGGTAGCAGCCGACGCGGTAGTAGTGGTGATTCGGAGAGGGAGATGGGACGTGAACTAGCCAGGTGCTTCCGACGTGTAGCCGAGGAGGTGTCGGAGGAGGAGATAGAGGAGGAGATAGAGGAGGATACGGAGGAGGAGGAGGCGCAGGTTGCTTCGAACCGTCCACCACCCGCTACTCAGACGTTGGGGAGGCGTACGGTGGTGCGGAATACGATCGGCCGTTTTATGAGAGTTGGGGAGAGCTCATCTAGCAGGGAGAGGTCGAGGACGGGGAGAGATGATTCGTGGGTCGTTAGAGGTTCAGTTGAGGGTGGGCCTAATAACCCTTATGCCTTACAGAGTTTTGGTGGACACGTAGCGTTCAGTAGTTGGACTGAACCTGATGCAGACCGTTTTAGATCGTGGATTAAGTGTTACGAAAGGCCAGCTGCTTTGAGGGAGATTAGGAAGATGAAGCTCTCCGAATTTGTATCCGAGAAGGTGATTGATAGCTGGCTAGGTGTTCTGCGGAGTAGCTTCACTACCGGTCTAGATGAGAACCTTTTGAGTGCTTTCATAGAGAGGTGGCAGCCTGATACTAACACTTTCCACATGCCTTTTGGTGAGATTAGTATAATGCTACATGATGTGGAAAAGATTCTTGGGTTGAGGTGTAGCGGTGATCGGGTGTTCGTGGATGGTTTGTCTGAGGTTGGGGATGGTTCGAGTAGGGAAGACGTTGACTTGAAGGTGAAGGTGGCTGCCTTTTTCGGGGTTGGTGTTGTAGATCAACGCTTGTATAAGGGAGGTGGTATCTCGACTTCGGCGTTGAAGGACATGGTTGAGGGTGGTAACGAGGAGGATGCGTTTCGGGCATACGTGATAATTTTACTAGGCCACCATTTTCATGGACAAATTGAGTGATAAGGTGAGTGCTCAGTTGCTTCCTTTGCTTGATGACGTAGATAATGTTGGTCGGTATGCCTGGGGTGCGGCTTGCTTAGCTTACTTGTACCGGCAGTTGGGTATAACATCCCGACGGGAGGCTTCTGGTGTTAGTGGATGTCTGCCGCTGTTGCAGGCGTGGATATATGAGTACTTTCCCCAGTTCCGACCCGGGAGTGGACGATATTCTGTTGGCAAACCACTAGTAGATGCTTGGTCTCGCCTACCTCGATTAAAGGGTGATCGGAAGATGTTGAAGTTGCATCGCCAGAGTTTGGACGCGCTTCAGCGTCATCACGTTCAATGGTTGCCTTACTGTACTCGTCCTCAGGCTGAGTGTAGGGTATCGTTCTACTATGGTTTTATCAGATTTCTTAACATAGTAGAGCCTTACTGTCCCGATCGTTGCATGCGCCAGTTTGGGTATCGTCAGGTAATCCCGACCCCGATGCAACCTCCTTCCGTTGAGCAGCGACCGACGAAGGGCGTCTACAAAGTCGAGTGGGGCCCGGATGCGGATAGGAGTTGGGGGTTCGATGGGTCGAACATATCTTTTCATCACCGGTCTACTCCAGCTTATTTGCCGTTTGAGGTTATGAGAGGTTACTTTAAGTGGTATGACGACATCTCTCACCCGTACTTTTTCCCTCCGGACCGGAGATTTCAGGCGCGGGAGATTCCCATGCACGAGGAGCCGGAAGTCGCCCTAACCGTTAGTCGGCACGTGAATACTCTTTTCCATCAACCGACGGAGGAGGCGGTTATATATCGTGTCCGGATTATGATGCGGGAGTTGACTCCGTATTACGGCCGTGATGATGAGTAGTGTTTTAGTTAGCCTTTTTACTGTTTTTAGTGGATTGTTGTAGTTTGTTGAATTTTTAGTTTAGCTTCTTTTAGTACATGGTTTTAGTTTGTTAACTTTGTAGTTTTTTAGTTTGTTGAATTTAGTTTAATTAAAACCATAGAAAACTTAAAACAACATAGTTCAATTTAATTAAAACCATAGAAAACTTAAAACAACATAGTACATAGAAAACTTAAAACAACATAATACATAATACAACATATTAATTACTACTGTACAAATAGTCATCTTCCGAAGTTGAAGACTCCATGTCTTTTAAATCGTCCTCTAGTACAATTTCTTCAGGTTGCCTGGCAATGTAGTCGTCGTAAATAGAAAGAATGTTGATTTTTTCGTTGTTCAGGTTACCAATGCTTCCAGCGCATAAATTTGACAATGTTGCATAATCCAGTACGTTTCGAACGCGAATCAAGTAAACGATGATATCATTCTCTAACCGAGCATGCTCCCATAGAAAGAATGTTGATTTCATCAACATGAGGGGTCAACACATCTTCATAGTTTCCAGCTAAAATGATATAAAGCAATCCAATTGGAGGATGTTCTAGCATGTTCCAGACTGTAGCACTTGGTATGACTAACTCAAGGCGGTCGACTAACTTTGGTAGCTCATAAACAAGTGTATCTATTTTTTGTTGAATTGCTCTAATTATTTGAGTATTTGTTGCCATTTTTGTTTTTTGTAGTTGACGGGATCGAATTGAGTTAATATGAATGGAATCACATGTATTTATAGGCAAATAATAACGGGTACTTAAACGGAAACATTTTCTAATTATAACGGTAACATATTCAAATTAAAACGGTAACATTTTCAAACTAAAACGGTAACAATTTCAAACTACCGTTGTTTTTTCATTCTCAATAACGTAATTTTGAACGGCTCGAATTCTAAATGGATAATTACACCGACTTGACCTCGTATGCCTCTCGGGATCATCACTTGGAAGAGGTAAACCTTGCCTTGAACATGCTAGAATGCTTCATCACGACTTTCAAATCAAAACCGTTTGAAAAGGCAATCGATTTTGCCCAACCAAATGCTTCATCACGATTAATCGACCAAATTTCTCGAACGAATTCTATTAATTGAAAATTTATTGAGAATGTCCGGCCATGTAATAAACAATGACATTCAATGTCTGACCATGGATAGACATTGAATATCATTGTCCAGTCCATGGCTGGACATTGACATTCAATGTCTGGCCATGGAATGAACAATGACATTCAATGTCCGTTCCATGGACAGACCGTGAATGCCATGTTTGCAACGCATTGAAAAAATCGATTTTTATCATTAGTCTAACACGAAACTAAAAATTAAACATTGCATATAATTAATTGTTCATTCCATGATTTTGGTGTTTTTATTTTTTTCGGGTTTTAGATGAATTAATCGGGTTTTCGCATGAATTTCAGAGAATTTTTCTAGTGAGAGAAAGTGGTCAAGGCATTTTCGTCTATTTTATGAAAAACGCCGTTTACCTATACTAAAATGTCGTCTACAAAAACCAACCCCCTTAAAAAACCGTCTACCAAGGTAAAGTAATCTCATTCAATACGACTCGTCTCATCGGCAATCACAAAAGACGAAAATGACCTCGGAAATGATATTCCTTCTCAGTTCAGGTCTCGAGCCATTTATATCTCTCTCCGAGTCTTCTCTTAATCCCACCCCCAAATTTCTAGGGTTCCTGAAATCTGGAATTAAGCAATCCACTTCTACAGGATTTCCCCAAATCATGCAATCCAAAAATTAAGCTTTAATCATCAATCCTCAACCAAACCCTAATTCACTTCTCAATAACCCAAACCCAACCAACCAATTCGAGGAAACAATACCTAGGGTTTTCGAAAATCATTTTCTAGGGTTTCCTTCAAAATCGCGCGCCATTCGTGTGGTTTAATTTGAATGATATAAAATGGGAGATTTACAGACATCAGGAAAACCAATAGATTCGTTGGTAGAGAAAGTATTATGTATGAATATACTTTCTTCAGATTATTTTAGGGATCTTTTTCGATTGAAGACGTATCATGAAGTAGTCGATGAAATTTATAATCAAGTTGATCATGTGGAGCCATGGATGACGGGGAATTGTCGCGGTCCGTCGACTGCGTTTTGTTTATTGTACAAGTTTTTTACGATGAAGCTTACTGTTAAGCAAATGCACGGTTTGCTTAAGCATCCCGATTCTCCTTACATTCGTGCCGTAAGTTTCTTTGCTTCTTATGTATTTTGAGGGGTTAATTGAGTTTACTGTGCTTGCATTTTGTTGGTTTACATTAGTATAATGATTTTGGTGATCGATTACTCTCTCCGTACTAATCATATGTTTACGTTTGATTGAAATACCCTTCACAATGTCGGGCTTAATAGTTATGAGTGATGGGTGTTTAATTTAGATAAAAGTTGGTGTTTTGTCAATTGGCGATTGCCGAAAGAAGACTTGTACTAATAGTTTACTAATAGTTTATGATGTGCGTGAACCAATGTTTAATTAGGCATTTAGGTGTTATGGAGTAGCTCTAGGATTCATGTCTATACTCCGTTTAGGGTGAATGCGATATTGGAGCTTGTGTGACTGTGTGTGCAAGATACATTTTTTGTTTAGAATTAAAAGGGTAAAGTTCAGAGTGAAAGACCGAGTCTTTGTAGCTATCTTGACAGTGCGTGTGTTTCTTTCCAAGTTCTTGAGGTCTTCTGACTCGAGCGTCCCCGCTAGGCGAGGGTCTGGGGAAGGGCCCCACCACAAGGGTGTAATGGGGGCCTCGAATGCTTATACTTTATGAAAATCCAATGGGCATTCAGAGGTTGCTAGTTTCTGAATGTATTTTATTCTAATGCTTATGTTGTGTCCTTAGTTTGTATCATACATGTAGGTCAATGATTAAGTCTGTCTTGCAGATTGGTTTCCTCTACCTGAGATATGCTGGGGATTCAAAAACTCTGTGGAACTGGTTTGAACCATATGTTAACGATGATGAGGTACTGTACGTGTAGCCTTCTGACTTATTAATCTCTTTATTTTTTTTGGTTTTGACCCTTTACTTTTTATCCTATGAATTAATCTACATATGTTGTGAAATGCTGTACTCTTGGACGCCGTCATGTATGTAAGTGCTGCAGGTGAGGCTTGTAATGCTATGTTGTTTTTTATGTTGCTTATTTGTCTTTATCTAAGGTGATTTTGTGAACTATATTTTTAATCACTAGATCTGATTTGTGGAATTGCTCTAGTAAGTTTGACCTTATTTCTACATCAGTCAAATTGTAATGCATTTCTTAGTTTAGAAGGGTAGTGGTTGGCATGCAATTTCAAGTGCCACGTTTAAAACATTGATGAAGCAAACTGTGTCAAATCTTAGAATATTGGCCTCTAATCTGGAGATGTCCATCATATAACTTCTTTATTTCAATAACTCATTTACCTTTTGTGGTCAATGTATGTGTAAGCTGAAATATATGTTCAAATGCTTCTGGCAGTTAAAAATACTGATGCTTGTCCTATTATAACTTATTGTGCAACTAGTTGTAAATGATTGCGGCTTGTTGCTTAATTTTTTGCATCAACCAGATCCCTAATCTTTTGTAGTAGTCAGAAGCAATTCCAGGTAGAATAAGTTTTCTACTTTTTGGAAATTCATATATAACTCCTTATTTGATCTATTCTTATTGCACCATTCAAAAGCAGTTTAAGGATCCTTATAGTCAAACAAGTACATCATATTAAGTTTCACTCATGGTAGAACTATGGAATGCACTAGCTTTTGGTTGGAGTTTATTCTTCTGGTTGGAGTTTCTTGAAAACGTATTCACTTTTGGTGTTTCTATTCTATTATCTCTGTATAGTCAAAAGCTACAAGGGAAACTAGTTAAAGAGGATAATATGGATATAAATATAGGGATTTCTCTCTCTGCCGGCAGCCACTGTTTTTTTAACACCCAGTTAGGAAGATAACTTGAAATTTTGGTTGTACCCGTGCATTAGGGGATATATGTGGATGTTTAAGGAGGATGCTATTGGACTATAGTAGGATACACTTGTCCTTTAAGATGAGAATGCAAGTTTCCCGGTATGGTAAAATGACTATTAATCAAGTTATGGATGGCGTGATTATGTTGGGAATTTGGCAGTAATTAATTTTGGATTGTGGTTCATTAGGAAAGTATTTTGACATGATTATTGTTCACTATCAGAAATGCACATTTCTTTTGAAATTTTTGTAAAGTGTAATTGGTGAGGGGAGTTAGCGGAGTATTGGAGTAACCATTGGGACAGTATAGTTGTGAAAACAAATCATTGGTCGAAGACATGTTGGGAAAATATTTAAATGGGACAAATGTTAATGGGGACTTTGGATTCCGGACTCCGGACTCAGGTGTATGATAGTTCTGTCTGGTGGAGGAAATATAGATTTATGTAGGGATGCTTAAAATGTTTAATTATTAGCACACCGAGTAAAGAATATACTTCTTTATTTCTGGATTATATAGATCTGGCACCACCTAGATAGAAGCTTATTTTTAGGCTGTGAATTCTGCTGATCATGAGTTTTTAGATATCCTTCAAAGTAAAGTTCAATACATGTAGAGATGGTGCAGTAATGTAATGCTTCCAATAAGAACTTTTGGTGTCTGATGTGATCTCATTGCTGATGATTTTCTATTTGAATTAGTAGAAATGGAAGCAGGAAACCTGTTTAGATACTCGTAAAGACGAATATTTGAGTTATTTCCTAGTATTATTTCATTGACTAATTATTTCCTACAGAATATAGAATGTTCTTATTCCCCATCCCCTCTTAAGGGCGAGTATTCATATGGGAATTTAGTTCTCTATTTGTCATTAGACTGCTTTTAGACTGCTTTTAGAAGGTTGGGGTGGCAAGTTCGTAGAGGAATTAATTGTATAGGAAGTATCGGTTATTAAAGGAATTTAGGCTTGTTCGTCATGGACAAGTACCAAAAACGGTAAAAAGGACATAGAGAAGAAAAAATGAATTAAACTGTATTCATTACCTAGCTTTTTTCATTTAAATGAGGAACATATCCCTATTGCTGACCCCTCTTCTTCCTCTTATGTTTAACATTGCAGTTAACCCCTGTGATCTCGAAAAATTGGCCATTACCAACCTAAACACTTTGCTCACTCCAAAGTCTTTAACCACCATATGACCATAACCTTTATTGAGATTGCTATGGCTCTCACAAAGTATATAAACATCTCTGTTTTCAGTCTTTTCTGGTCAACCTGCGGTTTACAGTATCCTGTTCTGACTTTGGGGCTTTCACTGCCTGGTCGTGCCGTCCTTTCATTTCTCTTATGGTTATGGCTCTTGGGCATAATTTATTTGGTAGGTATGTGTGCTACTGGGGTGGTTGTCGATTCACGGTGTAGGAGGCTATGATTCTGTGGATGTTGGGGGGGGGGGGGGGATGTTGTGAACTCATTGTTTAATAGGCGTAGGTTGTTGGCCTGGTCGCTGTAGCGATTTGGTGCTATGGATTTTTGACAAGCGAGGTGGTAGGTTTGTAGGTGTCATCCATGGTGAATTGGCAAGGGTCAAACCGTAATTTGAGGATTGGTGAAATCTTATGTTGTTTATCTGAGGGATTTGGAGGAATTTGTAAGAGAAATTTTTGGGAAACTGAATGATTTTTTTTCCTGTAATTAGTAGAGACGAGAGAGGGAATGGCGTTATAGAATGCCTGATATCAGATTTTTGAACAGTTTCTGAATAAACCAAACGACTACTCAGAAACCACATCTGTAGCACAAGTTCACACCGGATAAAACTTCCCGATTTGGTGGCTGTTGATGGCCTGCAGCAAAAGATGCTATATGATTTAATAGGTTTGTATTGTATCTGGATTTTTAGGTTTTGTTTTGTACACAAGAATTTCCTTGCCGAAGTAGCTTTGTTGTTGAACTTTACCCATAGATTGTGCAGTTTGGTAATAGACGTCTCGAGTCTAGACCTTCAAAACCTGGGCCGACACACTTCTAGGGTCATGAACCCGGAAATTATGAACCGTGGCCCCTAAGAGGTAAGAACTAAACATCCAACAAATTTAGGATTAGGGTCACAGCTGATCTCGACTAACTTGTCTTTACCCAAAGCTGCATACAATTTGCAAAATATGTATTTAGAGGATATAGATTAAAACGACAATTATGTAAATCTTAACTAACAAGTCATAAGTATGAATAAAATATCGGTTTTTCTCACATGTTCCCTTAGGGCACACATTAATAACCTAAATGTGGTAAGATTCACAAGATATTCTCACTAATTTTGGTAAAAGTGAGTTTATACTTGAATATTTAATGAGAATATCTTGTATATATTTCCACATTTAGGTTATTAATGCGTGCCCTTTAGGGCACACGTTAGAAAAACCGATAAAATATTAATAATACATGTCAATTAGTAACTATTTTATCAAGTATTGATAAAGAATAAAGCAGTGTTACTCAGACACGCCGATACGTGTCGGTGTCCGACACGTGTCGGCGTGTCGGACACGGCTATTTTGGGTGAATTTTCCTATTTTGTGGTCTAAATCGAAGTGTCGAAGTGTCGTGTCGTGTCGGACACAGACACGTGTCTGACACGCGACACGGCAGTTAAGCGACGTGTCGGAGTAACATTGGAATAAAGGCATGAAATTGTTTTTTTGATTTGTATTCCAACCTTGAAATTGATTCGAACTTGAATTGTCCTTTCCTGTATTTTGACCTGACAGTCTGACACCTATTCCTGACCCTTACTGATCTCATATGTCACGATTCATAGAAAGTAAAACAAAGGGAAAAAAAGAGGTTTTTACTATTAACTTATTTCAGGTTGGTAGTGCTTTTCTTAAAGTTGACACGCGTGCTTTTGCTTACTACTGATTTTGTCTCAAAAGGTCCGGAAGTGCAGCTTTTGTCAACAATGAAGTGCTTCAGTGTGTTCTTCGCAAAATGACAAGGTTTCCTATATGATTTCATGTTTGTTACCCTCGCTGGCGATTGCTTAACCTTGTTGTTTTAGCTATTTAAATTATTCGAATGGTATTTGGGCATAATACCTTTTTTTCTCTCCCCCATTTATCCGAATATTGCCTAAGGTTAGGAGTTTATCTAATGTGCTGGTAATTCTTCCTCAGGAATTTTCTCCTGGATCTAATGGAAAGATGACGACTATGGGTGTCTATGTGCGAGACCTTCTTCTTGGACAGGTTAGTTTGCCCTTATGTACTTTGTTTGCTTGTCAAACGTGCTGGCCTACTGCTGGGTGTGTTCTGGTTTTACTCTGCTCGAGAATTAATGAAATAGAAATACCTGGCAGTTCAGCTCGTTTTGATTTTGCGATCACATCAAGTGGTGCGTCTGAGGTATACTTTGACTAATTGCTCTCCTTGATAATGCAGTACTATTTTGATACTCTCTTTCCTCGTGTCCCTGTACCTGTTCTCCGTCAAATTACGTCAAATCTTGAAAAAATGAACCTGCCCACAAAGCCTTCAGGTTCAATAGGAGACAACAGTAGATTTGGATCTGAAGACACTGCACGCCGTCCTCCTTCTGTCAAGGCTGCTCTTTCCGTTTCTTTCGGACAACGTGCTCCCCATCGTGCATCAACTAGAGATTCCTCTCCTGTTCGCCGTGCCCTTCCCCCTCCTTCGTATGATGATGATGGTAGAGATGTTTCACGAAGATCCCCTAGTAGGCATCGTAGTCAGAGCCGTGATTTGTCTGACAGGGATTACATGGATAGGAATGGAGACAAAGCTAGGGATCGAGACCGGGACCGTGATCGAGATCGGGACCGGGGCCGAAACCGGGATGGATATAGTGACCGAGATATTCGTGACCGGGATGGAGATCGAGCTCGAGATCGTTATCGCGATAATGATAGAGATAGAGATAGAGATCGGAGGAGGGATTATGACAGACCTCGGTACTCAGAGAGGGAGGGGAGTAGAAGGGATCGCGACAGTGACAGGCATAGTGATTACCATTCCCGAAGAAGCAGGAGCAGAAGCAGAAGTAGGAGTAGAAGTCGTAGCCGCCAAACTCCTAGTGAGCGCTTTGATGATCATTCAAGTTTTCAGAGAGATGCAGGCAAAGAAAAACAAAAGGCTAGCATGTCTAGTAATCTGGCTAAGCTCAAAGATTTGTATGGTGATCTAAGTGAACAAAAAGGCGATGCTAGTACAGGAAGAGGGTTCAAGGACAGCGGCACTGATGAAGTCTTCAGATTAGGTGGTTCGACTTGGAGGTAACTTGTACGAGACCGTCATTCATGTTAGATCAACACATTAACCCTATAATCAATTGAGGATGCCTGAGATTTGTGTTGATCATAAATGAGCGTCTCATACCGGATATACTTAGCAAGTTAGCATGGACCTGTTTTATCAGGAGAGTTTGTCGCTCTTGCTATGTGCCGGTTACTTCACTTAAACTGACGGACATTGATCTGTTCTGAGAAATTCTGTTGAATGTTTCTGTTGTACACTATTCCGTAGTACCATGTTAGTTATACATTCGTTTCCCTCAGTATTTTCTTGTTATAATTTGAAGTTTCATGTACCTTAGCAAAATTGGTCACTTATCGATGATAAGTTGTAACTTTTGGTTTTAAATATGCACAAATTCTCATTTAAGACGACATTATATGTCTTAAGTTTAGAAAACGCCTTTCTAACGGCTTTGAAAGGCAATTGTTTCCTTGGTAGAAAAGAAAAATATTACATTTCTTATTGCGGTACAATTTTGCGCATCGGTTCAGATTTTGGCGGTGTGTTAGCCTTTACAATACTATCTATCCTTCCCTTCTTCCCACCCCACACCACACCATAATCCACCAGAAACAACTCCCTCCTTGGCCCTCGCGGGAATGTTATTTCATAAAATTCTAAAACCACATATCTCCATCGAAACCACCACATTCTCGCTGAAAATCAAACCTTCAACTTGGTCTGTTAAACCACTCTCCCTTCATTTCCTAGTGAAGCACTGAAGCAGAAGACGGCGAAAAAGTGATTTCCTTACCAAAATTGGAACTTGTATCCGATTAAGGAATGAAACAGAGAAAGCATAACAGAAATCATGCCATTCTTAGTGTGTAATCCCCTCTTAAACCCCACCACACTACTCCCACTTCTCCATTCCTCACTCAACAATGGCATTCAATCCCCAAAAAGCCAACCCATTCCTACTTCGGCTCGCCCGTGCCTTAATCCCTCTCGGCATTGGCACTGCTGCAGTAAGCTCCACCTTCAACACTGACGGCGGCCAAAAAGCCATTATGTTTGACTGTTTTGGGGGACACTATAGGCGAGGGGACCCACTTCAAAATCCCATTGTTCCAAAAACCTTTTATCTTTGATATCGGAACCCGGCCTCATGAGTTCTTATCCATGTCAGGTACTATGGACCTTCAGATGACAATATAACTCTACGGGTTCTGTCTCGCCCTGATGAGGCAAAACTTACAGCCATTTTTCAGCATCTTGGGTTGAAGTATGATTATATGGTGCTTCCTAGTATTGGTAATGAGGTGTTGAAAGCTGTTGTTTCTAAGTTTAATGCTGATCAGCTTCTTACTGACGGCCCTCGGGGGTTTCTGCTCTTGTCAGAGATAGCTTGATCAAAAGGTTTTTCTGTTAATCTAGTTTTTGTCTTCTGTGTAACTATTGTTTAAGCGTACAACAACTCAACAACGTTCCTTTTATATGTTTAGCATTTCATCGTCTAATAATAGTAATAACTAATAGAAAGGCCGCAGTATACTGTACAACGGTCTTGTTCTATAATTTGTGATGTCGTATATAGTGGTTGTTTGATGTGTTTATGAACGGAATTTGTGGGAATGTTTTATATTTTGAGTTTGGTTCGTTACTGGTAAATGTAGGCCCAAGGATTTCAATATTATTCTAGATGATGTTGCTATCACTCACCTATCCTATGGAAACGAATTCTCGAAAGCTGTGGAGCAGAAACAATCAGCGCAACAGGAGGCAGAACGGTCAAGGTATTTGGTCATGAAGTCTGAACAGGAGAAGCGAGCACGCAGCAGTTGATTTCAGAGACAACTGCAGCATCAGGAATGGGCCTGATTGACCTAAGGAAGATTGAGGCTATGAAGGAAAATGTGGCTACAATGGCAAAGAGTCCTCATGTGACTTGCGTCCCTGCTGCGATGAGGATGCTTATGGGCATGCCCTCTACTGCTCGCTAAGAGACGGTACGTTGGCTTTGTACAAGTTTAAGAAATTATATCGATAGGCATTGTATGTTAACTGTTAAGCATGGCTTCTGTGCTATTTGCAGGCATTGTATGTTACCTATACGTGATTGCGTTTCTTTATATTGATTCGGAGTTGAAACTTTGCGCTGCTCCGTCTTATAAATCACAAAGAGTTACCTTCAATAGGTAGATGATGGGATGGAAAAGCATATATTTATTCAAATGATTGAACAATGAACTACAGAGTACAGTTTTTTTTTCCTAATGACAGCGGTCCAACCGTAATAAACAGGTCTTCTCCACAAAACGTCTCACACAGACTCATGTTAGACGGTCTTTGAATAATAATGTAAATGTAAGACCTCTCGAACGTGAGACACTCTTAACGAATAAAAATTCAAAATTCCAAAAAACATACGGAGTATTTAACAAAATGTGGCTTCATCACCTACATTGTCTCGAACAGGAGGGATTTCAAAGTGCCAGATTCTCCCAACGCCACCAACCTTATACTTTTCACACAAAAATTCCATCCCAAATGTCTTCTCTGCTGGTCTATTCACATCATGTAAGTACACGTGTGTATTCCCGGGACGTGTTCTTGCACGCGCCATCACGGCCATGGAATAAATCGCAGCCATTCTCCCTGGGTATTCGGGTTCATACCCCCTAGGCGCGTCAATCATAATCACGTCCCATTCCCTCTCATAAACCTCATCCGGTAAACTTTCCAACGCTAACGGGCAACCCGTGTTACCTTTCAACCCCTTACTAGGCCGACAATTGGGATTGTCCCGGTAAGTGTCCAGTAGCCAGGTAGCGTCACTAAGATGGGTACGATATGACACGGTTTTTGCTTGCAAAAACGGTGCGTCCTTAAGTACTGTTGTAACCCACTCGTCCGACTCTTCTAAAAAAAGAGTGGTACCATTCGGGTTGAGTGCGGCCCACATAAGTGAGTCATACCCCAACCCGAATACTAGAAAATTACACGGGGCTGTTGTACGTAGTACATTAAATGATTGCATAATCTCTGCTAAGGTTTGTTGCGGGACAATCTCCGACGTGGCATAATGTAGGATCGCCTCTTGTTGAATTGTCGTTGAGGTTGTGGTGGATAAAGGATAGTACAAAAGTGGATTTGACGATGAATTGTCATTGCTTACAACGAACATTAACAATGCTCCGGCTACAAAACTAAGCAATGTCGCCGTTAATAGTCGCGCATTGTTAGGATTGTTTTTTATGCTGGAAATGATGTTATTGTGGCGGGTATGGTTTTTCATATTGGTTGGTATTGAGTTTGGATTTTGAGCGAACGTCAATCAAGTTTTATATATAGATAGATATGTACGAAAAAGTTGAGGCGAAAATTGATGGTGAAATAATTTAAGGTGGAAGGTAGACAAGGTAGTGCAAGATTAATGGAGTCACGTCTTGCAATGGTTGTGATATTGGAAGGCACGTCAAGCACGTTCGATGGGTAGATTGGGTACGTACGTTGCTTTGACAACATTGTTAATGTTGGGAAACTGGACGACATTTTTATTGAATGATGTTAATAATTGTTTTGTACAAATACGTTATTTTTGAATGCATAATTTTGCCATAAATCAAAATGGTCCGTTAAATTTCAGAGACGACGGAGTCTTTTACCTTGGATATCTGAATCCCGACCCACTAATTTCTGTTCATATTGTTAATAAAAAAATTTTAAGGTAAGATTATTACTAAAACTGCTCAGAGTATTAAGGAGTCGTTTTGTTGCTGACATTGCAAAATTCCATTATTAAAAAAAAACGTAGTTGCTCTTTTATGTACAGATTTTACTCAATCATATACAGTACATTTTACCATAATTTTTTCACAAAATACCATTTTTTCTCAAAAACATAAAAACTTCTATTTTTTCTATTATCCTCAAAAATTAATCAATTTCATCAATTATGCATCTAATTCTCATGTTAAACAAGAAATAATTATGACTTCATCAATTATGAATCAATTATTTTGTATAAAATCAATTAGAATTGGGTCATTTACACAAATTTTCACTTAGCAACACAAATCCAAAGTCTGAATGTAAAACGGGATATTGTATTAACTGCTAATCCAATTCAAAAAAATTCCACTTAATTTGTTATGGAAATGGGGACATAGATCTTCAATAAAGAATGTTAATGTTCAACTACAAGTTTTCCTCATTGTGTCTTATTAGAACATATGACGCCGATTGTTTATTTGTAACTGAAATTCTGAAATTTTGTCACAGGAATACAATAAGTTTTTTCTATGATTCTAATTATGTTCATAGTACTAATAATGGAGAAGAATATTGACATTGTATGTGCCTCAACTGCCAGTTTTTTGGCCCTTAATCGGCAAAAGATAAAGACACAATTTCCCACGGGAATGGGAGGAATCAATGGGTGGAGGTAGTGGTGGTGGTGGAAAAGGGTGGGGGTAGGGGTGGTGGTCGCAGGAGTGCCGGGAGGAGGTTGAGAAAAGAAAATAAAATTAGGGTTATTCTACACGGTAACCCTATTTTTCAGAGACCACACGTGGTAAACCCTCAACTTTGTTAATACGTATTGCCGTGACCCTTAACTTTTATTCCGTTAGTTTTGTCCGTTAAGTATGTAACGTGGTCAATTGAATTTTGTGATTTTCTATCAGTTAACCCTATATTTTTAAAAATTCTACAACATAACTTTACTTTTTCTAAAAATCAGATATGTATAAAAACATAATCCCTTAATTCATCTTATTTTCACAATTTTGCTTGATTACACCCAAATTGTCAAATCCACCCTCATTATCTTTCAATAAATCGATTTTTGAAAAAAAACTTCAATAAAAACGTTCTTCGATATCAATAAAAACTCTCAATAAAATATTCTAAATATCATAGTAAACGTACTATATATCGAGCATTATAATAATCAATCCCAAATTTAATTCATAGCGGTAATCTAATTAAGAAAACTTTCGTTTTTAAAATCTCAACATATATCCCAAAACTAAAAATGTTGTAAAAGCAACAATAACTTCAATTGTTCGACATATTCACAAAGTAAAGTTGGGTACAATTGAGGAGTAGAGACTTATTTGTAAACATTGGTGGATTTCTTTGTTAATTATTGTACCCGATTTTTGGAGATTTATGGTAATGATACTTTGAAGAAATGATGATATTGAGAGTTGACATTCTTTTGAGTAATCGAGTGAAAAACATGATAATAATAATAATAAATTGAGGAAATAAGGGAGTATTTTTAAGATTATTTCTTTTGCAAAAAAACAAAGAGGGTTATTTTGTAGGATACAACAAACAGAGGGTTACCTTGTAGAAAATCTCAAAATTCAATTGACCACGTCACATACTTAACGGACAAAACTAACGGAATAAAAGTTAAGGGTCACGACAATACATATTAACGAAGTTGACGGTTACCACGTGTGTTCACTGAAAAGTAGGGTTACAACGTAGAATTTGAAAAAATACAGGGTTACCAAGTAGAATAACCCATAAAATTATAAACAGAAATTTTGAAATGGGTGGGATAAAGTGGGAAATTATGTACATGATTGAGTAAATAATGTAAATGAAAGAGCATAACCCAGAAGAAAAAAAATAAAAAAATAAAAAAACGGAATTACTTTTTCACATACGGATTTTACTCTTTCACATACATTTTTTCATAAAGTTTCCAAACCCTACCCTTTTTTCTAGACCTAACAAAAAAACTCTCTCTTCTTCCTCGCCAACAAAACAACTTTTATATATTTATATTTGTCCTAATATTAAATCTAATTAAACTCCTGTCATATTACGGATCATTAAATTCTGAAATTTCCCCAATTTTCTATGTTTTCGAACTGCAATACTTCGGAATTGAGAAGTTCATGCATTAAAATAACAGTAATCAGAATACAAGTTGTCGCATTGCCTACTTGAATTCAAATGAGGCTCTTGTCTTCTAGTTTGAATATTCAATAGTATTAAATACCTAGATTAAATATGCTGGTGAATAGTTGATAATTGAAAAGAACAATCAAACATACTGGTGTTAATCAAGCAATGAACTTGAGGGGAGCATGTGGCAGAGGGAGACTGGCCCGGGTCAGTGACGTGGGGTCGCCGGAGTAAGGATTTCCGATGAATAGAGTAATTGGTGGTGGTGAATGGAGAGGGTGGTAGCCGGTGATTTAGGTGTGAAGATGGGTTAGGGAAGGGAGAGAAAAATGATTTACCAAAGTATGAAGAAATGACAAGGGTAGCACGGTAAAAAGCGTATGTAAAAGAGTAAAATCCGTATGTGAAAAAGCACGTCCCAAGAAAAAAAGAGTTGTTTGTTTAATTGTTTGGCATAAATTTTGGAAAATATAGGAATTTGAACTCTGCATGTCAATGGCTACATAATGTAAGAATTTGCTTAGCTACTCCCCTTAATTGGAAGTTCAATTTAACACAAATTCTTATTTGTGACGCACTATCTGTCATAAATTTGTGACGGGTCAAATAAAACTCATTTGGAAGATAAAGACAAACCATTTGTGTTATTCCATGCATTTTTATTTTTGTCTTATCTAGACACGTGGGTGGGTGTACTTGACCCTCCGCCATAAGAGAGAACTGTAATCATCTTCATTAAGTAATACATTACATCTTCTATAATGTAGTGGTCGTTTGATGTGTTTATGAACCCGAGTTTGGCTCGTTACTTCTACGCAATTCTAGATGATGTTGCTATCACGATTCACTCACCTATCTTATGGAAGTGAATTCTCGAAAGCTGTGGCCTGTGGAGCAGAAACAAGTAGTTTTAGTGAGGGATTTCAAAGTGTTCAAAGTCTGAACAGGAGAAGCGAGCACGCAGCAGTAATCAGGGCTGAAGGAGAAAGTGAGGCTGCAAAGTTGATTTCAGAGACAACTGCAGCATCAGGAATGGGCCTGATTGAGCTAAGGAAGATACAGTCTATGAAGGGAAATGTGGCTACCATGGCAATAAAGACTGCTCCTGTGACTTACATGCCTCGTGGGATTAGCATGCCCTCTACTTCTCGCTAAGAGACGGTGTTAAATTCAATAACGAGCCTGAGCCACACCCGAATAGAGAAGAAATAATCTACAATATAACAGGGGCGTATCTAGGACTAGAGTACAGGGGGTGCAAAAATTTAACAACTATTTTGGCGATGTGAGCTAAAATTTAAACACAAAAATCGTGCGGCTAAAGTAAAACACAAAATTAGAAAATTTGGTTCTAAATAATTCAAGAAGGTATAAATAAAATACTTTGTAGTATTTCATTTCACTTTATGGACACTATTCATAAGTCGAGTGAATTTTCGACACAATTTCTAATATATAACATAAAAGCTAGTCATGTGAGATCTTGTTTAAATTGTCTTACCGAGTACATTATGAATATCAAATTTTTTTATTTTTTATCGATATGTAACTAAAGATATTAACAAAAGAATACGAGTATTGACAAACGTGAATAAGACAAATGTATAGAATTGATTGGAATGGAGGAAATATAAATTTGTAAGTATATATAAAACTTTAATGTGAAAAAATTACGTTTTATAATATAATCGAAATAGTTGTAGTCCGATAATATGATATTAGAACATTAAATAAGCATTAAATTCAAAATTTACTACTAAATGAAATAAAAGTGCAAAAATGTTAGTTATGGGGTCGAACTCATAACCACACTAATAAAACTTCAGCATCTAACCATTAGACCACCAAATATTTGATGAATTTATTGAAACTAAATTCTTAATATTTCGGAACAAAGGGGGTGCGGGTGAACCCCCTGCACCCCCCTAAATACGCCCCTGCAATATAAACCCAAGGGAGTCCACTCTAAAACCAATTGGCAATAGAGGGACTAAGGCCCTGTTCTTTTGGACTTCAAGTCACTTAATTTAAGTTCACTTCAGATCCTATAAGTTCCTATAAGTTCAGTTCAGTTCCTATAAGTTCAGTTCAGTTCAGATCCTATAAGTTCAGTTCAGTTCAGTTCTTATAAGTTCAGTTCAGTTCCTATAAATTCAGTTCAGTTCAATTCAGTTCCTAGCTATAAGTTCAGTTCAGTTTAGTTCAGTTCCTAAAAGTTCAGTTCAGTTCAGTTCCTATAAGTTCAGTTCATATAAACTCAATTAAGAAAAGTTATATGCGGAGTATTATTTTTAACAACCGATACAAACATTTCGCTTTAATTAGTCGATACACGTCATCTATAAAAAAAAACAATTCATTAATAATTTATCCGTCTTTTACTCTCTAATTAATGACAAACTATCATCCTCATCAATGCCAAAAAACAACAACTCATCATACGACGCCCTCACCCTCACCAATTGTCACTCTCCCATTAATCAGTTTCTTCATCACCATTGTTAGAGAAAATAAATGGTTACAGAAAATTGTAATAGTGAATTATTTTTATCGTAATGTAATTGTAATATAATGTATGAGCTATTAACAAGCCATTATATATAAAGTTGAAAATATTTTAAACTACCTTGTGTTTTAGACTATTTTTTTATCAATGCCATCTATTGGATAATAATAATAATAATAATAATAATAATAATAATAAAAAGAACAACAACAACAACAACAACAACAACAACAACAATAATAACAATAATAATAATAATAACAATAATAACAATAATAATAATAATAATAATAATAATAATAATAATAATAATAATAATAATAATAGTTAACTTAGATTAAAATAAAGTTAGTTAAGTTCGGATTTTATAAGTTTAGTTCAGATACTATAAGTTAAGTTCAGTTTAGATCCTATAAGTTCAGTTCAGTTCCTATAAGTTCAGTTCAGTTCCTATAAGTTCAGTTCAGTTCAGTTCAGTTCCTATAAGTTCAGTTCATTTCCTATAAGTTCAGTTCAGTTCAGTTCCTATAAGTTCAGTTAAGTTCAGTTCCTATAAGTTCAGTTCAGTTCCTATAAGTTCAGTTCAGTTCAGTTCAGATCCTATAAGTTCAGTTCAGTTCAGTTCAGTTAAGTTTCAGTCCAAAAAAACAGGGCCTAACCCCTTGCCTTATATAGTGATAATTTTTCTCCTCTTTTATCAACGTGGGATAATCCTCACATATGGGACTTTCGGGTTTCTTCACAGACGGTATGTGGGCCTTGTACGAGTTTAAGAAAGTAAATCGATACTCTGTCTAGAGCTGGACAAAAGTGCGGGCCAGCCCGGCCCGGCCTGGCCCAGTCCTGTAACACGGGCCAACTTTTTCTAGCTCACATAGGGTCAGGCCAGGGCCAGCCCAACCCTGTAGAGGTTAGGGCCAGGGCCAGGGTCGGATTTTGTCAGCCCGGCCTTATTATCAGCCCTGTACAAATTATGGCCCGGCCCGGCCCGGCCTGGTAGAAAGTTACCGTTGAATGCCTTAGAAAGTAACCGTTGAATCTCAGAAAGTAAAAATTGCAAACCCATCAAGCAATTGGCAGTTTGGCACTTTGGCAGAAAGTAGCCGTTGACTCTAGGTATAAATTATTTGCGACGTGCAATGTTGGTAATTTAAGAGTAATTACCGGTTCATTTTTCGTAATTTGGGTTTGGTTCAGAGATGTGCGAACTTATAAATAATAAAGTTAGTTCGGGAAGTACGGAGTGTACACTAGCCTATTATATTATAAGTTCGCGGTATAGTTGCCTTACGAACGACTATGCGGGGGTCTGACTCAAAACCCCTCCCTTTCCCTTTCATTCTCCTATATATATATATATAGGATGAAATAGATTAGTAAGAACCCTAAGAAAATTACTGAATATACAAGATCTCGAACAGAAAAACAAATTGCATATTACTACTTCGAAATTATATCTCTGTTTTCTTGCCAAAAATAGAGGAACGCCGTCTTATCTCTGTAGAAAATTCGGAACATCTCAGGCATCAATATAAGCGACGAATTGTTCTATAAGAAAAGCATTTGCGATTCGGTGTTGTTCATTGTCTTATTTTCTTTGACAGTATATTTATATAACATGCAATATTCGTCACAAGCTTCTGACGGGTTAAATAGAACTCACTTGGGTAGTTAAGGATAATTAATTTGTGATTACATTTTTACTTTCATCTTATATATTATGTTGGAAATAATTAACCCATCACAAACTTGTGATAGATATATCCGTCATAAGAAACCTATTGTCCGTTCTAACATTGGTAAAATTGACAAGCTAACTGTTAAAGGAAAGATTCCACAAGAATAATAGCATTCAATTTACCATATCAAATCCCATAAATTGTGTAGCCTTTCCATCTGTTTTATTCCACATTCAAATTGTTTCCTATTTTACGTTATTTACTTCCTTAACATGTACAAGTACATTGTATTTCTTACTGTAAGTTACATGAGGTTATATATAGATAGATACAATTAACCTTAATCCTATTCTATATTTTATACTAACTAGTAAACAACTATCCAAACAATTCATTATCCTCTGCTACGTTTTCTGGAAAAATAAAAAAAAAAAACCTAGCCCGGCCCAGCCCGGCCCAACAACCCAACCGACAGCCCTACAGGGCTGGCTTTTTCTTGCCTAGCCCAGCCGAGCCCTATGTTGTTTTAGGGCCGTAACAGGGCTGATTTTTTTCGACCCGGCCCGGCCCGGCCCATTGTGCAGCCCTACCTCTGTCTACCATTTATTAGTAAGTCTTGCTTGCGACGGGTTATTATTTGTGAGGTAAAATGGCTATAAAATGAGTTAGTGGAGAAAGGGGACCACATGAATAGTGTTGAGAGAGAGAAAAAGTGGATATTTTGTGAGAGAAAACGGTATCCGTCACAAGCTTGCGATGGATAGTGCCGTTGCAAATAAGAAATTTGTGACCATTTATTGAGGATAAATCTTTTTCAGAGATCATCTCATCTAGTTTCCTCCTTCCTTTCAAAAAAAAAAACAAAGTTTCCTCCTTTAGGCATGTGGCTGAATTGATTTTCGATTTGCCGAAAAAGAGACCTGAGTATAATTTTGAAATTACGGATCATTCTAACTCTAGTGCAGTGCGATGCTATTTGCAGACATGAGTCTGAAGCCAACTTTAATCTGGCCAAGGCGAAGCTGCTGTTATAAGATTATATTGTTGGTATTCATAATACATACTGGGTTAGCTAAAATCCTTAGCTGTTGTAATAACCACTGTCCAAAACACTGTTTAAAGCGCCATTTAATAGAAAACTTAATTTTTGTAGTTTATGTACTCGAACTGGACATTTAGCTTGCAAATTTAACTCTAAGGAGTCTGAAGCCCCGTTTCACAGAACCATACCGACTTGCTATTAGATGACCCTGGGATTAACCCGAAATTATGCTTGTGGACTTCACTATCTGAGCAAACTATCATTCTTGTAGCTTGCTTGTTCAAAGTACAATTGCTACCATGACGAGTTTACCTATACGTGATTGCGTTTCTTTATATTGATTCGGAGTTGAAACTTTGCGTTGGTCCGTCTTATAAATCACAAAGAATACTCTGCCTTGGTCTCACAGACTCACAGTACATCAACATTACCATCAATAGGTGGGTGATGGGAAACATATATTTATTCAAATGATTGAGCATCGAACTACGGACTACGGACTACGGAGTACAATTTTTTTCCTAATGACAGGATTCAGCCGGAATAAACAGTGCTTTCTTCTTGACAAAACGTCTCACACAGTCTCATGTTAGACGGTCTTTGAATAATAATGTAAATGTAAGACCTCTCGAATGTGAGACCGTCTTGATGTATAAAATTCAAAATTCAAAATTCAAAAATAAATAAATACGGAGTATTTAACAAAATGTGGCATCATCGCTTACATTATCTCGAACCGGAGGGATTTCAAAGTGCCAGATTCTCCCAACGCCACCAACCTTATACTTTTCACACAAAAATTCCATCCCAAATGTCTTCTCCACTGGCCTATCCACATCATGTAAGTATACGTGCGTATTTCCGGGACGTGTTCTTGCACGCGCCATCACGGCCATGGAATAAATCGCGGCCATTCGCCCTGGGTGATCAGGTTCCCACCCTCTAGGCGCGTCAATCATGATCACGTCCCATTCCCTCTCATAAACTTCATCCGGTAAACTTTCCAACGCTAACGGGCACCCTATGTTACCTTTCAACCCCTTACTAGGCCGACAATCGGGATTATCCCGGTAAGTCTCCCGTAGCCGGTTAGCATTTTTGAGATGGGTACGATACGACACGGTTTTTGCTTGCAAAAACGGTGCATCCTTAAGTATTGATGTAACCCACTCGTCCGACTCTTCCAAAAAAAGAGTGGTACCATTCGGGTTGAGCGCAGCCCACATAAGTGAGTCGTAACCCAACCCAAATACTAGAAAATTACACGGAGCCGTTGTACGTAGTACATTAAATGATTGCATAATCTCTTGTAAACTCTGTTGCGGGATAATCCTTGACGTGGCATAATGTAGGATCGCCTCTTGTTGGATTGTCTTGGATGTTGTGGTGGATAGACGGTAGTACCAAAGTGGACTTGATGACGATTTGTCATTACTTACAACGAACATTAACAATGCTCCGGCTACAAAACTAAGCAATGTCGCGGTTAATAACCGCGCATTGCTAGGATTGTGTTTTATGTAGGAAATGATGTTATTGTAGCGAGTTTGGTTTCTCATATTGATTGGTATTGAGTTTGAATTTCGAGTGACGGTACAATCGGGTTTTATATATAGATATGTACGAAGAACGGGAGGCGGAAATTGATTTTGAAATAATTGGGTAAGTTGGTAGGTGGTGAAAGATGAATGGACTCACGTCTTGCAAGTTGCAATGATTGTGATATCACAAATTCTTATTTGCAAGGCCACTATCCGTCGTAAGTTTCTGACGGATATCGTTTTCTTTCACAAAAAACTCATTTTTCTTTCTCTTCAATACTATTTCTGTGGTCCGCTTTCTCCACTACTCATTTTGTATTCATTTTATCTCATAAAATATCCGTCACAAATGGTGATCCTTCGCAATAAGACTTACTATTGTAATATTGGGAGGCACGTCGACCGCGTTCGAAGAGTACAAACCTTTTGTTAATGTAGGGAAAGTGGAGGACATTTTTATTGAATGATGTCAATAATTACTAGTAATTTGTACGAATATGTTATTTTTGAATACATAATTTGTCATCAATCAAAATGGCCGGTTAATTTCAGAAAGGGTGGAACTCGGTCCCACTGATTTTCGTCCATGTTTGGCAATAAAAAACTTTTAACGTTGAATTATTACATAATCTTAAAGAGTGGGACGGTTAGACGTCACAAACTAGGTAGCACGGATACTTCTTTTAATTAGTTATCCCGTGTCCGATACTGTGTCCGACACTCGTAGGATATATGGCTAAACATATTATAGTTTGAACGAGAAATAAAATTTAAAAAAAGATCGATTAAAAGACGAGTTTGGGTGGAAAAGTAAGAATTAGTTATAGTAAAGGTAAAATTGTAACTTTGCTTGTTTAGATTTTGTTGAAGATATTACGGTATATTACAATATACCGTAATCGAAATAATATTATATTATAGAATAATATATATTATGCTACTACTATTAGAAGATACGATTATTATATTCAGATATTTGGAGTAGTATATACTACTCCCTCCATTTTTATCCAACTGATACATTTCTTTTTGCACGTTTGCCAACGCACGTTTTACGTGCTTAATATCTTTAGCTACGTATTTGTAAAAATTATAAAAATTATATATTTTCAATGTACTCGTAAAGACGAATTAAACAAGATCCCACATGAATATATTTTTTCTTACGTATTGAGAGAAAATTGAAATTGAAGGTTAACTTGTGAATAGTGTACAAAAACCTTATGTATCACTTGGATAAAAATGGAGGGAGTATATGATATCAATGTAATTGTTTCACAGAACGAATTATCAATAAAATAAAATTGTCTTATGAAATTCCTTCTCTCTGAAATTCTATCATGGTATAAGAGTCTTACGCTCTTGAAGCCTAAACTAAAAAACAAAACTTTCGCTGCCTCGCCGGTGGGTTAATAATGTCGTAAGAAACCTACCGGCGGGATTTCGTTATTTAAAATTTCGTATAAAAAAATGTACGTACTATCTACTTAAAAGAAAAAAATTGTTGATGTTCTTGTTCCTATTGATCATATTGGGAGATCATGATTCAAGTTGATGAATTATTCTTCCAAGATTGTACGAAATCGACTGGCGAGTTATGCACCCGAAATCGACTGGCGAGTTACGCACCCGAAATCGATTGGCGAGTTACGCATGAAAATCTGTCTGGCGAGTCCTATACGAATTTATCATCCCAATTTTGCGAAGACGGAGAAAATTAATGTAGAAACGAAGATGAAGATTAATCCTATCTTCTAATAGTAGTAGCATAATATATATTATTCTATAATATAATATTATTCCGATTACGGTATATTGTAATATACCGTAATTATCTTCAACAGATTTAGTATCAAATACATGATAAAATTAAAATTGTACGTTATTTATAACCATAAAATATATATTTTATTATATTTAAATGTCGTATCCCGTGTCCTAAATTTCATGGGATGCTGTGTCTCGTGTCCGTGTCCGTGTCCGTTTTAGTGCTACCTAGGTCACAAACTTGTGGCCGTCACAACTCACAAACAAGATGGTCGGTCTTAAAACTCTTTCACAAGCTTGACCGTGTAAAAGCAATATCATCAGTACGAATACCATAAAATGAGATACAAATAAAAATGGCTAAAATGTATAATAAAATACATATGATAATTATGAAAACATGTACTTCCTCCGTCCCGGTCATTTGTTATCTATTTCTTTAAATGGGTGTATCAATGAATTGTTATCTATTTCTAAATAGAGTAAGTTGGGGCAAGTGGGTCAAGTGTTCTTTATTTAATTATTGTGCAAGTGAGTCTTTTGTTCTTTATTTAATGTTTCTTTTGTGTACCTTTCAACCTTTTCTTGGTCTTTGTGTAGAACACAATAGATAACAAATGACCGGGACGGAGGGAGTATCCAATAATAGTAAGTCTTGCTTGTGACGGGTCATTATTTGTGACGGATATTTTGTGAGATAAAATGGATACAAAATGAGTTAGTACAGAAAAAGGACCACATGAATAGTATCGGAGAGAGAGAAAAGTGGGTATTTTGTGAGAGGAAACGGTATCCCGTCGTCACAAATGACAATTTGTGATCCAATAAACACAAATTATAAAAAATGCATTTTGAATCACAAGCATCAATAAATCAATGAGTCTTGCACAACTATACAAGTAAAAAGTCAAGTGGGTGGAAATGGCTTTTTAAGGATATTTTTCTTTGGTTTAAACCAGGTGTCCACCGTCGACAACTGTGTATAATTCTCTCGTCGCGGGTGTTCTCACGAAGAGGTAAACGACTAGCCAAAGTGTTGCTCCATGCCCATGGGCAGGGGCTCTCACGAAGAGGTAAACGGCTAGCCAAAGTGTTGCTCCATTCCCACGGGGAAGGATCGAACCCTGACCTCATGGTTATGGGATGAGGTGAACAACCACCGCACCAAACACATTTGGTTGGCTTTTTAAGGATATTGTCACTTGTATTTTGTGAGAGCCTTATAGAGCACTATTCGTCTTCAACTTGTGACGTATAGCGTCCGTTTTCAATGAAAATTTGGTCAATAAAATGTATGAAAAACAACTTACACAGGTACGATAAAATGGTGATCTCTTAATAATTTACTACAAAACCCTTTTTTTAGTAAAAGTTTATTAGTTGTAAGACTATGTTGATTGATAAGTCGAGCACTTAAAAATAAAAAATAAATATACAAACAAAAAACTTGAACGCTCAAACAAATGCGTTCCTGCCATTCGTTCCAGAACTTCTTGGAACTAATAGGAGGTCGGCCTTGTCCTTACATCCATGTGGCCCTAGCTATTGGAGGAGGGAATTAGAGCATCAACAACCGTGAAAATCTCACCAATTTTCATTCTAATTTTTTAAGTTTTTCTCTCTTCAATTTACTATCCAACTCACTTTTTCACTTATCACCCAAAAACATCAAAAAAATCACCCACATCAACAAATACTCAACTTTTCTCCTCACTCATACTTTATCTCATTCTTTAATATTAAAAAAATAAATAAATCACAAAATAAACAAGAAAGTGTGATATGTAGGTACAAGTGGGCACCACTTTGCAATTCTCACCCATTCTCGTACAAAGGTGAAAATTTTCACCACATCTTGTCAACTTCTTTCCTACTTTATTATTTTTTTAATATTAAACTATTTCTCACCAATTTCATGAGAAAGGGTGAGAAAACCATTGACTTTATAGGTAGATTTAATAAGGGTTATGTTTTGAACACTAAAAAAAATTAGTTAAAAAAAAGAAAAAGTAAACTAAAGTAAATTATAGGAACTAGTTTCGTTCCAAAGGATCTGAAATGGACCTGTTAGAACATGTGGTCCCCATACGTGATTCCAATTTCACAAATTCTCATTTGTGACGGCGATATTCACGTGGTCCTTTTTTCCACTAACTCATTTTGTATCCATTTTAACTCACCAAATATCCGTCACAAATAGTGACCCGTCACAAGCAAGACTTACTATTCCAATTTAACGAAAAAAAAATGTCGGAATTCTTAGGTCTAACCAGTGCTTGATAAAATAACAAAATCAGGAACTAGGTCCAATAAATAGATTAAGAAGTACTCGGTCTAGGTAGGGCTGTAGGGATGACTGATAAACATGGTCTAATAGGAAAAATGTTGTTAGAGCAACTTCACGGTGTAGCTTAAAAATTTAATTGTAATTTCTTAAAATCGTATAATCATGTAAAGTGGTTTTGTTTAAGCATCTGTTTAATGAAACTAGATAAATTGTAGCTTAAATTGATAGCTTATCGTTTTAGTAAAAGTGCATCTGACCGTATGAGTCAAATGTCAAATGTATGAACTATTCTTTACACCTGACAAACAAAAGAAGATAAAAAAAAAATTGCAAAACCATCAATAGAAGATTAGATTCATTAATTTAGTTTTGTAATGTAATGAAAAAAGAATTTGTCAAGTTAGTATAAAGTTAGTTAAATCATTGAAATAGTTTAGTAGCTTAAGATGGTTGTAATTTAGGACAAGATGTAGAATTGCCAGGCTAATAAGTTTAGCTTGCTTACCGTTGGAATTCATCCCATTTGATCTATCAAACTGACTTTTACTACAAATTTATACCGTAAATAAAAATAAGTATTTTCTCACTTGCACCCTCAACTTTATCATTTATAAAGGTTTATTATGTGTTTTCGCAAAAGAAAGTTTAACCGTCAATAACATGTGGTCCCCATACGTGAGTTTGTCAACCATAGAAAGGTTGACGAGAAGAAGAGGGACAGTGGGTTCGTGGGTATTGGGGAGGGTGGCGGCAGAGGTGGCCATGGGAGATGAGTTTGAGATAGCTAGGTTAGGGTTTGGATCGGTCTGCGACTGATACCATGTGAATGATTGAAAGTTTATGATTTTCATATATTGAATTACAGTGTTTGCATCATAGAGAATAAATACAAGAGATTGACATAAGGACTAAGTTGAACCTAGTATCTACTTCCTCAATTCCAATCAATTCTATACATTTCACTTTTTTGGTACTATTCATAAGTCAAGTGAATCTTCGACACAACTTCTAATATATAACATAAAATATAGTCATGTGAGATCTTATTTAAATTGTCCTAAAGAGTACATTGTGAATATCAAAGTTTTATAATTTTTATCGATATGTAACTAAAGATATTAACAAAAGAAAACGGGTATTGACAAACGTGAATAAAGCAAATGTATAGAATTGATTGGAATGGAGGGAGTACAAGATATCGAAAATATAGAAATATGATAACAAGATACTCCCTCCGTCCCGGTCATTTGTTATCTATTTCCATTTTGGGGTATATCATTGAATTGTTATCTATTTCCATTTTTGGCAACTTTTTGTGGATGACATTTGATTACATGTGGGGCCATATAATTTGTATGGTCCAAATTCATTTACACTTCTTTTCTTAATCTCTGTGTCAAAAGTAATAGATAACAATTGATCGGGACGGAGGGAGTAATATACTTTACATAGATGAAAGATATTAGAAGATATTAGCTGTAAGAATAATATTCAGGGAATATTATCCTTGACACAGTGTACTCATCAATGGCAAAAAAAAAGGTGTTGCTAAATCCCGCACAAGATTTTGCTTAATCCCACACAATTTGTTGTCTTATTCCGACTTTACCCCTCTCACTTTTCCCACACAATTGGAGAGGACAATTCAAAAGCAAAAAAATTCAAAAAAATATATATGTTTAGCTACCCCACCACCACTCGCCCCACCACCCGCCGCTCACAAACAAAGCGCCCCACCACCTGCTGCGATAAACCGACCCACCATCAGCAGTCATAAACTGATGCATCTTCAACAATTGAAAATACAAAATCCCTAAATGTCAAACCCTAATTGTAAAAATCACGCTCTTTGAGATGAAAAAAACATTCATTCAATCAATTAAAATACGGGTATTAATAAATTTGTTGAGAGAATAACGAAATTACATGTGAATGTGCGAATTAAAATCCATAATTTGTTAAATTATTAGCAATTTGGTTGGTGGTGAAAAGGAGATCCCTAAATTTCAAACCCTAATTGTAAAAATCACTTTTTTGAAGATAAAAAACATTCATTCAATCAATTAAAAGAACTATATTAATAAATTTGTTGATAGAATAACAAAATTACTTGTGAATGTGCGAATTAAAATTCATAATTTGTTAAATTATCAAATTATTAGTAATTTGGTTGGTGGTGAAAATGAGAGAAGAGAGATTTTTTTTTAATGAAGGGTAAATTCGGAATAAGGTGACAAAGTGTGCGGGATTTAAGTAATATCATGTGCGGGATTTAGCAAATACGAAAAAAAAATTCCAAATTG
Organism: Silene conica; assembly: GCA_029255685.2. NCBI lineage: Eukaryota > Viridiplantae > Streptophyta > Magnoliopsida > Caryophyllales > Caryophyllaceae > Silene > Silene conica. The sequence continues at coordinate 9,071,167 of CM055315.2, read as the reverse complement.
ATCGTCTTTATGAGATTTTTAGTTTGATAAAAAATCGCGATGTCTGAAATCGTAATCATAATTTATGGTCAGTTAAAGTTTATTCGTTAGAAAAACTTTGACTAGCTATAACTCACGGCTACGAGTTCAAAAAGCAGTGATTTTTTTTTTTGCCAAATTCACGGAAATCACGATCTTTACTAGATCATTGTTTTGAAAAAAAATTACCATTTTCTGAACTCATAGCGAAGAGTTATTGACGGTCAAAAACTTTTTTGTGAAAGAAGAGTATTATAATATTAATCATCCATAAATAATGGATAAATATTACTCCATCTCATCTATATAAATCGAGAAACATTTCATGCATCCTGGTTTATCCACATCATACATCCAATTTTATTATTATTATTTTTTTCTTTAAAATGGATCCCACAACAAAGTTGAATGAATTAATTAACGAATAACTGCCTATGTTTATTTTCTAAACGTAAATAATTACGTTTTTAATTTGTTCATAAACGATAATTTCTAGGTAAACGATTACGTTTATAATTTCAACGTACATATTAAAATATAATGATGATATGTACGTTATTATCAATTAATCCTTTACGACTAATAATCCAAATTACAATCTTATCTTATATCTATATTAATACAGAAACATTTAATGAATTCTGGTGAAGCCACCTCATTAATCCATCATTTTATCTTTTTTTTTAAAAAATTCAATTATGGTGGGACCCGTATTGTTGTTTGCTGAATTAATTATCGAACGAATAAATGTTCGCATTTCATTAGTTGTGTTATTATTACGTACTAATTCTGATTTATTTCGTAAACAGTAATTTAAATTTATACGTAAACGATTATACTTATTACGTCTAACTTATATATTATATATTAAAATATATTGATGACGTTGATTTATACATAATTATTAAATAATGAGTTATGACTAACAATCAATATTACAATAAATAATACATAATTTTAATAAATATTAACCAAAATGACAGTAATTGATAGAAAAATGTAACAAAATACAGAAAATGATAAAAACACGATCGAAATTTCAAGTATGATTTTCATGACAGTACTAAATTAAAATAGCAATAAGAATAAATTAAAATAACAATAACGTAAAAAAAAAATACTTACAATGTCAATGATATTACAAAAATCTTAATCAATTATAGCATATAGCCAAAATTTTCATCATCAAAAATATATTCGGATTATTAATAAAACTATTTAAAATAACAATATTATTAAAACGACCCCGTGCATTTTTGCACGGGGCTAAAACTAGTTTGTAGTAATATACTCCGTATGTACTTTGATCTTCACTTTTATGTTTTTACCAAATAAAAAACTATACTCCTATTTAGTTAGTTTGTAGAATCAAACAATCCTATAATCCGATTCTACTGATTCGATTCTACATACTCCATCGATTTAAAGTGTAATCTCGTTCCTGACAACACTAGATACCCTATACAAGTGAGAAATTAAAATCCCGTAAAATAATATTTCTATTAATCTTTATAACTTTTCATGATCCTTAAATAAAGATCACATTTAACGTATTTCTCCAGCTTTTGTTGCAAGGAATGTATCGATTGAGGTTGCTCTCGTTACGTTTTGAAGCTTTCTGTGTTGGCTATGGTCGGTATTACTGGTGGATCGTAGTGTTGGTGCCTAATTACATATGGACGACGTACATGACAACATTCATTATTTTGTTTCGACTATAGCCGAATAATTTTTGCTTTAAATTATCGACTTAAAATATAGGTTAGTAAAAAGATACTTGGAGCACCTGAACACGCTCTAAAAAATAATGTTTACAAAGAATTGGTAGACCGCATATTTTTCAACCCAATAAGGTTAATCTTACCTGAACACGCTTTTATACATTGTGTTGCGCATCTTCATCCCTAAGAAAATGCTTATCTTTTGTACATTCAATTCGATCCATTTACCACCTTCATTTCTAAACAGTTATTTTTTATATAAAACTGTCCTAACTAATTTCGCTAACACAAAACACTCAAACGGTAATCTGATTATCGTATCGTAAAAATCCAAACTATTTAACAAAATGTGGCATCGTCGCCCATATCTTTTCCAAAAGGCGGTATCTCAAAGTGCCATAATCTCCCTACACCACCAACCTTATATTTTTCACACAAAAACTCCATAGCAAACGTCTTTTCGACGTGTCTATTAACATCATGCAAGTATACGTGCGTATTCCCGGTGCGTGTTCTCGCACGCGCCATCACGGCCATGGAAAAAATCGGTGCCATTCGCCCTGGATGTTCAGGTTCCCACCCCCTAGGCGCGTCAATCATGATCACATCCCATTCCTTTTCATACACTTCATCCGGTAAACTCTCCAACGCTAACGGGCATCCCAGGTTACCCTTCAACAATTTTCTAGGGTGACAATCAGGATTGTTTCGGTACGTCGCCAGTAGCCCGTCAGCATCTTTGAGTTGGGTACGATACGAGGCCGTTTTTGCATGCAAAAACGGTGCGTCCTTAAGTACCGATTGGATCCACTCGGTCGAGTCTTCTAAAAAAAGTGTAGTCCCGTTCGGGTTAAATGACGCCCACATGACCGAATCATAACCAAGCCCGAATACTAAAAAATTGCACGGGGCCTTTGTACGTAGTACATTAAACGATTGCATAATTTCTTGTAACGATTGTTGTGGAACGATTTTTGACGTGGCATAATGTAATATAGCCTCTTGTTCGATTGTTGTTGCCGGTGGCTCGACGGAGAGACGGTGGACTTCTTGTGGATTATTAGATGACGAGTTGTCGATTTTTATAGTAAACATTAACAATGCCCCGATAATAAAACTAAGAAATGAGACGGTTATTAAACGTACTTGGCTAAAATTGTTTTTTATTTGGTGAATAATATTGTCAGTTTTCATATTGTTCAATTATGATCTGTGTTTGAATTCCGTCAAAACTCGAAGATTAATTAGATGATAAATGTAAGAGAGATTGATGGTGCTAGCAAGATTAATGGAATCAGTTGTTGGTATTTAAATAAAAATGATGGTGGTACGGATTCGACGGAGGAATTTAGAAGTGACGGTCATTTATTGAGATAAGTTGAGATTTTATCGCGTTTGAAGATGATTTTTATTTTGTTCACGTAAGGGAAGTGGAAAAAGTTATTATTGAATTTCTTTTTTGAATCTAAACAAATATTGTGGCAATGAGAAAACTTAGTGAGTTTGTAAGTTTGTTATTTGTTAATATTAACCACGGTAGACAAGAAAAGGATTAGGTATCGGATGTATTATTTTACATTTTTTTTAGTTTTTTTGGCATATGAATATTTTTTTGAGCTTATTACCTAAAATTTTATTTGTTTTTGATCATATGGATATTTTCTTAAGTTTATTACCTTACACTTTATTCATTTTTGAGCATATGAGTATTTGTTTGAGCTTATTAGGTCAGACTTTATTTGTTTTTGAGCCTGTATTTTTTTTTTCTGAACTTATTAAAATTTATAAGTTAGATTTTAATTTTTTTTCTGCTAAAACTAAAATATAGCTAAGTTTATAATATGTAATGTTTTTTAGTTTTATTGTAACTTTTTGAGCTTAATGTTTTAATAACTGAACTCAGAAACTTTATAGGAATACTCATAATTTTTAAAACAAAATTCAAAAACATTATTATAAATGTTCAAAAAATATATAATTGGTGGTATCGGATATATAATCCTCTTACTGTTGATTTAGAAGCTAGTAGGGGAGATTGTTGTTTAGACGTTGAAAGTTTTGAATTTTTTAGTTCAATTTTTTGATTTTTTAAGGTTTACCTTTTGGCATTATTTTTTTGAAAGGTTTCACACTACCTTTTGGCATTATTAGTTCGTCCCCATTAAAAAATTCCATCACCCTTTAGAAATTATGACTCCACCAACCAGCGAGGTTTTATTATATTCCCCAAAATATTAAAATTAGTAAGGATGTTAATGTTTTGAGCGTAAATTTCTTGGTATCATGATTTTGACTTAAAAAAAATAGTAAGTCTTACTTGCGACGGGTCACTATTTGTGACGGATATTTTGTGAGATAAAATGGATACAAAATGAGTTAGTGGAGAAAGGGGACCACATGAATAGTGTTGAAGAGAGAGAAAAAGTGGGTATTTTGTGAGAGAAAACGGTATCCGTCACAAGCTTGCGACGGATAGTGCCGTTGCAAATAAGAATTTGTGTAAAAAAAATAGCATACACAAGTTCAAATGCGACTAATAAGTACTCTTATATAACCAAAAGAATTATATTTTTACGTAATTGCTCATTCATGTAATCATATACGAGTTTTACTCATTCGTGAACTTTTTTGCATTACTTTTTCATTCTATATTATTTGCCTAAAACAAAAAAACCTCTCTGTAATTCTCTTCCCCACAAAATTAATCAAAATTTTCAAAATCTGTCAAACCACACAACTATGGATGCTAGTTCTCGGTTCGATCAAGTAATAATTTTAATCTCTATCTTTATCAATTATATTATATGAAATTAAAAAAATTGATTTCGATTAATTAAATTAGGGTTTCTTTAAATCGTTTTCTGTTTTGTTCATTTTCTTGCTTATTCTTTTTTTTCAATTTTTATTTGGACTGAATCATGTCACAATAATATTAGATTTGTATGATGTTCAATTAGAGAACAAATTGATATCACATACAGTAAAGTAATCAAGAAATTGATAGTCCTCATAGCTTCATATCAATGGATTTACAGTGGCATTGAAATTCGCATAAAGTGCATACCAAGAAGGAGTTGTACAATGACTTCAATGTATTGAATCTTTATTCTTTCATTTTCTATCAAGTTAAAAATCTTCAACTTCTTGGCGAAGTGAGACCGGGAATAGGGAAAAATATTCAAGGAATTGTCTGGTTAAATAGTAAGGCTCCGTTTGGCAGCGCACTTTAGGTACCTGATTCGCCTGAAGTAATTTTTTCGCCAAAAGAATCGGGTAGCTTATTTTTTTGGGAGTGTTTGGTAAGTAGCTTATTTGGTCAAATAAGCTACCTGAAATAAAATGTTACATAGGATAGCATTTTAAATTTCAGGTACCTGATTCTAGGTAATATTACCTTTTTACCCTTCAATCGATAATATAATAAATAATTATTATATCCTTTTATGTCATTTCACCAAAATAAGCTACCTTTTCCGTTAGTTTGCCAAACAGTTTTTTATATAATCAGTCAGCTTATCAGCTCATAATTTTCCGCTACCTTATCAGCTACCTTTTCAGGTTTCAGTTACCTTTTCAGTTTTCAGGTAGCTTTTCAGGTCGTTTTACCAAACAGAGCCAAGTTTGCTTGCGACGGGTCACAATTTGTAACGGATATTTTGTGAGATAAAATGGATACAAAAGGAGTTAGTGGAGAAAGGGGACCACATGAATAGTGTTGGAGAGAGAGAGAAAAAGTGGGTATTTTGTGAGAGGAAACGGTATCCGTCACAAGCTTGCGACGGATAGTACCGTTGCAAATAAGAATTTTTGCTGGTTAAACTACATTCATACATCAAAATCCTCCTACGGATTATGAGACCTATTGTTGACACTGTTTAATGCCCGGATCCATTCATCTCTGCCATGGCTGTTTTCACGATGTTTGATTTTTTTAGAGTGAAAAGGTGAAATAAGATTATAAATGTTGTGAAATGATTGAGTAAAACTTGTCCATAATTGAGCAATATAAACCATATCTACCAACAGAAAATATTTCTTTGTCAACAGCTACCTTTAATTTGAACTGACATACATTCTTACAAAGTTCTATATTTTGAAACTTAAGTGAACCTATTTTAGTCCAAATAATGAAATAATTTCTCAAATATACTTTTTTTTAGTATTGAACGGTATTATATATATTATATTAACGTTTACAGAAAAAAATTACTCCCACAAAATGCACGTCTATAAAAAAATTCTTTAAACTCTAACTTAAGTATTTCATCTATTTTATGAATTTAATATATTTGTAGCTTAGCCAATTTATACTTTGAGTTTGGTTCATTGAAAAAAGTAGGAGGTATGAATTTAGAATGGGCTAAAATACTAAACTTATACCATGTGTTTGGTTCACAAATGTAAATCTTTTATACCCACATCTCAAAACCACGAAGTATGTATTTCTCATATCAAATGAGGGGTGAGTTTAGAATGAAATTAAAATAAGCAAAAATATGAAATAATATTATGGTATAATGCAAATTAAATCTTCTATGTACTTATTTTGATTAAATTTTTATTTTCATGACTTATAATACTAAAATTTTCGATTTTAAAATATTTTATTTTACATATTTTAACTTTTAATTGAACCTCAAACTTATACCATTAGAATTGAAACAAACGCATTGCATAAAGAATCAAGTTCTAACCCCAAACTACTCGCGTATGATTCCTGATTCAAAACTCATATTCATGCACGAAACAATGCCAATTGAAAAGTATAACAATGTATAATAAGTTCTAAACAGACGGAAAAATTCACATAAATTAGAAGTTTAAAATAATTTTTTATATGAGTGCATTTAGAGCGAGTAATTTTAAAAAAAAAAAATTCAGAGAGACGATCCCTTAATAACGTTATTGAGATGAGGTGAGGGCCCCACTAAAACTTTTATTTCCCTATCATATTTCTCACTAAATTAGTAAAAACGGTCAAATCTACTTGAGAAAGAAAGTAATTCTTAAGTTAATCTAATCTAATTCAAATTTTTACAAGTCCGATAATAACCCGACTCAAATTAACCGGTCCTGAATTGACAAGTAGGCAAGCATATTCTAAACTCCCTCTTTAGAGTTTAGACCCATTATCCATATCTCTTTTACTTCCACCAATCACACAAATGACACAAGTCTTCATAGTCTCTCCACTAGACACCTAGACTATTCCTCCCACCTCCATTTCCCATCACAACCACCGCTAAAAATGGTCGCAACAACTACCGCCGATCATCAAACCGTCGATCCAATTTCCGACGACCAACAAAAACAACGATCCGAAATCTACACATACGAAGCACCATGGCATATCTACGCAATGAACTGGTCCGTCCGTCGCGACAAAAAATACCGTCTCGCCATCGCATCCCTTCTTGAACACTCCCAAAACCGGGTTCAAATCGTCCAACTCGATGACTCAACCGGTGAAATCCGGTCCGACCCGTCTCTCTCGTTCGACCACCCGTACCCACCAACAAAAACCATTTTCATACCGGATAAAGAATGTTCCAAACCGGACTTACTCGCCACGTCATCGGATTTCCTACGTCTCTGGCAGGTGACCGATAATAATACCGTTGAGTTGAAAACCACCCTTAACGGTAATAAGAACTCGGAGTATTGTGGGCCGTTGACTTCGTTTGACTGGAATGAGGCGGAACCGCGGCGTATTGGGACGTCTTCGATTGATACGACGTGTACGATATGGGATGTGGAAAAGGAGACGGTTGATACGCAGTTGATTGCGCATGATAAGGAGGTTTATGATATTGCGTGGGGTGGTGCGGGGGTTTTTGCTTCGGTTTCGGCTGACGGGTCGGTTAGGGTTTTTGATTTGAGGGATAAGGAACATAGTACTATTATTTATGAGAGTGGTGAGCCTGATACTCCGCTTGTTAGGCTTGGTTGGAATAAGCAGGATCCTAGGTGAGGGATTTATTAGGTTCCCGTCATTTGTTTACCTATTCTTTGTTTACCTATTCTATTCTGGTTTATTTGTTTACCTACTTTATTCTGTTGTTGTGGGTTGATTGATTATTTGTTTTGTTTGCCTAGTGACCGAGACGGAGGGAGTAATTACACAATTGGTGGCTTTGTTAGTTTGCTTTAGGGTGTTAGATTGTTGGGTTTGTTTTGTGGTTTGATTGATTACTGAGAAGTTTGTTGTTGCCCGTTTTATTTTGAGGTATTTGGTGTAGTGGGCAGGTCGCAAAATTTGATATTGGGACTGGGAGGTGAGAATGAGGAGGGATAGGGATAGGGATGTTGATTTTATGTGATATAGGGATTGTTGGTTTTGTTGTGTGGTGATGTTGTGAGGCTTGGTTGGAACAAGCAGGATCCCAGGTTTTGGGAGCTTTTTTTTTTTACGTCCCGATCATTTGTTAACCTGTGTTATTCTGTTGTGAGTTGATTACTCATTTGTTTAGCTATTGATTTTGAGTGAATTGGTTATCGGTTTGCATTTTGGTCCAATTGCCATTTAGGGAGTAAACAAAGTGACTTAAGACGGAGGAAGTAACACAATTGATGGCTTTGTTATTTTGTTTATTGGTTTTAGATTGTTGGGTTGGTCTTGTGGGTTGATTGATTAATGAGAAGTTTGTTATTGCCCATTTTGTTTGAGGTATTTGCTGAAGTGGGTAGGTCGCAGAATTTGATTTTAAGGGTTTGGAAGTGAGAAAGAATAGGAGTAGGGGTGTTGATTTTCGGTAATATTTGATTAATTTGGAAGCCTAGTTATGTTTTACTCATTTCCTGAAGTGGATCGGTGTTTAGGTTTGATATTTGTAACCATGAAAATACTATTGGAAAATTTGCTTTTGGTTGTGGTATTATAGGTCGTAATAAGGAAATGAAACACAAGGTAACTAGTTCACGATGGAGTGGAATTTGAGGGAATTCAGTAATCCTATGTAAAACTGAATTCTTGATTGCAGTTTACGAAAGATCTTGGGCCATTGGAGTTGTGTTTTGCTTTTTGTTGCTGTTTTTGTTGGTACTCTGGAGTCTGAGTAACTTGAGGAAAGATGGGAACTACTTAGGACATGTTTACGTGATAATTTTTTTCTTTTGGGGGTAAAGGGGAGCCAAGAAAGCTTGATGATGTTTGTTTTCAAGGGGCCATGAGCACCACCACTCAATGACTTCATTAGCGAAACTAGTTGAAATTTACAAATGACCATTTGTACTTGTGTGTGTATCAAAAACATGGGTCCTTGTGCATTTTGGTCCAATTGTCATCCAACGACAATAGCTGTAATTGTTAACAATTGATGGCTTTATTGTTTTGTGTTGAAGTGTTTCCTGAAGGGGGTGGGTTGCAGAAATTGATCTTGGGACTTGGGAAGTGAGGATGAAGGAGAGTAAAGGGGGGTGGGGGGGTGGGGGGGGGGGTGGGGGGGGGGTGGAGGTTAGCATAACTGATGGCTTTGTTGTACTTGTTGAATTGTTGGTTTTGTTTGGTGGTTTGATTGATTAAGAAGTTTGCTCTTGTCCATTTTATTTTGAGGTAATTTCCTAAAGTGGGTTAGTCGCAGAACTTGATCTTTGTGTTGAGAAAGGACTAGGGAGGATGAGGAGGGTTAGGGATGTTGATTTTCTATGATATAAGGATTGTTGATTTTGTTTTGTGGACTAACTGATGAGAAGTTTGTTGTTGCCCATTTTATTTGAGGTGTTTCCCAAAGTGGGTAGGCTGTAGAACTTGATCTTGGGGTTGGGAAGTGAGAATGAAGGGGGGGGGGGGGGGGGGGGGGGTGGAGGTTAGCATAACTGATGGCTTTGTTGTACTTGTTGAATTGTTGGTTTTGTTTGGTGGTTTGATTGATTAAGAAGTTTGCTCTTGTCCATTTTATTTTGAGGTAATTTCCTAAAGTGGGTTAGTCGCAGAACTTGATCTTTGTGTTGAGAAAGGACTAGGGAGGATGAGGAGGGTTAGGGATGTTGATTTTCTATGATATAAGGATTGTTGATTTTGTTTTGTGGACTAACTGATGAGAAGTTTGTTGTTGCCCATTTTATTTGAGGTGTTTCCCAAAGTGGGTAGGCTGTAGAACTTGATCTTGGGGTTGGGAAGTGAGAATGAAGAGGTATAGGGGTAGGGATGTTGAGATTCTGTGATGTTTGATCAATTTTACCGAAGCCTATATAATTTTCACTCATTTTCTGAAGTGGGTTGGTGTTAAGGTTTGATTTTTTGTCACCATGATATACGTGGAAATTGGTTCATAATATGCGTGAATTTGAGGGAATTGAGTGACTTTGGGAAAACTGCATACATCGATCCCCTACCCGCAATTTTCAAGAGCTCTTGAGCCAGAGGTGAAACTCTGGAGTACATGATTACATAATATTCTGTTCTTTTGAGGGGTAAAGAGGAGACAGGGAAGCTTAATGCTGAGGGGTTTGGACATGGCTCGTAAAACATGAATACCACACTACTCAATGACTTTATTAGCTTAACTAGATAAAATCTGCATATGATCGCAGTCTATATGATTTCTATGGGTGTATGTATATCAGTAGTATATGGTCTCTTTTGATTGCATTAAGATCCTCTTCAATTTGTTATAAGAAATGAAAGATCTACTACCTCCAATTGAAGTATATATGCAATAATATAATTTCATTGAATAAGTTGCGGACTTGCGGGTCCTTAATTGATGTATAAGAGCAATTCTAGACAATTGAGAAGTATTGGACCATCAATTTCATTGTAAGAAAATCCTTACTTTGTTTTATTAGTTTTGTTCTTGCCTGTGACTCAACGTGTGTTGTAAGACTAACTTTTGCATATGACTATTTATTGGAGAATGGTGTTACCTTCTTCGACAGAGGGGAAGAATTTCCTCATAGTGTAATGCAAGAATCTTCATATGTTTATTTTTTAATGCTTTTGTTCTTGCTTGTATGATTTTTAGCGTGTCATAAGACTGCCTTGTTGTGGATGACTGATATATTTCATTCCTCCCTCTGCCATTGCATATTTGCATCTCGGCTGGTAATGGAACTGGGTTAGTATCAAAATTTATCTTGGTTATGGGTGACTGGGGAGTGAACAAAGGAGGGGAAGGAAGTGTACTAACTTGTCAAATATGAGCGGTTTACAGTAAATGCATGTTAAGGGTATATATTGTTTCTCTCACATGAATATATGATGAATCTTCTTCCTTCCTTTTGACGTTTTTCCCCATTTGCTGAAATGGCTTTGTATAAAATTTGTTTTGGGGGATCAGAAAATGACGGAATGCAGTAAGCTGAGATGGAATTTAAAATTTAGCTTATTTGATGTAAATGTAGCTGTCTCACTTATTTTTCTGTTTTGTGCATGAATAATGGCTGCTAATTTTTGAGTTTGTTTGTTAAGGTATATGGCGACGATTATAATGGATAGCGCAAAGGTAGTGGTGTTGGATATAAGGTTTCCGACATTGCCCGTGGTGGAGTTGCAGCGGCATCAAGCGAGTGTCAATGCAATTGCGTGGGCTCCACATAGTAGCTGTCATATCTGTACCGCTGGGGATGATTCCCAGGCACTGATCTGGGACTTGAGTTCTATGGGTCAGCCTGTTGAGGGCGGGTTAGACCCAATTTTGGCATATACAGCAGGAGCAGAGATAGAGCAGCTTCAGTGGTCTTCATCGCAACCAGACTGGGTCGCCATTGCTTTCAGTAATAAGCTTCAGATCTTGAGGGTATGATTCAAACTTCATGGGGTGAGTAACTGTGAGCTTTATATGCCGTTTCTTGGACTGTAATGTTATTTCTGATTGGGATAGATATAGTGTGGCAACTGTAATTGAGTAGGTCTGTTTAATCAGTTTAGCGGTACTGTATTAATGTGGAGACTGAAACTGGTCAATCTCTAAAAACAGAAACGGCTTGCAGCTGGCTGTGCTTTGTGCTATTTGCCTGTAATATTGTGAATTAATCGAGACAGTTAGCGTGTGATTTTGACATATATGTAGATATATGTCATGTATTTTCCGTCTCATCCAAGTTGATCGCAGTTTCAATCATCAGCCTGCTGCGTTAGCATTTGTTCTGATTTGGGCTGTCCTGTTAAATTGTGTCACTCCCTGGGCTCAAACCTTCTGCACAACTGGTTCAACTTGTTCTGTTTGCGGTTATCTCAATCTTGGCTGTCCTCTTGAAGTTTTGTTTTGGTCATCCTTTTGAAGTTTGCTCTAATGTTGGGGTTTCGACAAAGTTTGTACTTTAATCATGTTCTCCGCGTGGGAATCAGTTTTGTGACTCCCCCGACAAGACAACTTTAGAAGAAGTGAAAACTGAGCTTCACATTGGGCACTAAGTGCAGCTTTCCTGCTATAAGAACCTTGAGTGTTGTTCGAAACCCAACAGGTAACACGGACGGACTATGTGACCGCTTCCTAATTTTGTCAAACTGCAGAGTCGACAAGAAAAGCACTTTGTAGCAAACATCTCCTGCACAAATTCGTTAGGTTACATACTTGGGAAATACCTGAATGTGTATTCTCAATCGGCACAAACATCTCCTGAACGTCCATGCAAGAATTTTGCTCAACATAATGTCGATCTGATCTGTCATTTGGAGTGTCATTGATACACGCGAAAATTAAGAGTCGGTGCACAACAGCACAACTGATCATCTTCATACACCATCATGGGCGTTGTCGACCTCAAGGATAAGGATCGGTTATGCTGGCATCATAACACCCTCCATAACACTTAAATGTCCACAACAGAAGCCGTCGAGTCTGTTGCTGGAGCTGAAATGACGCAACGACAATTGAATAAGCATAGCCATTTGCATAACTGCACAAGACGTAAACAAAGGAAAAGGCTAATAGTCAAAATGTGTAGAGTGTAGACAGGCAAGCCAACGAAGCAGCGTGATCGTACAATGAATATAGAACGTGCAACTTTTACAGTTTCAGCTTTCAATGGTGGCCCTATCCTTCCGCAACACTACAACAACCGTATGTGGTCCGATCTTAGGGGTGTAGGTGGGTACCGCACCATATCCGTCCTAGTTGATGGCATGAGACATGAGTAGTTTTAATGGGTAATGTTACGGAGTATATATATTTTTTTGCCAGTTGTAAAGAAAACCGTACGGAATATATATTGTTTCTGTCGTCAATAGGGCCATAGAGACACCACAAATCATTCCAAAATTTTCGTATTGTCAAGTTAGTCTTTAACTGGTAATGGAGTTGATCATCGTATGAATATCAACATTTTCGCTATTGTGGATGGGAAGTAAAATATTAGAGAATTTTCTAATATAACGCAGTTTGGATTTTGCATCTTACGTGTTTTATACGTTTTGATTAAAACATCTTATATAATCCGTATTTGGCTAAAGGGTTGTAATAAAATGACTAGATGGAGCTTGGAGGTCACAAGTAATTAATTAATGTTGATTATTTATATCTACTACTATTAAACAATATTTATCTTCTAATTAATTTCATAACATTAATTAATGTTTACCTTATACATAAATAAAGCTAATAATATGTCTCATTGAAATTACAAATTTTTTACAATTTAATTTCGAAATGAAGGTACAGCATTAGTTCGATTAATTGTCAAATTCTATATTAGTGAATAAATAAAAGATCTAGTGTTAGTGTACAGTAATTGGTGCACTCTCGCAGTCTCGCCTCAATCATCTATTTAGCTTTGATTAGAACACGAAATGACTAAAATCACAAATACTTTGAATAGCTAATTTGAAATCAAGTCTTCATAATCAAGTGGTAAAATGTGAAAAAATTTCAAGGTGACTATCATCTACTTTATACCCCGTATTTCTTTTTTCTTACAATCACTTATACACAATTTTTTTAAAAAAGTAAATAAACATGAATGTAAAATATCAATTGTCTCCCCAAGAGCAAATCTTGTGGAGCATTCTTGGCCCGAGTCCATGCCTAAATAGACTTCGAGTCTGTCACCCTCGGGTGGTTTACCTGGTGTATGTGGTTTGCAGGCTATCAAATATGCCCGCGGGTTTACCCAGTGCGCGCCGAAGGTAACGGCTGTGGGTTCCCTCGTCACAAAAAAAAAAAAAAAATATCAATTGTCCAAATAGTGTTGAGGACTCTGTGTTTAAATTAACAAAGAGTCTTGCCAAAAACGATACTATCTGTCCCAAGCTGAAAATGGATAGTATCTGTCTCAAACTGGAGCATTTTTATGGGTCATCCGGTCATGTCTTGCATTTTGTGAGAGAGACACTATTTATCTTCAGCTTGTGACTGATAGTATCCGTTTTCAATGAAAACTAGTTTTGTGACCCGTGACATTCACGGGTTCATATGTTTTAGTATTGTTATTTATCGTATTGTTATTTAAAAATATATAGAGACTTTTGAAATGCTTAAAAGTTATTTAATTAATGCATAATGTTTGATTATTATTCTTTTTTTAGAATGATAAATTATGTAGCGTAAAGAGCCTAAAACATCCTTCTTAATTAAATAGAGGGTTTTTTTTATCTCAATCTTTTATTTCTAATAAATCATATTTTTTAATAGTAGCATATATAGTTATGAAGTTTAATAAATGCAAGTCTTAATATATCATCTATATCAATTTGCCAAAAATCCTAAATTTTAATTTGCAAAAATGATAAATTAAGGTAATTAGTAGCTTACTAGTCTACTACAAATGGTGAGGGAAATCAAAAAGTCATCCTATTAAATAAAAAAAATAAAAGTTAAATGAATATGTAGGTAATAACCAAATTTAGGAAAGGAAAATAAATAGTTTGTATTAATTTATTTTGTGCTCGCAACTAACATTTTTTTATTTTTATTTTTTATTTATAAGCATGTGACACGTGATTTTAGATATGACTTTTTAATAACACATTTCATAGTAAGATACTTAGTATTGTCTTTTTAACATCGATACTCAAAAGTGATGAACCTTGATTGATATTTATGTCTATCTTAAATTTGATAATAATAATAGAAAAAAATGCTCAAAAATCATAAAATGTATCCTCAATTGTTTATAATTTTCTGATATGAACAAAATTTGTAAGCAATAATTTTTTTCCTATCCATATCGTTAATAGAATTGTATGTGCAACTAATATGTCTTATCCATCTATTCAAATCAGGTTAAGTGTGTTAAGGTTTTAAATTAAATAATTTTTTTTATTTTTTTATGTAACTTCCGTTGTTGGGTTATGAAATATTCATCACATTTTCAAACTTCATCGTACACATTTGTTTTGTTCAAATTTAAGGGCTATCAAAATTTGTGGTATTAATAAGATATTTAGTCTTGTCTTTTTATAATATTGTATAAATCAATCGATAACTCAGTTGATATTTTACAATATTATATAAATAAATAATCTAGTAATTAACATAGATGAATTATATAATAACCAATATAAAAATGACACGTGGATTAAGATTAAATGCTTTAAGTAGCTTTTAACTATATTGTAAGCATAAATATTAATAATAATGCACATTTAGCCATTATTCATATCAATAAAATTTATTTTGTCCAACTTGTTAATATGATTGAGATCTTTACAACTCATCTATGAAAGCTATTTTTCAAAGGGAGAATGATGAATAAAAAAATAACACATACAAAAAAAAAAATACATTTTAAAGTTTATGAATCACTAACTTTTTTCATGAAATCAAAAATAATTAATTATTAACATTTATATTGTCAATCTTGTAGTTAGTTTATAATATAAATGAGGGAAATAGGGGAGTATTTGTTTAAGCAATTATAGTATTCCTTTCTTCATACAGTTCTCTTTCTCCAATGAACCATCCCTGCAAAAAAATCCACTAAGCAATTAATAACAAACAAAATGGTGGAATTTGTTTTATTTAATATTACATTATGATTATGGTAATTTAAATTTTTCCTTAAATAATGAAAGAAATAGGACATTGAATAATAAAAATGTAAGTATGTTAACCTTTTAAGAGCACAACTCCACAAATATTGATAGCCCCTAAATAACAACAAAACAACGTAAGTGAAGTTCAAAAATCTCATAGTACTTCATAATTAATAGAATTTAAAAATAAATAAATAAACTATTAATTTAACACCTTAATACACTTATATATTTTACCATAATACACTTTCAATGATAAGAATGAGTATTTACACATATAATTCAGTCGGTGATGGGGTAAACAAAATAATGGTAATTTAAATTATTCCTTAAATAATGAAAGAAATAGGACATTGAATAATAAAAATGTAAGTATGTTTACCTTTTAAGAGCACAACTCCACAAATATTGATAGCCCCTAAATAACAACAAAACAACATAAGTGAAGTTCAAAAATGTCATAGTACTTCATAATTAATAGAATTTAAAAATAAATAAATAAACTATTAATTTAACACCTTAATACACTTATATATTTTACCATAATACACTTTCAATGATAAGAATGAGTATTTACACATATAATTCAGTCGGTGATGGGGTAAACAAAATATTGGCTTGAATTTTGGCTCAGAAATGTTTTCTTCCATCAAATATTTATAGTCAATTGATGATGCATTTTATGACTTTTGGACGACTTATATTTTTTGTTATATATTATTATCAAATTTAATATATATACATAAATATGTAACAATGTTTTGTGACTTTTAATTATCCTTTTTCATTATTAGCAAATTTAATAGACATAAATACAGAGCAGGTTGAAAAGAAATGCGAAAGATTTGCTTTAATTATTTTCTCCTTTTTTATATATTTTTTTTTACAAAATCTACCTTGCATGAGTGCAAATTATAGGTGTTAATTAATATAAAGAGTTTTGATGAATTTACTAACATATTATATTACAAATTAATTAAATAGGAAAAATTTTTAATTAATTTGGTGGGGATTAAGTATTATGTAAAGTTTTAATCAATTTATTACCATATCCAAATAAAAAAAATGAAATAAATAGGAAAGAATATTAATAAAAATGGCGGGTGTTAAGAAATATGAAGAGTTTTTATTAATTATTAACATGTTTTATTAAAAAAAAAATTTAACTATAATTATAAAATTTATTAACAAATTTGACTACAAAATTTTTAATTAAAATGTCAATATTAATTATAAATTACAAAATTTTGATTTAAATTTTGAAGGGTTACATAAATTTTGGAAAACAATATATTTAATATACAAAATTAATTTAAGAATATTGATAATATCATTTAATATTATAGATAATTGAATTAAATTAATTTATAGATAAGTGAATTAAATTAATGACATGTAATAATAAATTGAAAATCCATCACATAAATTCGTCATGTCACATTAAAAATATGCTACGTCACATTTAAATATGCCAAGTCACATTAAAACTTTGCCATATCACATTAAAATTTGCCATGTCACATTTTTTAAATTACCCTTTTAATAAGATTTTATAGATTTGCGTTAAAATAAAGTTACCAAAATTAACCAATCTAAATAATGCACAGTAAAATGTTTTCTGCAAATATTTACCATATCTATCAACTCAATCCTAGACAGTAGAATCTTGACTACAAGGTTAAAAGTTAAAACAAGAAAAAGTTACCTCAATCTACTCATCCTTAAATACATTCAATTCTAGTAACTCCATAGACCATAGACTACCTACCCTGAAAAAGTGAAAAATAGAGGATGGTAATTGGTATGGTCCCTCAATGCAGTGAAAAAGTAAAACTGACACTGTAACGGTAACTGTAATTTCAGTGAGCTTTAATGGAATCTTTAGACCATCCCCAAGCAAGGTCGCCAAGGAGGTCGCGACCTTGTTGGGTCATGCTAATGACGTAATTAATTAACTAATGTTGGCGACCTTGTACTAATTTTGGTGACCCTGAAATTTTCGGGGTCAATTTGTGACCCCGAAATGAGTCGGTGACCTTCTTGGTGACCTTCTTGGTGGCAAAATCCTATTGGTGGGATTTAATAAAAATGTACAAGTACACAAATGCAACTACACGTTCCTCTGCTACTTTATTCGATCAATACTTTGTTCCTCTGCTACTTTATTCAATACTTTCCCTGCAACTACTATCCTTCACTGCTTTACTTTGCTCTACATCTTCAATTCTTCTATTAACTCCTTCACTTCACTTGTACTTCATCTCCAACTCCTACCAAACACCCAACAATAAAATTAAATATTTACATCAAAAGTCTATAAAAAGCAAAACAAAAATTACCAAACTATGTTGTTAACTTTTTTTATCTTCTACATAAAAAAAAATTACATAAACTATCCACTTAACTTTTTTTTATCTTCTACATAAAAAAATTACACAATATACTCCCAAAAATTTTTGTAATTTCATATATAATATGGATTCAAACGATTTTGATTTTTCAAGTTATGCTACAAATGATTATTTAACATATCAAAACCGTCAAACTATTGATTTAAATCAAAGTACTCGGTCACCTACTTTTACGGAATTAATTTCCGATAACGAAAATAATCAAAATAATGATATTTTTGGAAATCCAATCTTGTTGTCTAATCTCCCGACTCAAGATTTTGTAGAAGAAACCCCAATATTTTGTGCGAAAAAATCAAGAAAATCGTTACCATCCACAAATAATCAATCAAATTTCAAAATAGATGCTAGAAATTGGACCGAAAAAGAAGACGAAGCTCTTATGTCCGCTTGGTGTTTATCTAGCACCAACCCAATACTCGGAAAAAATCAAAGAAGCATCACAAGATGGAATTCGGTATTTGATTTATATGAAAAAGCTCGAACAGAAAATCAAAATCAAAATAAACTTGGGATTAGGAGTATAGAGGGAATGAAAAATCGGTATAAACGACTCAATTTCGTAGTAAGCAAATGGGTTGGTTGTCTTACACAAGTCTTAAATCGACCACCGGCAAGTGGCACTAACATTGAAGACGACATAGAATTAACTCAAAAATTATTTCGTAAGTCAAACGAGAATAACGACTTTGTTGATTTTGAAGTTTACAATAAAGTGATGAGTAAACATCCTAAGTGGAGCTTACGAAAGGTTACCGGGAACACTAGTTCGGGTTCAAAAAGATCACACTCTCAAATTGATTCTAGCCCTTCTAGTGTAAATGTCGGAACCCCGTCTAGTGTAAATGTCGGAACCCCGTCAAGTGTAAATGTTTCAACCCCGTCTAGTCTTAATCCTGACACAAACGACCGACCCGAAGGCAGGGAAGCAGCAAAAAAAAAAAGGAATGGCAAAGAACCGGTGGTCGTGCTCGAGTCTATGTTTTGTCCGGATGATGCTTCCCTTATTTCCGGAAATAGACTAAGCACCAAAGAGCAAATTGAATTTCGCCAAAAGAGGATCAACGCAGATTTAGAAATTGAACAAATAAGACTTCACAAAATGAAAACTAAATTGGAAATGACTAATCTCAACACTCTGCTCTCCCAACAACATTTGACACCGAAAGAACAAGAATACAAGGATAAGTTAATTGACAAATATATTTCTGATCTTTAGTTTATTCGTTATGTTTGTAATTGTATTCTATATTTCGTTATGTTTGTAATTGTATTCTATTTTATAGTTGAAGTATTCTCAATGGCATCGATCAGAACCTCAATCAGAAATCAAACAAATAACCAGATCCTCAATAAAGTTACCTCAATCAACACGAACTGTTAATCAAAGGAGTAAACAGAAATCAAATAAATAAGATAATTGTTAATCAAAGGAGTAAACAGAAATCAACACGAACTGTTAATCAAAGGAGTTAACCCAGAAATCAAATAAATAAACAGAAATCAAATAAATGAGTAAACAGAAATCGAACAAATAAACAGAAATCAAATAAATAAGATAATTGTTAACCCAGAAATCAAATAAATAAACAGATGGGTTAACTTAGCTTTCGGGTATACTGCCGTTAACCCAGTTTCGTTCCCCTTCTCTGTCGTTAAACCAGTCTCGTTAACTTAATCCCCGATTCGTACAAACCTTTCCTTGTTTTACTTGCCTCGCCCTCGATTGGAACGGAAGTCTGGGCCTTATCCCCGCGATTTACCCTCTTTGATTTGTTTGCATTGATTTGTTTGCTTGATAGGTGAAAGAGGCGTTGAAATGATTTTAGTTTTAGGTTTTCTGAATGATTTTTTAGGTTTTCAGAGTGATTTTAGTTTTAGTTTTAGGTTTTCTCAAGTATCAACCCATTTTGAAAATTAAACGGTTCTATCGAACGTAAAATATACGTTGACTTATATTTTAATTAAAACCGTCAAAATAATATAATTGTTCGATTAAAAATATAAGTTGACTAATATTTTAGTTTTAGTTTTAGGTTTTCTCAAGTCTCAACCCATTTTGAAAATTAAACGGTTCTATACGTTGACTAATATTTTAATTAAAACCGTCAAAATAATATAATTGTTCGATTAAAAATATAGCCGTTGACTAATATTTTAGTTTTAGTTTTAGGTTTTCTCAAGTCTCAACCCATTTTGAAAATTAAACGGTTCTATCGAACGTAAAATATACGTTGACTAATATTTTAATTAAAACCGTCAAAATAATATAATTGTTCGATTAAAAATATAGCCGTTGGAATTATTATAGCCGTTAGATTAAAAATATAGCCGTTGGATTGATTTTAGCCGTTGGATTAGAAATATAGCCGTTAGATCGATTTCAACCACGAGATTAGAAATATAGCCGTTGGATTGATTTTAGCCGTTGGATTAGAAATATAGCCGTTGTAAAAAATGCTTATATATACCTCATATAATTGTTAAGCAAAATCACTCACACTACACTATACTTCTAAAAAAATCTTATAGTTCAACAATATTACACAATACATTTCTAAAAAAATTATTATAATGTCCGAATCAAGTTCAAATTCTGATTCGTCTAAGGACAATGTTGTAGATCAAAATAGGCTTTCCGATTACCAATGGGAAGCCGAAACCGATGAAAGATCCGAGGCTATACAAAATCTTATTGATCAACGTATGAATGAATATCTCAGCAGAAGAATCCGTCAACAACTTCAGCCCCAAAGACGACGTAGGAGGAACATTGAAAGGAACCGTGAAGAAGGTCATAATCAACTATACAACGACTACTTTATGGATCCGGTTTATCCTGAAGCACTATTCCGCCGTAGATTTCGCATGAGAAAGCATTTATTCATGCGTATAGTTAATGAGCTATCCGCCAATGATCGTTTTTTCCAACAAAGACCCGGCGGTAATGGGAGACTTAGTTTCTCACCATTGCAAAGAAGCACAGCTGCTTTAAGAGTTCTAGCATATGGTACATCCACTGATTCAGTTGATGAATATTTGCGTATGAGTGATACATCCGTAAGAGACTCTCTCAAATCATTCGTCGAAGGTATAATTAGTTGCTTTGGGAATGAGTATCTACGCAGGCCCAACCCACAAGATTTAAGTAGGTTACTTCATATGGGGGAAGCTCGTGGATTTCCTGGTATGTTGGGTAGCATCGACTGCATGCACTGGGAATGGAAAAACTGTCCCACAGCATGGGCGGGACAATATTCCGGGAGAAGTTCAAAGCCAACGGTTATTCTGGAAGCGGTTGCTTCGTATGATTTATGGATATGGCATGCCTTCTTCGGTACACCAGGTTCGCTTAATGATATTAATGTTCTTCAACGTTCTCCACTCTTTAATGATGTTTTAGAAGAATCGGCTCCAACTGTTAATTTTGAGGTTAATGGTACGCCATATAATATGGGATATTATCTTGCTGATGGTATATATCCGAGTTGGGCAACATTTGTTAAAACAATTAACGCGCCACAAATTCAAAAGCACAAGTTATTTGCAGCTCGTCAAGAAAGTTGTCGAAAAGATGTGGAACGTGCTTTCGGCGTCCTACAAGCTCGATTTGCATTCATTAAACGCCCTTGTCTTCTATGGGATCGAGATTCGATGGGGAAGGTACTCATGGCTTGTATTATTATGCATAATATGATAGTTGAAGATGAGCGAGAAACTTATCTTAACTATGAAAATATTATCTCAGAGTTCAAAGAAGATAATCCAACTACAACTACTGATGATCCTTATGAATATCATCGTCTTAGAAGATCACCTCAAGAACGATTCGTAGAAATTCATGGCGAGATTCGTGATCGTGCCACTCATATGGCTCTGCAAAATGATCTCGTTCAGCATATTTGGCAAAATTTCCGTAACTAGAATCAATTTAAGATGTAGTTTTTCTTTAGTATTTGATGTTTTTATTTTTATTTTTATGTACGCACTAGAATCAAATCATATTTTTATTTTTATGAACAACTAGAATCAATCATATTTTTAATAATTTTTAATTATTTTCAATAAATTCGTCTTTGTACTTTTTTATTTTAAATATTGTTATTTAATAATTTTTTTAGCAATACCTACAAAAATTAACTTATTTATAAATATGTTAGTAAATAATAAATAAAAAGGTAAGAGGGAGATATAGGTGGGGTAGAGAATGTAGTAAATGATTGGAAATGTTGGAAATTGAAAAACGAGTGGAAAATGATTGGGTTGGTGACCTAGGTCACGACCTTCTGCTTGGGAGGATGTAGTGAGTTGAAAGTGGGTCAAGATAATTAAAATGAGATTAAGAGCTAAAACGTTGGCGACCCAGTTAGCGTGACCTTCTGCTTGGGGATGGTCTTAAACCTATAATTAATTACACATTTTTAAGACCATCTCCAAGCAAGGTGGATGAGGAGGTCAATAAGTAATTGAGTCAAGTTAATTAAGGATTAGTAAGTTAATTAGCATGACCCATTACAAAATAGGGTCAATTGGTGACCTCTTTTCTTAGTATTGACCCACTTATTGACCCACCTATTGACCTAGTAGTTGTTTAATGGTCATTGGCTTAGAAATGTGAAGAGCTTAAAATATAGTAATAATAATGGATAAAGTAAGAGAGATGAGTTTTTTAGTGGGTTAAAAAATGTGGAAAATAATTAAAAATGTTGGAAAGTGAAAAAATAATTGGGTTGATGACCTAGGTGGTGACCTTTTTGCTTGAGAGAGTAAAAATGGGTCAAGATAAATTAAGTGTAATTAAGAGTAAAAATACGTATTGACCTACTTAGGGTGACCCTTGCTTGGGGATGGTCTAAGTCATTCATCTTTAATTGGTTTAGTTAGTGGAATATTTAATGATTTTGCAACAACTTTTTCAACCACAAAATCACACCTTTCCAATTAATATCCACATTTAAGCAAATATTCCCTTGCCAAAATTAGGAACTTTTCCTCATTCCTCAACTATATATAAAGAAAAATATTAAAAATAACACAAATATTTCATAATCCAATTATAATATATTTTTCGAATATTTTACATGATAACCTTTATTTTTATTTTATACATTATAATTTATATCCTCGTTTTTAATAAAAATGTATTAACTTGCCATAATCACATTTGAAACTTCTTAAAGCGGCGATCTCTTTTTTCAAATTGACCGGCTTTATGTGATTTTTGATCTGGAAAAGAAATCAGTTTTTGAATGGTGGCAAGATTTACAGTCAGTCAAACTTTAAAATTTTGACTGACCGTACCTCTTCGTAGTGAGTTTCGATTGAATGTGACTTTTTTTCAAATTGACCTTGTTTATAATATCCTTGGTTTGAAAAATATAAAAATTGTGGCTTTTGAACCTCATGGTTATGAGTTATGAGTTATGATCGGTCAAATGTGTTTTTGATGAAAATGAGGTTACTGTGTAGAAAATAAAAAAATATATGGTTTTACCATGTAGAATATATCTATATTTTTTTAATACGCTTGGAATATAGAAGTTTTTTTCTATTTAATTTAGGTCAATATATATCCTTAATTTTTTATTTTGCATTGAAATGGACATCATATATTATGATTTTAAATTATATAATGTATACCATATAAATTCGAAAAGTATCAACAAAGATTGTGGTTCTGTTTGTTAACGCTGGATAAATATTGACAGAAGTAGATTTAGAAGACAAATTTGCAGTAGGTCTCGTGAGAGACCGTTTTTCTCTAATTTTAGTGAGAGACATAATAGGGAATCAAAAATTTCAGACCGTCTCTTTAAAGTTTTTTTGACAAATTTGACTAGCAAAACGTTTTAGCATTTTTACTAACAGATTTATTTAGCAGAATTGTTTTAGAGGTATTTGGTAATTAACAGTTTTAAATTAGCATATTGTTTAGCATGTTTGTAAAATGACATAAGTACATACCCAAATTATTTATTAAATATAAAAGAAAGGTTATTATTTTATTAAGAGGGTAAAGAAGACAATTTTTTTTTTTATCTAATCCGCTGATTCAATATGCAGGCAAGAATAGCATATTGCAAAATATCATATTGAATTGGACCCCAATATACTATTTCAATATGTCAATAACCAACCACTCTAAATAACATATTCGTAAGTAAAAAATGTTAAACCTCTCCAATATACTGCAATTTGATCAATATGTCATCTACCAAACAGAGCCTGTTACTTATACAACGTTTTGCCAAATCTTCATGACAGCTACGAAGTACCATTTTCAACAACTTTAGGGGACAAATTAACTAAATGTTATTGGGTTAAGTATCTAGTTTGATACTTCATATATAAAAATTCTATTTAAGACATTTAAAAGATGACATCCAATTTTAAAAAATATCAATATTCTTCTATATACTCTCATACCATATCTCCGATGTACTACCACCACTTTTAATAATTTTTGAGCATTTATAATAATGTTTTTGAGTTTTGTTTTAAGAATGATGAGTATTGATATGAAATTTTTGAGTTAAGTTATTAAAACCTTAAGCTCAAAAACATACAATAAAACTCAAAAACATTACCTATAAATTTAGTTATATTTTAGTTTTAACGAAAAAAAATTAAAATCTATCTAATAAATTTTTATAAGCTCAGAAAAATACACATATGCTCAAAAACAATTAAAGTTTGACCTGATAAGCTCAAAAAAGTCATATGCTAAAAAACAAATAAAGTCTAAGGTAATAAACTAAAAAAAAATATTTATAAGCTCAAAAAAATATTTATAAACTCAAAAAAAAAATTCATATGCTCAAAAAAAAAATATAAATATGCTCAAAAACTAAGAAAAATGTGAGGTAGTACCTCCAATGTATATTCCTATTTCTCAAAATATTTCCCCTTCCTTCATACCGCTCCAAATTAATTTCTGTTACGCAACTAGACTTAAGATCCATTCTAATCTTAAAATTGACACTATTTATTTACATAACCTACAAAATGTATAATAATTTATCTAAATCAAATTTTTACGGATTAAATTCAGTTATCTAGAATTGACGACAATAAATATTCACTCTGAAAACATCATTTTTATATACTGTTAATATACACCATCTCAAATTTTAAACTAATAATATAAAATTATTAGACAAAAAGAAAACGTAGTTACTCATTCATATACGAGTTTTTACTCATTCATAAACTTTTTTTCATTTTTTTTCCATTCTATACCCTTTACCAAAAAAATCCTCTCTAATTCTCTCCCTCACAAAATCTATCAAATTTATCAACTCCGTCAAAATTACACAACTATGGAGGCTAATTCTCGAATCGATCAAGTAATAATTTTAATTTATAGCTTTCTTTATTAATTATTTTATATGAATTGAGGAATTGATTTAGCCTAACTAAATTAGGGTTTGTTTAATCTTTCTTCCTTAAAATTAAGGAATTGATTTAGACTAATTGAATTAGGGTTTGTTCTTATCTACTTAAATTTATGTGAACTTTTGATACTCATCAGTAGAATATAACATCGAATTTTTGATAAAATTATTTTCTTTCTTTGTCTAACGAATTTTCGTCTGACGTAATTTTTTACACTTCTTCTGTCATACCATTCTACGGTTTAGGGCAAATACTGGAACATTCGAGAGAAAGTACTGGCTCACGACCAAAAGTAACCAAATGTGATATATACTCATAACTCCTTGCATTGATTTCTTCTGTTGGGACAAGTTCTCTAATCCACAGTTGGCTCAAAATGAAAGAAATTAAAGAAATGCCTATAATTTGGATGAGGGTGTTTCTTTGATTTTTTATAGAGTGAGAAGGAGGAAAATAAAATTGTAAATCTTATGAAAAGATGGGGATATAATGGTCAATCATGTTTATAATTGAGTAAAAGTTGTTTATGATTGAGCAAGGCCCAAAGAAAAAGCACAAAAATAAGAAAAAAGTGAAACGCATATATCAACTACTAAAATCTTGTGCAATCTATGGTTAAAACTTGGAGTTCTCACGAGACCTAAGTTTAAACCTTCCCAAGAGCAAAATTTTGTGGATCATTATTGACCCGAGTCTAGTCCTAATTAAACTTCAAATAAAAAAGCTCATAACAAGTACGTTTCCCTAAACAAATTAGGTCGTTTAAATCCGTTTTAATGTTAAAACGGATTGTCGGGTATTCCAAGTCGAATAAGATTAGGACAAGAGCACTAGAAATACAAAATCTTGATGTTCCCAAAAAGTCTAAAAACTGAAAACTTAAAACCTCACCTCACCTCACCTCTGAAGCCTGCCTTGTTCTACTTTCTTCTCCTCTGTTCAAAGTTTTTCGTTACTATATAAATTAATTATCTCTGGCGTTCTCCTCGAGGTTTTTTCTTCAATTGGAACTATAACTTCTTTTTTTAAACAGATCTCACTTTTTCCCTTTCTTATTTTATTATAATTATAATTGTAATTAAAATTGTTGCGTTGCATATTGCATTCATATCATATACTCCGATCAGTAAGGTTTGATTTGTATTAATCTGTTTTGTTTTGATCTAATTTTGTTGATTGTGTAATTAAGGAGATTAATTTGAATTTGAATTTGTTGAATCATGATTTGTGTTTGAGTGTCACTGTTGATGGATCTGATTTTTGAGTTATGTTGTATGTTTATGATCTGAATCGCTGAATTTTAATTTTATCTCACTGCATTTCGAGCTATCAGGTGTGCGATTATTCAATGACGGTTTTAAAGGATGATTCATGTTATCGGACCCCAAACCTTTTTGGATTAAGGCTCTCATGTTGTTGTCGTCGTAAATCGTAATCGTTGAATTTGATTGGAAAATGTTATTGTTTCATGCATGGTGAATTACATTGTGTTTATATATTAATTTCAGCAACTTTTATGAATTTTAATCATTTTTAATACGAAGTATTTATTTCAATATGTATTATAAAATCAGTTAATTGCATGGTATGCTCATAGGCCATAGCTCATTTGTTTGATAATAATTTGATTTTTTTTTAGTTTTTTTTTTTCTGTTGTAAAAATCTTAGTTTGGTGATTGTCAATTAAATTGTGGTTATTAATCTAATGAAGTGTTTTTCTGGGGGATTTTGTGTTATAGATCTGAGTAAATTCGAGTGATCGATGGCGGCTGCAGCGACACAAGGTAGATGGTTGAGGGGGAAAGTGAAGGCTGTTCCTTCAGGGGACACCTTGGTCATTATGGGCATGGCTAAGGCCGAAATTCCACCCGAAAAGATGGTTACTTTAGTTTCTGTTATCGCTCCTAGACTGGTTCGTGTTTTCTCCGTGTTCAGCTTTTGGTGTTGCATTGTTATTCAACTCAATGTTGTTCATACCCAACCATTTGAGATCTTGGCCCATTGGTTGAGACTTGAGACTCGGAGTGTCTACACAATAAGTCACAAGTTTGAGTCGTCCTTTCCTTCGTTATTTACTCCATTCTGGGAGTTGTGAACCTTGTGGTTGATTTCACACACCAGTTTTACTCCCTCCAATTTCTTGTGTTGTTCCATTTTCATTTTGACATAAGAAATAAGAGAATCAATTTGGGCCACACAATACACATGACCCGCACTAAATTGATTTTGGACCACACAAAGTTGTCCAAAAGAGAAAAGAGGGAACATCAATGCAATTAGACAAAAACGGAAGGAGGAATAGCACAGATAATATAGGAGGTAGTCTGTGGTTTTAGGGAGATATTTTCAAATTCTGACCCTAAACCTCATAAACTCGCATTTTTGTGTCAAATTGTATCATCCACAATATGATATGCTCGTGTGATATAGGATTTTATTAATAAGTGTATCTTGATGTAATTTAATTTTTTGATAGTCGTTAATATGTTTAAACATAGTTTATAGCGTAACTTATGACTGTTGCAAAGCTATAAATCTTCTAGGTTCTCGATTTAAATCCTAATTGATGCAAATTTGTTATAGGCCCGCAGAGAAGGAGTTGATGAGCCCTTTGCATGGGAGAGCAGAGAGTTTTTGAGAAAGCTATGCATCGGAAAGGTGCAGTCTTTTTCCCCCCTTTTAATCTAGTATATGGTTTGTTAAAACACTTGTTTCTGACATTAATGGATGAAATTGTGAGATGGCAACTTGTTGCCATCACCTGTCATTTTAAAGCTCTGAACTTTTATATCTTACATACTTTTCTGAACTTTTGTGTTGCATCATGGCCTGCAGGAAGTAACTTTCTTAACTCATGCCACACCACCTACTCAATCAGGAATGGCAAGGGAGTTTGCTACCGTGCTCCTTGGAGGTAGTACTACTCAGAATGTTTCAAAGCTGGTGGTTGCCAATGGCTGGGCAAAGGTTTACTTCGTGCTGTTATACAACTCATTTATGCCTGATATCTGACTATATATTCGAAAACTGGATCTTTCCTTATATCATTTCTATGCAACCAGGTGAAGGAGCAGAAAAGTGAATCAAACGAGGATGTGGCAGAGTTACTGCGACTTGAAGAGCAAGCAAAAGAACAAGGCTTAGGAAAATGGAGTAAGGTAGTTCTATTGCATTGTTATATGGCTGTCTATTTAGCAATGCCATAAATTTTCTCATCACTTAAGCAGATAGCAAACAATTCTTTCTTGCTAAGAGGCTATCTGTATACGGAGTTACTGACGCATCAATTGATGTCTTTATATCAAATTGATTGATTTTAAGTAATCGTAATGCAATGTTTTGTATCTTTGTGACTTACTCTAGAAGTTTTTTCGTCCCTTCGTAGATTCCTGGTGCTCCAGAGGCCTCCATTAGAAATTTGCCTCCCTCTGCCATTGGTGGTTATAGCGGTTTTGATGCTCTTGAGTTTGCAACTAGCAACAAAGGGAGGTCAATTCAAGCAGTTGTCGAGCAGGTTCGCGACGGGAGTGCTCTTCGTGTCTACTTACTTCCGGAGTTTCAGTTTGTTCAAGTTTTTGTGGCCGGAATTCAGGTAGGATTTTGTGGTGAATTGGTGACTTCTATTTTTGTGCTTAATCTTGAATTTAGTCTCCTGTACCACTACATACTGATTCCAATGTACGTGTTAATCTCTTTCGACTTTAGTCTCCTTCAATGGGAAGAAGAGCAGCCCCTGAGAATATAGCTGAACCCGAGGTGAGTGCAGATAAACCAAACGGGGAAAGTAAAGCTGAACCTCGCGCTCAGCTCACATCAGCTCAGAAACTTGCTTCTGGTCAGACAACGATTGAGGTAGCACCTGATCCCTTTGGAAGGGAAGCTAAGCATTTCACCGAGATGCGTACATTACATAGAGATGTAAGTTGGTTCTACATTTCTGAATGCCCATTCTATGCCTAAGTATGCCTGTTAATATGAGAGGTTTATAACTTATATTGCATCCGCAGGTCCGTATTCTCCCTGAGACAGGAGACAGATTTAATAACCTGACTGGTTCAATCTATTATGATGAAGCCGGTGAAGTGAAGAACCTGGCCTTGGAATTGGCGAAAAATGTAAGTGGAGCTACTAATCTGACTGCTACTTAATGTCTTCTCTGGGTAAACTTTGACAGTAAAAAAAGAGAAAATAATCTCAAGTTTATGATATCCAATATTGGCACTATCTATCCGATGATCCACTTGCTTTTTGACACTCTCCACCCCACTTGTCATTTTCATAAACTTTAGCTATTGTGAGCGGTGGATAGGACACCCGTGTTTTTTCAAAAACGTTAATTGCTTCCACCAATTGCCTTGTCTGTGAACTTGTTTGCTTCATTTCTCATGATTGGCTAGAGTGATATGTTATTGCTTGCATGAACTAGGGAAAAGGATGTATATTCACTCTTGTTAGATGGTGAATCTTGTAAGGTGTGTCTGAAAAGCTTTCTTGAGTGTTTTTGTTGGCAATCTTATCTGATGAGCTGATGTTTGATTTTTAAACTGCAGGGGTTAGCTAAGTATGTAGAATGGAGTGGCAAATTGCTGGATGATAAGGACAAAAAGGAAATTAAATCAGCGGAGCTTGAGGCAAAGAAAAACAGAATTAGGATGTGGACAAACTACGTCCCTCCAGCTACAAATTCAAAACCTATACATGATCAGAACTTCACTGGGAAGGTAAATACAAGTTTCTTATTCCTATCATTTTATTGCTTGCTATTCTCAAGCCAAGCTCACGTCTTGTGTCGGATGTTTCACGTCAGGTTGTGGAGGTTGTTAGTGGAGACTGTATTGTCGTGGCTGACGATGCTGTGCCATTTGGTAGCCCATTGGCTGAGAGAAGGGTAAACCTCTCAAGCATTCGGTGTCCCAAAATGGGTAATCCACGAACAGGTGATGGGCGTGAGAATTATGCTCGGGAGGCGAAAGAATTTCTTCGCCAGAAGCTCATTGGTCGCCAGGTATTTCTTGTGTTTAGTTTTGTATTTAGTTATGGAGGGTGTGGTAATATCTGAGTATCAGACCCAATGATTTTCCTTTTTTTGGTACTAACATTTTTATCTATTTATTTTCTACTAGTATTAATTTTGCTATTGTTACTTACTGTACACATTTACAAATTTCATCTTTCTTGTTTATTCTTTAAGAACGGTTTCCTACATTTCCATGACCTAGGTCTTAGTTTATTTCGTAATGACTGTTTATCGTGTTTGAAATATCATGTGAAGAAAAGTCTAATATCTTGAGTGATTCTGAATTCAGGTTAATGTTTGCATGGAGTACTCGAGAAAAATTCCTGTTGGGGATAGTACTAATCCTGCAGCATTATCAGCTGAATCCAGGGTGATAGACTTTAGTTCCGTGTTCCTGGCACCTCAGGCTAAAGGTGAAGGAGTTGTCCCTTCCACAAATGGTGGACAACCAGCTGGATCCAATGTTGCTGAAATGTTGGTTGTCCGTGGGTTGGCTGAAGCAGTAAGACATCGTGATTTTGAAGAAAGATCCAGTTATTATGATGCTCTTTTGGCAGCAGAATCAAAAGCTATAGCGAATAGGAAAGGGAAACACTCCGCTGGTGATCCTCCTGCACATCACATCCAAGACCTTACCACTGTGAGTAGAAGTATTTCGTCTCTCATCTTTTGCTTCACTTTTGCATACTTGTTACATTTTTGCTATTGGCACCCTCTTTTCTGTCGCCCCTCTTTTATCTTAATACTTATTTGAGGTACTTCCTTTAGCTTTCGATGTTTTTCTCATTTGACTTAGAGACAGTTTATCGTCGTATCGATATTATTTTGCAGTTATCGATGTACGGCATGTACCTGTTTTTGTTTAAAATGTAATTTCATAGGAGATCCTTTTGATAAAAATGTAAATATCCTGTTATTATATTGTAATTTTTGTGAACTCCATTCACATTTTTTTTTTAATGTTAAAACGATTTTAACTTTGACTTCAGAAAGTCAAATGTGGACATTGTGAAATAGAGTTTAATTTTCCATTTTTGGAAAAAAATCTCACACCTAGTATCAAAATTCAGGCATCGGCAAAGAAAACCAAGGACTTCTTACCGTTTTTGCAAAGAAGCAGGAGGCTTTCTGCGGTTGTTGATTATGTACTCAGTGGCCATCGATTCAAGTTGGTTATACCCAAGGAAACATGCAGCATTGCCTTTTCTCTTTCTGGTGTGAGGTGTCCTGGACGAGGTGAACCGTACTCTGAAGAGGCAATTGCGTTGATGAGGAGAAGAATTCTCCAAAGGGATGTTGAGGTAATGCACTTCCTTTATTGAGCATGATTCTTGCTTCCATGCTCACAACATAATGATACTAATATTTCCTTCTCAGATTGAAGTGGAAACCGTGGATAGAAATGGAACTTTCTTGGGATCCCTTTGGGAATCAAGAACCAACATAGGGGTAGTGTTGCTTCAAGCTGGGCTTGCAAAGTTTCAAGCCTCATTTGGTGCGGACAGGATAGCAGATTCCCATCTCCTTGCTCAAGCTGAGGAGTCGGCCAAACGGCAGAAGTTAAAGGTTAGGATTGTTCTTGCCTCTTTATAGGCGATTGTGTCTTACTTGCCCCATCCCCAAATTCATTCTATACATTTGATTTGGTGGCCAACATATGTCAACTTTGACCTTTACTTTCTCCAAAGACAATTGAAGATAGAATGTAAAACTGGTAAGGTTTGATTTATCAATATGAGCTTTTTCATACTAGGGTTTTTTTTTGTTTATTTAAAAATAAGTTAGTTTATATTGGGAGAAATTTCGGCCACCAAAATCAACTAATAACAAAGTAAATGAAATTGATGGACATTGGAGTATTGATAGATTCCTTTGTCACTTTCTAACTGTTCATCTGGTTCTAGATATGGGAAAACTATGTTGAAGGGCAGGAAGTTGTTAATGGGTCATCTGCCACGGAAACCAGGAAGAAGGAAGTCCTAAAGGTAGTGTTTGGTTTGACTTTTATTGTTCAGAACTTTGTATCTTTTGTGCAGTACTGTTTGAAATCGAACTGTTCTTTTTCACGTTGCCAGGTTGCGGTCACCGAAGTTCTTGGTGGTGGCAAATTTTATGTTCAATCTGTTGGCGACAAAATGGTAGCTTCCATCCAGCAGCAGCTTGCTTCCCTGGACATTGGGGAAGCGCCTGTTCTTGGCAGCTTCAATCCGAAAAAGGGTGATCTGGTTCTTGCTCAGTTCAGTGCAGATAACTCGTGGAACCGAGCTATGGTAAGATATATTACCCTTCTTGTTCCATGATAGCATAACAAAAGTGCAAGTGAAACAGTATGATATAGAAACGAAACTTAGCTCACAATATGGGCCCAGTCTCATGATAATGATCTTGAAGTTCTCAAATGTGAATTATTGATTTCCCTTTTCTGATATTTTAAGTGTTTTATTTTGTTATTGTAGATTGTAAATGTTCCTCGTGGTGGTATAGCTCAATCGCCAAATGATGAATTTGAAGTTTTCTATATTGATTATGGTAATCAAGAAGTAGTTCCTTACAATCGCTTACGGCTTCTACCTCCTGCGGTACACTCTGTACCTGGATTAGCTCAACTCGCCAGCCTTGCTTTCGTCAAAGTACCTAGCTTAGAGGAGGATTATGGACAAGAAGCAGCTGAGTATTTGAGCGAGCTAACTCTTAGCAGTTCCCAACCATTTAACGCCGTGATTGAGGAGAGAGACACATCAGGTGGGAAAGCAAAAGGTCAAGGAACTGGGACAGTTCTTTTAGTATCCTTGGTTGACGAGGAGAGCAGCTCTAACGTTACTGCTGCCATGTTGAAGGTAATGGTTGATTCCTAATGTTCATGTTTTATGATTTTCACGAACCTCATATGAGATTTACGTACAAGGTAACGTGAAGGGTGGGAGAAGGGGTTTTTATACTTGAACTGTTGAACATAGTACACCTTGCCGAAATGGTCTAAGGGCGGCATCATAGTGGGTATGAGTCCATGGAACAGGACAACAGGTACCAAGATCATTTAGAAACTGAACTAAGCAGATAATGTTAAATCATAATATTGTGAATAGCTGTGAATATTTGTTTCATTTTGTCGTATATTTGCATCCTCGTGTAAAATTCAATTAAATATTAATGTCGAATGAATGGAAACCGCTAGTGACGATAATTTCAGTTGAATCTATTCTCTCCGTCTTACTAAATAGTGATTTGGGTTTGGATGATTTCAGGCTGGGCTTGCTAGACTAGAAAAGCGAAGAAGGTGGGACACAAAGGAGAGGAAAGCTGCCTTTGACGAACTAGAAGAGTACCAGCAAGAAGCAAAAACCAAACGGAGTGGAATGTGGCAATATGGCGATATTCAGTCCGATGACGAGGATTCCGCTCCACCTACGAGGAAGCCGGCCGGCAAGCGTTGAGTATTATCCCCTGGCCATCCGCCCATCCCACCCATGGGCCATGGTAAGCAGGGCACAGGTTTGTGCTGCAAACTACAAACCAGTGCCCAAGAGAAGAGAATGTATACTAAATTACTTTTTCCCCGCGAGTTCTAAATTTTGTT
Source organism: Silene conica (assembly GCA_029255685.2). Taxonomy (NCBI): domain Eukaryota; kingdom Viridiplantae; phylum Streptophyta; class Magnoliopsida; order Caryophyllales; family Caryophyllaceae; genus Silene; species Silene conica. The sequence continues at coordinate 9,037,116 of CM055315.2, read as the reverse complement.
ACGACTTACGAGTATATCTTTCTTGTTCAAAAATAATCTTTTAAAACTTTTCAGCAATTTTAGAACGCGATTTTATTTTATTTTTTTAGCTTTTTTCTTTTAGAACTCAAAGTCTAGAACCCACATCAATAAGGAATAAAAGCTTGTCCTCTGTGTACTTTGGCCTCCATTTGGAGGCTGCATCATTTTCCTTAATAGTAGTGTTAAATTTAGTAAATTAGATCTTTTAATCTATATTCTGAGTTTAATTGATGCATATTGATTGTGTTTATACTTTTCGAGTCTCCTCCAAGTCTTGAATTAAGTCATTCATTTATTTGTATTTGTTGATTTGAAGCGGATCACGAGAGAAATAAGTTGTATATTGATAATTTATCCAACACAAATTCTCGTTGGAGATGGACACTATACGTCACAGGTTGAAGACCAATAGTGTCCCTCTTACAATATACCAGTGGTAAATCAAGTAGGATTAAATGGAGCGCCTACTTGCCCTCCCACTTGTGATATTGTGAGAGAGGTACTATCCGTTTTCAGCTTGTGACAGATAGTTTTGTTTATTACTTAACTTATTACTAGCACGGACACTTCTCCTAATTAGCCGTCCCATATCCGACACCGTATTCGACACTTGTTGGACACATGGCTGAACATATTATAGTTTAAACGAGGAATAAAATTTTAAAAAAGATTGATTGATTAGAAGATGAGTTTGGGTGGGAAAATGAGAATTAATTATAGTATAGGTCGAATTGTACCTTTACCTGTTTAGATTTAGTTTTAAATAAAAATAAAATTATACCTTATTTATAACCATAAAGTATATATATTTTATTATATTTAAATGACGTGTTCCGTGGCGTAAATTTCATGAGATGCCGTGTCACGTATCCGTGTCCATGTCCATGTTCGTTTTGGTGCTACCTAGCTTATCACCTATATTTTACCCTATATTGCCCAACTTTCATCGTATTCACATTCCGATGTTCACTTAACTTCATTCCCGACTCCTTTAAGTGAATTAACTAACAAATGACTAAACTGTCCCTATTATATTATTTCCGCTCTAATCCACAATTACACTCATTTATTCCTCCACCAACTCTCCACATATAATCAACCACCCTCAATTCCTTCGACCTTCAACCACCATAACCACCCCTTTGAGTGTTTGACGGGATTTCCAAACATGTCAATATCGACAAATACGGAAATGGCAAAATCGTCATAAAATTATTTTTTCTATCGAAAAACATTGAATTTTGATGGAAATATGGCTTGAAATGGTTTTGGGTGCAAAATATAACCTCGGCAATTAAATTGAGTGTGAAATTATTAAAAAATACATGTGAGTAAGTGAAAAAAAATTGGATTAAATATGGATATAATTGATAATGTACTCTTTTACATATTGATCAAAAGTCACAATAACAAAGTTTTGAGGTATTCCTCTTCTTTCCTCCTGCACTACTTTTTTTCTTTCCATCGAGCTCCGTTAAATTTTTGGCCCTTGAACAAGCGGGTTAGCGAGTACGAGGAGGGGGGCAGTATCAGCGGAGTAGCATTTACATTTTTTTTAAAGTGTCATGTTTGTACACGCTTATATTATGAGTCGGATAAGTCGGACTTAATTAGTAGTGTGGACAGCTCATGAACAACTCTAGAATTAACCTAGGCTACATAGTAGTTACATGGATTACGAAATGAGTTCATTGATACATTAATCGAGAGCTGATAAATATTGACACGATTCAAAACTGTATTATTACACTAAATTTATTCATATGCTAAAGCTAAAATCAACCGGAAAAAAAAACTATATAATTCGATCTCATGATAATCTTATCACCAAATATAAAAATTCACAAATTTTCATTTAAGACGGACACTATCCGTCACAAACTGAGTACGGATGTCCCTCCCATAATATGCAAGTAACAATATTCATAGATGCTCCATTTTGTCCCCACTTGTCCTCCCATTTACTTTATTGTGAAATATCTGTGTCACGAGCCAGACACCTTGATAAAAATTTGTGACAAACATGATAAATTAAATATTAGAAACCAAAAAATTTTGATTCCTCTCCAAGGAAAGTTGTTTCTGTAGCTGCATTTGCTTTTTAAACCTCTGTATGAACAAATCAGCTGCTTGGTCTATATCTTCATCCCCTACCTCCGCCACACCCTCCGCCACACCACCACCATATACTACCGCCTCCGTCTCCGCCTCGGCCTCCATCTCTGCCTCTGACTCCTTAAACAACTCATGTATTAGGGTTAGTCCATCATCATCATGACTACAAGTTGTAGCTTCTTCATTTTGTTGCACCAACAAACTTGCCTTACTATTTTCTTCTACAACTACGTCCTCGAGTTCGTTCTCGTGGTGGCGGTGGTGGCGAGGATGGTGAGACGATGTCGAGGGCGGTTGCGAGACGAGGGCGTTGAGTGATTGGGTTAATGTGGTTTTATGTATGTTTTTGTGTAGGAGAAAGAATATCATTATACGTATTCTTAACTCGTTTGTTTTGTTTGACAATGCTGTTATTAATTTTTTCCATAATCCTTTTACTTTCACCCTCATTTTCACAAAAACAAATTAATTGAGAAAATTGTTGGAGTTTTTGAGTGATTACGACTTTATATATCAGAACGATAAATTCTCGCTTTCAACTTAAGTCGGAAAAACACAATTTTATGATAAAAGAGTATTGAATGAAATAAGAAGTTTATATATGTATATATAGACACTAAAAGCTAAAAGGTAGAAGGTAAAAGGTACGTAACGTAATTAGTTTGAATGAGAAGTTGGCTAATGGATGGAGGGAAAGTGATATGTGGCAGAAGATCATGTAATCTCGGGGTTGGGTTAGATACACTAATTGTCGTATGAGACGGATTTACACTATTTGCAGGGTTATCATATGAAATGTGTATTTTTTTTCTTTTTTAGGTTAGTTGTTATTGTATTTTATAGTTGTGAGACTGTTTTTTAGGAGACTTACTTGATTAAATAAACAAAGAGCTCAGATTAAATCAATTTTTATGTTCATAAATTCTCATTGAAAACCAGCATTATCCGTCGTCAGCTGAACAGGGATAGTGCTCCTCTCATATTATGCAAATGTCGTTATTTATAAGGTAATTTATTTTCCTCCACTTACTTTATTGTAAGATCAGTTTATAACCTAATTTCTCGGAAGCGGGACTCTTTGGGTTGTGTGTTATATGTCCGTTGTTTTGTTGCAATTGGAAGGATAGAGTGATGGAATGATGGGAGGGGTATACTTAAGGAGTAAGCTTTTGCTTTGTTTTTTTTTTTTTTCTGCTTTTTGCTTTTTGTTTGTGTGTGTTTGGAAGAAAGGGTCCAAATTTTCAAAGGTAAACTATAAAGTGGAAGTGAGAAGAAGGCTGTTTTGGGATGATTATGTTTTTCTAATCAAGTTTTTTGGTGTTAATAATTAGGTTTAAGTCTCTAGATATTAGCAATTTGTCAACAAAAGCAATTTATGGAGAGTTTTCTTTTTGTTTTTTGTGTTTAGACTTTTGTTTGATTATTAAGCTTCTTTTCTTAGTTGAGTCATTTCCTTGTCCTTCATTTCCATCACAAGGAAAATGAAACATGAGAAGAAGCGTAAATCTCGTCTTTTGGAGTGATATTTATGGAGCTGGGTTAAATTAAACTGGAATGAAAATGGGAAGAGTAGAAATGAATTGCACTCAAGTAAACTCACAAGAGTTAACTGTACTTGTACTGAATTGACGGAAAAATCCAAACAACTATAAGTATGTTGTATTATTAAACTTATTAAATTAAGTACCTTCTGTTTAGTTGGATCGCTTTTTTCACATTTATATAATATTTTGTTTCAGCTGATATTTTGGTAATGCAAATTCTTATTTCAAACGATCACTTTTCCTTTGAAGTTTCAAGGTCATATGTGATCATTTTATGGTTAAATGTAACCACAATGATATATTCAGTGTTGCAGCTTATAGTATCTTTGTTTCAATAATAATAACATTTAACTGTAAAACGATTAAAAGGTCTCGTATTATTATTTCAAACCAATGTAAAACGATTATAAAATCTTGTATTATTATTTCAAATCAAAATAGCACGTCTGTTTATTTGCAAGGTAGATAGATCCTTTTGGTGCTAAAAGTTAGTGGTACCAAAGTGTTAAGGTCAACAAAAAGTTTGAGATGGACGTCCAAAGCCCAAAGAAGATGAAGTAATTGGCCCAAATATTCGAGGAGCTATTAGTCTGTTACTTTCTGATCAAACCAAAAGTCAATGATAATCTAATGATGATCCATTGGGCTTACGTACCTAGCCGAGTTTCAGGACATTATTTCATGTGGGTTGATGATCAAAGTCCAGTCATCCGACAAATTCTTGTTTGAAACGGTCTTAATTTTAGATGTTTGAAACAAGCGATTTAAATAATGTTATAATGACAAAAGAATTGTGAGAGGTCTGAAATTAAGACCGTCTGAAATAAGGATTGTTGTTGTTAATGGGCTATCAATACTAGGTGTTTTAGTTTTGTGACGAGTATTTGTTATATTTACACACTGAATATTTTAGTCGCTTCGAACGACTATCACCAAAAACATACATTCTAGCCTTTTTTGTTAATAAAAATCGATTTGTTTTACACCAGTTCAGTTAAATAGTTACGATTAGTAATTCTTTGTCTTAGTTTTTAAAAAATCTAGTCGTTTTATGTCGAGTTATTTTAACGTTGTATCACTTAGCAATTCATTATTTTGATTTTAGAAAAATCAATTCATTTTACGGTGATTAGTTGGACATTTTTTATTCGTGGACCAAAGGTTCTTTAATTGTTGTTATTGGATATTAGTTGTTAGTTTCAATTTATCAATTAAATTGTTTGTCGATACTTAAATTGAAATGTAATAAACTTCTTACCCTAACGCAAACCAAAACTCATAAAACCCAACCTGTATAAAATGAAAACTTCATCAATAATTTATCCGAACTCAAAATAACCAAACCCGTAGCTAGAGATGGCAATGGGTAGGATCTGGACAGGATCCTATAGGATCCAGATCCAGATCCATTTTAAAATGGTATATCCAGATCCTACCCTTATCCTCAGGGTCCGAAATTTGTAGATCCATATCCGTATCCTAAGGATCTGGGTAGGATCTGGATAAAATCCAGATCCGTCAGTCTTCAACGATTCATTCAAATGAAACCGCACCAAGTCACTATTATACACTATTTCACTTTTACTTGTCAATTAGAGACGATGTTTTTGTCGAATTACCCTCTATTAACTTCACTGGTTTAAAAATCATAGTCTAAAAGAAATAAAAAGAGTGTACAAAGTAATAAAAAGTCTTATAGCAACTTACAAATAAGGTTTACAAACCACAAAATAATTATAATTCCAACAATTCATAATAAAACAAATTGCCCAAACAAAATAAACACTAATATTTCATTGCTTGTTTCCATGATCTACCTTTGAAAGGTCGAATCTATCCAAAAATTACCCTTATAAAAATTAAAAGAGGGTCCAAGGGTAGGATCTGGATCTTAGTGGTGGGATCCAGATCCGACCCTCGTACTCGTATAAGGATATGGGTCCGATCCAGATCCTAAGGATCTAAAATAATGGGATCCATATCCTACCCTTGGGTATAGGGTCTGGTGGATCCGGGATCCATTGCCATCTCTACCCGTAGCTGACACTCCCTAACCCATTTCACAAGTCTAACCTAAACTCAAGACATTCTAATTGACAATTATTTGACACAAGAAGGAAAAAGGATGTTTGAAGATGTTAGGTTAATTGGTGGGCATTGACCCCAAAAGAAGCTAGCGTGCAATGGAGCAAGACGACCCCACTCAACCAACATACACATAACATCAAACCCACATTGCTCTCCCTTTATTTGCAAGCTGTACCTTACTCATTCTCATTATTAGCTCCACCCCACTATTTTTTTTTAACTTAAATTGTGCTTTCAAATTAATAAAGAAACGGTATACATTTTAAGTTTAAAACGGAATAAATAGTATAAGTGAGATAAAGTCAAATATTCGTGAGGATCAGTTTAATGGTTAAAATTTGAGTGTAATTTTCAGGAGATTCGAATTCAAGCCACCCAAAAGCAAAAATCTTGTGGAGCATTTTTTGCCTGAGCCTATGCACACTCGAGTGACTAACCTGATATACGTGGTTTACAGACTATCACATATATCCGTGGGTTACCCAGTAAACATTGAAGATAGCGGTTGCGGGTTCCTCGTCCTTCAATAAAAAAAGATAAAATCAAAATGTAAAATGCATATAAAAAATAAATATATTTGTTAAATATTTAGGTTATAGTACGATTCATTTGGTCGAATTTGGATACAAATGTGTACAATTTCCGTATTGATGACAATAATTAAAGGGACGTCCCGGAAGAGCGGGTGGTTAAGGGACATTTGAATATTGTTGCATGTCTTCCACCGTCCCCATAATAATGGCCTTCTTCCTCCTTTTCCTCTAATCTTCCATTTTAAATCATTTTTACTCCATCGTTTACTTATGTTTTGGCCTTTGGTTTGCTTCTTCTTCTTAATTTGGTAGGATCTTTCAATTTCGGGACATATTTAACTCGGTTGGTAAGATTGTTTCATGGTAGTATGGTACTCACTACTCATCATCACAATCATCGTAATGAGATTCTGATTATTAGAATCAATTACTTTGTAATACACGACTTTGTTCGTAATTTGATCGGGACTCTTTAAATCACCGAACCTTTCGATAAGGAAACACTTATATTCAAAATAGATTCATTAAAACATTACTTTTGGTCGATGAGGACATAGGGTGTTCATTAACCGAACCGCGCATTTAATTCTGTTCGTGTACGATTTGGTTTGACAAAACATCGAACCTAAATCGCACCATTTCAAACGGTTATAAACGGTGCGGTTAACCACTTTAGACGGTTTTTTGCGGTTCGGCTACCAATTAACCTATAAACGTGCTAAATATACTTTTTTTTTTGTTTTCGTAAATTTTATCTAGTTGTTTAATTAATTTTTTTAATGTATATACTCAATAGTAAAGTTAATTACTGAAATTTTAATACTAATCAATTTAATAATTTTTGAAGTTGAAAATACTAAGAAAATTAAACGAAAGAACAATTTTTTATATATAATATTTTAATTTTTTTATTATTGTTTTGTGAAACGGTTCGGTTCGGTTCGGTTAACCTGTTTTCTAATATTGCGAACTTTAACCAAACTTTATCCATGATAAATTTAACGGTTCGGTTCACCAAACCGCTTTGTCGAAACAATTCGGTTAACCGAATCTTAAAGATGTACGGTCTTCGGTTTGATTATTACAGTTCGATTTATTTCGAACACCCGTACCCAATATGACATCCTGAATTAGAAAGAGCGAGCATTTGTAAATGTACCATTTTGGCCCTGTTTTTTTCAACTTCAAGTCACTTAATTTAAGTTTACTTCAAATCCTATAAGTTCAGTTCGGTTCAGTTCAGATACTATAAGTTCAGTTCAGTTCAGTTCATATAAATTTAGTTCACTTTCTATAAGTTCAGTTCAGTTCAGTTCATATAAGTTTAGTTCAGATCTTATAAATTCAGTTCAGTTTATTTCAGATCCATAAATCAATTGAGTTCAGTTTCAGTCCAAATAAAGAGGACCTTTGTAAACTTTTTTTTCACTCATAAAGGATCCGGAGTTATTTAACTATCTACATATCCAAATTAATTTGTTCCGTGGAGAAAAAGACGATGTCATTTTTCTTAAAATAATTTTTTATTTTAAAAAGTTAAAATTGATAATAATAATGTAATTAAAAATGTGAAAATACAAATTTTCATTTCTCTTTATTTCCTCTCATCCAAATTCCACTACTCCAACTCACAAGCAAAACAACAAAAATACTTTCTTTTTTCCTCCTCTTTTTTCTCCATTATCTCTATCCAAAAATTGGATTAATCTTCATATTAATCAAAATTCTAATTTTCTTTTTTTAAGCAAAAAAAGGATTTGTGGTGTTTGTCCAAATGTCCATAATACCCTTCACACCTAACACCTATATATCCCAACAACATTAACTCACATTTCCTCCACACCATCTCCCCAACCTTCTGTGAGGTTCCTCAATCTCACAGAAGTTAGCTTTCAATTAGCTCTATATCATATTCTTAGAGCAAACTATCACATTATTTCATCCACAAACATTTCTATCGTATCATATCATATCACATCACATATCAAGTACGTATAACGTTAGTTCTGTACTACCCGTTATTGTACTGCACTTGTGACTCATTATTCGACAAAAAAAAACATAATATGGAGCTACATTCAAGGAGGAGCTCATTAATAGCAAAAAGACTATGGAATTTCTTGAGAATAACCTTTTTTATGATGAGAAAAGGCTTAATCTCTAAGAAAAAACTTATGATGGATATTAACTTGTTTTTCAAACGTGGTCGACTTATTCGAAAGTCGTTAAGCAATCTTATATCGCACCACAACCACCACCACCACAACAACAACAACCGGCATCAGATGATGACACGTGGTATACGGGAGTATGAGTTTTCTTGCAGTAATAGCCCTACTCCCGTTTTTTTCCACGTGTCATCGTCTAAACGTAAGCATCTCCACCACATTCATCTACCGTGCATGAATTCACCTATGGTGCTTGACGAAATTGAGTCCGTTTCACATGAGAATTACGATAATGCCCTTGTTGTAGTACCTAAGACACCCGAGTACACGTTTAATTTACGTCTTGACGGGTATGATCTTGCTCCTGGTGATAGTCGGAGTCCGCTCATTTCTCCGATTCCGATCAAAATATCTGATTATTCGTCTGAGGAGGAGATTGTTGATGACGGAAATATTCGAGTTGATGATGAAGCTGAGGAGTTTATTAAGAAGTTTTATGAGCAATTACGTGCTCAAAGTCGTGTTCAATTGTTACAATATTAAGTACTCTTGTAAAACAGTTTTACATTGTGTTACGATATGTTGTGTTGTCTATTTTATCATGAAAACTGTAACGAAAAAAAAAAAAAAAAACATTAACACGTACTATTGTTAGAATTTCGAGTTTACGACATTTTGATTTCATGTTTCATAGATGTATTAAGCAAACAATGTATGTATGTATGTATGTATGTATGCATGCTTTTAATTAGTGTATGCTTTAATTTGAGTTATTTTTCGATTCCACTAATGAGTGTTTATGGGGTGTTTCGTGATGCGAAAGCATTATTTTTTCGCTAACTTAGCTTGTAAAGTCACGGAAAGTTGTATCCATGACCTGAGTAATCATGTCAATACATATTTGTCCTAAAAAATGATTTAAAAACAACAGATGTCGACTAATTTTAATTTAGGTCTGGATCATATCCAGATCGAATAAATTTGGTCCGGTTCTTAGTCCTCATGTTTTCAAATTTCGGTTTTCGGTCCAAAATCGAAGAATTTACGCCCGGACCGAATGAAGCAAATTTCATGATTTTTAAGATTAATCATTAAAATATTCTGAATCAAATTACCATTTTATCTGCAAAAACATTATAAATTAGTATTGTCACTACTCACTAACTTTCATAAAAAAAAAGTCATTTAATTATTTAAATACATTTTATTTAGAAGAATGAAAATGTAATTATCGTATACGAAATAGTACAAAAACTAATTTATGTCCATTTCGATCAAAGATCGGACCGGAGCAAATATTTCAGGTTTGGTCCGGTCCAATACCGAAAGTTTTAGATGCCGTCTTAGATCCACCATTCCACCATTTTTATTTTTTCGTCTTTGATTCGGTCGGTCAAGGATCAATGCTCAGCCCTAATTACAACTAATAACGGGTTAATATTGATAACCCGAGTATAAAAAGTAAAGACCAATGCCCGACCTTAGTTACAACTAATAAGGGTTGATATTCATGACCTGAGTGTAAATCCCGTCACATACCTAAAAAGTTTGAATGGACCGTTAGTGGCTCCTCCATGTTAGAATTAGAAATTGAGGAGCCATTTCCATAATTATTGAAAGTGTCGGTTTGAATAAGTGGATATGTTTTTGAATATATGGTTAATTTTGAAATAATTGTTTGTTGGTCCCTTTCTTTTGTACGAAGTGTTAGTTGGTTATGTACTTTAAGAGTGAAGTCTCTTTTTAATTTTTTTAAAAGTATACTTTTAATTCCCTACTTTATTGCTTTTAGCCGTTGAGACTTGGAACAGCTTGTTTCGTTTGCTAATCTAATTGGGATAATGTAAAGGAAAGGGAAAGAATCGTTAGGGAGTATCGACCATGTCTTAATTTAGTATCGAAGATGCTCAGTTTCGACTTTAGGGGCAATGTGGTCCGCTACAGGTGTACTGAATTGTAATGACTATGGTTACTAGCTGCACGTCCAATAATATACTCCCTCCATTTCCTATTTTCTTCCCGTTTTACCAGAAAAAATGAGTATTATATGAAAATCGACGTTTTTATATTTTTCACCACCAAAATTCTAACTAATCAGTTGATGATGATTAGATATTAGGTCTCTAGTCGTATAATTTGAACCGCCCTTCTTGCTCAAAGTCTTGGCTTTTGCTATCCTTAACGTTTCGACCTGCCTCACCTCGCTTGGAAGCCACCTCTAGATAGATTCAGCGGGGGTTCGACTGCAGTTTCCTAATGAGCTGCTATTCCTATTAACCTAAGTTAGTTGTGCAGCCGTGCAGGCATTACCAATCTCATTGTTTCTTTTCCTTAGTTGTCCTTGAGATGTTCGTATGATGTAATGCAAAGATCAGCTTGCTGTAAAGCTTTGTTCAGACTGATACCTACCCTTTAAACTGGCAATCAAAACCTTTTCTTATAAATAAATCAGTAAACAAAAAAGAACATAAATTAACTTGACAGTTCTAAGGAAAGTGATATACTGAGATGCAGCTATCGAAATTTAATCTGATGCGCCAAAACCAGAGTATCTATCTGCATTTGGTCTAATACAGCATTTCTCAACTTTGTTAAGCATTACAGAACAATACTCGCTGCAGAAGTAACTTCTGCGGTACACAATGTTCAACATGGCCGATCTTTTGCAGTCGAATGTGACTTAAAAGTACTGTATTAAAACTCAGTTACTTATATAGTTTATATATATACTCGCTCCATACATTCCAATTAAGAAATAGAGAATTTAAGTGCAAAGAAACGGCTCGTTCATTGAATCACAGCCTACACAGATACTTAATCTGAGTACCTCAGTACAAATGATCTCATCTTCATAAATCTATAACAAACATTTCTCACAAAGATGTATCTTACTCAAAACTGATAACAAATGAACATCTATTTCTATTAGAAGTATTAATCATCTCGTCCTCAAGTTTCCGTCTTTCACTTTCTTAATTCATCAGATCACCTAAACACCTGCAATTTAGCAGAACATAAATCCCATTTCAGCACAGGTCATAGCTTACAGTCTTACACCCTCTTGAAGCCGAATTTCATTCGAAAAATCAGCTGTCATTCCTGCAATTTAAGCATTCTGTCAACCCACCTAACACTCCCAAATTCACCAATGAGGATACCCATTTGGCTGATTATTATTATTATTACCAGGAGGCCTATAATACCCCCAATGCTGATCCCCATGCCGAGGTGGTGGATATACAGCAGACGGTCGTTGCTGAGGAGGGAAATGAGGTGGTCCAAGACCACCTGCACCCCACTGATTCCCCTGAGGCGGCGGATAAACAGGACCAGGAACTGGTGCAGGGTAATGACTACTGCCTGTACTAGTCACCATTGCAGAACTACCAGCATTCCAATCCTCCAAATCAATTCTTGGGTACTCAATTCTTTCAGGTTCAGACGAGGACGAATGCTGAACAAATTCATAATGCTGATGCTGATGTCGAACAATTTCTCCTTGATTCTGATGTATATGATTCTGTTGTATATGATTATAATTATGATTATGAATATGATTACCAAGACGATCCCAATGTAAATGGTGGATATTAGAATGAACATCAAATCCACTGATACAAATCTCAGAATGCACAAAACTATTACTTTCCAAAAGTTGATGTTTTCTGATAACTTTATACGAAAAATCAAGAACACCATTATGTTTACCATCAGGACTACGTACCTCATAACTAACAAACCTAACAACATTAACACCATTACTCTCAATCAAGCTTTTAACAGGAACAGAAACTTCACCAACAGTTTTATCCCCAAATAACTGTCCCTGATGTCGAAACTCGAACAATAACGACATATTATCGTAACTCGGGCTGATCGATTCAAGGGGTCGAAGATCGAACATAAGGGTATGGTTCCATTCAGGATTACCATCATTTTGTTCATCTGTAGGTGTTTTTTGTTCTTGTTTTTGTTCTGGGGTTAATTCTATTCTTTGATCTACACATTTTATTGATACTACGGTGTAGATTGTGAGTTTTTGGAAGAAATTGAATGATGTTAAGCCTTTACACCACATTACTTTGATCTCTAACTCCATTTTTTTTTTGTTTATGAGAAATTTTCAAATGTTGAATTAATTGGTTTTTTTTTGAGGAATTTTGATCTGAAATTGTTTGTTTTAATGGGATTGTTGAGGGGATTTGATCAGGTGGATCGTGGGTATCTATGTGTGGTTGGATTTGTACGTAACGGTCATTTTCTTCAAGTACAACACGTTTAAGAGAGTTTTGGATTGTACTCCGTATGATTGTTGGGACAGAAACGGAAATCACTTGGATGTTGCCAATTGGAAATTTGGAATGGTAGATAGCCAAACCAGGTTTTATTTTGGAACTCTGAAATTCTGAATATTATAAAATCTAACTTGGTTAACAAATTTTGGTTAGACGTATTCAGCCTCTTAGCATACAACCTCGTCCAACTTGGCCAGATCTGGCCCAGCCCACCTCTCATCCCTAACCGGGCCCGGGTCACAAACCCAATCCCGAATCGCCATGGACCCATGGCTTGCTTATTTAGTTTTTAAAAAAATTATGTAGACCCGTCAGCCCGACCCGCCTTCCACCCACCATGCCCCATGGCATGGCTCGGGTCAAGCATTTTCCCATCCCCGCCAAGACCGCCCCTCCCTTAACCTGGCCCGTGTCTAGCCTAATGAGCCTAGTCCGCTCTTCGGTCAGCCTCGTTCGAAGATAACTCTATTTTTTGATAAATCTGAATTATTCAGTTTGATTGAGATTATATCGTTTTCAGCAAAAACTGTTTCAATTTAACATGGACTAAAATAGAGGTGACTTATGACTTGATACGACTCTACTGACAGAAAGTCAAATAACAAGTTTTAAGATCGAGTTCTAATTCATCGATAAAAAAACAAAGCAAATACGGAGTATATGTTTATACACAAATTCTTATTTGCAACGGCACTATCCGTCGCAAGCTTGTGACGGATACCGTTTTCTCTCACAAAATACCCACTTTTTCTCTCTCTTTAACACTATTCATGTTGTCTCCTTTCTCCACTACTCATTTTGTATCTATTTTATCTCACAAAATATCCGTCACAAATGGTGACCCGTCGCAAGCAAGACTTACTAATGTTTATAATAGGGATTATGATTGAAGAGACTAACATCAATAAAAATTAAAATAGTCTTGATCCAAACTATTCAAAGTCTAATTTTGTTCCAATATTGATATATTACAGTTGTCCAACCTACCTTGCTCACACCTTTTTTTCTTCTATAATAATTCGACTTTTTAATGAAAATTAACTCGTTAGCAATGTCCTAAAGTTTATTATTGAACGGTATTAGGAATTGATGTGTGATGACTACTGGAGAGTCAACTTGGAACATAAATATAAAGGAGCAAACGAGGCGGCTGATCTTTTAGCTAATCGAGGAGTAAATGTAAATACTATTCTTATCCATTTAGATAGTCCGATTAACGGGTTATGATACATCCTTCAGAAGAATACTTCTAAAATAGTTATTCCCGTATAATTGCTAGTTGTTAATTTTAAGGGATTCACCCAGATCATGCCAAAAAGTAAAATAAAAATAACAACTCGACTTATTCTAATCTAACGCGAGATGAATTCGAGATTTTATGACTAGATAATAACTCAACCCAATCAACCGAAGCAACCTATTACCCTACCCTAAATGAGGACATCGGACATGCCACAAATGTAGCCACACAAGTTTCCCGCGGTGACACTCTTAATTTCAAACCCAAACACCAAAAAGTCTCCTGAAAATCCCATCTTTCTCCAGTTACAAAACAAGAAACAAAGGAATTAATCTATTGATTTCCATAATTTTTTGTATAAGATTTAAGTTATGTTTGAATCAATTGAAGACACAAACCCTAATTCACACACTATTGACGAGAATCAGGAAGAAGAAGAACCCTCAATTTCCCTCGACGAAAATGGATTCCCAAACGAATATGAACATGAAAACTCAAATGGGTCAACAAAAGATGACACCTTTGCAGCAGATTTCTACCGATGTGGGACAGATTGGTCTACTTTGTCATCGAAACAAGAACCAAAATGTGATTCTAATAAAAAAATGAAGCAAAAGGATTTGTTTCAGATGTGGGGAATTAAGCAGCAAAAGATTGGTAAAGTTGAGGACAATGAGAAACTGATTGCGAAGAAAGTTAATGGGAATCACGTTGTTAATGGTGGCGGCGGTGTCGATTCAGGGTTAAGTTTAATAGGGTCTTCTTCGAGGGATCAGTCTTTTGATGTCGGTTCGAGCCGGGTTGGGAATAGGAATAGGAAGGCAAGGCCTTGCCCTTTTTATAAGAAAATCCCAGGTCTAATTCGGGTTCCTATTACAATTCTTTTGTTTGTTGTTAAATTGTCTCATTGATTTGTTTACCTTTAATTAAAATATCGTCACAGAAAGTTAAACAAATGGTTGGGAGGGAGGGAGTAAGTATGTCTGATGAAATGTGATTAATTATGTTTGCTTAAATGTTAATGGTGGTTTGAACTTGATTTTGTTACTGTTCACTGTGAATCTGTGTAATTTGTTGTACATTAGTTGAAAATTGAAGAAATTGTGGTGGAAGTATGTGATGAAATAAGCTTGCTTTTATGTGTCATTGGATGAAGGTTGCTGAAGTTGTCATTGAGAGGCTGAAATTGTTGCACCTGTGCTGGGTGCTTGGGGAACCTCTACTTCTTTCTTTGCTATCCAGTTTCTAGTTATATAGTATTGTCGTGTTGGCTATGAATCAGTTAAGGAATAATGTATGTAGTGTCACATTTTTGCTTTGAAAGTGTGAGTAACCATTCTCCTGCATCAATTTTCCTTCTGGATTTGGTTTGGAGCTTCCTCGGTTTTGTGTTTTAAGGGGAGGTTAGAGGTGAAGAGGACGGTATCACATGTCTTTAACAGGTTTCCTCTCATAATCCAGGCACACCCTTTACTGTGGATGCTTTTCGGTATGGTGATATAAGAGGGTGCTCTGCTTACTTTCTTACCCACTTTCATGCTGATCATTACGGTGGCTTAAGCAAGGGATGGTCACATGGCCGTATCTATTGCACCCCTATCACTGCTCGCCTGGTTAGAATGTGTCTCTATGTTAATCCATCGTAATCATCGCTTCTGAGTTTCTTCATTTATGTGTTTTTAGATAAAGAAGTTTTTATGAATCATCATTTTGCTTGAATTTTCAATTTAACAGGTTGATTTGTCCCTTGGAGTTGGATGTTGAACATGATATCGACGGTGTGAAAGTTACTTTATTAGAAGCCAATCACTGTCCAGGGGCGGCCTTGATACACTTTCATCTTCCAGATGGACAACATTTTTTACACACCGGAGACTTTAGGGCTTGTAGACATATGCGAACGTATCCCCTCCTTGTAAACAAAAAAGTCGATATACTTTATCTTGATACAACTTATTGCAACCCAAAATATAGGTGAGAATCCTGAGATACGTCTCCACCGTATTTCTCCATGAGAATTTAGTTATGCTTTATCTTAGTTATTATATGTCTCAGGTTTCCTTCAAAAGAGGAAGTGACAAGTTTTGTTGTGAAAATTACAAAGGCGTGTCTTAAAAAGCAACCAAGGACCCTCATCGTAGTTGGGGCATATAGCATCGGAAAGGAGAGTGTATACATTGCTATATCAGAAGCATTAAAGGTGTGCTGCTTCACTCTTCCTGATTTAAGTTACATATTTGCAATTTTATGCCTTACTTTGACGACATATGATGGATAATGTTATTAATATGAAAAAACATCGACAGTTTGAAACGGGGGCTGATCTCCTTACACATGAATCTCCTAATATAGTAATTCTGTTTGCTATTAGTGTTGCTTTACTAGCTAACTAAATAGTTCTAAATTATAGGTAAAGATATATGCAAATGCATCAAGAAGAAGAATTTTGCAGTCCTTTGAATGGCCCCATTTGTCCAAAAGTCTCTGTTTAGATGGGAAGGATACCCCTCTTCATGTTCTTCCTATGTCATCTTTGCGACATGAGGTGATATTCAGGATCCAGACCTCGCGTTTTCACTGTTAAGGCTGAACTCAATAAACACATCTCTAACAATGTTTTACTCTTGATTATTTTTTTTATTTCAAGACCCTGAAGAGCTACTTGAAGACATACCAGGACCGTTTTACAGCGGTTCTGGCATTTCGGCCAACTGGTATGGTCATTAATAATTTATCTGTTTTTATTTATTTTTGATGATGATGTTGATGATGGCTGAGTAGCGGATAGACAAATAAACACAGTAGCTGTTGTTTTGTTGCTGCTATCACATAAAACATTCGAACCCCAAAGCAGTAGAGTTGATGCGAGTCTGCCTCACCCTAAGCAGTCCACAAGGGTAGTTTTGATACTGACAAGTTTGGAACCCATATCATGAGTACAACCACTCAATGACTTCTAGACTTGCTAGCTGATATGTGCTGCTCTCTTAAAATTGCTAATTTGCTGTTTCCTGAAAATAAAATCATTGTCGGAGATTGTTTTTGGAGTTTAAAACGTGCATACTGTGTACAGGTTGGACTTTCTCAGAGTCCATTGGTAATCAATTGGACTTAATTAAACCCAACATTAAGGGAAACATCCAAGTTTATGGTGAGTTATTCAAACTCTTGTGTTATTGAGCCTTCTCTTCCTTCCCTTCAAATTTCACAAACATCGCATTTCGCTTCGTGCAGGAGTTCCATATAGTGAGCACTCGAGTTTTACGGAACTAAAGGAATTTGTTCAGGTTTGATTCAGCTTCTTTATCCTTAATTTCAGATTGTAAGAACTTTAAAATAAGCATTTGCTTAACATTACCTAAGCTACATGCTGGTCTGCCACAATCTGTTGCATTACATCAGCAATGTCCTGATACCGTGGTGAATACCTGATGTGTGTTTTAAAGCCCCAAGTGCACGGTCGTTGTTGTAGCACTTAGGGAGTCGAATCACGGGGATCGTTGTATGCAATACTATTATTCTAGTTATATGTTTAGCTAAGTGGACAAGAGTTGAGTTTTGGTTTATAACTAATAAGCTAGACTAAATGATGTGAATGCGCTTAAACTAGATGTGAACAAAGAGCGAGTAAATGAAATAGATTCTAATTCAATAATTAAAAGGCCTAGTACCCGATTTCCCACCAACAACATGCATTTTTTCGTCAAGATTCCATCTAACTAGTCATTGGAGTGATATGTGAGGAGGAGACGGCTCTAATTTGCCTAGTAACCCCTATCGGGTTCACCCTAGGACACTAGACTTCTCAACCACCCTCCCTCTCGGTCCCGGAAGTTAAGTTCCTTAGATAGATACTCGAACACCCTAGGAATGTGCGCTCTCCCAAGGCACCCTAACATTAACTAAGTCCATTAAACACTCATCAAATTACGGGTCATCCAACTCCTTCTCTCGAAGGTCGAATTCAGACACAAGACTAGGGATGTCCTCCCTTGGTTCTCCCTTTCGATCTCAACCTAGGTTGACAATAGGTCTAATTTGGGTACCCGACTTTCGTCGATGGACAAGGGTCACAAGTCAAAAATAACCACAGTAAACCAATAAAACAAATCAATACCCTAGCCAACCCTTCATAATCTCCCTAACAACTAGTCTAATTAGGGAATCAATCAAACAAATTACTCATGTCGGGCTTAATCGCGTCCTTGTAAGAGGACTACCCACTAATCACGTTGATTAGACTAAAAATAAATGTTAAAGGTTACAATTTTACGACTAAACACGGTAAGGTTTAGATTTTTACTAATTAACATGCAATTAAGAAACAATGAGGATGAAAAGAGACTAATTGGACTATACTTAAGAGTTAAGATGGATTTATGAAAAAGGGAGAATCTTTGACAAAACTAAGACAAAGATTCAAACTTTACTACAAGAATAACCACAAACATGAATTGATAAACAAGAGAGAGAATTGCACTATTGGAACAACAAACAAGTGAATCCAAATAATAAACAACAAGCAAAACTAAAAGGCAAAGCAAATGTAAACAAATGAATTAAGAGAAAATAAACTATACCAACTAGAAAGCAAAGAAGTAAACTTGGATTGATTAAGAATAGAGGAAAGTTTTAATCTTGATATAACCAAATTTCTAGATATAGAATAAGCTAAATATTGAAAGATTAAAGGCTTAAATAAGGAATGATTAACAATTGATTAACAAAGGTTCAAACTTGAAAGGGAAAATAATTTGGATGTTGAGTGTTTTGTCTAAAATATCTTAAGAGGGGCTACTTATAGTCTCCCCTCAATTAGGTTACAAAATGAGGAAGAAGGGGGAAAAGTGCCAACCGGTAGAGGGAGCTTCTTCTTCTTCTTCTTCTTCCTTTTCTTCCTTCCTCTAGGTCTCTTTGCTGGCCACTCGGCTGCTGGCAGGGCCACCGACACCGAGAAAATGCAACTATGTTGCTTCAATTTGCTTGTTTTTCTTTTGAGGAATGACCAGGCAGCCTACCGCTCGTTCTCAGCATTTCTCCTCTTTCCCAATACTAGCTTTGGGAACCATTCTTCTTGTTTCCTTGCTCAATTTTCGACTCGTATCCTACGATATAAGACGGAAACTAGTAGTACGGGAGTAAAGGGTACAAAATGCAAGAAAGAGACATGAAAACCGTCCCAAAAAGGTCAAAATGCAAGGAAAAGATGGGAAAATAAAGCTAAATAAGCAGATATCAATACCACAGTAATCATCACGCATTGATACTGGCTTTACCTGCCATAGTACACAAACTGTCCTTGTTCATGTTATATACGCCGTATTATGTTCTAATATTTTTGAATGATGGATGACAGTCTGTCAAGCCCGGAAAGATAATTGCAACAGTGAACATCTCAAACGCTGCTTCTCGAGAAAAGCAGCAGTCATACTTCAAGCAGTGGTTGAGTGAATAGCCGGAATTCTGGAGCTAAACACCGGTTTAGATGACGGATCTAGTGTAGATTATGGATTAAAATCTCAAAAATGATTTCATTTTTCTCGAATTAAGATTCTCCGAGATAAAGTATTAATAGGAAGAGCTACATTTGTATCAATTTACTAATGTAATCTGTGGAAGCATACTGTGGAGATGCCTTGCCTTTGTCTGGCTAACACATTGTCTCCTGTATTTTAAACAAACGTATGAAAATGAAATGAATTAAGGGATTGTTACTTTGCCAGTGAGGTCCGACAATTGGTGGATGAAATATTGTCGGTTACAAATTTTGGAACAAGGCCTGCGTATCTGTTGAACAGTTATAAGCTGATGAAGATAGTGAGCAAGCTAGAACTATTAGGCCATAAACTGTGGCCTGTGGGGTTTTTTCCTCAATGTGGCCCTTATCTCAGAAGCCGAAACTCAGTAAACCATCTTTGCTGCTTAAAGCTTCGATGTAGCTGTCTTCGACGTTACTTCGTCCTAGGTACTCGGGATGTACAGCACAAGTACATCACGAGTACATATGCAGAACAGATGATTTTTAACTTAATGGTGAAAACCATTTTTCGAGGAAATTTGAATGAGATTCAGCACATAAGATCTCAGATTAAAGTGATAATAGCAGTCAACTGATCCTTAATGCCTTGCAAATTCCACAACTTAGTCTTATACAAACATACTGTAGATACTGGTAGTGGAGAATGGACATCTAACACCAGTGGATCGACCACCTGCCAGGGCCGTCTTTGGGCCCGTGCGGGCCGTGCGGTCGCACAGGGCCCCCAATCTTTTGGGTCAGAAATGAAAATAATAGTAAGAATAAATAAATTCAGTATACTAAATATTCAATGAAAGATAGTGTCATAGTGGATAGAAATCAGGTTTCTAGACATGAAGTCTCAGGTTCAAATCTTACTAACTACACTTTTTAAATGTTATATTAAGGCCTCTTTTTAAAAAAATTTGTTTATTAAAATGTCCCTTTTTACTTTCTTTTCTAAAATTTTGTTTCTTACATGTTATATTAAGGCCTCTTTTTAAAAAAAATTGTTTATTACAATGTTATATAGGGCCCCATTTCTAGAGCTCGCACAGGGCCCCCAAATTCCCGAGACGGCCCTGCCACCTGCACTGCAATATCCTCAGCTAGTTTGCCTTTTTGCTAATTGTGCGTAATCTTCAGACGAATCTCCTTGATCTTTCTCCCTTCTCCAAGAATAACCTCAAAGTCTAGCTTGTCTCCAATCTTTACCTTAGTTTTCTTCCAAAGCTCATGAATTCCTTGGCCTCCCAAGCGAAATCTGTCATTTCTTTTACGCAAGATTGGCTCTACAACGCACCCTTTCTCCTCGCGCAGGGTTACCTCCTGAGGCAGTCTGTGCTCACATGCCCCGATCAAAGCCTTTGGAAGATCCTGCGATGGTTCAACGTTAGCAATTTGCGTTATTGTCTACTACTTACATGTTTGTTATATACAGTAGTGAATTGCAGTAGCGACTCGCTAATGCAATCATGAACGCAATCTAATTCTGGATGTCGAAAAAAACCTTGTATTTCCAACATACGGTGATAAAATTGTGTACACCCAACTCATAACCCAATCCTTGATATACCAGGATAATGTTGTTGATGGAGTGTGATATAGTCAACACTCGAATAGGAAACCAAAGCGTGAACGCAACAACAACGAAGACATTACTCCATTGTCTTAAGAGCTCCCGTAAATTGTGGGTATGAGGGGTCGGATGTACACAGTCATACCAATAATAGTTTTTATGCTCCAAAATTCAGGTCCGTACCACATAAAATCTATTATAAGGCTTGTAAATCTTCCTGAACTGCAAGATTTGCGAAACATCATCTTTTCCTAAGCGCGCCCCAGCTGCTATCGTAGCCAGACCTAGCATATAAGAACACTAGTTTATCGAAATTTATAGCAGGTTAGCAAATTAATAGGCCTCAAGCAAGTAGTGTAGTACCTGTGTCTGCAGGCTCTTCCTTGATAACCCCATCAATGCCGAAGACCTTAACGTGGAAGTCAGACTTATTAAGCGGCTTAAACACCAAGAAGTCTCCTCGAACCAACGAATGATTTCTCACGTATTCATTCCAGCCTTTTGTCATGTATACGCGGCCATCTTGAACAACTTCGAGTTTAACTTTCCAAAGTGTCCCTTGCAAATTCCGCAATTTGACCTTCTTTGGAATGCATCCATTGAAATATTTGATAAACGTTGGCGGTATCAGCTGCAGTATGAACATGTATGTTCAAATCGATTAAAGCAAATGAGACAGGAAAGGAGCGGGTTTTAACCTTACTTTGTCGATTGTGAGAGTCGTTTTAACTTAAAACAGATTAAACAAGAAAGTGTATAGTATGTATACTCCCTACGTCGTACTGGGAATAATATATAAAAGGTAAACAAATGATCAAGACGGAATATACCAGGTTGTTAGAGTTGTGCTCAGGGAGGTATAATTTGAAGAATGAAGGAGTTGGTTTGACCACCATGCTTAACATAACTTAACTTAACTCGACTCCTACAAAATAATTAAACTTAAGTGCAGTAGAGAAGTAAAAGAAGAAAGAGGAAGAAGATCACAAAATGGAGATTTTCTGAATGTCTTCACTTACTCCTCTGTACTACTTGTACTTGTTACTTCTTGGTTGAATTAATGCATTTTATTCTGTTTGTTTGACGACAACTTATTTGTTTCGACACAAATTATTATTTGTGACGGTTTTGAACACGTCACAAGCCTATACGTGGGAGAGGCAAGTGAGAGTGCTCATTTGTCTCACATCACAAGTGAGTATAACCTGCCTTAGAGTGTATTTGTCTTCGCTTTCTTAATTAATTAGTAGTTCAGACAAAATCAGAAAATGGAGATTTTCTGAATGTACTAATCCTCTGTAGTCTGTACTACTCTGTACTTCTGACTGTTTGGTAGAATTATTGGGAAGGTTAAAATTTGGTATACTATTATTGTTGGCTCGCTTTTCACCGATCATTTTATATGTCCTTGTTAGCGTAAATGCATCTTGTTCTAGTCGCTTGACAACTTACAAATGTTGTGAATGACGACTGTCGTGCCCATTTCACCGTACTCCAGCAACACGTTTCTGATACCCGCTTCAGTTTTCTGTAACTTGAAGTTGTATTTCCAAGAGTTACAACTGTTACAAGCCATACTAAAGACGTGTTTGAATAATAACGATAACAAGGAAACAAAATGCGTCATTGAGTCAAAGAGAGCACCCAAGCGAAACAGAGCACCCTTATCCATTGTTAGCACAACACCGTCACCATTGTCACTCGTATCATTGTCACCATTGTCACCCGTATCAGTAACAACTAACAAAGGATCAGTTCATTTTTAAGCATGAGGACTCACTTTCATGCCGACCTGTTGACAAAGCATGATATTCTCATTGCAGATGCACTTCTTACTGCTGACGGTGTTGCGCTTTTCTTTTATCAGCTATGCTGTCACAAGCAAGACACTTAGCACCGAAAAATGGAGTGAAACTCTTTTCGAGTTATTAGCATTGGGTATCACATGGGCCAAACCCAAATACAACAGATTTCTGGGATCCATCTCTCTTGTGCCACAGCCCACAAACTCATCAGCAAAAAGCTCAAAAATTAACATGTTAACTTAAGATCGGATATCCAAAAATTCACAGATATAGATATCCAATTTTCCAAACAGGATATCAGGTCAGATTTGGATAATCGGATATCAAAAATTAAGATAAGTCAATGTATCGTCAACTTCCAAATGTTTTGGCGTTTAATCGTCTAGATCATATGGAATTTGCAACTTTTATGTCGGACAAGGAATCGAGAATACATTTGGGTATAACCCATAGCGGTATCTATCTCTTCCGTATTCTTCTTGTTTTGACATTGTTACATGTTAGCAACGGTAAAACTAACCCGTATGATGATGTTGGCTTATCGCCTCAATCTCACATTTTGCTTCTTCCCAAAGTCGATTTCAAACAAGTGGACAAAAACTACTACGATCATTCTCAGTATAGAAAGATAAACAAATATGATGAATATGGTTTCACGATTTGTACAATGTTTGAGTTGTAGGCCTATAAGATTAGGATAAGCAAGATTCCGATGACTACGATCATGAAAATAGCCAGCAGCCACCAACACTATTCAAGAAGAGAGAAAAAGCATCAGTGGTTGGAAAATGAGTTAGCATCACCGTGTGACGCTCAATCTCGGCGTCACCACATGTAATAACTGAGGACCTCAATAATAATGGGTATTATATCACATGCAAAAAGTGAGATCCCAATAATAAAGGGTGTATATGAGAGGTGGCGCCGAGATTGGGCGTTCGTATGTTGATGAAACTAATGTAGGGTATAAGATTTTTATAAAGATACTCCCTCCATCCCGAATTCCGATCATCTGTGACAATAATTTTAATCAAAGATAAACAAATCATCGTTAAAACCCCTTCTAGCCCCCTTAGTTCCGCCACTATTTACGACTCATCCACAAACAATTAAAATGTACACAATAGTTAACACTAAAACCTAAACATAAAACTCAATTACTCTCTCCGTCTCAATCATTTGTTCACGGTTGACCTCAAATCAAAATACCGCTCATAATGAATATAGAACGTAAACAAATAACTAAGACGGAAAGTGTGCAAAATTAAAATTAAGAGAGAAAGTGATAATTATAATTACAAAGCAAGAGCAGGAATTAGAGACGAAGGCTGATGAACATGAAGAAGACAAACACCGGAGCTCCGAAAATTACGGATGACGACACCGACTTGTCTATGTTTCTTCGGACAGCCACATACACTTTATCTCTCCTCTCTCCGTCTCCTTCTCCTTCTTCAACTATGTCCCCCAAACTCAGACAACTCGTCCGAGTTGACTCGCCGGCGTTCAAAATTTCCATTTTTTTTGGAATTAATTAAAATTGGATTATTATAATTATTGTATTTAGTTTTGAATAATTGTTGATTAAAATGATTGTTAAATCTACGTGCAATTTGGAGGGAAACAAGTGTGCACAAATTTCCGCCATTTTCTTCCCTCCGCCTTTTATTTTGACTTCTGTCAGACTCTTTTATACTTTTACTGAACTGAAATAAACCCGATCGGTATCGAAACTCGAAATAGTATACACCAAACTTGCTAAATGTAATTAATCCTATCGAAATCGAACTAAAATCTATATTAAGTTCAACCCGAATTAAATCAAACCAATTTAATCTGATTCAAAACTGGACCGAATAACCAGTTTGTAAACAATCGAAGCACAAATAATTCGACAACATGGGCGGCGAAGGTAAATCGAAACAACTTGAAACAAACCATCAAATAATCAAAGCTGCATTATACAAAAAAACATAATATAATTTTATAAATTTGATTAATACACAAAAGAATACTCGACTCAACTCGGTTATATATTTCTACCATTTCGATAACTAAATAAACAAATAATTTGTAATTAACTACTAGTAATTAACTAAAGCTTAATACGTATTAAGTAGGTAATTAATTAACTTGCAAATGTTGCAAAATACTCATATCAGGAATCAAATCTCCGACAAGAAGACTTAGATCGAAATCATAATCAAATTCATCATCATTGTTGAAGCTTCCACCAAAGATTTGGTCATACTTGAAATCATCTAATCCAATTCCAAGATTACTCATCGGCATGGGCATATCCGCTTTAATTTCATCAATAGTCGAAGTAGCAACTCCGTTTCTTGGGTTTGTTTCCAATAATGCTTGATTATTAACTTCATTCAAAGACCGCTCCAACTCAAACTTCAACTGCTCAAGCTCGCTCGAAGTAGCAACTCCGTTTCTTGGGTTTGTTTCCAATAATGCTTGATTATTAACTCCATTCAAAGACCGCTCCAACTCAAACTTCAACTGCTCAAGCTCGCTTAACCCAAGTTTATCGACTTCCACATCGTCCCACCAATTACCACCGTCATAATAATTATTATTATTATTATTATGACCCGACCAAGAATTAAGATAACGCTGTAGGACATGATCGGGATTAGGATTACCGTACGGAAAACACTTACCCGCCTCAGAGAAAGTAATTAAAGCAATTTCCGAACCATACTTGTCACACAATTCGTCGCACTTTTTAAATAAACCTTGACGGCGCTTAGAAAACGTAACAAGTCGACATGATTTCTTGATTACCTTCTTTGTCAGGTCGATCTTTTTCTTACCGCCGGATGTTTTCTTCGGTTTCGCCATTGACATCATTACCGCAAGCTCATCCATGGAGGAAGTAATTAAGGAAGTGTTTGTGATAGATGGATGGATGAATGGATACTAATACATAGTAGGTGGGCCGATGACTTACGAGTATATATATAGCGGACATGTTCTATTTGTGATGGATGGATGGATGGATCACTAATACATAGTAGGTGGGCTTCTAGAACTTTATTTGCATTGGGCCCACTTTGATGGTTCTCAAGTCATCGGCCCACCAACTCTCTTTCTTTTTCTATTTTGCTTTCTCAACGCCATTTAAATATAATAAAATATAATAAAATATTATTTTATGATTATAAATAAGGTATAATTTTATTTTTATCATGTATTTGAAACTAAATCTAAACAAGTAAACGTACAATTCGACCTTTACTATAACTAATTCTCATTTTTCCACTCAAACTCATCTTTTAATCGATCTTTTTTAAAATTTTATTCCTCGTCCATACTTTAATATTTTTAGCCATGTGTCCAACGAGTGTCGAGTGTCCGAGTGCCGAACACGGTGTCGGACACGGGACGACTAATTAGGAAAAATATATGTGCAACCCAAGCGAAACAGAGCACCCTTATCCATTGTTAGCACGACACTGTCACCATTGTCACCCGTATCAGTAACACTAACAAAGGATCAGTTCATTTTTAATGCCGACCTGTTGACAAAGCATGATGTTCTCATTGCAGATGCACTTCTTACCGCTGATGGTGTTGCGCTTTTCTTTTATCAGCTATGCTGTCACAAGCAGGACACTTTGCACCGAAAAATGGACCGACTCTTTTGGAGTTATTAGCATTGGGTCTCACATGGGCCAAGCCCAAATACAACAGATTTCTGGGATCCATCTCTCTTGAGTCTTGTGCCAGAGCCCACAAACTCATCAGCTAAAAGCTCGAAAATTAACATGTTAACTTTTGATCGGATATCCAAAAATTCACAGATATGGATATCCAATTTTCCAAACAGGATATCAGATCAGATTTGGATAACCGGATATCAAGAAATTAAGATAAGTTAATGTATCGTCAACTTTCAAATGTTTTGGCATTTAATCGTCTAGATCATATGGAATTAGCAACTTTATGTCGGACAAGGAATCGAGAATAAATTTGGGTATAACCCATAGCGGTATCTATCTCTTCCGTATTCTTGTTGTTTTGACATTGTTATATGTTAGCAACGGTAAAACCAACCCATATGATGATGTTGGCTTATCGCCTCAATCTCACATTTTGTTTCTTCCCAAAGTGTATTTCAAACAAGTGGACGAAAACTACTACAATCATTCTCAGTATAGAAAGATAAACAAATATGATGAATATGGTTTCACAATTTGTACAATGTTTGAGTTGTAGGCCTATAAGATTAGGTCATTAGGATAAGCAAGATTCCGATGACTACGATCGTGAAAACAGCCACCAGCCACCAGCACTATTCAAGAAGAGAGAAAAAGCATCAATGGTTGGAAAATGAGTTAGCGTCATTGTGTGACGCTCAATCTCAGCGTCACCACATGTAATAACTGAGGACCTCAATAATAATGGGTATATCACATGCAAAAAGTGAGGAATTTTCTATTGTAGTTGCAAATCTAGCACGACTAGCAGTAGACACTAGATCCTATCGCATCAGAGAAAGGTTAACTGTGGAAGGAATTTTCTGTGTTTCCCTTCAACAGCGAGGCTCCCTATATATAAACAAAGCGGGAAAGGGGGTGTAAAATTCGGATGGAGAGAGTATAATTTAATGGTCAAATGCGATGTTCTTACTTAAGTAGAGGTATCAGCCTCAAGAGCTGAGAATGTAGCAACATTAAAATTCGATCTATAGCTTTACCTATGATTCAACAATAATAAGGTAAAGGGAGGAAGGAAACCAGATGTTTGAGCAGAACTTACCCAAGATGAACATGATCTTATGCTTCTACTAGAAGCCGCAAAAAGTTGAGGCTTGGATTTGCTTGGTGTAGCTTGGGAAACCTCAATTCTAGCATCCATATTATCTGCAATGGGAAGTGAAAATTGTTCTGAATTAGTACGACTAGCTACGAGCCAACACTGTGAAAAACTAGTTGCTTCTTACCAATGTCTATTGCCTGCTCATGAGCAAGATATGCAAGATCAATCATGGTGTCTACCATTACATAAACTTGTTCAACTTGGTTTTCCACCTCCTTGAACCTTGGAATCCATTCTTCAAACACAGCTTCACTGAATTCCATTTCGGGAAGGAATGATTCTTGCCTGCAAAGATATAACCACTTCATTTTGACAGTTTCGGCTCATTGATTTTTATTAGACGACCGATGGTCAGTCTCAGAGCTTATATTGACATAACACATCTTCAAAGAAAGCTTCTATTTCTTATAGTTTAAAGTCTTCAAACCAATTTACTATATATCCTTGTTCAAGGTAAATACAAATATTGACTAGAAACAGAAAAAGCAGTCCTTTCAAACTTCAATGTATCTGGTTCCGTTATCGATCCATATACTTTTACTGGCATATGGATCTGCAGTGAAACTAAGCACATGAAGGAGGTCTAGAAGAGGCGGCCAAACGGGGTGGGGACGAGGGAATAAAAAAAGGGTTGCAATCAAAATTCAAATTCTCACTGTTTTTGCTCAAATAAGAAAGGGTGAGCCTCCAGAGTGTCGTGGTCTGTTCCTTCAATCAAACTGCGAGGATTACAAAGAAATGAGAATACAACAGAAAGATTAACCAATACAGTATGGGGATCTTAAACTAGTGTTTTGATTCTTCCTGTCAAAAAAATAATACTCCCTCCCATTCTCAATAATTGTCACATTTGAGGGAGGGCACAAGATTTAAGGACTAAGGGTAAGGTTGTCCTTTTATGGTCAAAAATATGTCCCAAAATGGAATATGTGACAATTAGGGGTTGGGTTAGGGGTGGTTTTAGTGTAAAATAAGTAAAGTACTAAGGGTAAGGTTGTCCTTTTATGGTCAAAAATATGTCCCAAAATGGAAAATGTGACAATTAGGTGAATAGACGAAAATGGCAAAATGTGACATTTATTCGGAATAGGAGGGAGTAACAAATTGTTGTAGGCATTTACATTGAGGATGATTTTTTATTAGCTGAACGCTCTGATGCCAGCAGTCGAGCTTTCTTGAATTCTTGTACCGCTAATTGGAAATCGTTGGCAAGCCTAGCAGCTTCACTGTTTTTTCCGTCCTGGAAGACGACTCATTTTGTTATCTTAGTAGTTCAGAGTTGAGACCACTTTATTTAATAAGAATGAAACAACATATGAAGAATGACTGCATAGTTGACTAAAAACATCAAAATAGACACTAAGGCAGGTACATTAGTTCATCAGATAGAGTGATCCGGCTTACAGATACCTCAGGAGCCGCATTATCAGACTTCCACCATTTCTTAAGAGCCTTTTTCATTTTTGTAACTCTTTCCTTGGATTTGACGGTGGACGATGCCTTTACAAGAATGCTCCTTTGCTCAAGTGCACCAAGGGCTTTGATCTTGGGTGAAGTATCAAGGATTAGCGCCGTTATATTGCTCTTCACCTCTTGCCTATTGATTCATCAATTAACCCAAATTAACAGAACATCCCGATTTATCAGTTAAAGCAAATTAGCAGAACAACCCACCATATATCAATTATTGTACAACATCTTCCATAACCTATGGTACTTGAACTCGGCTATGAGTGTTGAAGATGACTTTATTTTACACAAGACGACTCTGTCTAAAAGCTGAGGATACATGTGTATGGACTTGACTCGAGAACAAAGATATATCTATAGACTATACTTCGAACCTTTGAAGTAGTTAGGGTTATTTTTAACTAAAATAAATAGATATTTGAGAAATAAGACTTCAAGTACTTCTTGATACACAATCCTCTCTTCAAGTTTGGTATGCAGACCTCTTTCTTGCCTCTTATAGTAGAACTGGCAGACTGCTAAGGATCGAGTACAGATTCCATACCCATGTCCTTGAGTCGTTGAGTACCACACCATAAGTAAAGACTCAAAGTACCATTGTACTCCATAACAATATTAATTTAAGTTCAGAAGACCAATAACAAGTAATAAGAGTTTTACTGAAACTAACAGCTTCTTGCGGTGTTCAGGAGTGTCTTTAGATGTGCCAATGGCATCAACAAGGGTTCGGTATTCTACTATAGAATTGTTGATCTGTTCAATCCCAGCTGCAGCAGTCTCGAATGGACTTTGACTCTGAGAGACTGAAGGTCCAGTGGCTAGTTTCAGAGCCTTCTGGAATTCTTGCAAGACTGCTTGAAAATCTTTGGCAAACTTATGGCCTTGAACTTCTTCATCTTTCTGTTGAAAAGAGTGTACAACACAAGCTTATATGTACAATAACACACATTTGAATATCATAGGAGTAATACGAGTAGAAGAAAGATGAGTTACAGTTAAGGAAACGTTGGTAGTTTGGTCGTAAGGCCAACCAAAGTAAACGCAAAGCTTGTCCAAGGTCTCCTTCACCTGCAACATTATGTTTTGACTCATGGTATCCCTGTCCAAGCAACACATATATGTTTCATAAAATAGTAGTGATAAATATCTGTACAAAAGAAAACTGGGAATATATATGATGATATGATCATCATAGCTACATTACTCCAAGGTTCCTCACTTCCTGCCTATAGCAGACAAGGGCATTGGATGCACATCGCATTAACCTGTTAAAGGGAAGGATCTTTCTAAATGATTCACAGTGATAATCGCTGTAGCCGACGATTACATCAACCCACTGTTACTCTACTACTCATAGTATACGAATCAGTAACAGTTTTGTGAGCCACTGAAAATGGAAAATAACCTATGGTAAAATATACTATCCCAACGCCTTTCATGACTTCTTGCCTATTAGAGTTGCAAAACAAGTGGCCGGATGTACCAGGCATTACCAATCCACTACTTGACAATATTACACATTTACACTCGGATACAGTTTTGAGTCAGCGGAAATGCAAAATAACATATGATGATCATAACTAGAAGTAGTTAACAAAAGGCCGGAAAAGCATACAGTTTGTCGCGTAGCTGAGGGTTGTAGTTACAGGGATCTACAGTGTCCACAAGATAGCGAAAAGTCATCACATCAGTGTTGAGCAGAAAAAGCCCGCGAGCCACTGCCTGAGACAGGTTTTGAGCGACGGTTTTTGACACAGAACCATTCTCTTTTGCACCGCGAAGGTATTGGAAGTTCATTATTCCTTCCTGTAGAAAAACTGATCATACTCTGCTATGTTTGACCAAAGCTGCAAGTTGACTTGAACATCTGTCTTGAGCTGTAAATCAGGCAATAGTAGTATTTCCAGACCACGAGATGATTTACAAAGAGATATAATAACACAAATTGCTAACTACCTCATCAACTTGAAGGAGATGTGATAATATTTTATGTTGTCAAACAAGACTTCTGACAAATATTCTGAAAATGGGTTTGACAGGGTCTCTAAAAGACGAAATAGTCATGTTAATCTATGTTTATACAGATGCACAAATATTCCTCTTTTTTCTCCCTTTTTTCTTCCACAATTCCTCCATCCAAACAAAAGGTAACCATCAAAAGTTCAGATGGTATTATTGTCCCAGAGCTTTGACGACATTGCAGCAACTAGCAAGTATCAGTTGGCAGGATAGGGCTAAAGCTCAAAATCGTTTCCCTTCAAGGTATATTAGCTGCACAAGATCTAAAATATCACAGTCACCAAATTGGCAAAAGCCTCTTCATGAGATAGCTTAATGGTGCAACTAAAATTGAAAACCAGCAACCCAAATGTAAAGGTGAATTCAAAGACGAATCCTGAGAGTTGAATGCATATAAGGATGAGAGTATGAGACACATTCATGCAAGTCTGCACCTTCATCATAACTCACAGCAGCATTATCATGCAAGAACCTAAATCCAAATGATATAGTCTTAACTAAAAGTCTGTGAAAGGAGGAACAATTTTGGTCCGTAAATTCTTGGCTTATGAAAGACAAAGAACAGAAACACTGTAAAAAGGTCTATTTTTGGTTCAACAATTATGCAGAAAGAGGATACAACAAAATATAATTAAAGATCTTATAGTGTTGAAGTGGTTACATAAGTTGACCAATAACAACAGAACCTCTTGTTCATGTTAGAGTCATGTTTGCATAATATGATAGTTGTACGACGTTTTTTGAGTTACAACTGATTAAATTCTCAGGACGAAATTACTATGATGGTGCTGAAGACTTCCCGCCATTTCCTTTTAGATTAATCACGGCAAGCTCCTTTTCAACGAACTCCCCTGCACACATGGGAGGGTACATGCTTGCTAGTGGACTGTCAGCAAAATGGCCTAATGGCTTAAGTACTGCGTCTGATGCTATATGTGCGAATAACTGGACAAACAGACAGTGCAGAAGATTGTTAGAGTCAGATACAGGAATATGCCTTCTTTCCAAATCACTAAGTGTACCAAAAAAAACTATAACATTAGGGAATAACATGAGTATGTCCACTCACAGTAGAAGATACTCTCCAAAGACTCCGTCCTTGTTCAGATGCTAGTTTTATTGCTTCAAGAGTGCGGTCTGTAACAACGACCTCGTGCATGCCAGCAATGCATTGGCCGGCTGTCAGCCATTCTATCTGCAGGCTCAGCCATAAAACATCAATATTAAATACTTTTAGTGAAAGGTTGCTAGAATAACAGGTAAGTGATGACTCAGATCCAAACAAGGTGCATTAGAGAATAAGAAAAATCACACATAGTCCGAAACGATTCATCTAGAGAGTGGCAAACAATGACTAGCGTACTTTCTACTTCAGTTATTCTAGGTTCAAAAAACGCAATTAAACATCAACTATTTCTAAAAGTAACTCTTGAATGTCACTCGAACACTTAGTCACTCGTGCAGCCGTGTGTCTGGCAATTGCCAGTAACATGAGTATTGTTCATAAAACTGGCGAGTCTACACACCACCATGTGTCTTGACTCTTGAATAACAAGCTTATCACTGCAGTATGATATAACTAGTACATGCATTTTATTAATGGTTATCCTAACTACTTGACAGTACACAACACAGACCCAGCTGATAGAAGTTGGAAGATTCTCGGTCTAATTTACCTCCTTTCCTGTCTGAATAAGCAGACATCCTACCGGAACTTTCACTTCGACCTTCTCCCCATTACTGAGCCAAATGTTCAGACCAGGAAACCTACTTCTTCCATGAATAGTTAAGAAATTAAGGTCATAGTGATATCCAGCAAACACAACTCCCTTCTGCCCATGTCGAGCAAGGTCGCTCCCTGTTGGAGCTAGCAAATGAGGGCCCTGCAAACCAAGAAACGATCAACTTCTACAAACAAAAAAAAAAAGCTCGTAAAGAAACAATGAGTTTGTATGATACTGTCTCACATGTGAGACCACCAAATCTGTTTCATATGGTGCTGTCATATATAAGACAGTCAACCGCCTGATACATCAAAGAAGTGAATGCAACCTTGGGTAAACCAAAACCAGAAACAATCAAATTATAATTAGACAGTCTCACATGTGAGGCCACCAAATATCAGTCTCACATGTAAGATTATCTCAACTAAGTTTTTAGGCAACCACCTGATACATAAAAGAAGTGAATGCATCCTTTGTTAAATCAAAGCAATCAACTTCTAATGAGACGGTTTCACATACTAGACCACCAAACAGCAATCTCACGTGTAAGACCGTCTCATCTAAGTTTTTATGCACCGACCTGGTGCATCAAAGAAGTGAATTCATCATTGGGTAAACCAAAACAACAAACAATCAAATTCTAATGAGACGATTTCAAATGTGAGACCACCAAATATCAGTCTCAATGAAAATGCATCCTTGGCTAAACCAAAACAAGAAACAAACAATCAAATTCTAATGAGACGATCACACATGTGAAACTACCAAATATCAATCTCAGTGAATGCATCCTTGGGTAAACCAAAACAAGAAACAATCAATCAAATTCTAATGAGACGGCCACACATGCGCGACCACCAAGTATCAGTCTCAGTGAACGCGTCATTGGGTAAACCAAAACACGAAACAATCAATCAAATTCTAATGAGACGGTCACACATGTGAGACCACCAAATATCAGTCTCAGTGAAAATACATCCAAACAATCAAATTCTAACGAGACGATCTCACATATAAGACGGTCTCATCTAAGTTTAACAACCTGATGCATCAATTGAGTGAAAGCATCCTTAGGCAAACCAAACCCAACAGCAGCCATTTCAGCAACAACCTCAATAGCATTAACCATCTTACACCCCCAAGAATCCATCTTTTCCTTCCACCCATCAAACCCTTTCGGAACAACAGGTTCAGCATTCAATTCCACAAACTTAGTACTAACAGGCCGATCCCCAATCCTCCAAAAATACCTCCATTTAGGGTCCGCACCCTTAGGCATAATCGGCCTACTCTCCATCCCCATACTCTCCAACTTCTTCTGCATCTCCGCATCCACCAAACTACGAGGAACTTCAACTCCTTCAGGAGTCACACCAACCTGGTAATGCAATTCGGGTCGTTCCTGCATTCGTTTAAAATCCGAAGGCTGCTCAAAATACTTCTCCATCATATCTAGAAAAGTGTCGTTATCTTCGACAGTACAGCGAGGATCCCGAATTAATAAAGCTCCAGTCTCCTTCAATGTTCGGCTTACCTCGCCGCATAATTGGTGAATAACAGTTTCAGCAGTTGCATTGCTGCATTTCTGCCATTCTAGGTATGGGGTTAAATCAATTACTGGGAATTTCTCCATTGTTTTTCTGAATTTTGGTTTGCACAATTGCAATTGAATTGGGTTATTCTTTCCTAGATTGATTGCTTTGCTTTGCTTCCATTGATTGTTTTATTTCTATATATGTATAATTCGAATTTCAGACGTATCTTTCTTCAAATCTTATTTAATTCAAACACGTATCTTTCTGTACCGCTGGATTAAAATTTAAAATATCCAGCACAAGGTTTTAAGGAAAATGTTACCATATACGGAGTACTTGTATCTTTCTGTACATATGATAATGTTGTACGAGTACATTGTAATATTAGGGTGGTGTTCGTTGTATACTTGTATTAATATGCGCAAATTATTGTTAGTTACGTAAAGTGATTTTATGTCTCTACCGTTATTTTACGAAGTCATATTGAATTTTGATTTGCGCAATTGAATTGAGTTATTCTTTCCTTATTGCTTTTGCTTTACTTCTATATATGTACAAAATATGTATTCCGAATTTCAAACGTATCTCTCTTCAATTTTAAATTTTATTTGCAATTTAATTTAACACGTATTTTTCTGTAGAATTGATAATGTTTACCATTACTTGAGAATATTTACGAGTGTAAATAAAAAGAGAATGAATATATTATTTATATTTTAGCGGATCTCAACGCATATTATACAAGTGTAATTATTGGTAAAATGAGTTGAAAAATGAGTTAAAAATGTGATTTAAGAGCAAAAGTGCTTAAATTATAAAAAAAATCTGGAGACTCCAAGGTAGATGGTGGTCGATGAAGCTTGAGAGTATTGCCGATTATGTGATGACATGGCGAAATTACCGAATTATGATGAATTGATGACGATGGATGTTAAGAGACTTGGAGAAGAATAGGATGGTTGATCCCGTACTTTTGTGGGAGTACTCTTTAAGATGTATGATATGTACGGTTGAACGATTTTTTATCCAAGTCAGAAAAATGGATTAAAATGGATCATTATGTAACATGGATTTATGCACTTAGATTTAGATCCAATCTCATCCCTTATTTTTATAAAATATCGGTCATCCATCTAACACACGCCTGATTATAATTTGGGTCTGGACGTGATGGACTAATGGATGTAACTCAAGAATAATTGTTATTTTAGTTTTGTGGAAAATTTGGGCATTTTCTTTTTAAAACATGTTATTAAACGCAAATTCTATTATATAACGATAAAACGCGATTATTTTATTTATTAAAAAATGGTTATATTTTGCCAAAGAAATACGAAAAAGACCGTTATACAATAAAATTGCTGAAAGTCAAAAGTCAATATCAATGACTCATTGAATTAAATAGTAGCCTGGCTCATTATGTGTTTGGTTATTTAAAAAAAATTATTCCAAACTCGTCTTATTTTAGAGAAAGTAGTGATCATCCTTTGCTAAGATGTTCACAAAAAGAATTATACAATCAGATATATAAGGGTATCTTACAACTAGATGCATTTAATTGGGCTATGTTAAAATTAAAATATAGTTGAACCTATATGTATTGTGTTTAGTTGTATAATAATTTTCGATTCTTAATATTTTGTGAAAGAGTTCATAAACTTTACCATATATCTCATATTCTTTTTAATAAAGCTCGAAATTTCTATTAAAAAGCTCAAAATATGTACGGTGAATTGTACACATCTGATAGTATAATCCTGTAAGATATTCAATCCATGCTTCAAGCTGAGAGAACATCCTCGTAGAGAAGAGAGAGTCCTAACAAAAATCCGTCCTTCCTATTATACACGTCTTACTCCTAATCCTTCGTGAAGTCATTTAGTGCAAATAATTTCTTCACAACACGCAATAGCTTCCCATCTATTGCACACAAAAAAATGTTCAATCAAATGTTCCGTGAGTTCAAACCCCAAAACGGTATAAATTGACTTATAATAATAAAAGTTACTCCATAATCGAAAAATTACAAATAATTAGTACATCGTTTCACTTTATTCTATCATATATATATATATTCAAAAATAAAATATATGGAACTTTTATCTTCCAAACTCCAAAGGAAGGAAAACCTAAAACTATACAGAATCCCAAAAAAGATGTAGAAAATGTGGGATTAGAAGTTACATAAGTTATAACTCTACCCGATTTGTGGGTAACCAATTGATCAAAATTTTCAACTTTGCGACCCTTCTACTCCAACAAGACGGATTCATATACCCGTCTTAAACGAGAATTTGCCAAAACGAAAGAAATTTCCTACACATAGTATATCATGCCAACTTCAATGAGGCTGATGTGAGGTATGTTGAGTGCCACAGCAGGACCTCTGCAATTCTTCCTCAGAAAGGAGTAACCGATATCAATTGCAAGCTTTTTCATAAAGGATGAAGACCGTCTCGCTTTCACATAAGAATGCCCCATTATATATGCAACTCCGGCTTCTTTTGCCTCCACCAAGTCCTCCAGCTCTTCTCTCACTGCAGGGTCCATAGCCGGCCCTGGTGGTACTTGAAACCTTACACGCCGTCTCCTGTTGATCACGCTTTCATCCTCGTATATTGATCGCAAACTTTGAAGAGTTATTGATCTGCTTGATTGAATGGTTTCATTAATGTCGTCTTCATCATGCTCGGAGATGATCAAGCTTGAGTTTTCTTCGGCCGCTCTAGTGCTTATCACGGCCATTCTACCATCAAATGAGGAACTATCGGAACCGGAGTACCGTGATTCTAAAGATTCCATTTGGATGAACTCGGCTATGCTTTGAATAAGTAAGTTCTCAAACTCCCCATCATCTCGAGGGGTGTCCTTGTACCCATATCTAACTATACAGCGGTACATGCGATAAGGTCGGGGACAGATACGGCCAATGAGAAAGCGCTCTTCGGGAGACACGTATGGGACGGGAACTGACTTTACACAGACAAAAACCAAGACTTTGTGATACGCAGGAAGGTTGGTCACGAAATGGGAGAAGATGGCAGGTACTCCGGTGGCAAGTTCAGAGTAGATAAGACCAATACCGGGCACACGTACTATTCCGAGGCTGGGACCAAGGCCAAGTATCCATTTCAAGGAGACTTTGTTCTGCAAGTCAAAGTTGTATTTTTTGCGGGTCCCAAAATGCCAGACCCACATCACAAGCATGAAAACAAGTGACAGCATAAGGGGAACCCAACCCCCTTGGGCTACCTTCGTAAATGCTGAAGACAAATACATGCCTTCTATGAAACCAAAGAATAGAAGAAATGGAAGAGCGAAAAAACCTTTCTGCCAAACGAAGGTGATGACAAGAGCCATGAGGCAAGATGTGATGAGTAACACCGACATGCAAGCCAAACCTGGAAAAAACAGGCCATAAGTAACATTCATCCGAAGGGTAAACCACAACAAACCTTGAAATGTTTATTTCTCTTTTAAATCATCCCTCGACTCCTTAAATGAGAATTTTGAGCCAATACCTACACGGCTAAACCTAACACAAGACTAAATTGATATTTGTATTCCTCGTTAAGCAGTCTAAAGTTTGAACCTTTTGGTCAAGTCTTTCTGCTAGGACTTTGTTTCCATTTTTAATGGAGTCAAAGACTCGATATAAAAAAACAAAATGGCTTGCTAAACCGGTTGTGCTTCTTTTTATGGTGAGTAGAAGTCATCGGATGCTATTTTTGAGGCCAATTTTCATTATGGGTCCTCCTAGAATCCATATCTGTGTTAACCATCAAAGGAACACCGAGTGAGGCTGCATGCATTTGCAGAGACTTCTAGACACCTAGGTAATTTGTAGTTAATTTTGTTGTTGTTGTCCTGCAGTAAGGACGAGACACAGTCACCTACTTCAACCAGAAACTAGAAAGTTCCGACCGCCTCAAAATAATCATGAAAATCAGGAAAGGCAACTCAGATTACAGCACGCGAGCTCATCAAGATGACTGAGCACACGGCAGGGAAGCCTACTGACATTACAGCATACATAAAGAACAGTGATGATGAAGCTTCCAACTTTATGAGCACTTGGAATAACTCGGGAAATAGATTACTATAGTAAGATGAGATATATTTTATTACTGTTGGACATCAGTGACTATTTTACTTGTAGCCATCACCGCCATCTCTCTCTTATTGGAATGACTTCACAGTAAATCTCAAATGCCGTGAAATTGAGCATACTTGTAAACAAGAATAAAAACATGGGAACTTAAGAAATGTGAGAAACCAATAACAGTGAAAACTTACCATAAGCATGCCCAATCAATGTGGTGTCGCGGAAACCAATCGTAACTGCAAGAGTTAGGATCATGAGGATCCAATTGATTTCTGGGATATATATTTGGCCATATATTTGTTTTGAGGTGTGCACAACTTTCACGCGTGGGAAGCAACCAAGAGCGTGACATTGTTTCACAATAGAGAACGTGGCAGTGATGATAGCCTGACTTCCAACAATCGCAGCAAGGGTGGCAATTACAAATACGGGCCAAAACACAGGATCTGTGTGACAAGACAAAGCCATGACAAGAATGTTACCTGCTATACTACATGACAAGCATGGGAACTTATTTTGTATGGTAATGAGAGATCTAACCAGGAATCGAGTCATAGAAACTGAATTCAATGTTGTTTAAGTTCTTAGACAGAAAAGCAGCCTGGCCCATGTATTGCACAACAAGACAAGGGTATACTACACAAGCGAAGGCGAGCTGCAGATGCAAAACCAGTGTTAGATCCTTTTCACGCACAGAAGCACTAAGGATTTGTTTGGATAACAAAAGTGGTGGGAAAGGAAGGGAAGAGGGATGGAGGGGAGCAGAAGGTCCGAAAGGGAGGGAAATGAAGGGAAGGGGAATGGAGAAGTGGAGTTTCCCTACAAATTATTCCTATGGTGGAAGGATATTGATTAGACTTGGAGGAGGAAAAATGTTTCCCTACTACCCCATTTGTTACCCAAACAAGGGGCCATATATAACATGGAGCGGCCAATTCGGTTCGATACAGCACAAGATGAACAAATCATTTCTTGTATCCGCCAAACGATGCACGAAAAAGCAAAAGGTTGTACAATAGTGGTTAAATTAATTATTCTAAATACGTATTTTTT
Organism: Silene conica; assembly: GCA_029255685.2. Taxonomy (NCBI): domain Eukaryota; kingdom Viridiplantae; phylum Streptophyta; class Magnoliopsida; order Caryophyllales; family Caryophyllaceae; genus Silene; species Silene conica. Next base: position 8,997,471 of record CM055315.2, on the reverse strand, counting down.
TTTTCTAAATAGGTTCGTAGCGAATATATAGGTCAAATGCAGATCCCTCCTTTGAAACTACCTACCCCAAAAAGGGGATTTGTTCCCCTCCCTTTCCAACCACATCCCTCAATCCAAACTAAGGTAAAGGGTTTGCTTGAAATAGGACTGTTACTATATCAGAGCCTTAATCCCGATATGATATGGGACTGGTTAACATGGTTTATCCTTCAAAATATTCTTTTTTTACCTACATTATGCTAATAATTGTTACTAGGGTTTACCTATATTATGATAATAATTGTTACTAGGGCAACATGGGTGGAGAAAAAGGTAATGGGAGATAGCGTAAGGAGGAAGGAGAGGAAAAGAGAGCAATTAACTCATCAGACATCATTGAACTTTCTAAGAATCACATACCCTCACGGAGAAAGCTGTAAAATGACCAATATCGGCAAACATAGTTTCAGTACCTGCAATTAGTCAGGAAAAATGGAAAATTGTGGGAGTCAACAATTATTCTAAAGCAGCAACCAGAAATACACGATTTCTTCAATGTTGTCGAATTATGTAATATACTTGACGTTTATATCTTACTTCCTCGTAATATATGACGTCTCAATTTTCAAGAAAGTGGATTGAACTTTAACTTAACAACAAATAAAGGTGGCAGTACTTAGCTAAATTGAACGGAGTGGAAAACCTAAATGATTAGGTTCGTAGTGAAAAATACTTTCATAGTTTCAAAAGAATACAAATTTCATAATATTCATTCATAAGCTTTGAGCGATATTTACGAGATCCTGTGCGAAATTCCAAAATACATTTAAAAAAGACTAAAATTTATGAGTATGGAGTAATTAGAGATTTATATCAATTCGAAGGATTCATGCTAAATCAAGCTATAAAATCTTTGCATAAAGTCTTCAACTTTATATTGAACCAAATTAGCTTGATTTAGCATGAATCGATCGTAAAAGAACACTAAAACCATACGTTCTATACTACTTCTATCTATTTAATACCTAAATACAACACAAATAATAAAATATATTGAGGCCAGCTTTCTCCTTACCACTATTGCAGTATATAGATTGTCAAATAATTCGGAAACCAAGACCTTGTTATCGTTTTGTGGTGACAAAGGAGGAACTACGATGACCTATTAATTTGTTAAGGTGCATAAACACCTAAAATTTAAGACACTGACAGAAGTTTGCTACGGAGTAATTAATTAGGAGAGCACTGGAGTACACGATTAACACGAATATGGACAGAAGCATATACTCCCTCCGTCCCAATCATTTGTTTGCCTTTGATTAAGATACCCCTCAGGGAGAATCTAAAAGGTAAACAAATGATGGAACGGAGGGAGTATATTGCTATAGTGCAATCGAGTTCAAAGGGAAAAGAGGATTTTTTTGGGAATGATATAAGATTTTATAGGAGCAAGAGATGCGATCAATTTCTTTAGTAATGACAGAGGAACATGCTGGTAACATGGGCGGTCATCTAACAAGACCAGTGTACTCCTAGACTGATATGAAGGGCAAATTCCATGGCAAGAGGTACAGGTTCTACAAGTCGACAGTTTGAAAAAAGAAATAATAGAAAGCAATGTTTACGCACCTGTTATGCAAAGAAGTATACCACCAAGAGAAACCCATCCATCTTTCTTCGTTTCCTTGAAGTATCGGGCAATATAGTGGGGAGAAAGTGCATGTAAAATTTTGGGATTCCAATGAACTACGTTGTACACGCCAATTGCTAAAATTGAAAATAGCCAGATAAAGACGACGGGGGCGAACAAGAAGGCCACCTTGTGGGTGCCACAGTGTTGCAAAGCAAACAAGCCAACCAGTATGACGCAGGCAATCACAATAAGCTGACCTAAAACACAATACACAATCTCTTTAAGAAAAACAATCTATTATAGGTAAATTTGTGGGACATTCAGCTTTTGAGCAAACAAGATTGCACGAAAAGATGTTTAATAAACCCCGGAGACAAGAAAGAAGATATGATTGTTGACTAACCCTCTTTAATATTTGGTACAGCAACTCGAAGACCTGAAACAGATGACAGAACTGGAAAGGAACCAAAAAAAAATTAGTCAACAACAATGCCAATTTATTAACATGTCCATGAAATTTTGATAAAAGTTGCATTCTTTCCCAAATAAATACCATAATTTATAAGTTTTGACAGGTTCTAGTATCTGTGACAACTAAAGATGAGTCAAGTACTCTAAGAAAAACCCAAAAATTGTAGAGCATCTTACAGTGATTGTGGTTACCAAAGGCTATAACATTAACAGCTATAGTATCATTAAAGCCTATGTTAAGTAATTTCGATTCATAGAACAGTAAGTACAACATTTTTCAGCAGGAAACCATGGGTAGGACCACCGGACCAGGAGCTTGGCGAAGGACCACAAATAACATTAACCCATAATCCATATGGGCTTCACTTGGGATGGGGGTAAATGCCATCAGGGTGATGGAACTCAAAACAAAGGGGACGAAGAAGAAACTAGAGACATGGAGGGTAGAAAAAAAGGGAATCATCGTATTTTTTTATGACATTGCTTCTACATGTCAACATCTTCAGCTCCGTTTTTTGAGATTATTGTATAGGTGAAGAGTGTGGAGTCATGTTCTATTTATAGATAAGATTACTCCTGATAATATGAAATCTTCATGTTCTTGCTATCCTTTTGAAAATCGGTGTCAACTGTCAACCCTTGGTGTCTTTTTGTTTATGTTCATCATTGATGTCCTTTAATCTATATACTATGTTACTTACAAAAAAAAAGGTAAAATAACCCCATGTGAAGGTCGGTAACTACTACTCCTTGATATAAGATAATCGTCACCCTCTGTTCCTCATTTCCACCCTCCATTACCACCACATTCCTCCATTTTCTTCTTGTTCAAAGCTTTATTATCCCGTAACAATTACCCCCATCCTGAAAAAACGTAATTCATAGGAAAACATTCTCGATAGGAATCAATCAGCTGACAGACTGCCAGCATCTAAAGCACCCTGTTACACCATGTCTACCAAAGACATTCGTTGTGAATAGAAACCAAAAAAAATTGAATCGTGTAGTCCACTTGATGAGATATATTACACAAGGAGTGAACAGCTGTTCAAACTAAGATCAAAAACTTTAAATACCTGAAACTCGTGATTGTGATTAATAAACACAATAACAATAACATGGTAATGGAGTAATGGTAACTGTCTACTCGTCTTATACAATGTGAAGTGGAGTTTCTCATCATGGGTTGACATAACACTCAGAGAGGTAAAACCGAGTATATTTGAATTTTTGGGATGTTGCAACTCAGGTGGTAATGGAAAAGTGCTACGGGGTTTTTGTGTGATAAGGGTATGCCCCAAAGATTAAAGGGGAAATTTTATCGTACGGCAATTAGACCTGCCTTACTTTACGGCTCGGAGTGTTGGGCCGTGAAGCAGTGTCACATTCATAAGATGAGTGTGGCAGAGATGTGTATGTTGAGGTGGATGTGCGGCCATACAAGGAAAGACCGGTTAAGGAATGACGTGATTAGAGAGAAGGTAAAAGTGGCCCCAATAGAGGACAAGATGATGGAAAACCGACTAAGATGGTTTGGCCATGTGAGAAGGAGACCTATGGACGCACCGGTTAGGAGGTTGGAGACCTGGGGTGCAGAAACGGTTGCTAGGGGTAGAGGGAGACCTAAACAAACTTGGAGAAGAGTGATTGAACACGATATGAGATTTCTCGGGCTTCAGGAGGGAATGGTGATAGAGAGGGCACTATGAAGGGATATGATACATGTGGACTTCTAGCCTTTGATGTTTTTATTAAGTTTTCTAAAAAAAATTTCTTTTTGGATTTGTTACATTTTTCTCCCAGAACTCTTATATTAAATTTTTATTTCGTTTCTCAAAATCACTTTAAACTTCTTTTTTTTTTTCGGGTTTTTTTACATGTGATAAGTTCGATTTAAAATCTATAAAACCCCTTTGCCTTTTTTTGTTTCACTCTACTTCCGTTTTTTTTTCTTCTTTTCTTTCTTTTTTCTCTTGTTGACATGAGAATTCACTCATGACGGTTCCAAAGGATGATTCATGTTAGCCGACCCCAAAACATTTTGGGACTAAGGCTCTGATGTTGTTGTTGATGTTGTTGTTGTTGTTTGCAACTCAGGTGGTGTTAATTCTGTGAATATTGAGATAAGGGAAACTAAGAACGCAATTCTCTGAACTCCACTAGCCATGAGTTCAATTTTGCAATTTTAGTAACTCTGGTGTTTAAATTTTTAGTATCATATGAAACAACAACGAAAATTTAAATACTGGAAAAAACATGCAAGCAGGCTAAGCTTTATCGGAAGCACCTGAAATAGCAGGTGTCAGCACACCATCACCAATGACCATGCTTGCACCAAACAACACCAATAATAATAAGGCTGTCCGCAGCTTCTTGTGTTTCTCAAGGAATCTCTTTAATGGAGAAGTAGAAGCAATTGACCCTGAGTGGCCATACTTATACGTAGACAGCTCTTCATCAGCAGCTTGTTGATTTGGGAGTAAGCTCAATTTTGCATGTCTGCAGAGCAGGGAGTAAAGAGCGAATGTTCCGCCTAAAACGATTACATACAAAAAGCTCTGTAAAAATAAATCAAGTTAATAAAGTGAAATAATTCAATTGGAAGATAATGATAGTAGCCAACCTTCCCCATTATCATCTGCACGTAATACAATAAAGACATACTTCAGCAACGGAATTAGAGTGATAGTCCAGAAAATCAACGAAAATGCGCCAAACACTGCATCCTCAGTCAGATAATTCTTTCGATGCCCCTTAAATGTGCTTGTATAAACATATAGTGGCGATGTGCTCATGTCCCCATAAACAACACCAACACTTTGACATGCTAATAATAGGTTCCTTGAGATAGTTATCCATGAAAACTGCAAGGCCATGCATCAAAGGGATTAGGAACTTATCAGCAAGATACAATAGCATGCATCACCTTAACTCTACAAGGCAGCTGAACAATGAAATACGGCAAGATCTCCCAACAACATTAATGTTACCCCAGGCTCCAGCACCTCAAACTCGAGAAAGCTTTTACAGACAGCTCAATGGGTCATTTTACTTTTTATTCCATCATATTCCAAACCAAACAATAGTAAACGATCTCGGGTGAAACACTATTCTCGAGAAATTAAATATCATCATACAAGTCCAATTCCTTCTTATTGAAACATTGTCAAGTGCAAAAAATGATAAAAACCTAGGATTAAGGAGATGTCATCGCAAGTTTCTCTGAACAATTTAAATGCATTAGAGGCTTGAATTTTGTTTGATGTACTTAGCTAGATGACATTACTTTCTATAAGCCCAGGCAGCACTGGCATATTTTGTCAAAATACTAATATAGATAATTTGACAAGCTTTTACGGACAGATAATCAAGGTAACGTCAAGGAAAACCATACAGTCAGAACCCCAACACAGGCCCTACGAAAGACACGTGACGAGTACATGAAGTTTAAGCCTCCAACTGACATAACTCGCATGGGAATAGAAAATCCTAGGAAAAGGGATGAAGGTCTTCCAGCTAAGCTTTCTTTGTCCCAACAAGTATGAAACATGTTGGCAAGAAAAGGGGTGGGTATAGGATCTAGTTCTTAATTTTATCAATATATGTATGATTTGTGCCACAAATTAATTTGAAAACATCCAATTAACATCCCTGAATCATGACCTCCTAATAAACTTTTGCACATTTGCACATATGACCTTAGTTTGGACAAAACTATACCCTCGGAGACAGCTACAAGCAGTTGTAAAAACTTGAAACGCAACCAGAGAAGGAGTCGAATTGGTGATGGGACTCATTGTACATCGATCATTCAGGCTGTGTGAAATAAGGGCTAAATTTGATGCAGAAGCAATCAGATTGGTGTGCTCGCTAATAGACATACCGAATGAACTGAAACAGCCACTTTGACGCTGTTCAATTTACAATACAGGCTAACCATAGAACTTAATCCTAAGTCAGGTACGGTTATACTGAAAATCTCAAACCAATAAAAGGCTAATGACCACATAAAACCATAAGAGGCATTGACTTCCGTTTATACTAACTAGCCCAACCAGAAAAACGCCAAATCGGGATAAACAATACAGAAGAAAGTACGACCCCTTGTAACTTGTAAGGAATCAAATGCTTCAAAATTACAGAAAATACTGCAAATTTCAACACAAGATCAGTGACAGTACATAGCAACAAAATATAAGCAGAATTGAAGTATAATAGTGTCATCTCCTTTACTTCATCAATGTATGAACTTCACGACTCACGCGTCACAAGCCCCGCAACTATAATCCATGATTGTCATCACAATCTACAAGCCATCCAATAAGCTTACCAACTAAACCAATCCTAAACTACTCAAAAACACAAGCTTCTCATGTTTTTCATCAAACAAAACAATAAAAGCAATCCCTCCTAATCAATCCGTTTTACGCTTATGTTACAAAACTATTTGTGTTAGTCAATAATCACTTCGATAACAAAATGAATCCAAACTGACGAAATAGATCCTGATTACTACAATCAAATAGATGCCATTGACCATCAAAAACCCTTAAATTAACAAAGACTTCAGACTTTCTTACAACAAAACAACAAAGCCTCGGTCCTAAAATGATCTGGGGTCGGCTACCATGAATCTCATTCGAACCCGAAAGACTTAAACTTTCTGATTTTTACAAGATACCCAAATCAAAAATAGATGTAAAACAACATCATATGTAATTTGGGCTAAAAAATGATCTGGTGTCGGCTAACATGAATCGTAATTGAAACCCGAAAGACTTAAACTTTCTTACTTTTACAAGATACCCAAATCAAAAAAAATGATGAAAAACAAGAATAAAGACAATTAATTTAAGAAGAAGAAAAAGGGAAGTACAGGGGGTGGATTCCTGGGAGGAGAATTAAGAGAATCTGGGCTTTGCATTGGTCCCAACTTTCGATCAATCTATCAATCAATCTCAATTGATTAATACCGTTATAACACAAAATCAGTAATTATTTAAGTAGCCAAGTATTTATTGTTGTTTTGTTCATCACCATTTTTTTAATCAAATAATTGTTGGTTAGTTATGATAATATTTTAGGGTAAGATGAATGACGTCCCCCTTGTACTTTTAACAGTGTTATTTTAGTACAATAATGACATTACCAACGCGGGGTTTACGCGACAGGAGTTTTTTCATTCTTTGTACTACCCTGACCGGGTAACCAAGTCAACTGTTTTAGGTTTGGATGGATCATTTCAGGTTTAGGTTATTTTCGCGATTTAAAATTATGTTTTTGTTAATTTATTATCTATTTGTTTTGACGCACAGATCCATGAAATGAGAAAAGAAAAGAAAAATAATGATGATGAACTAATGAGTTATCGCGCATGTCTATCTGTCCACCTGTGTAAAGTTTGTCAAAAAAGCTGAACGATTTTTCTAACGTGTGCCCTTAGAACACATGTTAATAGTCTAAATACGAAAAGATCTACTACATATTTTCATCTGATTTTTAGCTAAAAACTCATTTTTACCATAATTAATGAAAATATGTTGTAAATCTTTCCGTATTTAGATTATTAACAAGTGTCATGAGGGCACACGTTAGAAAAACCGAAATATTGAAATAGCTAACTAATAAGTAATACACTCCAAAAATAAACTAGATAACAATTGATCGAGAAGCATGAAATACTGTTTAGCTTGGAACAATAACGTTTGGGTCGAGTTATATAAGTTCGGGTCAATTCGGGTTCCAGGTCATGTTCTGGTGTCGTCCGGGTCGGATACGAGTCGGGTCAATCAAGTCGGGTTTTTTTAAACAGGTTTAGACGTCTAATACTACCTTATACGATGCAGTTGGACTCTCTTACGATGGATATTACGCTTTAAATGTAAAACACGTCAAATAATATGGCCCTAATCCATATAAGTGGATGTGACAAAAGTTTTGTCATCCCCAAGCATCATGTTTTTGTCACATTTATTTATTTGACCTGTTTTAATCCATCTTACTTAGGGCCTGTCTAGGATGAGGTTAATAGGTCTGAAAAAGTCCAACTAAATAATTCCGGATTTTTTGTTGAAGTTTGGTATAAGAGTAATAAGTCTGGCCCAGTAACTATTACCTCCCAGCATAGGTAACGCATTACCTACCTCACCCCATCAGTAAAAATGACCCCTCACAAAATTTCCCCAAATCTCTCTTGTTTTCCTGCATCTTGTCATCTTCTCATGTATATGCCAAACCAAAGGTCAGGGAAAAATCTCAGCTATAATAAATTCGATGGGTAATAATCTCCCCTACACAAATCTCTCCCTCAATTATTTAGGGTATACCAGACAGGTCCTTAGTAAATATAACCCTCTCGTGAATAATATAATTTGCTCGTACGATGATGTCATAGTAGGAGACTTTGTTTTATGAACAGGTACTTGGAAGTATATTAAGTAATGATATGTGGTGGATTATTTAAAGCTATCTATCGAGTATGGAGTGCATGATTACATCAAAGTGGTTTGTTAATAATCGATTGGTAGTATGACGACTTTTTTCTAAATCATTGTACATGGTTAGGCATAAAGAAAGATATTCCTCTCTTATCCCAAAACTTATTTTATTTTGAATATAAAGCAAGCGTGAATATGTTACTGAAACACAAGGAGTAGAAGTCGTCGGTTTTTGGATCATCTTGGAAAATATAACACGAAGCAGCAGAAGTAGAAGTCGTTGGTTTTTGGATCATCTTGGAAGGATGTGTTTAAGGATTATTAAGAATTATGGACGCCTTCATTAAGGATTATTACAGAAACGGGGTTTTGAATGAGATACGAGGATCACGACATTACATGTTCATTTTAGTGTCAATCAGCTGCATCTACATTGTTTATATGAGAGGTGATCATACGCGTGCTTGGGGGATAAAGACTAACTGAGTTTGAGACAAGTTTAGGGTCCGGTCTTTGCGAGTTTTTGAAAATGTTTTGTCCAAGCTCGCTTCTTTTGTGGGACGGGTCGAGCAGGTTGATGTGTCATTTCACTCGTGAATACCTCCAATTTATATATCCAATAAATTAAAGGTCGATCTGAATAAGTACTTTCAACAAGTAAGTCACGATGTTTAAAACTTAAAAGCATTATTATAGTTTACTCAGAGTTGGTACGTAGAGAATAATTTATGTCATTTTTTGAGTTACTGGTAAGATGGCTTTGTGCTTTTGTTAGACTACCTAACGCAAATGTGGTTCATGCCCGACAAGTTAGCTTTCAATGGGCATATTGCTTTAGGACCGAGGGCAGCTATTAGTGGTAACACTGTTAAGGATTTTTTTGTCATTTAGTTGAAAACATAAGAATAGATACCATTCGGGTATGGGTCTAGAACCTCGCACATGTTTCATGTTTGTAGTTATTTGATTCAAGCATGAAATATATGAATGAGATTTGAACTTGAATCTTGGATGGAAGGGGTACGTGATTGTTAAGGGTTGCTGAAGTTATAATTCATAAGTATGAAAGTTCATTACAAAACACCTTAACTAAACAATGGATGGATTAAGGCCCTGTTTTTTTCGGTTGAAACGAGCTGAATTGAATTAATTGGAGTATAGTTTAATTGAACTAAATTGAGTAAAACTGAGTTGAAGTGAATTTGGTTGAATTAAAAGTTAATTTTGTGAAGAGATTAATTGAATATAATTGATTGAACGTAAGTAAAATTTAATGAAATATATCAAAGTAAAATTGAAAGGAACTGAAATTAAGCCAGAAAGAAAAGGGCCTAAGTCCATTTTATATCACCCAATCAAATTCCCCCTAATTCTCTATCATATAAAGTATGGTCGTAGCTAACACTTTATATTTTACGAAGGTTCATGAAACGAACTATCCACTCGTGATATGGAGGTAGCAGTTTTGATTTTCGCCTTGTTGAAATATATAAATCCAAATGTAAGGTTGTCCTACGTTGTTGGAAAAAGAGAGATTGAATTAGTTTATACCCAAGTGAGCTACTCCTCCTGTCAATTGGTTATAAAAGGAGTAGCCTAATTGGTTATAAATCAATCCAATATCTCTTTCTCAAACAATATAGGACAACCTCACATATGGGGTTTATATATTTTAACACGCCCACTCACATGTGAGGTCCCATCGAAACTCAGGGCGAAACCATGGGATGAGTACACCGGCGTGGGAATTATCCGGGCTTCCACCAGTGGCATCTTTTTAGCCCGTTTTAAATTTGAAACCCAATATGAAACCATGGGCTCTTATACCATGTTAGAGCATGCAAACTGGTTGGGCCACACCCAAACGGAGGAGAGACAAACCACTTGATAATAGAAGTGAAATTTCATCATAAAACCAATTGTTATAGGAGAAGTAGCCCTCCTGGTTATAAACTAATATATCTATTAGTCAACGAGCAATAATCGAACCAATTCACCCCGGTTTCATAAATTTTGTTGTCCCTATTGCTTCCTTCTTATGTAATACCGGTGTGAACAAGAAAATGATTATGATTATAATTCATGAGAGAGAAATCTCATTAATAAATTTGTTAACGATTTGATTAATTTTTTCCAAAAAAATATTTGATTAATCCGAAAGAAGTTAAGGAATAGGAAAAGAGAGAGTTCTTTTAAAAGAAGGGTAGTTGATGAAAATATTATGAATTTTTTTTTCATAAATAAGTAATATTTGTAAATAAAAGAGTAACTAGTTTTTATACTACTAGTAGAAGGCAAATCGCACATAAAAATAGAGGGCCTTGGCCCTTGTTCTTCGTCACTTGGCATTATGGGCTGAGCCTCATAATCACATTTTTTTTAAAAAATTTAAACCCAATAACATTAATCAAATCCGCACGACCTGCATATCCAATGTTCGGAGAATCGGAGGTAAGGACTTCGTCCATCTACGAGTACTCGAGCTTGCAAAGTTGTCCGGCCCCGAGCAACCCGATACGACCTGAAACTTGTCCTGATACAATTAGAAAATTGGGTGAATCGAAACTGAACTAACCTGACCTGATCCAAACCCCCGATAACCGTTAACAACCAGATTTTTTTCAACCCGACCCATTACCCGATATTTTCTCAACTTGATAATGAACTGCCTTGATAATCGCTTAAGTAACATCATTTTGGTATTTATATTAATTATTTTCACGTAAAACTACAATTAAAAAACATACTGATTATTAAATATAAAATTATCATCTAAAACTAAATATATAAGATAATATATATGCCGATAATCTTACCCGATACTTGTCCGCTAATGAACCAACTCGACTTGCCACCCGTTGATGCCCCGAAACGGAGATGAACCGACATGAACCAAACGACCCAAAACCGTCACTGACCCGACGTAACATGCAACCATATATGACCCGACTCGTAACCGACCCGACGTAACATGCAACCATATATGACCCGACTCGTAACCGACCCGAGTAACCTAGATACCCGATTGTCACCTCTAACGAGTACCAATTGACCACGACTTACAATAAGCAAGCTAAAGGGCAACCAACCACCAAATTAAAGTTTCTACGAACATGATAAAACGTGACATGCTTAAAATGACTATAAAGATTATAAATATCATTGTAAACTCAAAAAATAATGTCTCTTCCGTTCACGTTGTAAATCTATCATCAATGATAGTGGAGCAATCACTCAACTCTTTTTTTTTGCATATCTCAATTTGTTACCCTTATAATCCCGAAAATTGCTTAAAGGGCTTACCATGCTAAGAAATATAATTCTTTCTTAAGGTAACTTTAAAAAAAAAATACCATTATGATTTAAAATCAATTATTTGAAATATTAATATTTATACCGGATCAAAAAATCAAACTTAAAACCCATAATCCAAAACTTTTTACCAAACACCAATAACAACCACTTCTTTTCCCTAACTACCACATGTCTACAGCATCATGGATATCACCACACATCACTAGCTATCTCGCGATGAACCACCACCCACCCAATGAAAACCAACACCTTTTTCAGTCCCACAACCACCAACGTCAAAAGAACGGTAGTAAAAGTAATAAAATGGAGATGTACAATATAAACCATATACCATTAAATTTGGTTATGAAATATGATAAAATAGATATAATTTTAATAAAAAATGTAAATTTTTTTTTTTTTGAGTCACAATCTAATCTATATAAATTCTGAAACATTTATCAGGCTGTGGTTGCGCCACGTCATACATCCAACTTCTAATTTTTTTTTTTTCTTAATTCACTCAGGTGGGTCCCGCACAATAACTTATGATTTCTCTTCACAATAACCGCTTAATATTCTACGTATTCCAAATAAATGTCTAAAATCGTAGATTACGAAACATTACGCACATTTTTATATACATCAATTAATTAGAAATAGATGTTGTGATAATTAAACCACGATTTATTTAGATGATTAAAATATTATAATTAATAACAATTTACAACAATAATAAACCGAACATACAAAATTTGAAACATTATTAAAACATTTTTTGCGTGATTAATCAATCAATATATATACTTAAAAGAGGAACTTTTCGAGCGATTTTATTGGCTACTATTTTAGAGTAATTTCATTGGCTATTACTTTGGTTAAATAAATTAAGTATATAAATAAAAATATAATTAAATAATAATAAAATATCAGTTGGATAATTATTGTTTTTAGAGCGATTACATTGGATATTACTTTGGTTAAATAAATTAATTATATAAGTAAAAAGATAATTAAATAGTAATCAAATATCGGTTGGATAATTATTGAATTAGTTAACAAATTAATTGATTTCATTGGCTAAAGTTTTAAAACAATTTCATTGGCTATTACTTTGGTTAAATAAATTAAGTATATAAATAAAAAAGATATCAAATAATAATAAAATAACAGTAAGATAATTATTGTTTTTAGAGCGATTACATTGGCTTATATCAGTTGGATAATTATTGTTTTTAGAGCATTACTTTGACTATTACTTTGGTTAAATAAATTAAGTATATAAATAAAAAGATATTTAAATAGTAATAAAATATCAGTTGGGTAATTATTGAATTAGTTAATAAAATAATTGATTGTAAATTAAGAGTTTTGGCTACCGTGGAGTTATGGTATAATTTGTTGTTTCTTTTCTCTTATTTAATTAAAAGCATAAATAGATGTAATGATGAATATGTTAAGTACTTAAGTTTACGAGATATAATTAAAAAAAATATGAGCTACAGAATACAAACATATAAAAATATGAGCTAATGTAAAAAAATACGAGCCAAAAACAATGCGAGTTATTAACCTAAGAATACGAGCTAATATAAAAAGAATACGAACTATTAAGCTAAGAATACGAACTAATGTAAAAACAATACAATCTATTAAGATAAGACGGGCTTTAAAATACGAGCACAAATGAATATGAGCTAATGAAAAAAAATACGAATTATTAACATAAGACGAGCTTTAAAATATGAGCACAAATGAATACGAATATGAGATTAAAATGATCACAGACTTAAATATACAAGCACATAAGAATACAGCCTATTAAGATGATAATACGAGTTAACATAAACAGAATACGAAAACACAAGCTAATTGAAACACTTCTCGAGCTAAAGAAATAGAACCAGATTTGCAATACGTCAAATTTCATGATATAATAGGCACTTAAGATTACGAGGTATAATTAAAAGAATACGAGGTACAAAATACGAATATATAAGAAATACGAGTTAATGTAAAAGGAATAAAAACTTAAGAGAATCAGGAACTAAAAATACAGGCACATAAGAAGGCGAGCTATTAATGTAAGAATACAAGCTAATAGAGATATTAAATTAAGAATACGAGCTAATGTAAAAAAAAATACGAGCTATTAAGATAAGAATACGAGCTAATGTAAAAACAAAACATACGAGCATATCAGAGGATCAAGAACTTAAAAATACGAGCATATAAGAATACGGGATAATATAAAAAGAATACGAGCCAATGTAAGAAGAATATGGGCTAATAAGACAAGAATACGAGCTATTAAGATTAGAATACGAGCTAATGTAAAAGTATACAAGTTAATAAGATAAAAATACGAGCTATTAAGATGAGAATATGAGCTAAAGTAAAAAGAATATGATCTAATGTAAAAAAAAAAATACGAGTTAATATTAAAAGAATACGAGTTTCAACTATCTTCATATATTGGAAATATTGGATAAATTTTTTCTTGAAAACGATGCTCAAATGAAAAGTATAGAAGTTATTATAAAAATATATGTGCTTAAAATATTATTTTGACATTGATGCGTAATATGTAAGTGACTTTCCAAGTTCATTGAATTAGAGGTACGTGTTTTCGTTTCTATTAGAATTTCATGCACTTTCAACGTTCCATATTGTTCCGATGATGATACATTTGATATTTCATTAGCCATAAAAAAAATCATACTTAAATTATTCTCTATATATGCCTATTATACTAAGTATTTTTAGAAGATTAATTGTTACGATAATTACTTTGAAAAATGTCAAGATATTACCCGGGCAACGCCCGGGCATGAAATCTAGTATATATAATTAAAGGAAGCTTTTTTCTAAGCATGTGGTAGTCTCCACCTTTTACAAAACACTTATTTATAAATAATGATTTATTTACAATTTTTCTACTAGAATTAGGAAATAATTAATTATTTACAATTTTCCTATTAGAATTAGAAAATTATAAAATAGTTGTTTAGATAATAATTTATTTATAATTTTCCTATTAGAATTAAAAAATAAGAAAATAATAAATTACTTACAATTTTTCTATTAGATTTAGAAAAAAAAAAAATAGCTGATTATTTACATTTTTTCTATTTAATTTAGAACATTATTATTCTTTAATATTTATATACTTGCTATTTAAGTTTATTAACTTTATTCAACGTTTTTATTAAAAATAAAAATCGTAAATGAATTAGAATAATTGATTATTTACAATTTTCCTATCTTAGAACATTATTCTTTAATATTTATAAACTTACTATTTAAGGTTATTAATATTATTCAGCGTTTCTATTAAAAATGAAAATGGGAATGCGTAAAAGAGAACTAATTTAGTTTGTGTTCGTCTTAACATTAAAATGAGTCAAAAATAGTCTCACGGGGATATAAGAGTAATAAGACAAATCTTTTACTATTTTTTATACATTATGTTCGTATCTTTTCCATATTACTAGACTATTCAAACTTAAAATGAATACCTCTATCTTAATTAAAAATGTGTGAAATTAATAAATAAAATTTGTTAAATTTTTAAGTCTAAACAAATTCCTGCCTAAAGGAACATTTGCGATCAATCATATTTTACCAAATTAAGAGCAACACTCCTATTTTTTGTTACCATAGTAGCACTACTATTCAAGTGAATATTATGCACTTTCGTACTTAATTATGCGAAAGAAATGAGATAATTTCTTTAATTAAGTAAAAATAAAATAAGAGAAATGTCAAATATATTATATTTTTGATAAACCCCAAAAATGTCAAATTTGGATTTAATTAGTACTATAAATATAAATATTAAAGACCACAATGATTATGTATATATGTGTGTGAAGTGGAATAATTGTGTGGATGAAAGGTGTTTTAAATGGGTATTGAAAAGTATTTCATAAATAATAATATTTATTCCTACATATTTTCACCTTATTATTTAACGATGAGACATTGTGTTATAAAATGACATATTTTTTTACGAGGGCGGAGGTAGATAGGTTTAGAGGGAGGAGGTAAGTGTCTTCAGGGGTAAGGTTACTCTCCGACGTTTAAGAGTATTATTTGAGTAGTACAAACAAATTGGTCAGAGATGTTCAAGAATACAGTTTATGAGTTTGATGATCGATCAAATTGGTTAGTTGGGTTGTCGAGTTACGATTTAAGGAATATAAATAAAAATATATAGATATTAAAGAACATAATGAAGTAGGTGATCTGAGTTAAGTGTAATAATTGTGTTGATGAGATAAAATGTAAGTGGGTATTATAAGGTATTCATACAACAAAGTAATGACAAATAAATTGTGTTTTCGAGACGGATAGAATAAGCCGTAAAAACATCAAAAATATTTTTTAATTAGTATTAGATTATAATTTATTATAGTCCGTATTCTTTTTTTTCCCTCCATATTTTCAACTTATTTTTTTTTACAGTGTGACATTGTTTTATAGGGTATGGGTTGATTTTAAATTATATGTGTCCATTTGGTTAGGGATGGGGATAAATAGATCTTGAGGGAGGAGGTAAGTATCTTGGGGGATAGAGTTATTCTCCGACGTTTAAAAGTGTGATGTAAGTTGTACAAGAGAATGTCTATAGGTTAGGGTTGTTTAGGGATACGATTGATTATGTTAGTCAAGTTTGACAGTTATGTGATAAGGGTATGACGAATACCTAAACAGTGTCGAAAAAAGTTGCGTATGTACTACAGAATGATTAGAACAACTGAGCAAGTACATAGGTAGATAAATTTTATTTCAAAATTTTATTTCACGTGATAATAACAAAGGCGCATATGTTATGAAAATAGCTTTAAAATCTCTAAAGTAACATGTATGTATACTCAATTTTGATTGTTATAGGGCGAGATTTGATTTTACATTGAATATATCTATTGTTTCGAGCAATGAGGGTAAATAGGTTTTGAGAGAGGAGGTAAGTCTCTTGGGGGTAAAGTTACTCCACGATGTTGAAGAGTGTGAGAGTAGTACAAATAAATGTCGTTAGGTTGAGGTTTCCATGAATACATTTTACAATTGATTTTAATGATTAAGTTGGTTAAGTGGGTGAGAAGGGTACTCCATGGGTAGGATTAATCCTGACGTTTACGAGTGTGATTTAGAAGATGGAAAAATATATTCATATGTAGGGCTGAGTTGTTTAGGGATATGAATATGGTTAAGGTTGATTCTGATGGGTTTGGTTGGTTAGTCGGGGGGAAAGGGTTGAATATTTGAAAAAGTAGATAACGTGAGATATTGATTGGAGAAGGTAAATGAATAAATTTTATTTGAAAATGTGTACTATATGAGAAAAGAACCGACAAAAATATAAATATAGGCTAAAACTATTTAAATTATTATGTGTATAGACTCAATTTTGTTTCTTTGTTAGACACAAAATTATACAATCAAATTGTCTACTCTTTTCAGTCCTATTGAATGCTCCATTGGGCCGGAGAATCATTTTTAATGTGGAATGACGTTATAGTGTTTTTTGTGGGAGTATTCTTGGAAATATTTAGGAATGTGTATAAAAAGATGTGGTAATGTGGAGTTACAGTTGCAAATTTGTAATGATAACATTGTAAATACAAGAAATAGAAGAAGATATTTATGTCAATTATTTTACTAACTATGAAAGGAAAACATTGGATTAAATTGTACAAAATAGAATGTGGGAACATTGGATAAAAATTAAGGAAGTATATGTCATGTCAGTATTATATCGGGGTAGATAGGTCTGGAGGTAGGAGGTAAGTGTCTCGAGGATAGAGTTATTTTCCGAGATTTAAGAGTGTGATTTGAGTAGTACAAGTAAATATAGATACAATGGGGTTGTTCAGGGATGCGCATGCGGTTAATTCTGATGGTCAAGTTGTTTAGTTGAGTGAAAAGGGTACGAACAATGCCTGAATGGTGTGGAAATGGGGGGTATGTAGCAAGAAAACTGAGGTAGATGAACTTATTTCAAGGTTGTATTATATGTAAATGACTTAGAGATAGATACTATAAAATAAGTTAAAAATCTCTGAAATATCATGTATGTAAACTCAATTTTGTTTTTTTTTTCGTGTGAAAAACAAAAATAAGTAATCAAATGTTAATAAGTATCATGTCAATATAGTATTGTTAACGTTTAACTAAGTTACTTTTTTGTCTTGGTGATTTAAAAAAACACCGTGGTTTGAATTTTACACCCAATTTTAATGTAACATTTCGAGTGTTGCATCCATCGTTCATTTCTCAACACTTCTCTCATACCTCTTTTGTTAACCAAAAAAATTGCATGTTTTTGTTTTCCCATCAAGGATTTCTCATTCAGACAAGATCGGTTTTGAAAGCAGAAGTTAGCTAGATTTCTAATAGATGGATGAACTTTTCAAAGGGAGAGCGAACATTGAGGGATAAGTACGGGTTTTTCGTGAAGGAGGGATGACTTGAATATTTTAGGTGTGTATTGGAAGCTAGGAAAGAGTGTCGATGATGAGTTAGATGGTTGTTTGAGGTAGCAATAAAGATGACTAATTCGCATTTGATGATTATTTTCATGTGTTGTTTGAAGAATAAGAGTGGTGGTTTGAAGGGTTTCTCGTGTGGTACTGTAGATGATTGTGGCGAGTTGCTGGTAACATTAATGACAGAAATGAATATAAATGAGGTAATTTTATTAACAAAATAACACAAGTATCGAACGAACTAATACTATTTTTATACAAAAAAAATCTTATAATTTACTTTTGATTTACATGGTGAAAATTTAAGAATACCACAAATTAATTTAGTATCCGTGCATCGCATGGGCAAAAATACTAGTTGATTATTAATAAAAGTATACATTATCAGACGTATGTTCATTTAATTTTTATTTTACAGACACATTTTTGTAAAAAAGTACGACAAAGATGAAAATCATAATTGTATGAAATATATTAACGTAAATTTAATTCATCTAAAAAGGAAAACAAAAAGAGTAAGCAATTATTATAATAACAAACTTTAAAACAGCATACCCGTGCAATTTGCACGGGTTTAAAACTAGTGTATAATTAAAGGATTACAAAAAAAAATAATAATTAAGGGATTAAGGGATACACATTATTTCAATTAACAAAACTAAAATAAATTATTTACCGCCAAAGTTGAAAACGAAAAAGCTCAATTACGAGAACACAGATAGGCGCGTGAATTCAAAATTTCGGGAATTTCAAAATGCCCATTTCGCCACGCTGGCAATCCGTGTCTCTCCTCCTCAACCAATGAAATCCTACCTTCTTTCCATATAAAACCCCAACTCCCCCTCCTCTCAACTCACAACACAATCACTGTCTTCCACAAATCAGCAATCAATTTCCTCTCACATCCTCAAACACCTTTTTTTCACATTCATCTAATAAAATGGCTGGCAAAGACGGAACAACAACGAAAACTGGTGCTACCGGAGGAAGAGGCCGCGTTAAAGGCGGCGAAAAGTCGGTTACTCGGTCTGCTAAAGCTGGATTACAGTTCCCTGTTGGTAGGATTGCTAGGTATTTGAAGAAGGGTAGGTATGCTCAGCGTCTCGGGTCCGGTTCTCCGGTTTACCTATCTGCCGTCCTTGAATACCTTGCTGCTGAGGTATTGTTGCATTTCTTGTCTTAATCAATTGTTTACGTTTGATTATATATGGTTTACAAACATTACAAAAATTAAACAAATGATTTGGAATTTGTATTGATTATTGTGATTGATTGGGAATGTACAGGTATTGGAATTGGCAGGAAACGCGGCGAGAGACAACAAGAAGACCAGAATAATCCCAAGGCATATTCAGTTGGCAATCAGGAATGATGAAGAACTAAGCAAGCTCCTTGGTTCAGTCACCATTGCTAACGGTGGTGTTTTGCCTAACATTCACAGTGTCCTTCTTAACAAGAAGGCTGGAAAATCTGCAAGCGACAAAGCTGAGATTGGATCCGCTTCTCAGGAGTTTTAGGGTTTAGGGTTTTATGTTGGAAAAGGGAAGTTGTGATATTGATTGTTTTTGGGTTAGTTTAGTAGAACCTGGTTATGCTAGAAGTGTTTTGGAAGTTGACAATGTAAAAATTTCTGGAAAATTGTTTTTTATGAATACTAATCTCAGCAATTTGGTTTCCATTGTTATTTTTGGTTGCTGCCATTTTCTTCTGTGTTTTGAATGCTGAGTTCTTCAGTGGCGTACATTTTTCCTGTATCCATTGGCACTGGTACTTTATTTTTCTGATTCTGTTTTGGTATGATATTTTGTTCTGGACTAGTTGATCAACACCTAAATTCCATGGCCCGCGGCTTCTTGTTTTTGTGTTCATTTTCTGCACACTTCATTACTTCAAAACTCAACAATCATCAGTCATCACTCTTGATTCTTGGGTGGGTGGGTTTAAGCGCTCTAGTGTTAAACTTTGGGGAACTATCGGCAACCTTTGCGCACAATCACTGTCTTGCTGAAATAGTTTTCAAAGATGATGACTCTTGTACCATGTCGCTGCAAATCCGGTTGTAATTTTTCTGATCTCTCTTCCTACATTGTTACTGCTTTTTCTGGCTAACAGTATTTAATGGATCCTTGCCTGATTTATGAACAATTGTGTTTACTCGATTTCATAATTCATATGCTTGCTTTAGATGACTACTACTCTACTAGTATATGTGGCTTGAATATGAATGAGATGATGGCGGTTGAGATACTGCGTACTTTGTGTTCGACATATCTATCGTGGTTGTTAAACCTTTCATTTTCTCTCTTTGGAATGACATAATTTCTTGGGCTACATGCTGTTTGGGCTTTATTTTAAAAGATTGGGTTAGGTTTTATTCGGCAATGGCCAAAACTCTAACCCAACAAGAATAATAATACTTCACTTCTTCCATTTTCACCTTTCTTTCCATCTTTGTTCACAAAATTATTTCAATTTAATTATCTTATTAAATTTGCCATGGAAAATGTGTGAATTCCCTCCATTTCCATTAACCCTAATCCTTTAAGTAATAATCTCCTTTTCAAAATGGAGAAAATGGAGTTGTCCTATTTTTTACGATTAAAGGGATAAAGTTGTAATTTCACCTATATTTCTTTCCAATGAGTCTTGCTTGTGACGGAACTATTCGTGATAAATTGAAGACGGACAATATCCCTCTCACAAAATGTAAGTTGGATTATCATGAAATGATTTTAGCCCTACTCTTCTCTACCACTTGCATTGTCATGAGAGGAATATATCCGTTTTCAGCTTCTAATGAATAGGATTCGTCTTCAACAAGCCTCTTTAAATGACAATAACTAGTCGCAACATCTAATTTCCATATGTTGTTATTTGCAAATGAATAGCTCAAGATTTTGATATATACATCACCAATTACTTAGAAATGCTTCAATTGTGAAAAATTAGCACGTTGGTCTTCATTCTATGGCCCTAATTTGGAGGACTTAAAAAAGAATGTATGTGACCTAGATTAGGGTATGGTTACTCGTACTTATAAGCTAGTCCCTTTACTATAATTCTACCGATTTGGGACAATGTCTCTCACACACATATGGGAAGAGACCTCAACAATCTCCCCCCTTCACATGTGTGTGTGCGAAACTCCCCCTCACCTGGCGCTACTCCGCATCTCTGGTTAACCAAGGGAGAGAGTCCAACGGTGGTGTCGGGCCGACCAGGCTACCCCGCACGATGCTACTCCGCATCTCTGATTAACCAAGGGAGAGAGTCCAACGGTGGTGCTACTCCGCAACCACGACGCTACTCTGCGCCATCTCGAGCACCGTCACCACATTGCACCTTGCGGTCCCAAGCCGAACCGTCGGCTCTGATACCAGATGTTGAGTCCTCCACAGTGGGCTTATAAAATTAGCTGCATGAGACCAGCCCATAAGCAAGTGAGGTTCCATCCTAAAACCAATTGGTGATAGGAGGAGTAGCCCATTACTTATAAGCTAGTCACTATAATTCTACCGATGTGGGACAATGCCCCTCACACACATATGGGAAGAGACCTCAACAATATGGTATCCACCCATTGGATAATTTATATTAAAAGTGGGGTCAAGACTCACCCAAAGTATTAAGTTCAGTCTTGGATTTCTAAGATCCACTTAAGACTTTGTTAAGACTTTGGTAAATTATTGATAGTTTTGAGTGAGTATTGTCTTAAGACTTACCAAAGTCCCGTCCTAAGACCGCCAATAATCTTACCTCTAGGATTGCACTTAAGTTCCACAAACCTGGTTCTCATACAATCTCGGTTTAAACCCCGAAAATATTAAATACAACAACCGTGTTGATTGGAACTTCCGAGGAATTTTTTTTATCGCTTCAATAATCCTAATTTCTACTCGACTCAAAATCAAACTAAACCTAATGAGTGTACACCAAAACAAATTGACCTCCCTCTACCAATACATCATCAAATAATTATCGAAAAGTAAAAATTAAAAAACGATGAAGAAAAGAAACGACGAAATGTGATGTCCCGGTATCTTATGAGCATAATAATGCCATAAAATTAAAGAATCGATTGGTTAAATAACAACCTTGTCGTTTAGGGAAAATTGGACCATAAAAAAGACATAAAAAAATGATTAAAAATAGAGATAGTAATAATAATGGAAGTAAATATTGGACCATAAAAAAGACATAAAAAAATGATTAAAAATAGAGATAGTAATAATAATGGAAGTAAATATGGGGATCATGTGCTTGAAATTGACAATTTGCATGCATGTTGGTGGGGAGACGACGTCGTTGGTATTCAATTCATGGGGCGGTTCATTTTTCTTTTATTTTATTCTCAACACTTTTTATATTTTGTTGCCCTACTTTCAATTATGTTTATTTTCAATTATTCTATGGTTTACAAGACTACGACAAATTTTGAGATTAATTTATGTCTTTGCGAAACTCGCAATTATACGTTTTTTGAGTATCTACCTTGACTACCTTCCCGTCTACCTAAACAGATAAAATACGATAACGGATTCGATTTTGTTAATATCATAAATTGTTGGAAATATAGGGTTATTACAGGGGCGAAAATATATTGAGAGAATATATGCTATTTTTTCGTGGTATGAACGTCACTGGATGGGAAACAAAATCACCCCAATTACGATATAAATCGATATAGTATAGGCGCTGTCACCCAAAGTCGGACAACGCTCCTAAAAATTGTGTACTAAGCTATTACGAGTTGGAACTCATTTGGTATGCTCAAAATTAACATAGTACTTCGTATATGATATATGGAAGGTGTGTATGTGTTAAGAAACTACAAACTTCGTTCTCATATTTATATTGGTTATTAATTAACACAATAATCTCATTTTTATGTTGATTAATTAAGATCATAATCCTATATTATAGTGATTATTTAACAGCATAAGGCCGGTGGTCTCGGATAGACACTTGTCGTGGGAACTCCTGAGAGTGCTACATAATCAGAGCTCTCTTCCTTGGGTTTGTCTTGGCGATTTCAATGAAGTTCTTTTTTCCACGGAGATGATAGGTGGGGATAGACCGCAATGGCAGATGAACAATTTTCGGGATGCTATTGATGATTGTGGCTTGCGTGAGATACCGTCTGAAGGGTATAGGTTTTCTTGGGATAATGGACAGAGTGGGGAGGCGAATCGACAATGCGTGCTCGATAGAGCGTTGGGTACGAATGCTTGGTTTGAAATGTTCCCTTATGCGCGGCTATGCTATCTAGGTCGCGAGTGGTCGGATCATGGCCCAATTAAATTACTTACAAATTTCAAGGAAGCTGCTAAGAGTCGGAAAAAGGGGTTCCGTTTTGAACAAATCTGGGTAGGGGAAGAGGAGTGCAAATTGGCTATTGAGCGCGGGGTGGACAGGGGTCGGGGATCGTTGCAGGGGCTGTTGCGGGAGTGTGCTAGTGAGCTACACGCGTGGAAATGCACTAATCTTTCAACCATTACTCGGGCTATTGGGACTAAATCCTTTCAGATAACTCAACTAAATTGTCAGGCCCGAACGGTGGAGAATGTGGCGCGGCGGCGAAAACTGGTTGCTGAAATTGGAGAGTTGCGACGGAAGGAGGAGCAGTATTGGCGACAGCGATCTCGTGCTCTTTGGCTTAAGGATGGTGACCGTAATACTAAATTTTTCCATACGAGGGCAGGGGAAAGAAGGAGGAAAAATTCTATTTCTCGACTGATTGGACAGGATGGCTCGATCTGTTCAACCGAGTCAAGTATGGCAGCCGAAGTGATTAGCTATTTCCAGCACCTTTTTGCCTCTTCAAATCCCACGTCTATTGAGGTGGTGGAGTGTGTGGGGCAGCGTGTTACTAATGATATGAATAATATTCTTCGTCAGGAATACTCGGTGGAGGAGGTTGTTACCGCGCTCAACCAGATGCATCCGCTTAAAGCTCCCGGACCGGATGGGATGAATGAGTTATTTTTCCAGTCTTACTGGAATATGGTGGGACCTGTGGTGACGGATACGGTTCTTAATATTTTGCGAGGTAATGCTACCCCGACTGAGCTCAACCATACCAATATTGTTCTTATCCCTAAGAAAAAGGATCCCGATAAGGTTAGTGACTATCGTCCAATAAGTTTGTGCAACGTTGCTTACAAACTAGTTTCGAAGGTGCTTGCGAATCGTCTGAAGGTCTTTCTGAATGATATTGTATCCGAGCAACAGAGTGCTTTTACTCCAGGCAGGGCTATTGCGGATAATGTTCTTATAGCTTTCGAACTGTTTCACTTTATGAAGAACTCGAAAAGTGCAAAGGGGTCAATGGCGCTGAAACTTGATATGGCGAAAGCGTATGACCGTATTGAATGGGGTTTTTTAGAGCAGGTTCTGCAAGTTATGGGCTTTGATCAACAATGGACAGAGCGTGTTATGGCGTGTGTGACCTCCGTCTCCTTCTCGGTTCTTATTAATGGCCAGCCTACTCCTAGTTTTTGTCCGAGTCGTGGTCTCCGACAGGGGGACCCTCTGTCTCCGTATCTTTTTATTCTGTGTGCAGAAGTCTTGTCAAGTATGATTCGCCGGGATGTGGAGAACGACACGTTGCATGGGGTGCGAATTTCTCCCGGTGCCCCGTCTATCTCTCACCTTTTATTTGCGGATGATAGTATTATTTTTGCAAAGGCCACGGTTGAGGAAGTTGATGTTATTAATTCTGTCCTTCGGGGTTATGAGGCAGCTTCGGGTCAGCTGGTTAGTCTTGAAAAGACTACTGTGTCTTTTAGCAAAGGGGTTCCCTTGCAGCAGAGGAGTAATCTAGCTGCTCGTTTGTGTGTTACGGAGGTGGCTGAGCATAGAGGGTACTTGGGCCTTCCTACGGTTCTGGGTAGGTCCAAAAAGGCATTGACTGACTTGCTTCGGGATAAATTGAGTAAGAGGCTCACAGGTTGGCGCGGGAAAATTTTGTCTAAGGCGGGTAAAGAAGTTCTTATAAAGGCTGTGGCCAATTCACTTCCTACCTACGTTATGAGTGTGTTTAAAATCCCGACTAATTTTTGTGATGAGCTTCGGTCTCTCCTGTCTAGGTTCTGGTGGGGGCATGAGGAAGGCAAACGTGGCATTAGTTGGATAGCTTGGAAGCGGATGTGTAGGCCGAAGGGGTTAGGAGGATTGGGTTTCCGAGACTTTCATAAATTTAATCTTGCGATGTTGGGGAAACAGGTGTGGCGCCTCACTACGGATACCGGCAGTCTCTTGGCGCGGCTGTTGCAGGCCCGTTACTACCCTAATGGCAGCTTTGAGGATGCGGGATTAGGCTATAATCCTAGTTATACGTGGAGGGGAATTATGGATGCTAAGAGGGCTCTTGTGGACGGGTTTCGTAGGTGCGTTGGTGATGGCCGTAGTACTCGTATCTGGGCGGATTCATGGCTGCCCCATACTGGTTCGGGACGTATCCTTTCCCCTTGCTCTCCGGGAAGGGAGTTGATGAGGGTCTGTGACATTATGTCCGTGAATGGCTGGAATGAGGAGCTTCTGAGAGTGCTTTTCTTACCTATTGATGTGGAGCGTATACGGAGTATTCCTTTGAGCATGCCGCGGGAGGAGGACGTTTGGTACTGGAGGGGTGAAAAAGACGGTATTTTTTCGGTTCGCTCGGCCTATCGCCTCTTGGCTGCCGAGAATGATTTGGGGCTGCGGAGTGGTACTTCAAATTGGGAGGCTGAATCTTGGCTTTGGAATAGGATCTGGACCGTCCCGGTTTGGCCTCGCATAAAGCTTTTCTTTTGGCAACTGTGTAATGATGCACTAGCAATGGGATGGAACGTTGCGGCTCGGGTTCGAGGTAATGTATCCCTCTGTCCTTTTTGTTCTCATTTTTGTGAATCTAGCTTACATCTTTTCAGGGAGTGTGCTTTTGCTCAAGGAGTGTGGGGGGAGGTGGCGGTTGTGGAGGACGAGCTAGGGGGCGTGGGGTGTGTTCGGGACTGGGTGGAGTTGAGGTGGAAGGGGCTGGACCGACATGAACAAGAGGTTTTTATGGTGGGTTGTTGGGCAATATGGGAACATCGAAACAAGCTCGTTTTCGAGGGATGGCGCGGGGATATTGGTATAGTTGTTCAGCGGATTACGGATGTCCTATTCGAAATTCATGATACGAATGCAGGGGTGGGGCTGAGTGGGGAGACAGGGAGCGGGCATGCGGAGTTGCGGATGAGGGGGAATTGGGTTGGACCGATGGAGGGCTACGTGAAAGTAAATGTTGACGCGGGAGTTAAAGCGGGGGAGGGGATGGGTTGGGGTGGGGTGTGCCGTGATGCTACAGGGTCTGTTCTGTGGAGTTTTTCCTGCTTTCGGGGATGAAGTTTGGGAACCTCAGGAGGCGGAGGCGGCGGCCATTCTCGAAGGTGTGCGGGAAGCGCGAAGGCGGGGTCATGATATGGTGGAGGTGGAGAGCGATTGCTTGCAAGTTATTAATGCTTTGAAGTCCAAGTCGAAGGGGCGAAATGTTTTTTACCGTTTTATTAAGGATATTCTTGTCTGTTGTATGTAGTTCGTTTAGTTCTGTTGTTTGGTTGTTTACGAAGAGGGCTAACAATAGTGTTGCCCATGCTTTAGCTCATGTTTTTCCTAGAACCGTAGGTCGTGTCGAATGGTCGTGTTTACTACCGGCTGTTAACGTTGCTGTGGAGTATGATTTATCGTTAATGCAGTAAGGCTCTTGCCTTTTCCTCAAAAAAAAAAAAACAGCATAGTCACAAGGATCCTGACATAACCACCAACATAAACATAAAGTTAATAGCTGCTATAATCATGTGCAAATAGTGGAGAGTGTGTGAAAATTTTCCTACAAGTTAATGGAAGACTACTGATCTATAGAGATTCTCTTACGAGTTAATGGAAAACTGCTCTGTAACATTACTAGCCTTTGTATAACTTTCAACATGAATGAATTATTAAAATGTTGATGACATTCCTTTAGTTCCCGGGATCTTGTTAATTAATCAATTTCTCTAAAGCCCTGGCAGGGCACATTTTAATAGTCTAAAAAAAGAATTTTTTTGAGAATATATCATAAATAATTGATACACAAACTCACATTTATCATAATTAGCGAAATATTCTCAACAATCTTTATCTAATTAACTTGTTAACATGCGACCTTAGGGCACACGTTAAAAAAACCGTTTAAGAATAGTCTGAATAGAGCACATTAAACGAAAAGTTTATAGTGAATATACTCCAAGATTAGGTAGTCCGTAATTAGCAACCTTGATATTATCTAAATAGAAACCTAGCCGAATTAAGAGTTGTCTTAGTAGGCTGTTAACATTAAACTAGATTGATGAAGTGATAGTTATGTTTGACTAAGAGTCTAAGACTGTAATTAGTCAAAGCTATTTCATTAAATAACTTTTGATATATAGCAAGACACTAGCATCCCCGTAGTTACTATACTATGCTAGGATAATCCAAATTTCCATGTGCAATATAACTAATAATTATATTCACTAACAATAACAATTAACTAATTGTTAAGTATGTGGTTATATGAAAGTGGCTAAGTTGAAAGAAATTACCAAAAATAGTTACACGTTAAATAGAAATAAAGTCGCTCAGTAGCACAATAACTTTAGAGTCCAGTTACCCTGCTCAGGGACTTGAGCCTCGTTATAACCTATTTTCTTACCAAAACGCTGTGCCTTGTGCTTTGAGGTCAAGTCGCTCAGCTAGAGGGCGACTTGGGTTTAAAGTCGTTGTGGGAGTATGGGACTGAGCGACCTTCTCTCTGTTTTACATAAATCCCTTTTAGATAATTTCTGTCAACTTACCCCTTTTAGTTAATTTATTTATTTTTTGTTATAAACCCCATTTAAGGGAAAATAACTCAATGCATCTCGTATCAAATTGAATTGGATAATGATACAAACACACCCTCTCATATGCACCATTATTATCAGGGTTTTTATTTTTTGTAAAGTGGTGTACCATTATTAATAAAGTCTCTATTTATCGTATGTGAAAGAGCGACGTCGAGATTGGACGCCATCCAATAACGCTTAAATTTAGTAGAGAAAGTAGTAGATATAACACACATTCTCATTATCTCTTCAATAATAATCTTGAAACAAATACACTTGAGAAGCTAGGGATTAGAAAATAATTACACTAGAATATTTTCATTACAAGTAAAGACAAAATCCACAAACCAACATTCCAAACGAAATTATTACTACGTACGTGATTATGAAAATGGACTATCAACGCCCGAGTTCTAAGTCACTCCACTTTATAACAAGTAGGGACGACAAATGACGTAATCAATAGGCCTAATTAATATACTGCACAAAAACTTATAAAAGACGGTTGAATGTATAAAATAACATTCTTAGTTGCGTTGTAACATTATCTAGTAAAAATACGACGATGGCCCGAGATTAAATGGGTCAAGTCCATGGTTGGTGGTAGAAGCAGGAGGCATTGAGCTGAACAACGGGCTATGGACGTAACCAGAAGAAGCGGATTCAAACCCAATGTAGGATGACCCGTTTCCTGTTAATGTCGGGTCAACTGAACCAAACCCGTTAAACGGGTCAACCCAAGAGCCTTGACCCACTTCACCCATGTATTGATCCGGTAAAGGTGGGAGTTCTACATCATTATCATTATTAACATAACGTCCATTATTGTTAATACTAGTATCATTATACACACTAGCTGTATTATAACTATTATTATTATTATTATAATAATCTTGTTGGTACGTCGAAGAAGGCCAAACCTGTGACGATTCCGAAGAAACAGTCGAAAAATCGACACCAGATAACGTGAATTCCTGAGGATTATTATGTTGAATGTTGTTCTGTACATTGTCTTTTTGGCGAATTTGACTTTTTTGTTGCTCATCTGGAGACAAAATTGTCGTTACAGATGAGCCAACTGGCATATCAGAGTAGACAAAATTAGTCCTTGCGCGGGGACCGCGCATGGACCTTGCTGCCCTATCATAAGCCAGGGCAGCATCCTCAGCTGTATCAAATGTACCCAGCCAATGTCGTTCTTTTGTGGACGGGTCCCTTATCTCGGCTGCATACCGGCCCCATGGACGACGCCGGACTCCGAGGAACTTGATGGGTGGAGTGGTAGTAGAGTCTTGTTGTGATTGAGTGGTGGTGGTTTTGGTTGATGACTTGCTTTTGAACATTTTTGTTTTTGTTGGTTTATTTGTTGTTTTAAGGTTTCTTGGGAGTCAAGTTGGTCGGTTTTTTGGTTATGTGGGGTGATGACAATAGTTTGAGTTGAGAAAAGGAGGTAAAGAATGTGATTGTGTCAATTGAGTTGATGTTGATGCATGTTCTTCGGTTTATAT
The DNA here is from genome assembly GCA_029255685.2 of Silene conica. Lineage (NCBI taxonomy): Eukaryota > Viridiplantae > Streptophyta > Magnoliopsida > Caryophyllales > Caryophyllaceae > Silene > Silene conica. The sequence continues at coordinate 8,967,792 of CM055315.2, read as the reverse complement.
ACTACTTAGGTCATGATAACTTTTCATATTTTAATTTATATTAATCACATTGTTTAATCGGCTTCTATAATTGGTCTTGTGATCTTTTCTATCTAGGATTTAATTTTATTTATGTAGTGATGTACTATTGTCAAGTTACTTTACTATTTACTTTGTACCTCTTCGGGATAATGATTTCGGATTCACAAAAACTTCTTCTACAAGAATGCGGGTTTCGGGTGACTGTACTTATCGACTGAAAGTAGTCGTCAAACTAAAATTGTAGTGTTACGACTGATATATACCTGTTTTAAACAATAAAACGATTAAATAGATAGATGAGACAAAGGAGAATGCTTATGGAATAAAAAATTCTATCTTGTCTATCCGTTTATATTAGATAGTAGTTGACTGATTTTACGTTTAAATTGGATATAAACATTTTAAGGAAGACCGAGTATTTAAGATTATAGTATGTTTTTTTTGGAGTTTTATGATGTGTGAACATGACAATGTACATGCTTGACTATGCTCTTCATTGTAAATACTTTATTCCTTGGAATTATCCCACGTAATTCCACGCCAAAAGGTTGATGGAGGAACTTACTCCGATGGTTACTTATTTAGTTCGATCCACGATTCTAAGTTATGCACATGATGTAATTATGTTTTAAATGTATGATAAATATGCACAAAATTGAGTATTTATACTATTAAGTTTGTATGTTTGTTTAGCTCAACTAATTTTATTCGTTAATTTTTAGTTCAGCAAAATTAGATATGACTGTATAAAACTGAATTCTGCTTATCAAAAGACGAGAGAGCCTACTTCACAACCCCAATAATATTACAAAAGGGTAAAACATTTACAATAAGTCTCTTTTATGACGGGTATATCCGTCACAAGTTTACGACGGATCAAGTACACCCACTTGTTTAGATAAGACAAAAATAAAAAATATAGAAAATGACAAATACTTTGTCTTTATCTTCCCAAATGGATTTTATTTGACCCGTCACAAATTCGCAATGGATATTGCCTTCCCACATGAGAAATTGTGAAACATTTATACTTCGTTCACTTTTCATCTCTTCTTGATGTAGAACATTACATATATGACATCTTTGCTTGGATTGGTCGATTGGAGCATTCTTCAAAGTAGCCCTCGAACATGAACCATTGAGGAGGTTTATTTTTCAAATAGTAACAATTTTTTTTGATGAACTAGCATAGATGGACACTTAATGTGCGAGTGGTTTCGTCAATTTCCTTCCTCTCCAAACACTATAAAAAAGTAATATCAAGATAATACTGAAAATCAATACCCGATAGCTCTTATCTTATTTCCCTAACACATTAAGAATTGAGTTGTTTGTAATAGGAATAAATATAATAGTTGAGTTTCAACCAAAATTTGAAGGCAATAATAATGACGGTGGCTGTAATAGGTTTAAATATAATCTTTAAGCCTCAACCAACACCAAACAGGGCAAACACCATTAAGTTTTCATTTAGATGATTCATCTAATATGGTATCAGAGTTATTATGACCGAAGGTCACAGATTCAAACCCTAACAGTCTCCAATAATAACTTACGGAGTGAAATTTCAGCACATAGCTTGGGAGAGCGTGTGCAATAGTGTGCACTGTACTAATCACTTTTCAATCTCAATGGACATTCAAGTAAGAGAACGTAATAGAAATAAATATAATAGTTGAGACTTAACCATCACCCGATTTATAAGTTTGACTCATCCTAAATACACATCAAAGCAAGTGATACAATAATTTGAAGTCATGATAAGCTAATACTTTTCTTACCACTTATCCACCAATCAAATATGAGAAAACCAAACAAAAGAAAAGTTAACATTTAAGAAAAATGCATGCTAAGGGGGAATGGGGTCTCTAATGATGGTTAAGGACTAATGAAAACACATTAAATAAGTGGGTTAACATGATTGAACTCTCCTTAAGCAATGATAAGCATGTTCTCTTAGATACCCCATCAAATACTTATATATGATTGATTATATTTATTCTCAATCACAACAAAAGTTATGATTAGGTAATTGCATTGCTCTAATTCAATTATTAGTGGTCGTTCTTCTTACATGTGAATCCTTGTTCATGAATGAGGAGCTAATCATAGATTTTGCCCAATTTAAGCAATCTTTAATTATGTAGTATGGACTTTATAATTATCAAGTTTTCTTATTAACATTTGACTCTCCAAGTGATTCAATGATCAAATTAATAGGAGTTGGTATCAATAACCATAAATTTGTCCTATGATTTGAGATGCAACCACCTTCTCATTTAGTACGTATGTACTCATCTTGTTAAGACAATTTTTTCTTTAAAACAAGTGTATTTATTTTAAATTTAAAATTGATCAAATAGTATGAATAAGATAACACCAAGTAAAATGCATATAGATAAAAAAAATTGTCTTAGTGCTTAAAGGAGTTTTTGGTTCGCATAAAGGTATTAGTATGGAATTAAGAATCAAACTAGGGTTGTATATGTTTAGAACTCAATTCCTGATATCTTGTGTTTGGTTCAATTCAAGAATGAGAAATTAAATCGTTTTGTATGACATAAAATAGACACCCCAGTCCCCAGTCCATCATAAGTTGATGTGCTTTTATATTAAATAAGACTAATTATGATGTTAAATTAGGGATAATGCTCCATGGCAAAGTTTTTCAATTTTCATTGAATTTTGTTGCGAATGGTGGATAATAAAACTAAGTAAATAATAACATTTGAGTCAAAAGCTAGAATATAATTTAAAGTCCAATGTACTAATCTTTTTATTGATATATTATCCGTCCGCTTATATTATAAATAAATGAACTGACTAGCTAGGTTAATTTGTCGTGTTTGACATGACTGAATAAACAAGTTTCTAGGTAAATTATTAATAACCTCTTATAAATGTAAACGTTCCTTTCAAATTATAAACTTTGACAAAGTTCTTGTGTCAATTTTTTCAAAAAAAAAAGGTGTAAATCATTCGGGGTTTAATCCGGATTCAAGTCGGGTAGGACCAATAGGGCAATAAAATTCTCGATCTCTTATGAGTTTTAACTCCGCTGCACTACAAGGATTGAACACGAAATCTCTGATTAAGCTAGTTTCTTCAATTGTTAATTATTTCATTAATTTGTAGTTTTCCCAATCATTCATTTATTTGCCTTTATTATTTACATAGAGCTGTCTCACTCCACATATAAATGCTTGATGCATGCCAAATACCAATGATATATAAAATACATAATTAGTAGTATTATTAATTTATTATTACTAAACTTTTGTAGGAAGTATTATCAATATTATGGCTTTAGATTGCATTAGTTACAATCATGATCTTTGAGATTTTCACTCACATGCATCAACTTTCCATGTCATAAAAATAAACCTAAACTCATTCTCTCATAAAGTCATAATCATTCACACTATTTAATCAAGTGGTCCGAATTCAATGTATTCAATGCCCCAATTGTAAATATAAAATGTTAAAATGGACCAGTAATAATCAACAACAAATATGTAATTGCATCAAATGATGATCAAATAAACTCCTTTTTAGCTCTAACAACATTTTCTTTTTATTTCAATAAATAATATAACTACAAGGATGATCTTGTACCTAAAGTAGATAGGAACAATAATACTACTATACTAGCTAGGAAAGATTTAAAACAATCAATTACAATAAACAATTTTGAAAAAAATATTTATTTTTACAAAAAATAAATTCCATTTTATTTGATGGTGAATGTGAGAATACGGTTTATAGACCAAATCGCAAAAATAGCAAAATTAAACACAACACCCAAATGAGTGAAATGACAAACTAACCATATATGTTAGGATAATCTATTTTGTGCTTAATATAATTTATAAATAAATAATCGTTTAATTCACAGTATCGATTTGATTAAATACAAGAAAAGTAAGCTTCACCACACATAATCCACAAATAATCCATTAGTGCACAACAATCTAATATATATAAGTAATAACTTATATATCTATCTCATTGGTTGTTAATTATTGTTACAATTAAAAGAGGTGCATCAACTATTAATAAACATGTAACTTTTCACATTGATTCAAGGGCCTTCGATGAGCAATGTCGTCCAATTATCTGATTTACGTTTATTGTATTTCTAACGTACATATACATGTTGAAAAAAACCGTATATATACATACATGAGCATTATTGTGATTTGTGAGCTATATTTGAAAAAGCAATCCGAGGAAAATCAGGCTTGTCATGCAAGCCATGTTAGGGTGAGGATTTGGGAAGGAAGTGGAGACGATTCAAAGGAACATTTGTTAATGATATTAACAATGGTTTAATCTGTACTAAAATAGCTAGGCTATGTGAAACATTCAACATTGTGATTCAAAGTGAGCATTGACTGATTATTCTAATAAAATTAACAAAAATGAGGTAATTTGAATTTAGAAACTAGAACTAATAATGCAAGAATAATACATAGTTTGAGTCTATTCATATTTGCCAAATTGAATACTGAATTTCTAATTTCAGTTAAATTTATACATAGGTCTAATTCTCGGTTATTAGAAAAGAGAAAGTGTACACTTCATAAGTAGATTATTCGCGTTATTTTTGCTTTTATGTGAGAGACTTACTTGTACATACTTGATCAACCCCCCACACTCCTCGTGTGAGGTCTCCATTTCGATTATTGAAGCACCATTCAAAACTAATCAACAATAGATGAAGTAGTCCCCTCTGGTTTATAAAGTTGTTCATTTTTTCGCATATTTTTCAATGAGGTAGACCTTTACACGTGCCATTTTCACCCGCGCCTCACAAGTTAAGTTTTCTTTTAATTAATTAATTATAATTGAAGTAAACACTGTTATTTCATCGGCAAGATCATCACTCCTATTCAAATAGTCAAATAATAATAACCTACTTTCACAATGTCTTTCATTTGCTTATAACTTTATAAAACAATAAACTAACTTTAGAAACCGATGATACCTCTAAAAAACTAATCACTCGTATAAATTTTTAACTAATCACTAATATTCATAGATTGATCAAATAAGTGACTTATTTTTAGAGTAATTAATAACAAGGTTCCACGTAAAACATTTATAAATTAAAGCATTACTGGTCAAGATCATAAATCATAAATATTACTCTCTCTATCTCAGTTATTTGTTATGCTATTTTATTTTGTAGTGTCTCGGTCAATTGTTATCCTTTCTATTTTATAAATAAACTTAATAACAGATAATCATTTTCATTCAGTTTGATCTACTTGTCATTTAGTAAATAACACCTTCTCTTTTCTTAATCGTTGCGCTAAACTCAAAGTACAATAATTGACCACGACAAAGACTATTCATAGAGTCCAAATCATAAGACATAAGATTTGACTTTTTTTTCTAAACATCAATAAACTCCAAATCATAAGACAATAGCTTTGACTTTTATCTTGAACATCCACAAACTCCAAACCATAAATATTATCCTCATGTACAAATTACAATTGGGATGTTTCTCTTTGGGTATTACACTGACAAAACAGGTATTTTGAGGAATCCAAAGTATTAGTAGGTCAAGATTCTATATGTCTTCATTAAATTTTAAGCATACTTTGAAGAGTCATATCAAATTTAGTTGTTTATTTGTTTGTTTTGTAGGTATTTAGGTAAACATTGTTGACCATATCTTCCCTTAAACGAAAATTTCAAGACACAATTGATCTACAATTCTACATCCATTGACTTGAAGGTTAGAGCGTTTTGTCCAAATGCTAACAGTCAAGAGTCAAGACTTTGTACTCGATATGGTCCACCGCAGGGCCAATAGCGGAGTCTGGAACTGATTCCGCGAGATTAAAAAGCTTAAGGAAGATGGATATTTAGGCATTATTTTTTTAGATTAAAATTGATTGAACTAAATTTAAAGTAGTTGAAGTAAACTGAACTTAAGTACTTAACTAAAGTTAAAGTTAAATTATGAAAAAAAGAGTTGGACAAAACTGGAATGAATTAATTTGAATTGAACTAAATACAGCTGAATTGAACTAAACTGAAATCAGTTGAAATTAAGTTCAAAAGAATATTGTGATAATGGTTTTAATGAATTAATTTTCGTATTTTCTATAAAATTTCGTGTTTTTATGTAATGAATTTCGTTTTTTTAATGTAATGATTTCGTTTTTTCTAGTTTAATGAATTTCGTTTTTTGGAATTTAATTAATTTTTGTTAATAATTTCTGGAATAATAATTTTTATTAATAACTAAACCAATTCTAAAAAAAATGAAAATAATATAATATTATTACTTAAAATATTATTATTATTGATTAGTTACTAACTAAAACAAAAATTTAAATATAAATTCCAAAAATATTAATTGATTAATATATTACAGAAATATTTATTTTACAAATAAACTCATTCAATTTTGTTAAGAAAATAAAATTTAAACAAAATTACCAAATTTCCTAAATTAATGCTAACTACATGTTAACTACACTTGTAAAATTACTAAACGATCATAAAATTAACTAATGTGGTTTAAGTCGGGTTATCACCGTGGCGTGACGTGATTGGTCGTGTATGGAGTTTTTCATATACAATGTGTATCCGTAGCCTTTTCCTTTAAAGTTCGAATCACAAATCAAAAAAAAATTTAAACATATTTGAACAAAGTGACTTGGGCCAAGGCCCAAAAAATTTTAAACACGTGAGTGTTGTTGCCATGCATGGATCGAACTCAAAATCTGACTTGGGCTTAGGCCTGAGGCCCAAAAAACATTAAACTAGTAAAATTCTGTGTGAGATTTAGTAATTACATTACTTGTAATTAAGGGTGATAGTGAGATAAGACAACTCGCGAATAACTTGTGACTGGCTCGGAAAAGCTCGAGAACTAAATCTCAGGGGAAATATTGCCTAGTTTGTATTCAATGTACAAATTAATTAAAGTACTAATCATTACCATACGATGCAAATAAAACAAACAATGCAGATTATCCTACAACGGTAAACAACGTTGGTTGTAGTGAGATGTACGCTTATTATTGACGCAAATCAATAGCTTCAGGCATTGTTTGTTATTAACTTTAGAGATCGCTACATAAAGTTGTCCATGACTGAATACCGGCCTTGGAAGATAAATGCTCACATGAACATTGGCAGGTGAAGACGGGTGCTGATCGTCGTCTTGTTCTAGCTAATATAAATATAATGTCATAAATTATCATAATTAAATAAAAAATTTTAAATATTTAAATTATACAAACTATTGTCTACTAATAAATAATAATGATGATCTACTAAAATAAACCACAATTAACTTATCATAGCACTTGTGCATAAACGGTATACCCATAACCAACTTACATATTATACCAGCCCATATTATGATCATAGCACCAACTTGTTGGGAACTCGAGGTAGTCATACTAGCTAGTTCAAGTTCTTTAGTCTTACTAATTTACTAATAATCTCATATTAATATAGTTGATCTTATGCATGCAACAAAAATGCGGAAATAATGAGAATCGTATTCTTACAACCGGTCCGAAATATGCTTAGGACGATCCTCCAAGAGCAACCAAGTAAGCTTGCCTCCAATGGGTAGGCACCAAGACCCTACCTTAAACGGACCAAATACCGAACCCGGATCTAGAGGACGGAATTAGGTTTCTAAAACCGTAAACTAATACTCACTAATTAGTTCACTAAAATATTATGTGCATAATATTATTTTTAGAGGTTTTATTATTATTTCTCACACTAGAAATAATGTTGCATTAGTCCTCTTGTGTGATTATTATCACACATATATATAGAGTGAAATAGGTTATGTTGGTATTGAGATTGTGTCGTGTAAGTGTAGTATGTAGGAAGAAATTGTTGCTTGTTTTCTTACCCATGCACATAGGCATGCATACCTACATATTAGGTATCATACATATGCAATCATTGTGTTTTATTTGCTCCACTAATTTAAACAAATTAGTCTTGCTTACACTTACAATCACACGCCACATTCAAGTGTAAAATGGACTTCCATTTTACAATTTGTAATTTGTACAATTGTATGTGACATCCCATGTAACATAAAATAATTGTATTAATTTTAAAATATAAATTTATCACATAAATAATATTTCTAAATTAATTAAATCACATTTAACAAATTATTACGTAATTCGAAATTACTATCCCAACATATGGTTATCGTAATAATCGTCGATACGATATATTAACAACGTTTGTCATAACCATGAACCATTCATTATACTAATTTCGATATTTCATAAATACCAATTAACATTTGACAATTGACACATTTCAATTTCAAATATAAATCTTACCTTAAGATTCAACCTCTAATTTCTCAATATACGGTTTTAAGAATATCGATCAATCTGTATCCTATACAATTAATCAATATACGTTTAAGGGCTTAGTCCTATAGGTGTGACCTAAAGGGATCAACTGACCACCACCGTCATACGACAGTAATGTTAAACTCTAGTCAGCCAATCATTACCGATTAATGTTGGTCAGTTGACTATATCAATATTGGATCGTCCCTTGCATATTCAATTCATAAGTTTTATGACAATGATATTTTATCATTGTCGTGATCGCACTATTGTTGAGGACACACATTCCCCAACAATCTCCCACTTGTCCTCGACAAGTGTGCGTCACCAATTCTCTTGTCCTATTACGTCATCTCCCACTCAATGCAAGGTGTCTTCCAGGTCGTACTTGCATTTGATCATATCTTGAGCGGTTTTCTCGATCTGGAGATTTAACTGCTTTGACCGGAATTATCTACCATAGATACCTTCCGAGCGTGGCCACGCATTTCCAGTTAAACTTCTCCTCGAGTGGCCTTGAGATTTAAGACAACCCTGACAAGGGGTTGGACAATTCCTATCCTACTGTTCCCTTCGACTAACACAGTCCATCATGACCCAAAAGAAGCCCATTTGACCCCCTTTAACGGTTGATCGTAGAGCTAAAATCAAAGTCAATCTGAGGCTGCATCACCTTGGGCGAACAGTCTCAAGTCAAAGAATCGACTTATGTGAATAATATAGTAGCTCTCGCCACGACCAGGCTAATTATAAAATTTCCAGAACTCTATAAGCGGTCACTAAATGCCCAACAGAGTGTTACACAGTCTGCCGATGTGATCGACTAGTCATCCCATATGACTCTATGACTTTTGAACTTGCCATCAATCGCCTCACATTGTAGTCGCTTCGAGACGTCACCTCATACAAGCGACTATGGGCTATACTAAGTTAATCCAGTTCACTTATGGGGTCCAAATTGTCTCTTACAACCCATTTGGATTTCACAAAGTATAAATTGTGAGTTAATATATAATAATAACTCAAACGATAAGAGTGATTGTTATGTGCGAACAATCAATACGATATTGTTGCTCCACATAAACAATCTTTGATGATCATACATCAATTTGTATTAATGGTTTGTTATGTGAATATACCCTATCTTCACATCTTTTAAACCTACAAATTTCGGTTTCCTTTTGACTCATATTATCTTGTATAATATGATCTAATTCAAGTACATTTCAAGTCTCTTATACTCGACTCGAGTCTCCTTACCTTAAGGAAGCTCCCACTGTTTTCTTAAAACTCATGACATGTCATCCTTATGAATATTGTCATATTGTACTAGAAATCATATTGTAGTTAACTTAGATTCGATCTCTTAGTTCTCCTCGAGAAACTTATATCGAAATAAGGCTTTATTTCAACTTATGGCATTTTGATCAAGGTTATATAAATTAACATTTTCATATCTTGGATTTAAATCCAAACCTTGTAATCTGATCAGTGACGTTTCATTATCATATAATAAACTCACTTATGATTTATGTTCTTAACATATATTCATCTAGAATTGAAAACCTCATATTCTTTAACTTTTAAAGAATCACCATTCTCTCTTAATGGTAGGTTTCGTTTCCTTAATAACTTTTCTCCCACTGAATTCGATATTACTATCTTATAGTTTAATAACTCCCACTATCTTCATAGTGATTAGGTAACATCTTCTCAACTCATAATGAACATTTCATTTTGATTAACTTCAAACATTTTCTCAACTCGTTATGAACATTTCATTTTTATTTTCTTTCCCACGGAAAGAACCTTCTATTTTCACGAGAACGGGAGATGATTTCTCCTCCATTATCTTTATAAAACAGAAACATTAACATTACGGAAACAATTTCCTTCTGTTAACACTCACGGTTCCTTTTGTCCTCTCTAGGAACTAATGACAACATATGGAACATTTCCTTTTGTGTCCTCGCGTAGTTTCTTCTGTGTCCTCTCGTAGTTTCTTCTATCCAATTTCTTAGAGTTCTTCTCAAGGACTCCTCATAGAACTCTTCTCTAAGATCCTATGCTTATTTCATTGGTTTACGGGCGTAGAATTTCTCCCACTCTATCCTCTAAAATAACCTGTATTTTAGGAAGGATATCATTTTTGCCCGTCAACAATGTATTGGATAAAGAATTATGTGAGTATTTGAGATATTAACATATTCTTTCATTTAAGGTGAAAATCTTATAATGAACTGATGTTCTTATGTTTGAATTTGAAGTATTTCACGGGATGCAATTCTCGTTTTTAAGTAAGTCGTATTACTTTTATAATGATCCTATCATTTCTTCCGTACGTTGAATCATTCAAGGTACTTTATTACGATCTATGAAAATCGTATCAACTCATGTTATGTATCATAAAAGCATTTTAAAACCAACATGTTTGATCAAGAACAAAAGGATGACTTGGGTTGAAAACCAAGTCACCAACATTCAAATAACAACCATTGTTTGAAATAAACGAATTCTTGTCGTACAAGAAATACAAAGTTCTTAAATTAAAATGCAAAAGAAAGAAGACATCAAATGAAAGATAGAGCCATGCTCTTCATGTCTTCAATCTCGGATGCTACCTTAGCGATCCATGGAAGGAACTTTAAGTTTCCTTCTCCTTCTCCTTGCCTTTGTCTTTGGTAGGAGCCCCTTTTAAAACAATTTATAATCGGGTGAGAATCAATAACTTGTATCATTATACAAAATTGATTAAATAACATGAATTAGACGAGAATTTATACCTACAGCAAGAACCTTTCCGGCTTTGAGGTCATGGAGATACTTCGGGCAATTCCGCTTCCAATGCCCCATCTTAGTGCAATAATAGCACTTGTCTTCAACCTTTGACGACGATGAAGAAGAAGCACCTTTCGTAAAAGTCTTCTCCTTAGGAGATGCGGGTTTGAAAGCTTTGACATTTTTACCCTTGTTGGCCTTGCGCTTAAACTTCCTCTTGCTTTTTGAATCGATATTAAGCACATCCTTTGTGGAGCTTTCATTAAGTCCCATATCCCTCTCCGCTTGGACCAACATCTTATGTAACTCGTCCAAGGAGGTTACTTGATTGCGCATGTTATAATTTACCCGAAATTGAACATACGATTTCACTTTGTTGAGGGAGTGAAGGATTTTGTCAATAATAAGCGAGTCGGGAACATTCACCCCTTGCAACTTCAAGGTTTCGGCTAGCTCAACCATTTTGAGCACATGAGGACTAATCTTTTGATCTTCCTTTAAGGTCAAATCGAAGAAGGCGGAGGCCGCCTCATATTGGATTACCCTAGGAGCTTGTGAAAACATGTTCGCAACTCTAGTGTATATCTCATTAGCCGTGGCTAGCTTAATCATTCTTCTTTGGAGATCCGGCTCCATCGAAAATATAAGCACGTTCTTCAAAGCATGCGACTCCTTCATGTAGGCCTCATAGGCCTCACGAGTCGCTTCCGATGAACGAGCACCGGGAGTGGGAGGAGCGGCAATGGTAAGATAACGAGTCTTATCGTCGGCTTCCGCGGCCAACACCAATTGGGCGTCCCAATCTTTAAAATTGGCGCCATGCTTCTCAAGCTTGCAACGATCCATAAAAGACCGAAGCCATGAAACGTGATGTGGGAGTGGTGGAGCGTTATTTGCCATTGATTGGAAGTCGAAAAATGAACTACAAATGAAAATTAAGGAATTAAAACACAATTATCGTTTTATTAATTAAACTTGTAAATTTTAAACAAGTTAAGCATCTACTTAATGATCTCTTACCCAATTAAGTAAATGATCCCGAGACCCAAATACACACTAACTCGGGCACGGTTTAGCCGATACATCCCTCATTAATGTGACTCGGTAGATTAACCCCTTAATCAATTCTACTTTTAGAACTCTCGGTCGATAAAATTACACTAATTCTTATCTTAGCCCGAACTTATTACCACTACGGTGGCTCGAATACCTTCGTCGAGATCGACCAAATTTCAAGAAAAACGTAATCATATTACCCCACTTCACCAACGTAATAAGGTTTGCACCCCGGTTTAGCCGAGCCTACTCCCTTATGAAGAAGATCCTTCGCGGGTCCTTTACTTTTTGGTAAGGCTATGTCTCGATTTTTAAATAACGTAAGAGATCTTGTCAATTTATTATCTATCTCCTTTAAGTGAACTAAGTCGGTGAATTATCGATAAATTAATTGACACGGTCGATAAAATCGATGAAATGCATGAGTTTGAATGACGATTTGGCTATGCATGCAACATGATAAGCATAAATAAAAGCATAAATAAAACCCTAGTATGGCCTTTCCTAAAATAGAAAATAAAGTAAATTACAAATTCGGAAACCAACTCCTTTGGTCCCTTGAACTTCACACGCGGCACGCATCCCAAGGCAGACTCCGTCTTGGTCGGAACTCCTTTCCGAAATGGCACCGTCTTCAAGGATCTCCGAAATTACAAATAATTACAAATTTTCTATCTATTTTATACATTATAAAATAAAATAAAATAATAAAATAAAGTGATACGAGATCACATTAAATTACAACCGAATCGATAAACCCTTACATTACGGGAAATATCGATTAAAATCTAAGGCCATACTAAGTAAATTACATAATTCCAAAATTACGTAAATAGAATATGACATTCATAAACAATAATTAAATATGCAATGCTTATGCAAAATGCAAAACCTAAGCCAAATCGTCCTATTTAAACACGTTTTAAATATCGTTATTCGTAATAACCCGGTTTTATGGAATAACGTGATTTAAACAATTTTAAAATCACTAATCACTCTATGAATCACCATTCATGATTTAGTTAAGTTTCCTAACACATTTTAGGATTCAAAATTTAGTCTTACTCAAATTTCGAAATAACTTAACTTTTATTTTAATATTGTTCGGTTTTAATCGGTTTTACGGGAAATAGCATTAAAATAATCAAACGAGTCATAAAAATTTCGAAAATTCAAAATTCAAAATTTTGAACATACTGAAAATTTTCTAAAATTTCAGATTCTTAAAATTCAAATATTTTCGAAATACACCATTTATTTCGTAAAATAGGCCGTGTGCATGCAACATTAGTCGAAAAATTCAAAACTATTCCAAAAATTATGAAATAAAATACTAATATAATTTTTACATCTTCCTAGACACTCAAAGTATCTGAAAAATGCATGAAAAATCAGATGCACACTGTTTTAAATCTGAAAAGTAATTATGACTCCTTCAACACACAACCTTAACTTTAATCTTTTAAAATTAAAACTTAAAGTTTCAGAAACTTTTGGCACTAAATAAAAATATGTTGATGGTCATACATAATATGACTAATATGGGTGAATTTTTCGGACCATTTAAGCAACATTTACTATTTTTAATAATTCGTGTCATATATTACGCGATTTTACCGATTAAAATCATTTCTCATGCAATATTCGAGATTAAAAGCTCAAAATTCACATGCATGCTAGAAATAATATATGTGACACTATATTAAATTTTTATGGTCAAATTCGAACTTAAACTATTTAAGCTAAAATATGTCACTAATATTACGATTTTTACGATAAAAATCAATATTCATGCAATATTAACGAAAAATTTCTGGAAAATTCATCATATATTTTAAATATTGCATGTGACATCTACCAAAATTTTTATAGTTAAATTCATAATATAACTATTTATCCCATATTTAACTCATTTTATGACTATTTAACCATTAAAAATCATAAACCATGCATAAAACCTTCAATAATTTCGAAAATTATATGTTCATAATATGTTAAATGCATGTGAGAACATATTTAAAATTCATGGCCAGAAACATTATTTAGCTATTTTTCCCAAATAAAAAAAAACATTTTTAACCGATTTTTGGCACTAATTAAACATTTTAATTACCATAAAGAACAATATTATTCCATAAATCATCAAAATGACTTAAAACTATTTTAAGACCAGAAAGTATACATGCAATATGATTTTCGTGCATATCCTATATGTACTACTCATTTTCGTTTTTAATTAAAATCGTATTTTCTCGCAAAAACGTATAAAATCGAGTTGCATGCAAACAACCTTATGGCTCTGATACCACTTGTTGGGAACTCGAGGTAGTCATACTAGCTAGTTCAAGTTCTTTAGTCTTACTAATTTACTAATAATCTCATATTAATATAGTTGATCTTATGCATGCAACAAAAATGCGGAAATAATGAGAATCGTATTCTTACAACCGGTCCGAAATATGCTTAGGACGATCCTCCAAGAGCAACCAAGTAAGCTTGCCTCCAATGGGTAGGCACCAAGACCCTACCTTAAACGGACCAAATACCGAACCCGGATCTAGAGGACGGAATTAGGTTTCTAAAACCGTAAACTAATACTCACTAATTAGTTCACTAAAATATTATGTGCATAATATTATTTTTAGAGGTTTTATTATTATTTCTCACACTAGAAATAATGTTGCATTAGTCCTCTTGTGTGATTATTATCACACATATATATAGAGTGAAATAGGTTATGTTGGTATTGAGATTGTGTCGTGTAAGTGTAGTATGTAGGAAGAAATTGTTGCTTGTTTTCTTACCCATGCACATAGGCATGCATACCTACATATTAGGTATCATACATATGCAATCATTGTGTTTTATTTGCTCCACTAATTTAAACAAATTAGTCTTGCTTACACTTACAATCACACGCCACATTCAAGTGTAAAATGGACTTCCATTTTACAATTTGTAATTTGTACAATTGTATGTGACATCCCATGTAACATAAAATAATTGTATTAATTTTAAAATATAAATTTATCACATAAATAATATTTCTAAATTAATTAAATCACATTTAACAAATTATTACGTAATTCGAAATTACTATCCCAACATATGGTTATCGTAATAATCGTCGATACGATATATTAACAACGTTTGTCATAACCATGAACCATTCATTATACTAATTTCGATATTTCATAAATACCAATTAACATTTGACAATTGACACATTTCAATTTCAAATATAAATCTTACCTTAAGATTCAACCTCTAATTTCTCAATATACGGTTTTAAGAATATCGATCAATCTGTATCCTATACAATTAATCAATATACGTTTAAGGGCTTAGTCCTATAGGTGTGACCTAAAGGGATCAACTGACCACCACCGTCATACGACAGTAATGTTAAACTCTAGTCAGCCAATCATTACCGATTAATGTTGGTCAGTTGACTATATCAATATTGGATCGTCCCTTGCATATTCAATTCATAAGTTTTATGACAATGATATTTTATCATTGTCGTGATCGCACTATTGTTGAGGACACACATTCCCCAACACAACTTACATATTATACCAGCCCATGGTTTATTATACCGGCCGGTATATCCATAACCCACAATTAATGTCCAAAGAGACGGTTGTAATAAGTAATATTGATGATGAACAACTCATTTCTTAAGCCATATTATAATACTCATAATCAACTTACATATAAATTCCTAACCTACTTATTACATAAAACCTAAATTCACTCCCTTCAATCTTTCACAACTCAGCCGTCGCCCGCTTCTCTTCTTATTCCTTCTCTTGTTCTCATTTCTCTAATCATACAAAAAAATATACACAAAACAAAATAAAATTTTACCTAGATGACTTAATCTCCCTATATTTTTGCTTAAATCAACTAAAATCAAATCAAAATACAGAAACAAACGAATCAAATAACAAAAGTATGATCTATTATATGTATTTTGATTTTTGGTATGTTATATGATTATTGTTTCGATTTTTTTGTATGTTTTATGATTATTTTTTCATGGATCTGTTCGATTTTTTTGTATGTTAGTATTTCATTTTTGAGTTCGAAACATTGTATGGTCTTTTGTTTCAATTTTTTTTCATCTCTTTCGATTTTTTTTATTATGTTGTTGTTTTATTTTCATTTATTTCGATACTTTTTCATGGATCTTCTAAAACTCAAGTTTTTGTATTCTATATTATTATTGTTTTATTTTAAAAATTGTGTACATTTTTTTCGATTTATCATTTAATGATACTTATCCTTTTTTTTGTGAGGGGAATGATACTTATCCTAAATTAACTTGTTTGCATGTATTGCTTTCCCATTTTTTTTTCAATTTTTTAAGGCTTTTTCGTTTACATGTATGGTGTTGAATTTTT
This sequence comes from Silene conica, assembly GCA_029255685.2. Lineage (NCBI taxonomy): Eukaryota > Viridiplantae > Streptophyta > Magnoliopsida > Caryophyllales > Caryophyllaceae > Silene > Silene conica. The sequence continues at coordinate 8,951,171 of CM055315.2, read as the reverse complement.
TTAAGGCTTTCTTTATTTTAATGCTTTTTTTATTAACTTGTTTGCATGTTAATTTTGTACCGAATTTTTTCATTTTAGTGTATATATTGTTGTATGTTTATGGGTTTTGGGATGAATTTTAAGTTATGGTATTTCTATGAATTTTTTCATGTATTTTGGATTTTTCTTCTTAATATTTTGGGGATGAATTTTTAAGAATGGTATTATTTCGATTTAATGTATTAATTTAATTTTAATTTTTTAATTTAATGTTTTGGGGATGAATTTTGAGATCTAAGTATTTTTTTTATGTATTCAATGTATTCATTGAATTTTTAACTTTTCAATTTAATGTTTTAGGATAAACTGAATCCTTGAGGACGTCTATTCTCTTTTCCAGCCATGCTGCTTTAATATAACTCACTAGTTTTAAACCCGTGTAAAAAATGTACGGATCTTAATAACAAACGTTATCATTAAAAAAATAAACATATAAAATGAGTGTGATTAAATGTTCAATGTTATGATAATATCAATAATCAATGTTGTGATAAATCGATAACTGAAGATTCGACGTACATATAATTTAACTTGTTAATCATTATCATTCGATGCAGAGTATGTTAAAGTGTATAACTAATCTGAAAGGTAACAGATACTCGAAAATGCAGAGGCTGGTTTTTTAAATTATCTCGTAGGAATGTACGATATTCAAAATACTCACAAATTTCATTAGTTTCAACTTTGTTTAACTCAGATATTACTTATGGGAGATCTTAAGTAAGACGGTCTTAAATGAGAACGCGTGTGAACTTAAAGCCCAATCCGGAATAATTTTTGTTTTTTAAAAAAGGCCAGGGCCTTCAAGTTAATTTATGTAAATTTCTTGTTAATTTATTCGCTAGCAATATTTTTCAAGGTCTAAATGATCGAGTATGAAGAAAATTGACTCTTAATAATTCATCAATCGGTTAGTCTCCATTAATACCGACTTGACCTATAAGACAAACGTTTGCATTTTTACACGTCTTATGCTTTTGTTTTATTCTAATAATTATTAACTTGCCTTAAATTTAAGACATATACGCTCGTTTTAATTAAAAAATTGTGTTCACTAAGAGGCCGTCCTTATCCAAAATCTTTAATGTAGAATAATGGGATCATTAAGTTTGCTGCGTCACTTAATTAGTGAATAATCAAAGTTTAGGCCAAACGATCCAAATTGACAATCTCTTAACGCATTCTATTTATTTAACATGTCGTATAATAAATAACCACGACGAACCCTCGATGAGGCAATATTTTTTTCACTCAGCCTCTCATCTTCCTAAACTCACTTACCTTTACCAATTGATTCGATGAAAAACAATTTTTTTTCACTCTAATTATCGCTTGCGTTTATATTATCTATTCCTTTCACTCTATTTTAACTTAAATTTCCCCAAATTTTAAGCTAGTTCGTGTTAATATCTATAAAGTATCCTTTCGTATTTGATCTTAAAATAATTTTTTACTATGTTCAAATTTATGAATATTGTTAGGTAAAATGGTTATATTTTTGTTGTTGTATTTTAATTTAGTTTTGTAAAAGAAAAAAAAAACATTTTTTTAGATTTAGAATTTGTCGTGAATATATATATATATATATATATATATATATATATATATATATATATATATATATATATATATATATATATATATATATATATATTTTTTTTTTTTTTTTTTCAAATCTACCTCATTATTTTTTTAATATTTATAACGACTAACGAATGAGGTTTTTATTGATTTTTATAATCATATTCAATTTCTAATTTTTTTTATTTCTTTCTAATTATTCAATTTGTAATTTTTGTGTATGTTTATATTGTGTTGATAATATTTCGAAAATGTATATTATGTGATTATAGGGGTTATGATATGTGTTATGGGAAGAATGAAACAAAAAAAAAATCAAAGAATTAAATCTCATATAAGGAGAAGGTGGGTTTTAGGCTCTGTTTGGATACAATTTTAGGAGGGAAAGGGAGCGGAAGGGGAGTGAGGGGAGGGGAAAGGAGGGGAGGGGAGGGAAAATGAATTGTGGTTGTTTGGATAACAAAATTGATGAGATGAAAATGGAAGGGAGGAATGAGGGAGTTGGTATAATGGTGGGGGACTATCCAAGAAAATATGTGTTTTCATAACTAAATGAAGGTTCAAATAAAGTTTTCTCTCCAAATCTTGCCTCCCATGGAAAGATTTTGGTTTGTCCTTGAGGAGGGAAAGTAAATCCCCTCATTTCCTTCCCTCCATAAATTGTATCCAAACAAAAAAAAATAAATCCCTCCCTTTCCCTCCCCTCCATTTCCCTCCATTTCTCTCAATCCAAAGGTGGGTTTTAGAGAAAAAAATTTGATTGGGATTCCATTGCAGTTAATTCCTTTAACTAGAGTAAGATTTTTTTAAACCTTTCATGTCTGAAATTACTGTCTTAGATAGGTGGGAACGGTCTTCAAGCTACCAATCCCACAAGGCTTTTCTCCGATGCCCAATGAAGAATCCCCTCAACTCAGGGTTTCACTGGCCCGAGGTCTTACGAAGAAAGAGACATGGCGAAAGCTCTTCCAGACAAGATAGAAAAGGGAAGAGTAGTGGTGTTATTCGACTGCATTGGCTAGGAGCAAGCAAGCCACGAGCCATCCACAGACCGAACCGTGAGTATGATTTCCGTTGTTGACTCATCGGTAATAGATATGTTTGCAGGCGAATTAAAATGGAGTAGTGTAGTGATTTTGTGGAAGAATGGTATGATGCAATTTAGAAGTGAGTTAGGATGAAAAGAAGTGATGATGACAGCGTTGCTGAAAGTTGCATTCCTACTTTTACTTAACACCCTTTGCACGTTGCATTCCTACTTTTACTTTCACTTAACAGCCTGTGCATTTGCTGCGGAAGGTATTTTTTATGTTGATAATCTTGTTGTGTGTAATTCTTAGGTTGTTTTTCTGTCTGATTGTTTCTGCCGCGTCTCTCTCTGAAACCGACTTTTAGTGTAAAAGAAAAGTCCTGCAATACGAAAATACAATTGTAACTCGCTTCTGTGTGCCTACTACCCAATTTATATGTTCACAGATTAGAGTCAAGTGATGAATGCTGCTGGGGATTTTAAAGATAACTTCTGTAAGTTCTGCATTGACAGTGACAGTGATGCCGCTTCCAAAAGTTTACACAGAAGCATTAATGGCATCTGCATTCATACCTGCGTAACTGGTTTCAGAGATTCGATGCTCTTAACCGCAACTTCAGTTTCCAAGTTTGTTAAATTTAGGTAGCATATATAATGGGCAGGGCTGATTCTCGGAACATCAATACAGTATTTGTATTGTAATAGGATCTGAGTTTTTAGGGATGGCATAGTAAAGATGTAGGAGAAGGTTTGATGGTTGCATGAGTGTCGCCCGTGTGATGGCTAATGAGTCATTAGGACACCAACTGTTGCGACTAAGGACACGATAGAGCCTAGAAGCTAAGGCCTAAGAGTCCTTAACTTTGACAGTAACTAAATGACTACTAGCTGAAAACTTAGTCAGCCAGAGTAGTCATATAGCAGACTAAACTCAAGTGAGTTATATGTATGCCCGCTGAAAGGCGTTATTTTCTTATGAAAGAAATCAAGTCAAGCAAAGCAGACTCTCTTTTGGATTCTGATTCTGACTCTGACTCATTGAATTAACTTCTGTAAAATCAGCAGTAAAGATAGGTAGAAGGTTTAAAATTAGTAACTAGAGGCGCAATGGTTGAGAGTTATATGGTTTAATTTGACGCTGGAGTTCGCCTTCTCAGAACATTAAAAGTCGACAGTCTGCTGAGAAGGCTTTGGAGTTTGCACACTCCTCGCATTCATTTAATTTGGTGAAACTTGCTGAATCTGCAGACATGTCAAATTCAATTGTGAGGTTAAAGAAGATAGCAGTAGTCGTAGAAATGGAAGAAAGGTCGCGTTGTATGACATTAATAACCGACATTTGATACGTGATACGCTCTCATATATAGAATGTCTATATGTAGACTTTATGTTAGCAACATGTGGTCTAAAACAAAGCGTATCGAGTCCAAATCCAACCGATTGCCATCATTTTTCAGATCTAACTGCCTCATACATGACTGATGCATAACAGGAATGCTTTACAGTTTACACAGCATCAAACATAACTGACAGGCAACTTAGAGTACATAAATGACATGCTTACGACGAAATCTAATTTTCTTGATTTTATATTGACAACTTTCCTACCTCCCAAGGAACTAGAGAACCTCAAGGGACCCTAACTGTAGAAACACATTGCCGGTGCTGCAATTGTTAAGAATCTTGTTAGATTTTACGGAGTAGCTTCCGGAAGATGGCTTGGTAACTGGCCGTTCTGAGATAATAGCGGGCGTGCAGTCCATTACCATCTGGTTGTTCATCTTTATGGAGTAGCTTCCCGAGGTTGGCTTGGTAATAACTTGACGATCTTGAATAATATCAGACGAAGAAACTCCCGCTTCCATAATCATTTGATCCTTCATTTTTGTGGTCTTGTCATGATCCATTAACTTCAGAAAGGCTCTTAGTGCCTCCCTCATCCATTCATATCTGCAGAGCCCAAACGCTTCCCTTACATCCAACTGCGCAAGACGGGAAAAAAAAGAAAGAAAGTTAGCAGAAGAAAATGGAACAAGTTGTTTCGTTCCCAGCAGTGATTGCTTGGCATGGGTTGGAATTCATACCCATTTGCGACCGTGGTTTTCCTGTTCCGGCCATGTATCAAGCTCCTCAGTCACTTCTAACGCAAACATGTAACCCCTGCATCCTCCGTCAAGGCTGCATTTGTCTTGCCTACTCTTGCTTCTAAATTCCCAAACTCCCAACTCAATGTTCTGCAAAATGCCGATACAAATCTCAAGTTATATACGAAATACACCAATGTAGATGGTCGATTATCCCTCTCGCTTTCTTTCTCATTTCTTTCCCTCGAAATCCCTCAATCCAAGTTAATTTATCAGGAGCGTGTGTACGGGTTATATATAAGTTTCTTACATTGAGAATCCCTCTAACTCCTGCTTCCTCGAGTGCTTCGCGACACGCAGCTTCATGTACAGTTTCATCATTTTCCCATCCGCCCTACACCCAGAAGAAATACAGAACAAAACACTTGAGATATTTTCATTACATTTCAGTTTTTGGGCTACTAAGACGGTAGTCGCAACTAGTACTTACCTTCGGAAATACAAGATCGTGACGATTTGGAGAAGAAATCATTAAAACTTGTAAACTATCTTCAATGCAATTACTATATTCTTCGTAATTCTTCTTCATTCTGTATGGAATACACCTGTTTAAAAAAAATTAAAAATAATAAGACTTCATGAAACTATGAAAGCTTGTTTTACTTTACATGCTAATCTTTTGATAAATGATAATTAAACTATTAATTGTCTTATTACAACCTATGTTATTCATACTCGGTTCCCAGGGTCTTACACGGATCACGGATGTATGAAAAGTTGTTAAGATTTTGCTCGAAAATGAGCTGTAGCAGTGTCCTACCAATGTCGAAGCGTGCTAAAATATTGGTTCGATGACCTCATATGAATTATGGATGTAAACTAGATTACAACGCAACTTTTTTAAGGCATCTGAACATACCTTATACGTAACATATGGCAACATTATTGCCTCATTTGTGTGTCACCATGAGTTCTAAAATATAATATATGCAATGTCAGACAAAACGATAGATGTGTGACTCATGGACGGAGAAAGTTTTAATGTCATTATTGATTTTATTTTTAAAGATGTGGCATTATCTACACATTAGATATAATGGAGTAGATAATGTGTGGGCAGGTCACGTCGAGTCTCAAGACGTTTAATACCGGTGTAGGAATTAGGATAGCCTGCTAAGCCGGGCTAATAATGGCCCATTAAAAGGAAAAAAAGAAGTAAAAAATAAATTATAATTGGACAAGACTAGTGGCTCTCCATGCCCATGGGCCGCCCGAGGGTTAGTTATTGACTGATCATCCTTGGAACCGGTCTGCAACCCCCCCCCCCCCCCCCCCCCCACCCACCCCACCCAAAAGGCCGTTCAAGGTCGACCATGGCTAGGTTGAGTCCGATCCACCTTAGGCTTAGCTCGACTTGTGGCCACGGACCTCGATCTATATATTACTATATTAGTATTATATTTTGTACTCGTATATTGATAAGTTAAATAGGGATTGTTGAACGCTTTATCATAGTTGATAGAATATTATTTAGGCTTGGTTGATTATGGGAACTCTCTTTCGTCATTTCATGAGGCATGTTCTTTACACTAATCATGAAATCTACAACATTACAAATGATATTCATGACTTGAATTTGAATACGTCTAAAACCTAAAATATTAAACTTTATTTCTTTTAAAATATGACGGTTTTAAATTTATTCGGCCGGTAGTTATTGCTCCCCAACTACTCTTTAACATTGATAAAGATTCCAAATAAAAATGCATATTTCTTATTTAGAAGACATTAAATTTATGGATAGAAGTAGAATTATTAAGACGTTTGTTTGGAGCATGTTAACCCACATGATCGTAGACGACTTGGAAAAACCTCATGCATAGACTTGAGACTTGAGTCGCTCTAGTTGCCAATTAATGCTACATGCTACCATGGCCTACCCTCTTTTATGACGGTATATACGTCGTAAAACTTATGAAATGTTAAATATTATCCACATAAAATGAGTAAGATAAAAATTAAAATACATTTTTTTTGGCATATAAAAAATTAAAATACCTAGAGACCACAAATAACTAGTTTTAAATGCTCATGTGAATTTTATTTAACCCGTCATAAATTTGCGTTAAATATTTCCGCCACAAATAATATTAATCACTCATAACATGGATGTTCTTGTCAAGATCATAGTGTTGCCGACCTTTCACAATAGACAATAGTTATTACACGTAGCTACATATTCGATGACAATGAATCAATGATAATGTGTTTATAGTTTTATACTTACTAATCTAAATAGTTGGAGATTAGCTGCTTTTGTATAATATTGTTGTATGATTTAGATATGTACAATGTACAAATGTCCTTTTATTTTACTTTTTATGCAATGACAAACCGTTACGAGTAAGTAACTAGGATGGACACAAATCTTACATTTCTAGTTATTTTAGTTTAATTTGTTTCTCCAACAACAAAAAGAGGATAGATCCGTATAAACTTTGTTAAAATGTGCATCTACTCTGTATCACTTCCGCACAACAAACTTAACCAATACAAGCTAGTATTTTATAAGTTTAAAATAGATTCGATCTGTATTTTATCCGACCTTAAAATAATAGAAACGTTAACCCCATTGCCTAAGCCGTTTGTCAAGTCTAAACACAAGTGAGATATTTCATTTTCAATTTAATTTTTTCATATAAGTGAAATTTCCTATGAAAATGCAACGTCAATAGCCATAACTAACACATAATTATTTTATCATTAATACTAATTTACATGAAGTTGACGGATTTTTATATTTAACTTAATCAAAGATTCTAAATAAACAATATGATCATTAAGGTCATTACTTGTAGACAGTTTTGTTACTTTTGTAAATGTATAATATTAACCATTGACTTAATTTAGTTAAGACGGTTTTAATCCTGTAACAAAGTCACAGTAACGATTATTATAGACAAGAAAACAATAAATGAAACATATAAGTCATAACATAGATTAATGTCGTCTTATACTTCTGTTGCGAAGTCAAAACAAATATTTATAGACTTCACAGCAACGTTAAAATGTTAAAAAATCGATATTAATTTTATTATTGATCTTGTCAAATTTGTAACTGTTATTAACTTATTATCGTTAGAAATGACATGAATAAAGAGATCGTGACTACTCCAATTGATTTTTCAATCTCGTGTTGTGCGTTTAATTTGTTTTCTTTTAATAAATCCATTATATTTTTTGAATTTTAGTGCAAGATGTTGGTTCTTAATAAGTCTATTTTTAATTTGTTGTGTTAATTAGTTGAGTCTTCGTTTGTGTCTTTTGCTAAAATTGTCGCACTCTTTATGACCTCTTGTGAGCTTTGTCATCGCACTACTACAAAAAAGGCCAAAGAAACTTGTTGAAAAAGGCCTTAGACACCTGTTTATAACAGGGGTCTAGGTCATAGGTGTCTTTGGTTAAGAAACCTGTTGGAGGAACTGATATCTTAGCTAACAATTAAAGAGACTTGTTTTATTAATAACTGGTGTCTTTGACTTATACCTGTTATCAATTATGTCTGGTGTCTTATGTCCGGTGTCTTTGGTATGGTTCTTTTTTTTTTAAAAAAAAAAACAATACATGCAATGGGATTCGAACCCACGACCACCACGAGGATATTTAATGGCGGTACCATTGAACCACAAGATATTTACTGTAAATTTATTGGGATAACATTTAATTATCTACTATTTATCAATATTTGGGATCGCAAAAAACCGTCTTTTAAACCAATTTTTTTTAAGTTTGGGGTAGCAGCTGCTACCCCTTGTTCTAAGGTGGGTTCGCCCCTGTCTATGACACCACTCTCATTTACACCCGGTGTCTTTGATATATTTAAGTGGATATTGATAATTATTATTTAAAGAATGTGTTAGGCGGTGGATTATAGTAAGTTAAGAGACAGAGGTATGCATGTATTACCCGGTGAATCTAGTAGAATTAATTAAACAATATATTTTTTAAGAATGATTTATTATTATTAGTTATTAAATAAATTATAAATTAATATATAGGAAACCGGATTTTGGAGGACAGGTTTCTCAGTTATTAAATAAATTGAAAATTAATATATAGGAAACCGGATTCTGGAGGACAGGTTTCTTAGTTATTAAATAAATTGAAAATTAATATATAGGAAACCGGATTTTGGAGGACAGGTTTCTTAGTTATTAATAAATTGAAAATTAAAATATAGGAAACCGGATTCTGAAGGACAGGTTTCTTATTTAAACATTGCAAACTTGTTATATTAAATCACCGGTGTCTTACGTTAAGAAATCTGTTAGAAAAAAAAACAGGTGTCTTATAATTGGTGTCTTAGACCTTTTTTGTAGTAGTGTCGTTTTGTGCCAATCAATTTGTTTATGGCTTTGTGACTTGGTCATCAATAAAACCATCTGCCCCACCGGCCACCACAAGGCCGGACAAATTCGGAAAGAGGGACCGCACTACAAGGCAATTTGAATACTCGACATTCTTAATGTCGAGTAAAAATTATATCTAGAAAAAAAAACATTCGAGCTTATTCCTTCATACGAAAGACTGCATATATTAACATATAAGTTTAAACAAAGAGTTGGTAGCATATCACCGTTGAGTAATTGACCTGATATATATGATTTACAGGCTATTTTAGATATATTTGAGGGTTTAAATGCGCACTAAAAATAAAAATATAGGATTCGAGTTCCCTCGTCATTCAAAGATAAAAAAAAAAGTTGGTGAATGAGTAATACAAGTAACTAAAATCCCATTAATTATTGCAAAACGACAACTTTTTTTAATAAAATTATGCTTAATCTATCTTTTACAAAACAATATCCTCACGAGGCAATCGCACGCAATTAAGTGTAGATTAGTATTTTTGTGCAAACGTTAACTTTTTTGTCATTATTCTTTAGCTTTGGATTCAATTGGAGACACGAAAGATTTCGTCACATCGTAGAATAGTTATCTCTTTTAGATAAGAAGAATAATTAAATAAAGAACAATGATACTGAGTCGCTGGGTGGTATCCAATTTCGACGTCAGTCAATCACGTTGGGTAATATTCAATCTCGACGTCACTTTATCACGTTGGGTGATATTCAATCTCAACGCCACTCTATCATGTATACCGTTTATTTATTAAGTATTTTTACTTATTGTATGTGATGTATTGTTATTATTGGGTTCCTACTTATTCTATGTGAGAGGATGTTGCGAAAATAAAATCGAGGAGGATAAGTATAAGTTTTTCCTTTAATTTGCTTTTTTACTAGGATTTTTTTTCGACTTTCTAGATTTGTTCTTTATTTAAATAAAACCATTATTTCTTTGAGTAGTAAATAAATTTCTATTTCACTGTATGTATTTAGAAATGTTTTGTTTCATGAATTTACCACACAAAATGATGCAAATTTTCGTTTGTTGTTCACTTGAAAGATTCAAAAGCATGGTTATTATTTTATACGAGTAACTATTACGAATATATCTTATTATGAAACGCTTTCACATATAAAATTAAAATCGAGTGACATTAGCATTTATGATCAATTAGTCAGTAATCTAATAACTCAATAGTTCAATTATAAATATAAATAAAATATAAATTAAACAACTGGTCGTAGTATAATATGAATACAAGTATTCAACAGTCCTGCCTGTATAACCTTTTATCTCGTAAAAATTATACATAAATGACTTAGTTAAATGTACAACTCGTCCTACAATGGACAGTTCTCTCTTCTTCAATTAGGTACCATAGTCTATCAATAGAAACTAAAAATTAAAGAATGGTGTAAATACTAATCCATAAAAATTTCAGAGAGACGGTCTCTCAATAGTGTTATTAAAAGACCTCTCATAATCGTCCGTAATTTAGACCGTCTCTCAGAGCACCTACTGATATTAGTTTTGAAAAAGACCTATATCTAGTTGAAATATAAGAGTAAACAATTGAAAACGTACTTCATTTGTAAAGATAATATTAAGGTAATAAAGTTATAGCGGTTTACATATGTTCTCAAACCGTCTTATATACGGAGTAACAATCTGTGTAAGAAGTATTAGCTATTCTCACACATTTGTGAGTTTGTCTTTTAAGGTAGTGACGGATTTAGTGAGGGGCTAGCTAGTAGGGGTGGTCATCCCGTTAAATTTGAGAATTTCAAATTTCTTAGCTAAAATTTTTGAAATTTTCAAGGATTATTTTATGACATTATCGATTTATCCGCTGAAATTAAATTTTTCGTCCCCCAACGAAAAATTCAGGTTCCGCCACTGCTTTAAGGTAAGGGGTAAAGCCAAGGAAAGTGGTAGGAAATACGAAGTAACAAACTTTGTAACATTATTCATAAATACGCGTTTAACAACACTAACATAGTAATACAAAAGACGCCGGAATTTACCAACACTTTAGAAACTTCAACGAAGACATACGCATCAACCTCACACATAGATTTTGTCACCCTCCCTTTAAACAACTTGTTTCGAGTGAGACGGTCTCATACTCTCATATAAAAACTTAATAAACTTTAGAACCGTTATAACTCATAAGTGTAAAACAGGTCAAACACAACTCAATACAGATAAATGTGACACGAGTTTGTCATCCTAGCCTTCTAATGATTCTGCTTTTTGTCCAATCTATCTATTATTCGACCCGTTTACGATACGAATAAATTAAAACAAAGGATAAAAATTGAAAAAAAATGAAGACAACTTACCCCGACACAAGCCGGAAATTGTCTTCATAGAGTTGTCTATGACGTCCTTCACGTGCCATGAGTAGAGCTGCTGCCATGATTAAACTAACAAAAACAAGTTTTAATTAATAGTAATAATAATAATTAATGTGATGTTTTATTAGTTTTGCATTTGTTTCTTAAAGAGTGAAGCTTTTGGAAAATTGCTAAACTTCTTTTCTAAGGAAAATGACAAATGTCATGCACATCCCACTAAGATAATTATAATAAGTTGATTAATATTCACAATAAGTTAATAATGATAAGTGGATGTTATGATATGGTTGATCCGTGAATTTTACGGGTAACAAGACTAGTATTAAAGAAGGATAATAAAGTAAGAGGATTAAAGCTAAGAGAATTTAAAGGAAATGAGAGGTGGTAGTTAAAGTTTGAAAGAGGTATAAAAGTTTGGGATTAATGAGGAGATGTCTTAATATATATAGAAGAAGATTAGAAGGTTGGAATAATGGTGGGTGCTGATAGGAAGAGAAGAAGAGAAAGCCTAGTTACTAGATCATTATTAGATTGGTTTGGTGATAGTCATTTTTATAACCTAAATTATAGAGCTATATCAGTGTCGTATACGAGACAGTTTATTAATATAAAAAATGTTATATTTAATGTTGGTAAATGATTTTTTTTATATATATATGGTTCATCTCACAGTACAAGACCGTTTTACTTTATAATTACAGTTTCTCTATTGATTTAGATTTATAATAATATGTTTTGAAATGTCGTTATAAAAAAGTGAGATCATGATGTGTATATTGTTTAACTTATTATGTGTAGCCACGTCATGTTCATAAAAGCCATGAGTCTAGTTGAGCATTAAAAAATAAAGAGGAAACTATTTGATCCAAAAATATGATTTTTGGTCGGAAGAGTTATGATAAGATATCCCAATATTTAATTTTGATTCTACTTAGAACGAGAATATTGTTTTAAATATTATGAAATAACTAAAGTTGAATAGCAATTTACCGTCAAAATATATGCAATATGTAACTCTTGTTCGATCTATTATTTTATGCCAATAATTCGATCTTATTAAGACATGTTCCTTTGAACTTATATTATATTCATCAATTTAATGTAGTTTAATATTTCAATTCAATTTTATGTTGAGTTTATTTTAGTTTAGATATTATAAATTTAGTTTAATTTGATTTAAATTAGTTCCGTTCAATTCATTAATTCTTAATCTTCTCTTTATTTCATTTCAATTCATTCACTTCATGTTGAATTCTATAAGCTCGATTCACTTAAATTCAAATGGCTTTAATCTAGAAAAAAAAACTTACCGTTAGAGGTATGCTTCAAAATAAACCTTTTTTCAATTAGTTTTTGTCCTAGTTAGGCAATAAACGCTTATTTATTGCCTTTACATAGGATTTTTTTTAAGACACCTAATATTTAGGCCATCTGCAAAAATGATATTTTAAGTTGGATTATTTGATGAGTCCGGGATTAGCACCGAGTTACGGCCATTCAGAGTCTAGTGGATCCGTCCCTTTTTAATATTGGTTGATGTAGACTTGGTTAGAATTATGTTGTAATTAGAGAGTTATATATGTTATATAATCCCTTTTGTAATAATCATTAAGCTTGGAATTTAATAAAATGTACTTGATTGGAGTTTTAATTAATGCATTATCTCTAAAAACCGATATGGCAGCACTCTCAGTTACCTTGGTCGAGTAGTTGGGTGTTACACTTTGTAGGCGCAACTCAAATGGAATGAGTAAGATTCCTTAATCTTTCCTAGTTCTGTTTTAACGTTCAAACGGGCTCCTCTTCCAATATGAGTTTGTTTGAGCTTGTTAGAGGTCACCAGACATTGTTGCCTCCTACTGATACTGATACCTATGTCGACCGAACATGAAGTCACACGAGTTTGCCAAAGATTGTAACGTGAATGCTGAGACTGGTCGAGCTTACTTGGAGAAAACATCATGTCGTATGAAGAAGTGGGAAGATGAGAATCGAAGACCTCGTGAGTTCAATGTTGGCGACATGATCCTGGTGAAGTTGAACAAAGAGCAGACGGAATTCCTCCAGCGACGAGACCAGCGACTAGTGCGAAAGTATGAAGGCCTCGTCCAAATCATCAAGCGGATTGGAGAAATAGCATACAAGCTCGACTACCTTAACTGGATGAAATGCCATCTTGTCTTCTATGTGACCTACTTAAAGTGTTACTATCCAGATCATGAAGATACCACCCGCGACAAGAGCAAGCATGCCAACATTTGTTCGAATTAACTTCCAATTATATTAGCCGATTGAGCATAATCTTGTAGATTTCAAGCATTAGCGTGTACGGGAACAGATTAAGTAGGGGAAAGTGTAAGGAGCCAAAATTTAGTCGTATTCTCCCTGCATAATTCCTAAAATTGCGTGCGTTGTCTCTTTATTTTGAACCCTTAGATTTCAATTATACATTGTTATATTTTCATTTCTATTTTCAGTTTCCATTAATACTCCAAGACTATTTTGTGTGTGTCGAGTTTTGGAGCAAAAATTTTAGTTTAAGATATTTTTAAGCTTTTAGAAAACGTCTCGCTATTCTGGACACTCAATAATGTTTCATGCTATAAGATATGTACTATTAAATTTGCCTTTGTCAGATCAGGTACTAATTAATCAAGCTAATTCCTACGAAAAACTTACTTATTTACTCGTTGCATGCATTCATACGAACGGTTGCCTTCATTCTTACAATCAAACACGTGTTTGTCACCCATTAATGATTGATATTAGGATCTCGACGCACACAATCAAGACCACTAGCAAAGCATTATTGGACAATCCCTCACTAGTGTTTCTCGCTCAAGCTCGTCGCGAGAAAATAAGGGTGTACGCCACGTTTCGTCACAAAAATGCTAGACCGTAACATGTAGCTTAAATTACCCTCCTAGACAGGTCAGTTCAGGATCCGGTCAAAGGAGTCTAGCTTCAGTTCAACTGGACTCAACCCCAACCCAACCCATGTCCAAGCTAATCTAGGTGAGCTTGTGCTTATGTTCCCAATACAACAATTATCAAAGTTCATTATTTTTAATCCTAAGCATGCATAATTAGTTAAGATAATCAACCCACAATGCGGGTAAATTGAAGTAGTAATAACAAAAGCATCTAGAAAAAGAATAGGGAAAAAGGCAAATCCAACGGCCAGTTAAATAAACTGCGTGCTTCTGGCGACTGGGCATAAATATATGCATGAATGCATGGAAAAGTTAAATACTTGGCACAAAAAGCCATTGTTGAAGACTTCAAGGTCAAGGAAATACACTAATTAATATACAGTATATATATTGCATGTATCATGTATGCATGCTTTCTTATCTTTTCCTTGTTCATCATCCACTTATCTTCAAGGAGTAGTTATTGTAGCATCGCATCGTATTCACCCAATCACTCCCACGTTACTTCCTCGAAATTTCTTTCTAGTGATTATTTCTTTATTTTTATTTTTTTTCTACGAAAAACAAAGAGAGAGGAGAGAGTATCTGGTATTTAGGTAAGATTATTGTTAGTCATAAAATAAGATTTTGATAAGTTTTAGGACAAGACTCATTCAAACTATATAAGTTTTAACAAAGTCTTATATTGAGTCTTAAAAATTCAAGACTTAACTTAAAACTTTGGCTGAGTTGACTTCACTTTCATTGAAAATTATTCAATGAGTGCATATCCTGTGTCATCTCTTTATGCGAGAAAATAGGTAAGGGAAAAAAATAGGATTTACGGCGAGTCTGATGGATAATGTATAAACGCCAAGGTAAGTATGAGACAAGTCTAAATTAATAAAACAGTAAAAAAAGTTACTGAAAACTTGATGTTTTAAGACTTTCAAGAGCCTCTGCTAATAATCTTAATTTTAGGGCTTGCTTCGGAGGAGAGTAATTATTAAGGGGTAATGAGAGCTAAAATAAGAAGAAATAGGAGGAGATTAATTGGTGGTTTATGGTGGTTGTCGTGAGTGGCCTGGAAAGAGGAGGTGAGGGATGAGGAATTATTACCTCCTTATGGAGGTAATACATTAGTTGAAGGGGGAGGTGGATAACACTTACTCCCTACATGGAGGGACTTCTACACTATTTTTCCCCATTTTTATCCATTTTTATCTTAAATCCTCATCTCTTCCCTCCATTTTTTAATTCATCTTAGCTTTATTACTCCCTTAATTTATTAGGGACTTTTACCAAAATAGCCGTTTAACTCAAACTATTTTCCAAAATGACCATTTTATAAATTTAATTACCAAAATGACCATCTAGGTTAAAAAGTTGTCATAAAAAAAGTTAAACCAATTTTGTTTGTCAAATTTATTTATATTCCCTTAGAATAATGTAAATATAGACATAAGAACTATGCAAAAATTCTACAAAACTGAAAAATATTAATTTTTCAATATTAATTTCAGAAAATTAAGAAAATTATTTGTTGACCCATACATCTACTATTGAGTTAAGGCCTACAAATATTTTTAAAGTTTTAAAAGATGCAGTTTTACAAATATAAATAAAAATATTTTCATAAAATATTGTTTACAAAAAATAAAAACATGCGAAAAAAACATGTAGTTTTTCTAAATGACAAAGGCACAAAGCGCTATAAGAAATGGAAGCGTAGAATTTTTAATCATTTTCTACTATTAGATATTAATACAGATTTTATAGATAATTTCAATTTTATTAAAAAAAATAGTTTTCATTTATTATAAAGGTGAATGATTTATCAAGATACACTTCAAAAAAAAAACTAAATTTGGATACTATATGTATGGTTAGTTAATAGGTATAGTCATATTACTATATTATATGATCATTTTGGTAAATAGAATGAACATATGGTCATTATGGTAAATAGTTTAGATAAAATGGTTATTTTGGCAAAAGACCCAATTTATTACTCCCTTAATAAATATTTTCATCCCTTCCCTCCATTTCCACTATAGTTAGTCTTCTTTAATAGCATTATATCTATCTTAAATATAAAACGCGTTTAATTTAATACTACTACATATAAATAAATAGGACAATAATCTATTAATCTCAATCCATATTAACTTTTTATCTCATCAACCTATTTAACTCGTTATACGGAGTATTACAATTTGGGTTAACTTTTTAACTTATTATCCTAATGGTTAGTGGTTGAGTATTCCCACTTACAACGTTTTGCATGCATAAACATGAAATCATGTGACTGAAGTCATGCATATATGATCGAGTGACATACATAGTGTTTTGTTGAACAATATATAAGTACTACTCGTACTTATTTTGAATTGTCGTGGATGATTTGATCAATGCATCGGTTTGCCTTCAATGGTTACTTGAACTTTAGTCAAAGTCGAGAAAAGTAAAAATGTAATATACAACCCAATTATTCCAAAGTTTACGGGACAATAATAAAATGTTCTAGTAGTCACTAGGTGGTAATGACTTAGTATCTCCCGTACATTATGACAAGAGAAATGGTTAGAGTCCATATTTTACATATAAGTAGAGGCGTTTTACGTAGTGGTCAATTTGGCCTAGCCTGACTTCTTGAATTGACATGTAACAACCCAACTCAGTGTAACTCGTATATCTCCTCGGATAGGTCTATTGCCACAACTTTCTCGATCAGACCCGGGCCAAACACTAATAAAAAATGATAGCCTAACCGGGCCCAACCTTGACCCGCTACTCAGTGGGTTAGACTTGTGTTAGACAAAACTAACTCAACACTAGCCAGGTTCTCATTTACGTTGGTATACCTTTACACGTGAGAGGGTTTTATCAAGTTTTAATGGAGGAGTATTTATTTACTTAATGCTCTTTTAAACAACACAAATTCTCATTTAATACTGTTTTATTCGTTTAGAGTTTAAAACAGATTAAGTAATTGGAATAAAACAAAGTAGAAGACATGAAAAATACAACATATTTATCATATATATATACATGTGGCATAAATGTATAATACTTGACTTGTTATACGAATACATGTCCGTTTCAAAAGAGATTAATCGTTGAATAAAAGGGCAGTCTAATTAAGTACAGAGAGGAGGGCATGTCCTCTAGACTAGTGTTAGGTATGTAAAAAAAGGATGCATTAATGGAATACTACGGAAAAGGCAAAAGCAATGTTGGAACAAGAATATAATTCATAATTGTATTGTTTTCATGAATGTTATCATTCCATATTTGGCTATTTTATGGTATAATATTAATAATATAACCTACTTAAGAAGAATGAATGATCTTCGTTCAACGGGCGTGTAGTGCTTTGCGTTAGGAGTGGCTATCTATATAGATTATAGTCCAAGGTCTACACAAGACGACATCATATATATAAAGCTCGATGTCTTTTGGCCAAAATATGAAAGCGTCCAATTTACTCATTCGGAGGCTATTTAATGAGCTATAGGAATCGAGCAAACTTTTTGCCTAACCGTTTACCTCTTTGTAAGAGCACGCGCAACGAGGGAATACACAGTTATTGATATTAAACACCCTGGTTTACACAAAAAAAAAACTATTTATATGCTATGGAGTTGCAGATACAATTTTCACCCGCGACATAGCATTTAAACAAAAAAAATGTAATTTCAATTCTCTATTTCATTTTCGTGTCTGATCTTGTGTCCTACTATGGAGTACTATCTTTCCATTTGACATATAAGCAATAAAGTTAAAAATAAGTATGTAGATATTACTTAATTAAGGATGAAGTGTCATATTATTAAGGTAATGAGACATAAAATAGAACACGAAAAAAAACAGAGGATCGGATTGAAAATAATGTGCTATGAAACGATTTTTTTTTTTTTTTTTTTTTTTGTTTTTTTTTGCCAATGGGTAAGAAAATTAGTCCACAAACATGGCTTCTTGAGCCAGCTCATGCGCTAGTACATTTAACGACCTAGGAATAAAAGATAAACTAAGACAATGAAAGAAAGAGAACATAGTCCTACAATCTTCTAGGATGCTCTGAATATGTCTGTTGATCTTAACCAGTCCTGCAAAAGACAGAATTAACTCCAGGCAGTCGGAAGAAATTCGGAGATGAATAATTCCAAGTCCTCTTGCCCATTCCAGCACCTGTCTAATACCACAAGCCTTTGCCTGAATAGCCGATTCCGCTCTGAATTTCCTCTTCAGCTGTGACCAGTTAACGCCACCTGGGCCATACATAACATAACCAACTGAAGCGTCAAAATTAACTCTCCACCCTGCATCCACCTTAGCATGGTGGCCCACGCAGGTGGCACTAGGGTTAACAGCATGGAAAGGGAAGCCATCCCGAATTCTTTGAGTATCCCGTTCGGCTAAGACACCATCCAGGCCCATTTCCGTAATTGGGATCTGGCCCTTGCTCTCTCTCTCTCCTTATCCACGCGATTAAGATCAGCCACATCCTTTCCAATTTGATTGAAAATAAGCCCAAACGGGAGATTAGCCTTATCGAAGATTCTAGCATTTCTGACTTTCCAAATCTGCCACAGAATTGCTATAAACATCCTGGTGCCCTCCACGTCCTTCTGGACCCTCATAAGATACTCAATCCACCCAATAACCCAATCAGTTCCATTGATCTGAGAATTATGACCAACACGAATTCCCAAGTTGGATCCAGCCCAAATCCTAGCAGCCAACTCACAATCACGAAACAGATGAGCCAGGGACTCCTCGTGATCCTGACTCCCCTCGCAGAAGGAGCAGCTAGAATGCCTTCCCAGACCCCGCTTAGCAAATTCCGCCCCAATCGGTAGGGTACTAGTAACAAACTTCCAAATAAAGACCTTCCACTGATTGGGGACAGGTAAGGACCACAAAGTACGCCTACAGAAACGCTTGCCCAGCAGGCTTACCCTATTAAGATCCCTTCTAGTAGCCTTTTTTTCAATCATCTTCTTATGAAGGATACCGTATCCACTCTTGACCGTGTAATGGCCATGTTTGATGTAGGGCCAATAGGCCTTGTCCCAACGATCAGAGTGGCAAATGGGCATGGCCAATATACGATTAGCCCACGAATCTTCAAACAAGAAGTAAATCATAGGCTCGATCCATTGGTTCCGATCACAGATGAGATGATTAATCTGAACAGAGCCATAGTGAGCAAACTCAACCCCCAGCAAGGCTGAACTAGGCTCCGGAATCTCACCATCAACCCATCTATTAGTCCAAATATTTAGCGAGGAATTACGACCAGGTCTCCATCCAATTTTGTTCCTAATAGCCTCAATGCCCTCGCGAATACTTCGGGAGCCCCAAGATAAAGCCTGACCCCCACGGGGGGTAATTGCAGTGTCGACTTGTCCATTCCCATAAAATTTCAACCTAAAAGACCTTGCAAACAGAGAGTTTTCACCAGAGATAATCCGCCATCCAGCCTTAGCAAGAAGCGCCCTATTGAGACATCCCACATCCCGAATACCAAGACCACCATCACTCTTAGAGAAACTCAAGAATTTGTTGCTACACCAATTAATCTTATGGTTCATCTTACATCCGGCCCACCAAAATTGTGACAAAAGGGAGTTCATCTTATTTGCCACACTTACCGGTAGTTTGAATACCGATAGAAAGTAATTAGAGAGATTTGATAGGACCGAAGAAATAAGAGATAATTTACCAGCTGGTGAGAGAAAAATACCATTCCACGAGGAAATTCTCCGAGTGACGTATTCAAGAACAGATTGGAAAATACCTTTTTTTTCCTGCCGAAATTCCATAGGCAAACCCAGATACTTTCCAAACTCCTTAGAACGGCCAATACGGAGAGTCCTCAGAGTATCTTGAGTAGAAGCCAAAGTGGTATTTGGACTAAAGATTATTCCCGATTTAGCCTCATTTAAACGTTGCCCAGAGGCCAAACAATATTTGTCCAAGCATCTTTTCAAAGTATTCGCCGCCCCGTCCTTATTTTTGAAGAAGAAAACGGAATCATCTGCAAAGAAAAGACTCGAAATGGGCTCCGCCCCCCTGCACATGCGAATCCCAGTCAACGTACCAGTCTCTTGACAGTCATGGAGCATTCCAGCAAGCACTTCAGCACACAGAATGAAGAGGAAAGGAGACAGGGGATCCCCCTGCCTCAAGCCACACTTTGGGACGAAGAAATGATTCGGAACACCATTGATAAGAATTTCGTACGGGACGGTCGTGGCGCATTCCATGATAAGATGTCTAAGCTTTCTTGGAAAACCAAATTTAGATAGGACCTCCTCCAGAAAATCCCATCTTATTCTGTCATAAGCCTTACTCATATCGGCTTTGAACACACACAGTCCATGAGCTCCCATCCTGTGTTGATTGACCTTCTGGATGATCTCGTGGGCCAACAGAATGTTGTCACTAATGTTTCGCCCCTTGATGAAAGCACCCTGAGATTCACTCACTAGGCTCCCCATGATCCGTCCCAAACGATTTGCAATGCATTTAGTGATAATCCTCATAGTGACATTACAAAGACTAATTGGTTTATAGTCAGTTGCAGACTCGGGATTATCGACTTTGGGAATGAGGGCTATGAAACGATTCAACCAACATATATTTGTCTCTTTTAAGTTTATTTTTTTATAAAAGTACTACATTTAAATATGTTAAGACTAATTTTGGTAAGAAGATGTAAACTTCAAACGTCCCCTTCTTATGAATTGACAAGTTTTAAGGGAGAGTAGTACTTAGTTAATAATTATGTATGGTAGAAAATGGAATATGAGTTAATATGTGGGGAGGTACATGTAGTTAATAGTGAGTGGACACCAACATGAGACAAAAAAGGGGGTAAAAGAAAAGGTGAATGAACCTTTGAGAAATACAAGTAGCTTTAAAAGGAAAGACTGAGGGAATGAATGTATTTGAGCACAAAGGTAGGGGTGATCGACATTGAAGATGATTTGGCATTCACGGTCGATGATGATGTTGCATCTCATACCGGCTAGTATTGCACTAGGTGGTTGATGAAGTGACATTAGTGTGTACTGGTCAATTTTTAGACTGAAACTGTTTAAATTGAGTTGAATTGAACTAAACTAAATTGTATTTAATAGAGTTGAAATGAATTGAACTGAATTTATTGGAGTTGAACTTAATAAAGTTGAACTGAGCTTATTGAAGTTGAACTTAAAGTTGACCTAAACTGGACTTGTTGGAGGTGAAGAACGTGAACTGAAATGAGACCCTGTTATTTTGGATTGAAACTGTCTGAATTGAACTGGACTTAATGAAGTTGAACTGAACTGAATGTAATGGAGCTGAACTACACTGAAAATAACTGGAATAAGAGTAATTTGTGAATAGAAGAGTTGAACTAAGCTAAACTAAATTGAACATAACTAAGTTGAATTGAAATAAGCCAAAAAAACAGGAACTGAACTGAAATAAGGATTGATTTATGAAGAAAAGAGTTAAATTGAACTGAGCTGAATTAAATAAAATTATACTAAACCGAAATAAATTGAAATTAAAATTGAAATTAAGACCAAATGAACATGGCCTAATAACAGTGATTGTCAACAAACCAACACCGAAAAATCTCTTCATATTGAGAGAATTTCACTTTATACTAAAGCAATAAGTATGATAGAAAATATTCCCTCCAAACAGTCTTTCATAAATAAGGAAGTAAACTATGACGAATTATGTGCTGTAAATTAAAACACAAATTCTTATTTGCAACGGCACTATCCGTCGCAAGCTTGTGACGGATACCGTTTTCTCTCGCAAAATACCCACTTTTTCTCTCTCTCCAACACTATTCATGTGGTCCCCTTTCTCAACTAACTCATTTTGTATCCATTTTATCTCACAAAATATCCATCACAAATGATAATCCGTCGCAAGCAAGACTTACTAAAATTAAAATGGTATATTGAGTTGCACAATCTATTAATTCAGGGTGATAACAAATTGAGTCGAGTTTGTGCTTGACCTTATTTGACTCGTGCTCATGAAATAAAAACTCAAGCTCGATCTACTCTCAAACTCACATGAGTTTAGAAAAATTAGCTTGTTAAGGGTGTCAGATTATTTTTTTCCTTCCATATTCTCAGTAACATGATTTGTAGGTCATGTATCAAAAATATTGACAAATTAAAGAAAACATTTGATATGTATATACAAAAATATAATCATGACAATAGTTTTATAAAATAAAATTAAGATATTATTTTTTCACATAAGTAAAAGTTCCTCGCGAGCTTTTCTGGTCAAGCCAACTATTAATAAAGAGTCATAACGAACCGAGTAGGAAATAAGGGTCACATATATATATATATTATTATATTGTTACGCTATCGAGCCGAGGTGTTACTAGTTTTCTCGTCTCATTATCACTCTTACTATTAATACCAAACTAGTGTAACACCCGTGAAAAATCACGGGGTTGTGTACAATTATTTTTAAAGGCGACGTCGGTATATTTATTTTAATATATAGCAATTCTGTTTATTCGAACGAATTTTTTTTTTAACGGGATGTTTGAATATAAGATATATTCGGTGAAAAGGTGATTACTCCTATTAAATAGCTGATTACTCCTATTAAATTATTATCTCACAGATATTTCACATTATTGTATGAGATATCTCACGTTTTTAAAAGGTGTATCTCAAGTTTCTTAATTTAGTTGGACTCTTTGTATAATAATTGACGTAATATCAGCAAATTCCTAAAATATGTTAATAGCAGTAATAAATCTTAACGGGGTGTAGAATATTAATTCCTAATATCCGTGTAGAATATTCCTAATAAATCTTCACAATATTTCTAATTTCAGTTTAGTTGATTTTGGTGTGACGATTTTTATGGCATAGAATAGAATATTATATATTATATATTTATTATATTAATTCCTAAAATATCCGTGTAGAATATCCGTGCATGATTTTGGTTTGACGTTTTTTATGGCATATATATTATATAATATATAATATAATAGAATATTAAAGAATATTAATATTTTAATATTAAATTATTATTAAATTATTATGATGTGGCATAAATGAGTAATTCTGATTGGTCTACAAAACTGAAATTTCTGAGGGTGAATGTGAGAGCTCGAAACACTAAACGCTGAAACCTGATTGCGCCACGTCAGCGGAATTACATTCTTCTTTTATAGTAATAATGATATTGTTATAAACAATTGTTTTTATATGACAAAAATCATAAAGTGATGCTAATAAATGTAAGACAAGATAATAGAAGGTGTTTTGATATTTTGAGAACTTGTATTATTCACATTAGTATACATCCTATTTATACTAATTTTACAATCTAATTAGGGATAGAACTTTTGTAATTAAAGCTAATTACATTGATTGTGATATGCTTGACTAAATTGTCTCTGATTGCTATTTCATTCTTTATTTACTTTGATTTGATTATTATCTTCATTTGATTGAATATCTTGTGGATGCTTGGGCTGTGGGCTTGTATTGTTAACACTCCCCCTCAAGGTGGACATTCTGTTGATAAGGCCAAGCTTGTCTCGAAGTTCATGAAATTGATGCTTGTGGAGAGGCTTGGTGAGGATGTCGGCAAGTTGGTCCTTGCTGGCGATGTGTGATATACGAATTTGGCCAAGCTGCAGTTGCTGTTTGACGTAGTGGAAGGAGAGAGTCATGTGCTTCATGCGGGAGTGGAAGACTGGGTTCTTGGCATAGAGTGTAGCGGAGATGTTGTCACAGAAGATTGCTGGGGGTTTGGTGACATGAATGTGGAGTTCAGAGAGGAGGTTTCGTAACATATTGTTTCCATGGTGACTGATGCTATGGCGCGAAACTCAGCTTCTGTGGTGGTAAGGCAATGCCTTTTTGCTTTTATGATGACCAGGCGATGGGGTTGCGGCCAAGATGAAGACAAAGAGGTATCTATCCGGTTGTGGATAGATAGGTGTCTTTATCGCCACCGAAGTCAGCGTCGCATTATGCATGAAGACAAAGAGGGGTTTCTTTGTATAGTTGAATGCCATGGTTTAGGGTGCCTTGTAGATACCGTAGTAGGCGTTTGAGAGCTGTCCAGTGGTTGGAGGTGGGGTGATGGAGGAATTGAGCGAGGCGGTTTACTGGGAAGGCAATGTCAGGTCTCGTGAGAGAGAGATATTGAAGACTACCAACGATAGCGCGGTAGTTGGATTGGTCGTGAATTGGTTGTAGATCTTCGCGTATGAGTGGTGGTGAAGTGACCATAGGAGTCGTGTTTGGTTTAGCATCAGCCATATTATATTTAGTGAGTAGGTCTAGGGTGTATTTGGCTTGACTTAGGTGTATGCCATGTTTGTTGGGTGTGACTTCGATTCCCAGAAAGTATGATAGGGGTCCTAAGTCTTTTAGTGAGAATCGATTTGCTAGATGGGTTATAAATGTTTGTAGGTTTGATGGACTAGGTCCTGTAATTATGATGTCGTCAACATAAATTAACATATATATGGATAATTTTGGTGTTTGAATCGTAAATAGTGATGGGTCGGAAACAGATTGGTTAAAACCAATTGTTGTGAGATAGGTTTTTAGTTCTGTGTACCAAGCTCTAGGAGCTTGTTTGAGCCCGTATATGGCTTTATTGAGTTTGCATACGTATTCAGGTTGGTGTGGATGTACGAATCCTGGAGGTTGGGTCATGTATACGTTTTCGGTGAGGGTTCCTTGTAGGAATGCGTTGTTGACATCAAGTTGACGAAGGGGCCACTGTATCGAAATGGCAATGGATAAGATGAGTCGGACGGTTGTTGGTTTAATTACTGGGCTGAATGTTTCGGTGTAGTCTATGCCTGGTCGTTGGTGAAAGCCTTTTGCGACCAGTTGTGCTTTGTGTTGTTTTAATGTGCCGTCGGTGTTGAATTTGTTTCGAAAAACCCATTTACACCCAACGATATTGCGTGCATTAGAACGAGGGACTAGGGTCCATGTATTGTTTCGTGTTAGTGCATCGAATTCATCTTGCATGGCGTGTCGCCATTGAGGTAGGATGAGGGCCTGTTTGACTGTGTTCGGGAGTTGTGTGGTTGGGGCATTTCGTAGTGCGAGATTAGCGTATCTGGGGTTTGGTTTACAAATGTTATTATCCAACCTTGTTGTCACGGTTTTGATGGGTTGGTGAGTAGAGGTAGGGTTCGTTGGGGTAGTAGTTGGGCACGGCTGGGCAGGGGGCTGGGTAGGTTCAGAGGTGGCGAGGGAGGTGTGCGGATGGGTGGTAGATGGGCTGGTCGTTGGGGCCCGTGGGCCGTTGATGGGGGTGGTAAAGGGGGCTGGTTGGGGTGGACTGTGAGTGTGAGAGGGAGATCGAGAAGTGGTAGTGGGTGGGGAAGAGGGGGATGGCTGGCAGGCTGGGGTGGGGGAAGGGTTAGTGTGTGTTGGCGGAAGATCAGTAGTGAGAGTGGGGCCTGGCGTGAGTTGTGGTTGGCCATCGATTGGAGTGTCAACCAAGTTGGTGTTGCGGCGGTGGTAGACTTGTGAGATAGGTGGACGGGTGTGAGCAGTTGAGGCAGGGGGCTGTGAGGGGGTGCTCGAGGGCTGTTGTGGGGAGGAGAGGAGAGGAGACGAGAGGGTGGTCCATTCAGACGGCTGCGGGTGGTGATTGGTTGCCGTAGTGGGGGTTGCAAGTGGGTAAATATCGTCATAAAATTTGACATGTCGTGAGGTGTAAACTCGATTGGTTTTAGGGTCGAGGCAATGGAAAGCACTTTGTGTGGTTGAGTATCCGATGAATAGACACGGAATTGAGCGATTTTCGAGTTTGTGACGGGTGTAGGGGCGAAGCCATGGATAGCAGAGTGAGCCAAAATTATGTAAATTGGTATAGTGTGGTGATTTGTTGTGCATTATAGCGTATGGTGTTTGGTTGTTGAGTCCGCGAGTCGGTAGTCGATTGATTAGGTAAGTAGCGGTACTAAAGGCATATGGCCAATACTTCGCGGGTAGATTGGCGTGATTAAGAAGAGTAAGGCCCGTTTCGACAATATGTCTATGTCGTCTTTCGGCATACTCGTTGTGCTCCGGTGTATGAGGTGGGGAGGTCGAGTGTTGTATGCCACTATTTAGCAATGTTTGGTTTAATTTTATAAATTCTCCACCATTGTCGGAGAAAAATTGTTTGATCGGTTTATTGAAATATTTTTCAACAAGCGCTTTAAATTGATTAAAAACTTCCATTGTGTCGGACTTTCGTTTTAGTGGGTAGAGCCATATATATTTGCTAAAGTGGTCAACAAAAACTACGTAGTACTTGTAATTGTCGAAAGATGAAACTGGGCTTGTCCACAAGTCCGAAAATATTAGTTCGAGAGGTGCGTTGGTTTTGAAGGACGAGGTGGCGAAGGGTAGTTTCGTACTTTTAATAACATTGCAAGATTGACAGTGAGTATGATCAGAAATTGAAAATTGCATAGTTTTATTAAGATATTTCAGTACATCATGACTGGGGTGGTCTAGCCTATGATGCCACGAGATAGCGGTGGTTCCTTTGACAGCGGTTTGGGCGCGAGGTTGTAGAGGACACCACTCGTAGATGCCATCCTTAATGTGTCCCTGGAGAAGGTTGAGGCCCGTTGACTTCGCCTTTACAAAAAATTGATCGGGTGAGAAAATAACATAAGCATTGTTGTCCCGACATAATTTAGAAATTGAAATAATGTTACGGGTTATTTGTGGGACGTGTAATACATTAGTTAGTTTTAAATTTTGTAAAGTAGAATTACCTGTATTGGCGATATGTAGTCCGGTACCATCTCCGATTAGGAGGTCATCCATGCCAGTATAGGGTGAGTGGAAGGCAAGGGTGTCGAGGTCGTGAGTCACGTGATGACTTGCGCCGCTGTCGAGGAGGTAGTTGTAGTTAGGGTTTGGGTTGGCAGCGGGAATAGGGTTGGCGGGTATAGCCATAGTATGGGCTTGAGGTTGTTGATAACGATTCTGTGGTGGTGCTGGAAAGGTTATATTCGGGTATAATTTTCGAAAATAGGGACAGTTTGCAATTACGTGACCGGTCTCCCGGCACCATTGACAGCGTCCCTTAAACGGTTTTGGGTTGTTTTGGTTAGATGATTGAGCAGCGGAATGATAGGTGTTATTGGATTGACGGTTGTAGGAACGATTATTATTGTTGTTCTTATAAGCAATTTGGCCAGAGGGTTGGAAAGCCATAGGTGGAGGGGTTGGCGTGTGGTTATGCAGGAGCTCAAATTGGAGCAATTTCTCATGCAATGCCTCGAATGAGATGGTGGTATCGCGAGCGCGAATCGGGTCGATTATGGACTTGAATGTTTCATAGTCAAGTCCATTTAGAACCCGGGATATAACATCCTCTGGGTCGAGGTTTTTGCCCATTAGGGCTAATTGGTCTACACACGATTTAATGGAGTGTATATACTCCGTTATTGTTTGTGTGGTGGTTTTTTGAATTGAGTCGAAACGTTGCTTGATTTGTTGTATGTGAATCCGTGACGGATTCGCATACGTGTGAGAGAGGATATCCCATACCTCCTTGGTTGATTGAGCACGCACGACAAAGCCTTGGAGGGCGTTGGTAATGGTGCCCATGGGGAGCCCAAGATAAGGCCGTCTTGTCGTTTCCAGGTTGTGTACTCGGGATTGGTGGAGCCGTCCTCCTTGGTGGCAGAGGGTGGAGGAGTCGAGCCATCCAAAAAACCTAGCAAGTTTAAACCGAACATGATGTGTTGTAATTGAAATCGCCACGTGGCGTAATTGAACGGACTTAACTTAACCACATGGGCTAGGTTAGGTGCGGCTGGGTCGGAGGCTGGAGTGGTGGCGTTGACGGCAAGTGTTCCGTTGGTCATGGTTACAGTTGGGTGGGATTAATGAGCACGTTTGAAGGGGTGTTTTTTTGGTTTGAGGAATTCGGATCGGTGTAGGTCTCTTGATACCATGTAAGACAAGATAATAGAAGGTGTTTTGATATTTTGAAAACTTGTATTATTCACATTAGTATACATCCTATTTATACTGATTTTACAATCTAATTAGGGATAGAACTTTTGTAATTAAAGCTAATTACATTGATTGTGATATGCTTGACTAAATTGTCTCTGATTGCTATTTCATTCTTTATTTACTTTGATTTGATTATTATCTTCATTTGATTGAATATCTTGTGGATGCTTGGGCTGTGGGCTTGTATTGTTAACAATAAATACAAATAACTTGAAATTATGTAATTTTTTTGTTCTAACATGAAACAAATTAAATGTGAATCAAGTTCTTCAATTCACATGAATACATGTATTCAATAATAACTTATCTTTTAACTTCTTCGTCCATTCATTTAGTTCAACAATTTTGTGTTAGAGTTAAAAAGATTGTAGCGATGCCAATAATTCATCTCATTGTATATAACCAGTGGAATAAACGAAATAAACACACATTACTAAGTATTCTAACGATGTTTTATTAGAAAACGTCTTCACGGATTTAAAATAAATAAAACCATAAACTTTACAATTATTAGCTTCGTGATAAAAAAAATATTTCCTGGTGAAGCAATTTGAAAAAAAAGTTTTACGGAGTAAATTATATCAATAGTTGCTTGAGAAAATCATCATGTATAATTAGTTTTCAGTTTCAAATTATTTTCTCAAAAACAAATAAAAAGACGAGAAATATACAAAAAAATAATGGATGCATTAAAAAGTGAAATTCGATCTATATATATTCCCATGAATTACACCTGATTTATATTAATAAGAACATTAACTTAAATTCGAGGTATCTAACAATAATGTGAGTATGTACGAAAAAATAGATGTTTTTCGTTGCCAGCTTATATATAATACATTATTTTAAATAAATAACGAGGTAGATCACATTATATATTATCATCAAGATTCAGGGACTATCTGATCTGAAATCATCAAAAAATACATAAAATCTACAAATTACGTAAGTGCTCATGTATGATTTGGAAGATAATCAAGTTATAAAAGAAGCTATTTCGAAACACGAATTCTCATTGACAACGGACACAATCCGTCATAAATTGAAGACGGATAGTGTCTCTCTCACATAATGCAAGTTGCGCTATTCATAAGATGCCCCATTTACTCTCACTTGCATATTCAATTTCTTTACTGTGAGAGTAAGTATCCGTCTTTAACTTGTGATGGATACTGTTCATTACAAAACCAAGACTTTTTAATTCCGAAATACATAATTGTAATTAATGTGATGGAATTGTTGTGGTTGATGCATGCATGATTCTCGGTCTCTAATCTCTAGATCACGTTCTTCCTGCCGGCCAACCTACCTACACATCCTCTCCATATCCCTAGTGTTTACTTGCTTCACATGCTATCTATGACTTTCTTAGGGTACACCTACCCTTTTAGCGGCCGGTCTTCCCTAAGACGGTGATGTATCTTATTCTTAGACCATCCCCAAGCAGAAGGTCGCCTTAATCGGGTCACCAACATATTAACCCTTAATCTCACTTTATTTACCTTGACCCACTTATAACCTCCCAAGCAGAAGGTCACGACCTAGGTCACTAACCCAATCAATTTTCCACTTTCTACATTCTCTACCCCACAAAACCTCCCTCTTACTCTTTTAATTATTATTATTAACTAAATATTAAAAATAAGTTTTATTTCTAAACCAATCGTGTAATGTCATGTGGAAGGTCACCAAATGGTGACCTCTTCTTGTTCAGGGTCACCAATTGACCCCGACTTATTCAAGGTCGAGCTAATTATGGTCTAAGGTCGTGTTAATTAAGTAATTAAGGCGACCCAACAAGGTCACGACCCGGTTGGCGACCTTGCTTGGGGATGGTCTTAAGGATTTTGTTATTTTCATTTAACTAATTATACTTCGCATTTTTTTTCTTTTCGTCTTCTCATTTGCTTTTTCACGGTCTCCAACACGGTTCTTTGATCGTGATTTTCTACAAGTAATACTACTTTTTTTAATCGAAAATAATATTTTGTAAAACTTGGTTTGATAATAAATGTGAACTGGTTTTTATCCGTGTAAAATTGCACGGGTATATAGTTTTGGGAACATTGATATAATGATTAATATGTTGTTAAACCCAAAATACAAGTATATTTTATACTCTATTTCTTTTATGATGATAATAGTTTAAAAAACGACTAAAATTGCAAGGTTTGAAGTTTAATTTACACATGTTTCCATGAAAAAAATGCACGAATTCAGCGTTAAAACATGATAATAAAATTTTTAGATCTCTCATTTTAGTGATATCCTCAATATCCATAATGAATTCCTTTGGAGTATTATTTTAACGGGGTGCTCTAAAGTCGGTTTAACAGAGTTTTATAGCTCATTTACTTTGTTAACTTTTCGTAGATCTCACGTTTTAAATTAAAAATTAAAACAAAACTACTTATTAACATTTTTTTCTTGAAAATTATTTCTTCTTCAAAACAATTACTCAAACTTAGTATTATCTCGAAAATTTGCTATTATGAATTTATGATGACAAAATGTTAGAGTTAAAAGCTTGTAAAATAATATAATAACGTTATTTGTTTTAACATTTTTTTATCCTTTAATTTTTCATTTATTTTAATATTTTTTGTTCATCTTTTTATTTTATTTTTTTATTATTGATAGATTATGTGGACTATGAGGAAAATTCTGCATTTTCATATTATATTATTCATGCAAAACAGCAAATGGAATTGAGAATGGTGATTCACTAAAGCTTTCTTTGATTATTCGATGAAATTCTATTAATAAAGTTAGTTTTTATAAACTGATTACATATTTATTTCTTTTGTGGACCCTACATTTATTTAAAAATAAAAAATAAAATAAAATAAAATAGATGTAATGACGTGGATGCACGAAATTGCATGAAATGTTTCTGTAATAATATAAATAAGGTTTTAAAATTTTTACGTATTTAAAATTTTTATTCTCCTATTACTCTATGGTCAAAGTTTTATAACTTTGACCTTTAAAAAGTAAAAGGGAAGGAAATAGGAAAATGAATAACTAAATATTTCTTATTTTGGTAAAGGCATTATTGACATGATCAATCATTTACATTTGATTTAATTCATTTAGATTAATGCATGGTCAATGTAGGATTGTAGGCAAAATCATATTGATATAAATCATTATGAAAAAATCATTAGGTCACAATGTCACATGGATTATTGACAATTAATCAGGCCATCAGGGTATACATTTTGAAATGATTTTCATCTTTGAAATCTTCATCATCTATTGGCCGCTCAAACATTTTGAAGAATCTATCTTTCATTTTGACCTACATTGGTTAATTAATATAATAAAGATCACTATTAGAAAATATACATTTGGCTAAAGGTTATACTTAGTGCATGTTTGGCCTTGTTTATGGAAAATAATTTTTACTTTTGTAAAGGAGTTTTTATAAAACTAGTTCTTGATAAAATTGTTCATGTTTGGCCAAAATTTTTAAAAAACTATTTTTATCAGTTTTATCGTGTTTGGCCTAACTAGTTTCTATCAATTGTTTTTGGATTTTGGGCTCAAATAACTTAAGAGCAACGTGAAATGAGAAACAGAAGTAACAATTTGCTACTTCTGTTTCTAGGTGTTTCTAGGAGTCAGTTTTAGAATTTTTGTTTAATAAAATTACTTTTTAGTTTTTTAAAAAGTAGTGTTTGACCCAGCTTCTATTTCTTTGGTTGAAAAAACAGTTGAAAAGCAGGGCCAAACACATACTTAATCAGGACTGTCAATTATAAATTAATCATTATATAAACATTTATTATGAAGAACATAAATTCACCATATTTATTTTCTGATGTATTTCGAGCCTAATATATTTTCTTGGATGTTGCTAAATATCATCGACAATTACTTCAAATTTTCAACATTGTTAGTGAACTTTTTAATTTACGCGTTACATAATTCACTTAATATTTATAGCGAACTTAAAAATTAATCTAATTAACAAACCCAAATTAAGTGAATAAATAAAATAAAGTTAAATTGAATTAACGAAACAAGTTTAGTCAAATTAAAGCACAAATTTAATCGAGAAACAAACCGATTGAAGTTACTTTACAAACAAATCAATTAAAGTAATTGAACAAACAAGTTACTAATCAGAAACAATAAAACTTAATTCATAAATTAAAGGAACAATAATTACAAATTGAATTAAAATTTAATCGTCATATTATCTCTTTTAAAAAAGAGATAAGATACGTGGGAGTTTCATGCCCAAGCCTTTGGTGAAGACATGAAACTCTACCTGGTTGTCATGGCGAAATTAATCTTTTATTTGTGTCAAAAATCTATAAATGGGAGAAAGCCTGTGAATTGCTTAAATCTATTTGGTTGACTTGTTAATAATTCGATTTTAGATTTGTTCAATTTGATAGTAATTCATTGTTTCGATTAGTGATTTGTTGTTTTAATTAACTGGTTAATAAATAGATTTTAGTTATTAGTTTTGATTTGTTGATTAAATTGTTGTCGATTATAGTCTGGGTAGTTCATTAAAATTGACAGCGATTTAAAATAATTTTTCGATATTTAGAGATTGATTTTTTTTCCCAAAACAATTTGTGTTTAGGGCAGTGCGAAATACAAATAGCCCAATTCACTTGAACTGCCCATAAACGAAGGGTTATGCTAAAGGTCGTCGATAAATTATTAACTATCGTCGATACTTTTACATGAACTACTAAGGGGTTGTTTGGTTGCCTTTTAAAATCACGGGAATTGGAAAATCATGGGAAGTGGGAAAAGTGACTCTTGTTTGGTTGCCCAATTCATGGGAATTAGAACTTCCTATGGAAGTTCTAATTCCTACATTCTGTAGGAAGTCGCTTACCTAGCCTCCTCTAGGTAATTGGAAGTTCCCGCATGGATTGAAGTTCCTACATTCAACCAAACAACATTTACCTAATTCACGTATTTTTAAGTTCATATGAATTTTATCTTCCCGGGTATTTTATCTTCTCATGCCAAACCAAACGACCCCTAACTCTGCCCTTATTCATCCTTTATATTTATTTGACAATTTAGCAATATTGGATTAAAATTCATTAAAAAAAAGTGTCGGTTTCTCACTAAAATAAAATACGGTTTAGTAGCGACTTGATCAACGGTTTTCAACGATTTCAACGAGCGATTCGAACAACTGTTTTCAACGATTTTCAACGATGAATGACAATAACGAGATTAGTTTACGACTTAAATTTGATTCAAATTTATGATTTTTAGTTTGTAATATAGTAGAACGGATTAGGATTAGCGTTAGATTTCCGAAGCCGATTTAAAATTTTTTAAAAAAAAATAGAAATTTCCCAGACAAACAACATTTTCATCCAGGCCTAAGTCCGGACAAAGAACATTTTCGTCCGGACCTAGGTCCAGAAAAAAAAAATTCATCTGGACCTAGGTCTGGACGAAAAACATTCTCGTCTGGACGAAATTGTTCTTTGTCTGGACCTAGGTCTGGACGAAAAACATTCTCGTCTGGACCTAGGTCTGGACGAAAATGTCCAACGAAAATGTTTTTGTCTGGACCTAGGCCTGGACGAAAATGTATTTTTGTCTGGGCAATTTCTATTTCTTTTTCCAAAATTTCAATTCGGCTTCGGGAATTTAACGTTAATCATAATCTGTTCTACTATATTACAAACTAAAAATCATAATTTGAATCAAAAACTAATCTCATTATTGTCATTCATCGTTGAAAATCGTTGAAAACCGTTGTTCGAATCGCTCGTTGAAAATCGTTGATCGAATTGCTACTAAACCGTATTTTATTTTAGTGAGAAAATAGTACTCCCTCCGAGTCGGAGTGTTGGTTCTTATTTCCCTTTTGATGCGAGTTTAGTGATGGTTCTCTTTCTTTTTTTAGTAACTTTTTTGTGGTCCAAAATCAGTTCAACGTGGGGTAGGGTGTGTTGTGTGGTCTAAAATCATTTCCTTATTTTTTGTGCAAAAAGCAAAGGGAACCAACGCGGAGGGAGTATGTAACTTTCTTGTTGTTGGCCCTAAATAAGATCATTGGAGTGAGGACATAGACGGTGAACATATTACACCCGCACCAGTGGAGATTGTGTCCAAAGTCTAACGGCCATGTGAAGGTGATGCGTAGCTCATTCAGGTAGCGGAGTTAAAGGTACAAGAAAGACTCAAACTTTACACATTCTTGGCATCAAGGACCCAAACAGATACCAGTTAGCATTAGTATTGAAGTAAAATGTCAAAAGGACCCGAATATCAGATAGATGCACGATTGCCCGTCCATTGGAAGGAAGTGGCCATGTAAAACTTCCAACTCCTCAATATTGAAGTAAAATGTCAGTCTATACCACTACGTGAACAAAATTTCTCATTTGTAACACGTAACAAGCTTATGACATCTCACATGCACCTTCTCATAACAAATAAGAATAACTATATCATGAAATGGAACAAATCATCACAAGTTATAAGATAAATTCAAAATGCCAAACAGCAGCACAAGTTTAGCTCGATCCTTCAGCCATATCGTAACACAACATTAGTATCAGAAACTACACGAGTGACAAATAAGAGACCATTTATCCAACTTAAAACTAAGGGCACTCTCTCTTCATTCAGCAAAATTACGTGGCTTAGGCATTTAGTCTCCCTTTCTCCTGAAGGAGCAGCCCTCGGTAAGTCTTGCACGACCTCCTGTAGGCTGGCACAAGACCGTTTGACAGTTACCGCACACCACAACTGTTTGGGAGTGGCTGAAAACTGTGGTTCTGCAACACAATAGCGTAGTGTTTTATGTTAGAAGACATGAATTGGATTCAAACAATATGATCAGAGATTCACAAATGATATTTGCTGTTTACATGACACAAGTGACATCACAGGGCCAGCAGATTCTGTTATTGCCTAACAGCTCATGAATCAGTATTTCAGTACAAGGATGTTCTATCTGAATTCACTTAAAAACTGTACGTAACAAGATATTCCAAACATATCATGTACAAAATGTAGTGTAGTAGTAACGAAGTGGGCAACAACAAAAACAAAGCCTTAATCCAAACATGTTTTGGGGTGAGCTAACATGAATCTTTATCTAAAACCATTTAAGCATGAATCCAAAAATACAGCCAAAGGTAAAAGGACGTAACAAGATATTCCAAACCCTTTACATCCAAAAAAACAAAGGTGTGGGTTATCATTAAACACGATAAAGCTGTGCATATCTGAGCAGATATACCACATCTGATCGATCAATTTCACTACATTTTCAAACTAATTTGCGGAAATGGTGCGGAATGGCAATAAGCCAATAACTGACGGAGACAGAACCAAAGAACTAATAAGTGAACTCATAAGCCATAACACGAGTTTCAAACCAAATAATTTTGTAAGCTACTTTCTTAGTTATAAAATTATTACTATTTGGTTTCATAGGAGGCCATTACCGCCACAGGAAATAAGATCAGAGACAAGGGCATTGAGAATATCATAAAAACAAAGGTCGCAATACTCGCAACTGGTGACTAAAGAAGTTTATGTCCGCTGTCCTACTAAATAATCTCGGTTCTAGAACCCAACAGGGCCACTTTACAAAAAGGTAGTACTCAAATGGTAAGCGGGGTTACTTTTACGATTGTAAACACATATACCCCTAATCCCATTACAAATACTTGACACAAAAACTCCATAGGGACGGTCTCTCAATAGCATTATTGAGACCAATTAGTGAGAGACGGTCTCTCGAGAGCTAATGAATACTTTAACCCTATTAAACCACAAGAATAGAAATGCAATTTTAGCTAAAAATCTGTCATCGAATAAACCATCTTAATTTGCTCTAACTCCTTTTTCCACCTTCTCTTCTAACTTCCCCTCCCACAACCGATTAAAATATTATTTAATTTGCTTTATCTACTTGCTTTTGACTCCACACGATATATACTAAATCAATCAATTGTGAGAGGGTAGAGGGAGAATGTGGAAAACAAAGTTGCAAGGAAATTAAATCGATAAAACAACATTATGATACTAATATCAACAGAAAATCCAACATTTTAACCTAACATAAAATCCGAATCAAAATTAACAGGTTAAGAGTCATTAAAATCAACATAATTAGAGTAATTAAGGAAATTTACTTACATGTTGAAGCAACCCTGGCACTTCACATCCTACATTCGCCAAAACAAACACAAGCACAAAATTAAGATAAAATCAGTGTTTATCGTCAATAATAAATGCGGGAGGGGAATCTAACCAGTGATTTATTGCAATAACTCCGTCTTAACCACTACGCTAAGGGTTCTCAGTAGCGATAAGAAGATAAAAGTGAAAAGAATACCATGAAAAAAGAATTAGGAGATTGAACAAGGCGCTTGAGTTTGTGCTTCCTCTTCTCAAGCTCTGCTGGTGGGTTCAACAAATCAATGTCGTTTTGCAATACCTATATACAGCAAAATTAAACAAATAAATTATGATTAGATCAATATTAATCAACGTTAATTAGAATTAAAGAAGGATGAGTATGATGATTTGAAGGGAGTCACCATTTTTGCTGAGAAAAAGAGAGAAGAATGGAGAGACGAAGGTGAGGAGGAGGAATTGGAGCGTTGATGATTGTTGTGCGGCGAAGTGAGACGAGGGTTTTCTCAAGGGTTATGGTAGTGGACTTCAGTTTTAAAGATGTATTGGGCTTATATTTTGGCTATCGGATACATCTATCCCGTTAAATTGACCTGAATCGAACTAAATTAAGATAAAAGATAATTTATCAAAAATTAAAGATTAATTAAATTAAATAAAGCTGAATTATTAGAAATGGGTCTATACGGTCATAAGTTAAAGATAGGTCGGATAATTAACTAATTGTTAGAAATGGGTCGGAAATATGATTGTTAATGAGAAGAGACAACTCTCGAGCAGCTCGATCAAAGCTCAGCTCGGTCAAAGCTCAACTCGAGAACTTAACGAGTCAAGCCGAGCAAAGTCTAACTCGGCTAAAAAAATTCGCGAGCGGCTCGAACATTTGTGATTACATAAAATATTACTCATATTTTATAAAAATATGCTGATATTTTATAAACATATTTTATCAATATTATATCTTTGTATAATACATATCAAACTTTCGAGCTTTTTTATTGAAAATTTCTTCAAGAAAAAATAACAATTTTATAAAGGCTTGAGTTTGGCTCGAACTCGTGTTTAAGCTTATAAGCTTTACAACGAGCACATTTTTTCTAGTTCGGATAAGCTCTAGAATCGGCTTGAGCTCGACTTTTGGTTATTAAGCACAAGTCAAACAAGGCCAAGCTTCGGCTCGGCTCGGCTCGGCTCGGTTGGTTAACATCCTAGGCCGGATAATTAACTAATGATAAGAAATGGGCCGGATAGTTTGCAAGTAGTGTTTTCTAAAGGGTTGTTTGTAGGAGTACTTTAGACCAATTTTATTACTTAATCATTGCTTTTTTACTAGTACATCTATATCAATCTATATAATAACATAAAAAACCTAGATTGAGTAGTATTAGAATGACACGTGGCACATTACATTCTATATAATCTATATAATAACATAAAAAACCTAGATTGAGTAGTATTAGAATGACACGTGGCACATTACATTGAAATGCTAGAATGACACGTGGCGCTTTACATTGAAATACTAGATCCATTTTTTTAGGGTGTTGCTCATTCATGTACATGATTTACTCAATCATATACATCATTTCCCATTTTACCCCTTCCATTCAACACTCCTCTTTTCAATTTTCTTCTCATTTTTACCATCCCTTCAATTTCTCCCACCATCTCAATCACCACCTCTGCCACCTCCATCCAACCATTATCCCTCTCGGCGTCTAGACCTACCGCCCATATCCAGGCCCTCTTCACCACCCGCCACAACCCCTAACCCAAATTTGATTTCAATAGATAAACCCAAAAATCACTTAATGCAACTAATAATTCGATAAATCTTTTACTTTGAACAATATTTTAATGCCATTTTACCCCTTCCATTCAACACTCCTCTTTTCAATTTTCTTCTCATTTTTACCATCCCTTTAATTTCTCCCACCATCTCAACCACCACCCCTGCCACCTCCATCCAACCATTATCCCTCTCGGCGTCTAGACCTACCGCCCATATCCAGGCCCTCTTCACCACCCGCCACAACCCCTAACCCAAATTTGATTTCAATAGATAAACCCAAAAATCACTTAATGCAACTAATAATTCGATAAATCTTTTACTTTGAACAATATTTTAATGCAACAGTACTAAATACGATCGTCTCTGATAGCCAAAAAGAGGTTCGGAATCACTGAAAATCATTATTTGTCACCAAGAAAGGTACAACGATCAGAAATTGCAACAATTGGACTAGCATCAGTCTCGAGAAACAATAGAACTGAAGGGTACCTGATAAAGCCATAAAGAGGTTTAACAAGCCATGGAAATGCAGAAAACCCAGATATCATAGTTGTGTAATTTAGGATTTTTTATGGGGGAGAGAATTAGAGAGAATTAGAGAGAACTTTTCTTAAGCAATGGTATATAATGGAAAATTAATGAAAAAAAGTTTATGAATGAGTAAAGATTGTACATGAATGAGCAATTACGTTTTTTATTTTAAAAAAAGTGAAAATAGAAAATGAAAAGACAAAGTAAAAAAAATCATAAATTGTGTAGTTACATAATAACATAATAACAGGTGTCCCACCACATTTAAATGTTTGACCATTTTTTATTATTATTTAAAAAAAAGAGTAAAAATAGTATATAAATAGGCAAAGTAGTATTCAATAGACTAATTATTAATATTAATTTTATTTAAATTTTCATTTATATTCCACTTAATAATCATAATTTAGTGCTAAACCTTTTATATTCTAATGTTACGGAAATATTTCTCCTATAAAATAAAATGATTTGATACAAATTCTAGCACATTTCTTGCAAAAACAAATGAAAAACTTTGTTTATTTTCACCAAATTATTTCATTTGATTTATTTTTCAACACATTTATATATTTACTTTGTGGTGAAGATGAATCAAATTGACAAGAAATAAGAATATAAGAGATAAATAGAAGAGAAGTGGGAAATTTGACAAACATTATATAGTTTGTTTTAGACATTATCAAATGCTTATGAAGACATTTGAGATCCTCGACGATTGAATATAATATCGGTGAATTGTGGTCAATTTTTGTGAAAGAAATCCTAGCTAGACAAAATTGTAACTTTAACTTCTTAATTTCACATTTTTAATAGTGATATTTTATTTTTGCGGATATTTTTAATATATTCATCATTGTGAATGTGTAGTGAATTTATTAATATTGATATTAACAACAAATTACAAATATGAGTAACGCAAGTTTAATATAAATATAGTATTATCTATATATTTAATTATTGGTTAAAATGGTAAATTTTTTTTTTTCTTGTGATTTGAGTACTGCTGAGATTTGATGCATTTGATGTAGTTGTCTTATTGAATTGATGCTTTGATGATAACATGACAAAAATACATTGTATATACCTACAGATTTTCGATAATGTTTTTAAATTAATTCTTTTAATATTTACTTACATTTTATCCCAAAGAAAAACAAATACTAATAAGTTTTCTATTTTGAATTTTCAATTTTTAGAATACATGTTGTTTTATCTATTTACTTACCTCTTTTATTTTATTAAACATTACAATAGTTTAGAGAAAATGAGCGAAAAATATTTTAATTATTAAATATCATCATTATTTCCAAACTGCTATGATTAACATTACATATTATTTTTATTACTAATATAGAGTATCATCGTTTTAATAAAGTTCGATTAACAAATATATCATTTTGAAGTTGAGCATTCAAAATGATATTATTTGATTGCAAAAGTAATGAGAATGAGAATAACAAAATAATATGTTATAATAAAAAACGCACTACTATAAAATGTTGTGAATATCAAACTATTACAAAACGCAATGAAAAATATTTACGCTGACAGAAAATTTATTAATGAAGAGTTTGAAAAATCCCGTGATTTCACGGGAAACTGAACTAGTTAAATGCTCAAACACCATTTGAACTCAATTAACTAGTTTTGTGACCCGTGACATTCACGGGTTTATATGTTTTATATTGTTATTTTATCGTATTATTAAAATTTGTCCGAACAATTAGTTTATCCATTTAAAAGTATACAGTTTTGATTTTTGAAATACTTAAAAGTTATTTAATTAAGGCATAATGTTTGCTATTATTCTTTTTTTAGAATGATAAATTATCTAGTGTAAAAAGCTTAAAACATATTACCTCTGTCCCAGTGGGATGTTTATACTTGTTTTATTTTGTGATGGAGAAATAAAGAAAGTGTAAACATATCACTGGGACGGAGGGAGTACTTTCTAATTAAATTAGAGGGCTTTTATCTCAATATTTTATTCTTATAAATCATATTTTTTAGTAATAGTATAGTTATGAAGTTTAATAAATGCTAGTCTTAACATATCATCTATATCAATTTGTCAAAAATCTTAAAATTTTAATTGTTGTAAAAATGATAAATTAAGTTAAATAGTAACCTAATACAAATGGTGAGAGAAACCAAAAAGTCATCCTATTAAATAAAAGAAATAAAAGTTAAATAGATATGTAGTTAATAACCAGATTTAGAAGAGGAAAATAAATAGTTTGTATTAATTTATTTTTGTGTTCCCAACTAACATTTTTTAATTTTTAATTTTTATTTATAAGCACGTGACACATGATTTTAGATATGACTTTATTTTTAATAACACATGACATAGTAAGATACTTAATATTGTCTTTTTAACATGGATGCTCAAAAGTGATGAACCTTGATTGATATTTATGTCTATCTTAAATTTGAGAATAATAATAGAAAATAAAAAATGCTCAAAAGTCATAAACTGTATCCTCAATTGTAAGCAATAATTTTTCTTATCAATATCGTCAATAGAATTGTATGTGCCACTAATATGTCTTGTCTATCTACTCACATCAAGTTAAGTGGGTTAAGGTTTTAAATTAACTATATAATTTTTTTATTTTTTTATGTAAGTTTCATTGTTGGGTTATGAAATATTCATCACATTTTCAAACTTCATCGTACGCATATTTTTTGTTCAAATTTAAGGGCTATCGAGATTTGTGGCATTAATAAGATACTTAATCTTGTCATTTTATAATATTGTATAAATTAATAGATAACTCAGTTGCTATTTTACAATATTGTATAAATAAATGAAGAATTTAGTAATCAATATAGATGAATTATGTATTAACCAATATAAAAATGACATGAATTTAAATTAAATATTTTAAGTAACCTTTTATCTATATTGTAAGCATAAATATTAATAATAATGTACATTTAACCATTATTCATATCAATAACAATTATTTTGTCCAACTTGTTTATACGATTGCGATCTTTGTAACTCCAATTTCATTCTATGAGAGCTATTTTTCAAATGGAAAATGATGAATAAAAAGATAACACATACAAAAATAAAGCATACATTTTAAAGTTTATGAAATACTAATTTTTCCCATGAAACTTAAAATAATTAATCAAACATTCATGTTGTCAATTTTGTAGTTAATTTATAATATAAAATTGAGAGAAATATATGAGAGTATTTGTTTACGCAATTATAGTATTCCCTTCTTCATATAGTTCTCTTTCTCCAATGAAGCATCCTACGAAAAAAATCCACTGAGCAATTAATAACAAACAAAACGGTTGAATTTGATTTATTTAATATTACATTATAATTATA
This sequence comes from Silene conica, assembly GCA_029255685.2. Taxonomy (NCBI): domain Eukaryota; kingdom Viridiplantae; phylum Streptophyta; class Magnoliopsida; order Caryophyllales; family Caryophyllaceae; genus Silene; species Silene conica. The sequence continues at coordinate 8,908,890 of CM055315.2, read as the reverse complement.
TTAATTTAAATTTTTCCTTAAATAATTATATAAATATGACATTGAATAATAAAACTGTAAGTATATTTACCTTTAAAAAGCACAACTCCACAGATCTTGACAGCCCCTAAATAACAACAAAACAACGTATATGTGAACTTCAAAAATGTCATAGTACTTCATAACCAATAGAACTTAAAAAAAAACAATGATATGAATGATTATTTACACATACAATTCTCTCGGTGATGAGGTAAATAAAATATTGGCTTGAATTTGGCTCACAATTGTTGTCTTCCATCAAATATTTATAGCCAATTGATGATGCATTTTATGATTTTTGGACGACTTATATTTATTATTATTATCAAATTTAATATATACATAAATATGTAATAATATTTTGTGACTTTTAATCATCCTTTTTCATTAGTAGCAAATTTAATAGACATAAATATGGAGTAGAGAGAAATCAAATGTAAAATGTTTGCCTTAATTATTTTTTCCCTTTTTTTATATATTTTTTTTTTACAAAATCTAGCTTGCATGAGAATTGTTGAGTCATTATTTGCCTTGCCTTTTATTTATATATTATATTTATAGATTTATATATGTATTTAATTTAATGAAATTATATACTCATTATCGTCAAATAAATAAATTAAACCATGAAATATAATCAAAAAGTAGAAACTCATGGGTAATATATTTTAAATAAATAGAGTGAATAGAAACTATAATAGCTATTATGGTTTTTTATAGACATCATACAACCATATATTTCCATATTTTAATTTTAATCTTAATTTATTTTGTGATATTATTAGATTAGATAAATGATTGCTGAAAATTTCAAGAAATGAATTAAATTGGGAAAATATATTAGTGCAAATTACGGGTGTTAATTAATATAAAGAGTTTTGATCAATTATTAACATATTATATTACAAAAATTAATTATATAAGAAAAACTTTTAATTAATTTGGTGGGGATTGGGTATTATGAAGAGTTTGAATGAATTTATTACCATGTTTAAATATAAAAATGAAATAAATAGGAAAAAATGTTAATATGAGTACTTTTTATTAATTATTAACATGTTTTATTAAAAAAAATTGTAACTATAATTATAAAATTTATTAACATATTTTATTACATAAATTTCAATAAAAATGTCAATATTAATTATAAATTACGAAATCTTGATTTAAATTTTGAAGGGTTACATAAATTTTGGAAACCAATATATTTAATATACAAAATTAATTGAAGACGAAGTCTTTGATTTAAATTTTGAAGGGTTGCATAAATTTAGGAAAACAATATATCTAATATATAAAATTAATTTAAGAATGTTGAAATATCCTTTAATATTATAGATAGGTGAATTAAATTAATTTATAGATAAGTGAAATAAATTAATGTCATGCAATAATAAATTGATAATTCATCACATAAATACGCCATGTCACATTTAAAATATGATATGTCACATTTAAATATGCCAAGTCACATTAAAATTTTGCCAAGTCACAATAAAATTTGCCATGTCACATTTTTTTAGTTACCATTTTAATAAGATTTTATAGATCTCATCTAAACTTAACCGACCTGAATAAGTTTTGAACTAAACTAAATATATAAAAAGTGAAATTAAATTAAAAACAAAAAACAGAGTATTTAAGTATTAACATATTTGAAAGTGTTTGATAAAGAAAGATATTGGACTTTGGATCAAATAACACACTTTTGTTAGGTTGGGTTGATTGTTATAATTATATCTAAACTAGGTTGTAACCCGTGAACTTTACGGGAATGTTTTTAGTAATTTAAATTAATATTGTTAATAATATAAAGAGAAAAAAATCAATTATCTTAGAACTTTAATATATGAAATTAATATTGTTAATAATTAAAAGATAAAGAAATTAATTATTTTAGAATTTTAAAATATGAAATTAATATAAAGATAAAGAAATTGATTATTTTAGTACTTTAATAATCTGAAATTAATATTGTTAATAATTTTAAATAAATATAAATACTTTTAGTTTAAAAATTACATAGCGTTATGTGAAAAATCGTGTTAGATTAAAACTAAAATGCGTTCGCATAAATTAAGACGCATACATTAATATATAAACCGAGTCGGATTAAATTAATCCGACCTATATATTTATAAGTTATAAGACAAAAAAAATGAAAAAGCAATATGAATCATCTAACTATTCATTGTCGGCACATCATTGCCCACCAAATAGAAATCATCATCATCATCATTTGTTGTTTATAAGAGATTTTCATTTTCATCACATAAACTCAAATTGAATTACTATTCTATGTTCATCTCGTCACACACTTTCCCCGCCCCCTTTCAAAACCCCTAATTATACAATCTCACACTCACTCACTAACCTCTAATCTATATAATTATATAAAAAGGCTTCTTGAGCCTCTATTGAGGTGACACATAAGCTCGTGCAAGGCTTGCCACGTGTCACTAGCCATGTATGAGGAGAAGAATTAAAGAGGCAAAACTGTTCACCTCCTTTATATAAAAAGGCTTCTTGAGTCTCTATTGAAGTGACACATAAGCTCGTGCAAGGCTTGCCACGTGTCACTAGCCATGTATGAGGAGAAGAATTGAAGAGGCAAAACTGTTCACCTCCTTATCTTTCGTCCACCCTTCATTGCCCCATTTCATTACTCCTGATTTTACCGTTAACACTAATTTATTTGACAGTTTCAGACTCAAATTCAAGTTTTATTAAGTGCAAGCGATTAAAAAGGAGTAGACAAATATTATACAAATAATAGTAGTTATTTTGTGTGACGGGCTCATACCGTGTTTTTTTTGCAAAATATGATAACTTTTTAACCAAAAAAAGTGGTCACTATTTGATTAAAAGTGATAACTATTTATAAAAAAGTTATATAAAAAGGCTTCTTGAGCCTCTATTGAAGTGACACATAAGCTCGTGCAAGGCTTGCCACGTGTCACTAGCCATGTATGAGGAGAAGAATTGAAGAGGCAAAACTGTTCACCTCCTTATCTTTCGTCCACCCTTTATTGCCCCATTTCATTACTCCTGATTTTACCGTTAACACTAATTTATTCGACGGTTTCAGACTCAAATTCAAGTTTTATTAAGTGCAAGCGATTAAAAAGGAGTAGACAAATATTATACAAATAATAGTAGTTATTTTGTGTGACGGGCTCATACCGTGTTTTTTTTTTGCAAAATATGATAATTTTTTAACCAAAAAAAGTGGTCACTATTTGATTAAAAGTGATAACTATTTATAAGAAAGTTGTCACTTTTTTGTTGGTTGCACATGAGACTGTCGTATGGTAGAATTTGTGCATAAAGAAATATTAAATTGCAAATGCTACTTGGCTGACCGAAAACATTGTACAAAATGTGTCAAAAAAATTGTACAGAATGTGTCTTCATTTTTTTCTTCCCTATAACTAAATTTAGGTATAACATATATAATAAGGGCTTAATTGAACAATTTTATTTAAATACGTATTTTGTTAAACCGATCATAGTTTAAAATGTACAGTATATTTCAACCGTTAAACTAACTACTAGGTTAAAATATATAATAGCTTAATTTAACAATATTATTTTAATACGTATTATGTTAAAACCGATCACAATTTAAAATATATATATATATATATATATATATATATATCATGCGTTAAACTAACTATTAGGTTAAAACATATAATAACATAAGTGAACAATTTCATTTAAATACGTATTCTGTTAAAACCGATCAAAGTTTAAAAACGTATATTTCATGCATTAAAGTAACTATTAAGTTAAAACATATAATAGCCTAATTGAACAATTTCATTTAAATACGTATTATATTAAACCGATCATAATTTAAAATGTATATTTCATGCGTTAAACTAACTATTAGGTACAAAAAACTAAACATGCTACAAGATATATTTTAAATGTATTTTTGAAAGAATCGTCATAAACGTCCCGTGATACGGGCAACTGAACTAGTTTAGTTATTGTTTCACATTAGGATTTAGTTTAGTAAATTAATTTCAAACCATAATCTATCCATATTTAAAATCATTCAGTTATTATTCTTTTCAGATTAGGTCAATTAATTGTGCATAATTCATGGATTCACGGAATCTTGAAATTTTGTTTAGAAAATTAATTGTGAAACATATCTTTCAGTTATTATTATGATTATGATTTTTTTCAATTTAGGAAATTTAAACAAAATTAACGTGATTCACGGAATTTACCATGATTCACAAAATTATTATTATTCTTTTCAGTTTAGTTTATTGACCCTGATTCACGGATTATAAAAATTTTGTTTTGGAAAGTAATTTCAATCAAATCTTTAGGTTATTATTATTCTTTTCATTTTAGGAAATTTATTCAACATGATTCACAGATTTTAAAAATTTTGTTTTTGAAATTAATTTCAATCAAATTTTTAGGTTATTATTATTATTCTTTTCTGTTTAGAAACAATTTAAAACCATAATCTGTTTTGTGCATGATTCACAGATATTGACCATGACGGATTTAAAAAATTTTATTGGACAATCAGTTTAGTAATATGTTAGGATATTGACCATGACGGATTTTAAAAATTTTATTGGACAATCAGTTTAGTAATATGTTAGGAGGCTTTAAATCGCGCCACGTAAGACGGAGATTGTTTAATGTGATGCCACGTCAGCAGCTTGACTTCTGCATTAAATAAATATATGATTTCAATCAAATCTTTAGGTTATTATCATTATTCTTTTCAGTTTAGAAAACAATTTAAAACCATAATCGATTTTTTGTGCATGATTCACGGATATTGACCATGTTTGACGGATTTTAAAATTTTTATTGTACAATCAGTTTAGTAATATGTCAACTTGGCTTCTGTATTAGATAAATATATAATTAATGAGTTTTGTCTAGGTTAGAAAGCTTGTGACGGATATGTCGAGAATTTGTTTGGAGTTTTATCCATAAGTTGTGCAAAAGATTACCGAAATTAATCCTTATTCTTCCCGATTTCCTTTCCTTTGTTTCTATGCATCTCATCTGAATTGATCGTTTTGCGCAATACTATTTAATTATTACGGAGCACGTAATATTATTGTTCTGTATAGACTTACACATCTCATTTAAATTGATCATCCTGTCCGTCATAATAGTTCCGCATAGCCTATCAAAGCTTCAACGGTTGATCTATAAGGATAAGTTGTTGATTTATGAAAGCATGTCACTTGGGATCAATATGGATCAGGGTGAACAGAATTGGATACATTATAAAATTCTGCAATTAGGCTTTAAATAGGACCAGCGTAAATATTGCAAATACGACCAACTTCCCGGACAATGCCAATGTCTGTCAATGCTTCCTCTGCAAAGATAGGGAGCACGTTAAGCTACAAAATACAAAACAATACCACTTCCCTTCTCAGATCAAAACAACAGGCTTTCAAAAACTTATCATTAAGCTGTCAAAAGAGGTACATCATCCAATATATATATTCAAAAAAGCTACACGCATGCCATTCTAACAAAATCCCACCCCCCTTAACACCCATATATAACGTTCACACCAGTGATATACAGCCGCCACAGGGCCTGACTCCACCAGATGTACTTCTCTAGTTTTTTTGTTTTAAACATCATACGGAGTATCTTTTACATGGGACTAACCACTCAACACACTATTATCATATACAAGCCTGAAGCATTGGATGAAACTTTTGTTTTTGTTTTAGATCTATGTGTAATCGACATAAAGTCACCTCAGAGAAGACCATCAACAAATCTTAGGTCACACATTAAGAATTGTACATTATATGCCTCGTCTAGTTTCAAACAGCGTTATAATGATAGTTGGAATCCAATATAGCATTGTTCACAGTTCTGCTTTAAAGATCGTTACCATATGTGTCTAGACTATAGTGTTTCTTCTTAAACTAACCGTATATCATAAAACACCTTACATATCCCCATATAGTTCTCAAACACAGTGATGTCTTTCCAGAATGAAAGACCCATACATAAATAAAAGAATGATCCAGCAATCACGACGATCCTCCTTCAGACCAAGTTAGAGTAAAGTGCACTATAATATTTTAGCATGCTACTTAAACACAGGATAACGAGTCACCACTAAGTTTCATGCACATTTTCATAGCGCAGGGACACAATGCGTTACCAGATTCACTTAAGACTTAGATTTCGCATACCTTGCGTTTGTTATGCTTCCTTTCCATGCTGCTTGAACCACCAAAACGTTTCTTTGATCCATCAGCATCATCATCCCCTAAGGGCAAAGCTCTGATCTCATCACGGAAATCAGCCAGGCCAAGTAATCTATACCAGATAATTTAGAAATAAGTACAAATAGTACAGAAATTAGGCAAACATCCTACGTTCAAAACAAAATATGAATATGGAAGAGCATGTACCCGTTAGATCTCTGTATTTGTTTCATCCTCGCTTTCTCTCTTTTTGTAATAGGAGCACGATTGAATTGCTCTTCTTCTCTTTGTTCTCGTTTCTCCCACTGTTCAACATACTTAGCATAATCTTTGTTTTCAGCTCCAACTCTTTCACGAACCTGTGTTATTATATCGCAACATAATAGGAGTTCAAATCAGCGTCTACACAGCTGTTAATGAACACCAATAAACACCATCAGAATAACAATAAAAAAAACTGACCTCCTCAGGCCTACCCTCTAAATCATCCATTAAACTCCTAACATAATCACTCCGCTTTGCTCCTCGTGCATCATGTTCCTCCTTCCGATTGAGCTTTTTCCTATCTTTGCCCATCTTAGCATCTCCCTCCATTGTTGTTGGAACCATTTTGACAGGCCGGTAGACACCGACGCCACCACGACCACCATCACCGTTAACCTGAAGGAAATAACAAAAATTTTCAGAAGGCAATAGAAGAACAAATGGGTAACTATAGACCAACCAAGGCCTCGACAATTCAGAGATGCTGTGAATAAGAGATCAATACTTACTTCAAGATCCACTCTAGATTCCGACATTTTGCTGACAAGATTGTCTGCGTTGGGTCTATATTTCAGTAAATCCTCAGCCTTTTTGTTCTCATCTGGTTCCTTCATAGCCTCATCCACTTTGATAGCATCAGTTGCTGTAGTTCTTAACAGTCTTTCAATAAGATAGCCACATTTCTTGTCTATAGGACGTATCTGCCAGCATGTTCCCGGTAACTCATAAATCAGACAAAGGGATATTCACTAAACCAATGTCATACAAGTATACAGCACTAACAAAGTACACATCATATCAAGAACAAGCCACATAAAACCAAAGAACAACCTTCTCTACAAGGCCTCACCCTAGAAAACCTAAGAGGAAATGTGAGTATACAAACCTTCTCCAGAAACAATCTGGTCTCTACGAGGCTTCGAACGACTGGATGCCCTTCTATCGACAATCCATCCGCCTTGCGAAGAAGATAATAGACAAGTGACTGACAATAACTTATGAGCAGTAAATGCTTCGCCTCTAAATAGCTTATCCCTTCAGCTGTTGGATATTGTTTTTCCTTTACCTGTTATTCATGTAAAAGCAAAACCCTATATCAGAGATGACTAATCCAACTTCAGTTAACAGGTAACTGAACTCTAGCCGCCACATTATAGAAACCATAAAAGCATGGATAACATATAGAATTCGCAATTGCAGTTCGAAAATTCGAATTACAAATCAAATTTGTACGAGTAAATTAACAGCATCACGAAATCAATAACCAGCATTCTGAACGGAAGTAAAATCGATTGCAAAGCCTAGGTTTTAAAAATAACCAATTCATCAGCTGCGTAAACCATCATAGTATTGCTTTCAACATTAGAATCACTCAAAAATCATCTACATACTACTAAAGTAGATAAATAATAAACAATCTACGGAGAATTGTAAAAACGAGTGAAAAACCCTAACCTTTGCAGTTAAGGCTTGAACCTTGCTTGTAACTGTATCTAAACCAACCTTCATCTCTTTCAACACCTTAATTAAATCAGGCACTTCACTGTCGTCATTATACAACAATTGAAATAATAATGTATCAGTAAACCAAATACAGAAATTTACAGATGCTAAATTAGATAAGGCAGTTAAAATCAAATTCAGGAACTTACTTGCGTATCTTTTCGGAGCTGATCAAAGTAGTGTTAGCTTCGTCCATGTCAGAGTTTTGCGTGCTAGAAAAAAGACAGGGTACTGTTCTAATGTTATTTGCAGATTACATGACACAAGTGACATCACCAGCTAACAGATTCGGTCGACTGCCTAACAACTCACGAATCAGTACACGGATATTCTATCTGAATTCACTTGAAATATATAGAAAACACTTTTACTACATATTGGGTACAAAATGTAGCATATTAGTAACGAATTGGGCAACAACAACAAAACAAAGCCTCAGTCCAAACATGAATCATTATCTAAAACCCTTTAAGCATGAATCCAACAATACAGCGAATGGTACGGTAAATGACATCACAAGAAATTCCAAACCCTTAACATTAAAAAAAAAAGTCGGTTATCATTAAACACAATAACGCTGTGCATATCCCATATCTGATAGATCAATTTCACTACTTTTTCAAACTAATTGCGGAAATGGTGTTGAATGGCAATAACTGACGGAATCCGAACCAAAGAACTAATAAGTGAACTCACAACAAGAGTTTCAAACGAAATAATTTTGTAGGCTACTTTTTTACCTTTAAAATTAATACTATTTGGTTTCATAGGAGGCCATTACTGCCTCAGGAAATAAGATAAGAGACAAAGGCGTCGAGAATTTTAAAATTTTCATGAAAACAAAGGTCACAAATGGTGAATGAAGGAGTTTATGATTGCTGTACTACTAAATATACCCGATTATAGAACCCAACAGCTTCATTATACGAAAAAGTAGTACTCAAATGGTAGGCAATGTTACTATTACAATTAAAACACATACAATATACCCTTAATCCCATTACAAATACTTCAACCCTATTAAACCACAAGAAAAATATTTGCAATTCTAAGCTAAAAGTCTGTGCTCGAATAAACCATCTTAATTTAAAGGGCTATTCTACGGTGTATCCCGAGCTTTCTGGTTTTCTAAGTTATACCCATTACTTATTTCTCAGTCACGAGATTGTTGAACTCTCCTTTAACTGTATATCAAAAATAACTTTTGTCAAAGACAAACTACTATTAAAAATATCCACTATTATCCAATATGAAAAGTATCACAAATCTCTTTTGATAAAGACAAACTACTATTAAAAATATCCATTATTATTATTTACGAGTTTAACGGGTAATTTGGCGAACTAGTAAGTAGTGGGTAGGTTATCGAGTAATTGGAATGATAAATACTGGATAAAACATCCTGATGATACAAATATCAAAAGAAGATCCAAAATTTTAAGCTAACATAAAATCAGAATCAAAATTAACAGCTTAAGAATCATTAAATCAAGATAATTAGAACAATTAAGGAAATTAACTTACATGTTGAAGCAACCCTGGCACTTCACATCCTACATTCACCAAAACAAACACAAACACAAAATTAAACTAAAATCAGTGCTTATCGTCAATAATAATACAACCGGGCACAGGCATAAATAGGGGGAGGGAATCGAACCCGTGATCTATTGTCACGATAATGCCATCTTAACCGCTACACTAAGACCTCGGTAGGGACGATAAGAAGGTAAAAGTGAAAAGAATACCATGAAAAAAGAATTAGGAGATTGAACAAGACGCTTGAGTTTGTGCTTCCTCTTCTCAAGCTCTGCCGGTGGGTTCAACAAATCAATGTCGTTTAAAACAAATTACGATTAGATCAATATATTCAACATAAATTAGAATTAAATAAAGATGATTGGAAGAACGAGTAGTTTGAATTGAAGGTAGTCACCATTTTTGCTGAGAAATTGAGAGAAAAATGGAGAAACGAAGGTGAGGACGAATTGGAGTGTTGAGGATTGTTGTGCGCCGAAGTGAGGCGAGGGTTTTCTAAGGGTGATGGTAGTGGACTAGAGTTTTAAAGATCTACTAGTTTTAGCCCGTGTAGAAATATACGGGTCGTTTTAATAATATTGTTATTTTAAATAGTTCGATTAATAATTCGAATATATTTCTGAAGATGAAATTTTAGACTACATGTTATAATTAATTAAGATAAAATGATGAATTAATGAGGTGGATTTAACAGAATTCATTAAAGGTTCCTGTATTAATATAGAAAAGATGCTCGTAATATTTCTAAATCTACGATTTTAGACATTTATTTGGAATACGTATTATATTGAACGATTATGGTACAGGAAAATCATCAAATATTATGCGGGACCCACCTGAGTGAATTAAAAAAAAAAAATTAAAGCTTGTATGAATGATATGGCGCAAGCACAGCTTGAGAAATGATTTAGTATTTATATAGATAAGATTGGTATTATAATTGGCTATCCGATTCATGGATTCCGTTGAATAAAACTGAATCGGGATAAACTAAGGTAGACGTGAATTTTTGAAAAAATAAAAATTAATTAAATTTGAAAACGTATTTCTTTGATAAAGAATTCAGAACTCTAGTTTTAGAAATGTCTAACTTTCGCATTTGTTGTTTAACAATTGATTCTCACTAAATATAATCTATCTATATATGTCATAAGCTAACAACCAGTCGAATAGTTAACAAACGATAAGAAATGAGCCGCAAACTGGTAAAGAGTCTTGTTTGTGACGAAAAATATTCGTTATAAGTTAAAAACGGATACTTTAGTCTCATTAAAAAGAGAAGGTGACCATGCAGCTGGGAGAAAATGGAGCATCATATGGATAATGCAACTTTCATTACGTGAGAGCAAGGATGGTGCTCGTCTTCGGCTTGCGATAGATAGTGTCCGTCTTCAATGAGAATTTGTGAGATCCCGGATAGTGTGCAAGTGGTGGTTTTGTAGTGCTTTCATCACAAATTTTCATTTATGACGGCATATTCGTCGCAAACTTGCGACGGGTTAAGTAATACTCATATGGAGAGATAAGACAAAAGTAGAATATCTCGGTAGTATCAAATTGTTTTGTCTTTTCTGCCAACATGGATAGTATTTAACCCGTTACTAACTTGTTAGGAAGGATATACTCGTAACAAGGGATACTTGCTGGTTTTTGTAGGGTTGTTTGTAGAGGACTTTAGACCAATTTTATTACATAATCATTGTTTTTTTTTATTTAGAACATCAAATGCTCAAACATGAAATTACTGAATTGAACTCAATTAATCTGATTTAAACCGTGATATTAACAAATTTCAAGTAAATTAAATAAAATGAAACTTATAAAAACTGAAATTAAACTCAAAAGTACAAGGTTTATAAGTTTTGACACATTAGAAAGATGCAGCACCGCTCTTTGGATCAAATAACACACTTTTGTTAGGTTGGGTTGTTTGGTACTTCCTCCATTCCAATCAATTCTATACATTTGCTTTATTCATGCTTGCCAATACCCGTTTTCTTTTGTTCATATATTTAGTTACATATCGATATCAAATAACACACTTTTGTTAGGTTGGGTTGTTTGGTACTATAAGTCTATAACTATATTTGCACCAATTAGGAATGATAATAAAGCTAGACAATACGCTAGTAATTTGAGCTCGACGTGGACTTGGCTCGGCAACACCACTAATACTAACGTATTTCAAATTATGACTAGGGATGTCATTGGGCGGGTACAAGCGGATACCGCCCCGCACCCGTCCCAGTTGGGGCGGGGACGGGTAGAGCTTTGACGGGTGGTGGGGCGGGGACGGGTAAGGAAATTGTACCCGCCATGGGTAGTGGGGCGGGGATGGTTTTTGCGTGTTACCCACTTCATACCCGCCTACCTGCCAATTATTACAAAAATTAATAACATTATTACGATAATTTTACAAATATTATTTTGTAATAATTAAGACGTAATGGTAAAATAGCTATTTTATAAAGTATTTACGAACTTATTTGGTAAATAACTAAAATTATAAGTATAAACAAATTCCTTAAAATAGAAATTAATAGTGATTAAACCAACTTGTACGAAAAAAAGATCGGAAAAGCTTATGATGTGGCGGCTTAATGGGTTGGTGGGGCGGGGATAGTTTTGGAAACTTGTACCCGCCATGGGTGGTGGGGCGGGGATGGTTTTGGAATCTTGTACCCGCCATGGGGATGGGGCGGGGATGGGTATGAGGTTTTCTCGATGGGTACGGGTACGGGGGAGCCTATATCCAGCACCGCCCCGCCCCAATAACATCCCTAATTATGACTAATTTGGTATATTCTTATAATAGGCTGGTGCGAATAGACTACATGTTACGAGTATGTTGCCACACCTTTTTATAAATTTGAATACAAAATGTTAAGATAAAACTAGCTTGACTACATCCTCGGGTGGCTTATCTGGTCTACGTGGTTTGCAGGCTATCACATATATCTGAGAGTTTATCCAGTATGCACCGAAAATAACGGCTGTATGTTTACTCGTCCCAAAAAAAAAACTAGCTTGACTAATTGTCAAACTAAAACTCAAGATTGAATGGCACAATTTCCAAACAACAAAGAAAACATTTTACGTTACTATTCTGGGTGTCACTATTAATGTAATCCAACCAAATTATTAGGATTCAGGAGTACGGAGTACCCAATCTACGTTATTAACCTAGGTATCTGGTGTCGCTATTAATGTAATCAAACCAAATTACCAAGAATTCCCAATCTTCTTTTCAATTTAAAAGAGCCGAAATTTAACTAAATTATAGGAGTATTCAATATTAGCTGAACTGAAGTAGGCATTACGTTGTGAAGAAGTGAACTAAACTCAGCTAAATAAAATTGAGTTAAATTAACTCTAAAAAATAATATTGACATTTTACATCAAGGATAACTTTTGAAAAACTCCAGCCAAAAACTCAGGAGGAGCACCACCATTATTGCCTTTGCCTTCTCCAATTTTAGATGAGTTGCGAGAAGCAATGGCAAACAGTTTGTTTAGCTCCTCGTCATTCATATATGCTAAATATATATGCTCTCGTGTTATCATGTCCCTCCTCTTCTCCTTCGCCATGTTTCCGGCCGACTCCAATACCTGTTCATGAATCATTTTTCTTTCTTTTAGGCCTATAATCATATACTCTCTTCGTCCCAATTACGTGTTTTACCTATTGACGGAGCCACGGAGGTAGTATTATTCTACGTGAGATATTTAGACTTCATTTTGGAAAGAAAATCATTAATGATATTGTCCATATCGCAAAAAAATAATGTAAAACCATCTATAGTTCTATACAAGTCGATGAAAAAGTGACCCCTTGTTTTGTAAGTAGAGACTAGATTTTGGTAGATAGTGATTACTTTTGTCAACGGAAAGATGGCTGTTTTTAAAAAAAAGATACTATTTATCACAAAAATAGTCACACCAAACGACCTAAAAATTGTTTTTGTCATACAAGTATAATTTAAATTTAGGGTATTTATATAAAAACGATAGTAATATTTTTAGATTTAGGAAAAAGATGGTAAGTCACCCACGGCCACGACCTCGTCCTCCAAATACTAGGATGGGGTTTGATAGTATGATGGTATGAGTTTTAAATCCGTACTTGTCGAATCTTGTTTGGTTCACCATAAGTTATAAAAACGGGGAATGGGGTTTGAATCCCTTCGTGGGTATGAGATTTCAAAGAATTAGGGTTGGAATTTCAAAATCACTCAACTAAATACTTAAATGGACTCAATCCCTTCCATTTTATTCCATAATAGTCAACCGAACACCCCTAGGTCAACAAAACCATCTCTGTAACCCTAACTATCCATCAAAACCCTAAAACCTTTGAAGATAGGAATTAAGATATTTTGTAACCCTTAACCTTTTGATAATAACAAAAAAAATTAGGGTTCCATACTTGGATACTAGGTTTAATTTAATTCATTATGGGATTTGAATCCGAAAAAGAAAGGGGGAGATTGAGAAAAGAGAGGTGACCTCAGTAGCAAGGTATTGAAGAACGGCAGTGAAGAAGACGGAAGCATTAGACGAGATTTGAAGCGGATTGGGTCGCTTATGCATATGCCAACGTACCCTCTTCACCGAAAACTGTATTCCCGCTTTTTGAGTCCTTTCACACACCACCCTGCCGCTGATAATCTTCGCCATTTCTTCTTCATCAATCGACATTCTTCTTCTTACCAAAACTGCAAAAACAGAGAGAGAGGCTTCTAACTTGTATGTGACTCTGTGTTATGAGTTTATGACGAGGGGAAAAGATTTTAGAGGTTGAGCTTTGAAGGGGGTATTTTATATTTATAGGGAAGAAGGAAGATATAGTTAGTTTTGATTCTGTATTGAGATTTCTTGTGAATAATAATGCAAGGGATATTCTACATGGTACCCCTCAATTTTTCGACTTTCTACATGGTATCCTACATTTTTTAAAACATACATGGTACCCCTAATTGTTGTCATTATCACTACGTGTACCCCTAAACTTTATTTTCCATCAATTAAACTCATTTTTTAAGCGTTAAATGATTACTTAGACGCATAACCAAACTTGACATATATCATCTCATGACATAAGGACTCTATTAGAATTAATATCCATTCTTTGGACGTGATAATTTGGCAAAGATCAATAATTTTTCCTTCACCTCTTTTTTTAGCACATATATATCTATAAATATTAGGATCGAGATGGATATTGAGCCTAATAGAGTCCTTATGTCATGTGCTAATAAATGACAAGCTTCCTTACGCGTTCAAGTTATCACTTAAAGCTTTAAAATGAGTTTAATTGACGGAAAATAAAGTTGAGGGGTACGCGTAGTGATAATGAGAACAATTAGGGGTACCATGTATGTTTTAAAAAGTGTAGGGGTACCATGTGGAAAGTCAAAAAATTGAGGGTACCATATAGAATATCCCATAATGCAATTTGCAGGCTATCACAAATATCCGCGGGTTTAACCAGTGCGCACTAAAAGTAGCGGCTGCGGGTCCCTCGTCACCAAAAAAAATAATACTTCCTCCATTTATAAGTGTTCTTCCCATTCCATTTTGTACTAGGCAAAATAATAAAGAAATGATAAAGTAATGAAAGGAAGCTAATAAGTGGGTTAGTAATGAAAAGAAAGTATTTTTTGTAATAAAAAAATGATAAAGTTGTAATTTGGTTGTCTAAAATAGGAAAGAAAAGAAATGGGAAAGAAAAGAAATGGGAAGAAAATAGGTAATTTGCCAAATAAGGGAAATGAGAAGAAAATAGGAAAATGGAGGAATTTGCATGACATCGAGTTGTTATGACGGAGTTGATCAATTTTTATACTCTAACTTATTTTCGTCCCTATATTTTTTAATTGAGTTTATGTATATATTTTTTAAGTTTTTAAATTATTCTTTTATGTATATACTTTTTGAGTTTTTAAATTATTCTTAGATGTATACTAATTTTCTAAGCTTAATATATTTGTAAAGGACTTTATAAGATTTACAATATAATTCATATTCTATTTGTTTAAACTCGAAATTTTATATTAAAAACTCAAAATATGTACCGTTACTCTGATCTATTTTATCCTTAGTTTATTTCCTTCTAACGAAATAAAATAAGTGTAATCTATTTCCTAGCATAAGAAAGTAACAAAATGGAGGATAGTGGACCAAATTTGCAATTTTTATATCATACACCCATATACAAATACACTCATTGATTATGCATCATGCTCTAGATAGTGTGTAATTTAACCCTCTTTCTTTTCTAAGAGGAGTTAGAGAATTTTTTTGAACTATTGAAATTTTACATTGATATGTTAATCTAAAAAATATTACTCTTTATTGTGAAGTAGACAAAAAAATATTACTCCCTCTAATTTAGAGTGATGATTCTTTTTGGTTTGGCCACTAGAAAATAATTCTAGACCATGCAAAACACCATACCTCATATTGAATTTATTTTGAATCACAAAAAAGTTACTAAAAAAGAAAGAGAAACTATCATTCAATTAGCATCGAAAAAGAAACAGAACCATCACTCCGAATCGAAGTGAGTATATAAATCCCTTTTTTATCTAAGCATCCTTACTAAATAAATAACTTATAGAAATCAACATTTTCTTATCTTTAATAGATTCATTTGTTGATAAAACCGTTATAAAATAGACTCGCGTAAAAAGAACAGATGACAATTAAATTCCACATATTCTTATTTATGACGAATTTACTTGTGACATGAGACAAAAAACAAGTGAAAAAGACAACTAAGAAAGAATTATAAGGGATCACAACTCACAAACTTGTGACTATATGTACAAGTAGAACCGATTAAATACAACTGGCCCCATTCTCTAACGATCATGAGTCATGACAACAATCACAACAGCACTTCCATGTATCCTTGGTTACTTACTTTTAGCTTCCATAGTCAAAAGCATAATTATTCTGTTGGTTTTTTAACATGTAATTTCATTTTTAAAACCAACTAATATACCCCTAAACTACTACTCCGTACTTGACAATTATTATCTACCTTTTCTTCTAACTTCTCATCTCAGAATTACTTAAAATATGATTTATTTTGCTTCATTTTCTTATCTTTCAACTCCACACGATAGATTCAAAAATCACGTACTCGGCTGTGAGAGGATAAAGGGAGAAGACCGAAGAAAACTATTTCAGTTTAGGTTCAAAAATCATCTACTTACTCTGATTTTTTATGGGTTATTTGTCATACAAAATTGTTTATTTATAAGTAAAAAATATTAGTATTCGATCCTCGTATTTAGGATGAGTACTCAACTAAAATGGTACAAACACAGCATTTAAGAGATTGATTTTGAGCACTTGAGATACACGATATGATTTGTATCTAAGAATTCAAAAAAAACACCAAGGCCTGTTGACAACCGAATTTTTTTCGCCCCTTCGACAAAAACCGAACATTCAGCCCACTGGTCAAGCACATAAACACAGTACTTGAGACACAGATAGTATCCGTCTCCAATGAAATTTTATGATATGCAATTATACATACAAGGCAGGGTCCAATTTAACTGGTTGCTCATGCTTCACGACTCGCGAGTCATGACAGTCAACAGATGTATACAAATGAAGCGTGGTAGAACAGTAGATCATCAAACGAATGATGGTCCCTCCTTAAACCGAAAGATTGCAACTATTCAGAATAACATACAGAAACAACCCTTTCGAGTAAAATTAAAATCAATCCATCAATGAATAAATAAATGAAACAAGCATATGGGTCGGTCTCACATGTAGGCAGATCAATGGGCAGGCACAGTCGCCGCACATAGTGGATTGAACAAATGATATTGTCGTGCTTCATGGAAGCTTTATAGTCTCAAAGTTGCTACAAAATTTGTAGTCCACTGTTTTTGTTATGTTACCACACATACAACAAACACGGATTCATGGTGGCACAATGATTGAACAGAAACAAAGATTCGAATGGCTTAATTACATTATATTCCGCTATAGCAAAAATTTACCTGGGAATTTTGGGTTTATTGTATCAAGAAAATCATATATCTACTCAAATAAGAACTACGGGTATCATCATCATCATCATCCAAATCTCCAAAATTCCACGGAAATAGTCAGCCATGTTAAAAGAAGAGAGCATGCACATCTTATTCCAATTCCAGACGTTTTTTCATGGCCTCATAAACCATATAAGTAATGCTTGCAGATGGAATGACTTTCAAAAGGTTTGGAAACAATCCTTTGTAGAATCCCTTCCATCTTTCTTCCCGAAACGTCTTTCGAAAAACTTCGGACATGGTTGCATTTGTTGACTGATTAGCTTGCATTCTGAATAGAACAGACAGGTCGAGCTTAATATAATCCTGATATTTTGCAATAGCTGGATTTGCAGAAATTAATAGGGAAAAGATGAATTTAATTAATCAAGAGAGCTTGCTTAAGAGGACGTCTACACTCAGTCTCCCATAATCATTCAACCAGTGAGACATGAGGCACAAGGATATCCTTGTTGTTGAGCTAGGGAAATATGTTATTGTGTTCCCCATCGTTCCTTCATTATTGAGTTCACGAATATTAAAAACGTGCAAAAATGGTGTTGATCGGCGAACCTAGCCCAAAAAGGGGAGCAAAGTTTGAAACTTTGAACTAGTGACATTTTTTCAAAAGGTTTGAACCAGTGACCTGGAGATGTTACAAATTTACACTGGAAACCAACAGAGAAAACTGTAGTATTAATCATACATGGACAACACGTTATATACTGACTTTTATCTTAGATGATGAAGATTCTAAAATCTGCCACTATGCACAGAGTAACCGTTTATAAATGCCCGGCTTTTGCTAACACACTTTCAACAGTAACTGACATACCTTGTCCTGACGACCTGCAATGGGTAAACACAGGTTGCCCCCACAGCACCGGATACTGTCCCACAGCCTAATTGCACAAGAGCTCCAGGTTCTGCATATATTGAAAGTTAGGTTATCATGAAACATAATTTGTCATACAAATTCTCATGTGAAAGTCTTTTGATAATTTATCATGAAAATGGTCCATGTGAAAACTAATTGAGGTAGCTATACTGTAAGATAATGGGCTAATGGTTAAATGGAAAGTTAATCACATGAGTCCGTCTTTCACGTTTCAACAGACGTATTGTTTATCGTGAAATAAGAATAGATATGCAAGAATTGAGAAACGAAGAACTTACCGCTATCTGGGAACATATATTTTTTAGCCAAATCCTTGAGTGTTTCATAAGCAGCTAGATCAATTCCCGCATAAGGAATAATACCAATAAGAGAAGGAAAAAGGCCCTTGTAGAAAGCTCGTGAGCCCTCCTTAATCCAGATGTCCCTAGTTAAAGATCCTAATTTAGGCACTTTCCCGTCTATGCATTCATGGGTCTGTAACCGGGTTTTTACAAGATCCATCGGGTAGATAACGGTCTGAGCAACTGCACCTGCAAGGCCACCAGAAACAAGGCGGCCAGCTGTCCCAATATCAGCCTTGTCTTCACCTTTAGCATCTGATATAGCACCTTTAAGCAATTCATATGTGTAAAATCTAATCGCACTCTCAGGTGCTACCTTCAGCACATTTAACCCATTTCCGCGAAAAAATGCAAAAATCTTTCCTTCCTTCCATATTTTCTTTACTGCTGGCATTATACGAGCATCCTTAGTTTCAACTTGCAACGCCACTTTTAAACGGTCTAGGGGAGCAGTAGCAGTACGAGATGCAGCACCTGCTATACCTCCTGCTATTAAATATCGGCCTGCATGCATATGCTTGCTAATCCCTTCTGGTATGACAGTTTGTTCACCGATGTCCACAAGGCAGACCCTCTCCCAATAGTGATAGATATTTGCAATAGTTACTTCATGAGGATATAGAAGGAGAAAGTCTCGCCACTCTTCAAAAGTTATGACACCATTATTATCCTTATCAACACGCTCAACAAAACGAGCAAGTTCTTCGTCATCAATCTCAATCCCTACATAACAGAGACTGCTGTGGCTTATAGGATGAACAGAAGAAAGGGAAAAAAAACACAATTAAAAGGATGCAACCTATTAAACCGTCTATCAAGAATGCAGTTTAAACTAGGCTGCTAATTAGAGTGTGAGGTGTGACATAGGCCTGCGACAAACAGTTTGCAGTAATTTCCTTTACTCATTATTTTGCCTATTATTTGGCCTGAGCTGTAAGGTACAAGAAACCATTGATAGAGAATATTCCATTCTAATATGCAGCAACGAACAAAGCATAAAAAGCACCGTCACCTTGATTAACACAACCATTTATGGGGATGAATCCTCAAAACCTAAAGTTACCTCCAAAGATGACCAAAACATCCGGTCACGACTGTTGATTTAATATGGGGAAAAAAACATGCTATACTAATGCTTATTACAGCTAAGTTTGAACGCAACTTTAGCACTCCAAGTCTCAATCTGGATAGGAAGTAGTCATTAGGACACCACCATGCTTAATAGACTTGTAGACGAGCACGTCTTTCTCCTGCATCTTGGCCTCACTCGTGCAGGCGGTGTGTGGCATGAGAAGCTCACAAGGTCACTCGTCTAAGAATTCTACTCACCAAGCAAGCTTAACTTTGTCATTCTTAGCGCACAAGCTTCTGAAGTGAAAGCGCGCCTTTCTTAAGTATTGTATTCCCTTTAAACACTCACCTAAGCTCCTCAGTTTTCAACCAAGCTCCACGGTATCAGGGGTACATAATACTTGGCTATTGTTATGGTCGATATGTTAGTTTCTAAAATAAGGGAAAACTTGTGACCTAAAAACCTGCTTAACAGATAGGAGCTATAAGCCTATAAGCCAGTGATGGTGGTTAATAGAAGGTCGGAAGAAAAGTTAGATGGATATAACAACGCAGATTTAGTTCGGCATTACAGAGAAGAAAGATGCCCTTCTTTCTCCTCCGCTTTTATGCATAAAACGAGCTCCCAACTTAAAAATTACAAAGATATAGCCAATTTCCCTACAATAGCTATCAAAAGGCAAACCAACAGGTGGAATTGTATTACTAATCAATGAAAGACGTAAAACCAAATAAGATGTGAAATCCCATACAAATCAGTTTGGGTTTCCCCGGCAGGGATTATAGAGAGTCCACATTATAAGCTCAAGTGAGGCTCCATCCTAAACAAGGAGTAGCCCCATATAAAGTGACAACTCCCACCCTTCTTCTTAACATGGGACATTAGCAAATGGGGATTGGGGACCATATCATAAGAAGAGCATGTTAACACTTAACACAAGGCCTTTGAATTATCGCCGAATTCTAGTCCAACAATACAAGGCTAAACAAAAAACCGATCACAGCCAAAACAACCTATAAAGCAAGTACATTCTCCCACACACACGGGCGCGCTACAATTGACAAATCATAAATGAACCAAGTTTGAATTAGATGATATGATGGATCATAAACGACATCAAACATATCAAATGTTGTCAATAAACGCATAAATTAAGATAACGACGCCAAATTTACCTGCTTTAACAAGAGCATCATAGAGCTCTTCAGGCAAAATACACCCATTATGCTCAACATCAATAGTCTGAAAAATACGATACAATTCAAGCTCCTTATCATCCATATACCTCCTAAACTCATGATAATTAACCCTACCATCATGATCAGCATCACAAACATGTAACAAATCCCTAGCATACTTATAATCAGACGGAATATGAAGCGCAGTTAAACCCGCCTCAATCTCAGCATAATCCAAATACCCAGTACTCGACTTATCGAAAAAACTAAACAAACACCTAATCCTCACCTCCCTCTCCTCCTTAGTCTCCTGCAATGCCAACAAAACATGTTCCATTGACACTGGCCCTGCTTTCTTCACTGGATTACACCCCTCACACCGCCTCGTTTCCCCTTCATTTTTCACCTTTCCCTCCATTTTTCGACTGTGAAAACTCGAATACAATCTCCACCTATTTAAGTATCCATAATTATAACCCTTCAACCAAGCTCAAGACCATACAAATTTCCAAATTTGGAATTTAGCAATTCAATTCCAGTCCAATGTCGGCCAATATATAATCATAATTACAAGGAATATGGTATGGTAATATAAAAATACAAATTCCACAAGCTTGCTTTTTGAATTTTGACCCTTCAAACTGAAAGGGTCAAATAAATTAATAATAAGAAGATGAATAAAGTGATCAAACCCTAAATTAACGCAATTGAACAGTGAGGATGACGGAGTTACTGTGGTGGTGTAACAATGGCGGAATAGTAGATCGGGAATTGGAGGTGGTCGGAAACAATGACGAAAGTTGTCGGAGACACGGCGGAGGAAACGGCGGAGATGACGGAGGAGAGAGAAGGGTGGGGAAAAGGGAATGTGATGCTGGAATTGTTGATGATTGATTTGATTGGACAGTGTGTAAAATGGGTGATGTAGATTGTAGAAGAACAAGGTGGAATCAGCCCACTGTCCACCTGCTGTTGCCAAGGATTTTGTATTCTATTTTATTTTTGTTGTAGAATTTTGGTCATCATTTTTAAAATTTGTGGAAAAGAGTAGGCCACCAAGGGACAAGGGTTATTCGGGTCGATCGGGTTATACGAGTCGGTATTCATTAATTATAAATTTATAATGGATAGTGATTGTCCTGATTGATGAGTATAAGGTTTGGTGAGGAAAAAAACATACATCGGATGTGTTATCTCACATTTTTTTTTTTTTTTGAGCATATGAGTATATTTTTTTAGCTTATTACTTCATGCTTTATTTGTTTTCGAGCATATGTATATTTTTTTCCGAGCTTATTAGAATTTATAAGTTTGATTTTTTTTTTGTCAAAACTAAAATTTAACCAAGTTTATAGGTAATGTTTTTGAGTTTTATTGTAATTTTTTGAGTCTAATGTTTTAATAACTGAAATCGAAAACTTTATAACAATACTCGTAGTTTTAAAAATAAAAACTCAAAAACATTACTATGATGTTCAAAAACTATAAAACTGGTGTTAGTACATTGAATGTGTGATCCTCCTGCTAAGGTCCAGTTGTCGTGAGATAATCATGTTCATTCGTTTGAATTGGTTTTATATCGAGTATATTTTTTATATGGTGTATTTTAAGGTTTGAATAACAAATTCATGTTAAAGCTACATGTTGATGATCTTAATTTATTAAGAGATTGATAGATTTCTAATATTCGTCGGGTTAAGTCGGAAGATAGCTCATCTCAAAGTGGATTATTTTTAAGTTAAATTGGAATTAATAAGGTTATTTTCAATTATCAGTTTGGCTTTCGATCGCTTTGGTTCATGCACCAAATTCTTGAATTTAATCGGATTGAAATGAGTTAAATTTAACACAAATTCGTGTTTAAAAAACCGGTCAATTAGCTAATAAGACAAAAAGCACAAAATGTTAATATTAGAAAAAGCATACTTATGCCATATATGTAAACATGTACTTGTATGTAGTATGTTATTTAACCTGTCATAGTTTTAAAATATATATATCCGTTTTTAAAGAGTTGAAGGACTATTATAAATTTAAAGTGTTTGGTTCTATCATCATTTCATTTTCTAACTAAAAGATGTCGAATTAGAAAAGGGGAAGTAATTGTCAAGGCATGTTCGTTACATGTGCTCGTTATGTACCATTATTTCATTATCAACGCGTCTCCCTTTAACCACAAATTCTTATATAAGACGGACATACCCGTCGCAAGCTTGCGACGGGCCAAATAGGTACCATATTATAGCAAAATGGGTCTGGGTCAGATTTACTAACAAATAAGATCTCGCAATGTGTGATGTTTGTGTTTTAATGTTGATATATTTAGGCATTATGTATGATGACTACAATGTTCTTTATTTTGCCGACATATATTTTTTTTTTTTAAGTAGATATGTTCTATTCTTTAACTGTTATGTGTATACGTTACATAATGTTATATATTACGTACACATGGTTATGCTGCTTTGTTGTTACCTTTTGTCATTATGTTTACCCTCAGTAGTGTTGACATTATGGTTTAGTTAGTTAACATACGAAAATTTATGCTGTGTAATTAGATGTTGATATACTTATGTATTATGTGCATATATATTACACATGTTGTTAGACTGATTTGTAGTTGTCATTTGTAATTATGTTTCCCTTCGATTGTGTTAACATTATGCTTTAGTTTGTTAACATTATGCTTATGTTTGTTAACATGTTGTCTATGTTTTGTTCTTTAACTGTTATGTAGTGTACATTCCATCTATCAGCCACAAGTGGTATGTATTCGACCCATTTAACTGATATTTGGCCCGTCGCAAGCTTGCGACGGGTATGTCCGTCTTACAAAAAACGGACACCCCTTTAACAGATATATTATTCGTCATAATTTACGACCGGGATAAATATTATCCATGTTGATGGATAAGACAAAATAATTTGTTACTATCTAAATATTTTACTTTTATCTTATCTCTCCCATATTACTCTTATCTGACCAGTCGCAAATTTACAATGAATATGTCCGTTACAATTTAGAATTTGGGTTCATTATTACTGGGTATAGTGGCAATTGTTGGTTGGAGAGAATCGAATGCATAGATACTCCAACTTTCGGTCATGCGTCATGTACTTTATACATATGTAAGTAAATTTCCAAAGTTTGTTGGGGAATGAAAGACCCAACTGCATAGAAAATACCTATTTTTAAAACGGATTATAAACATATTTGGTCTAGTTTGTTAAAAAAGAGTTTTTTTATTATTCAAATAACTCTTTTTAATGTGTGATAAATTTTATGTGATAATGATTTACATATTAACTAGTGTAACATGCGTGAAAAATCACGGGGTTGTATACTTTTTTTAAAAGCATACGACAAAGTATAGTTATTATATAACTAAAATTGTTCATAAAGTACACCTTGAAGTTTTCGTTTTATCAGGATCGTTTAATAATTTGTGAGTGTTTTAAAATTGTTAAACTTATTGAAAAAAATAATAATTGTGAGTTAATGCCACTGTTGGCCTGTTGCTATTTCAAATGATGTAAAATAGTGGGCATTAAAATACGTTATTACACCAACACAATCCTGGCAAATGAAGGTCTCTCATTCATAATGAAGGTATGTCTCACCATTTTATTTCTAGTGTAACACCCGTGAAAAAATCACGGGGTTGTGTACTTTTATTTTAAAAGAAGACGACAAATTATATTTAGGAAAAATTATAAATAACCACCACGTATTTGCGTATTTTTACAAATAACCACCATGCATTTGTAATTTTACAAATAATCCCCAAACTTCATCAAAACTCCCCAATCACCACCGTATATCTGCCCCGACACTTGTTTTTCTTATTTCCCGACTCGTTAGATAATGTTTTCACCTAAAATGGCCATAATACCCTCCCCCATTACTCTCAATCTTAAACATCCCTAAATCGCCAGAAATACCAAATCACCATCCCCAAATCGCACCAACTCGATACTCAGACCACCATGGTCGAAGCACCGAGCATCAACAAGTCCATTAAACATACAATCGCTGCCGATGAAGATTCCGTAGCAGCACTTCAACCACCAAATGTGATGATAAGAAACATGAGAAGATTTAGGTTGACAAAAACAACATATTTCATGGAAACAAAATTTACAATCTTATATCGGTGTGTGATGAAATTAGAGAAGATGAGAAATATAGTGAGAGCCTAACAAATTTTTACAAATAAGCTAATTGATATGTAACTGTGTTTGGGAGTAGTATTGCTAGAATTTGGTGGGCAAAGGTGTTAATTAATTTTGATAGTGATTTGGTATTTCTGGTAATTTGGAATTTAGGGATTTAGTGATTGGGACTTGGGAGTAATGGGGGAGGGGTATTATGGGCATTTTATGTAATTCTTTACTTAACGAGTCGGGAAATAAGAAAAACAAGTGTCGGGGCAGATATACAGTAGTGATCGGGGAGTTTTGATGAAAGGTTGGGGGTTATTTGTAAAATTACAAATACATGGTGGTTATTTGTAAAAATACGCAAATACGTGGTGGTTATTTGTAATTTTTCCTTATATTTAATATATAACCAACAATTTTATTTATTGAACATGTATCCTTAAAATAAAAACGAAAAAAAATTAATATATATATATATATATATATATATATATATATATATATATATATATATATATATATATATATATATATATATATATATATATATATATATATATATATAGGGTCAAGATCCCGTGGAAACTCCCTTACGGTGCGAACCGTTCGTACGGTTCACACTGTAAGAAAGTTCGCACGGGATCTTGATTCTATATATATATTGATAATAGGAGTAATAATTGTAAGACGGGATAAAAATTGAACTATTAAGACATAGTTAAAAAAGGAAACTATAAAATTCAGATTTGAGAACTTTAAAATATATGTAAATTAATTAAATAAACAAAAATAAGATAATTATATTCTATATATTAAGAACATTTGTCTCGCCATTTTAGAGATTGAAAACTTTTTGTGGAGAATATTCAACAAAATTTTGGGTATTGTTTTACAGATTCAATTTGGAAGATGAATGAAGAGGAAATGAAGGAGAATTAATATTCAACATATCTTTCACTCATCATTTAACGAGATGTATATGGAGACTAAAAGAGATTAATGGCTCTTGCAATTTTCGAGCAATGTTGAGAAAGTAAATTGGATTTTGAAAGACAACTAGTTTTGTAACCCGTGAAATTCACGGGATGTTTTGTTTCTAGTGTCATATTTTAGTACTTTAATACAATAACATACTACAATCAACTTAACTTACGATTTTCGTGTTTTAAGGGTTGTATAAAGTCAATTAGTATTTTTTAACACGGTTTTTCATAATTTAAAATGCTATATAGTAGATACACGCACCTACCAAAACTAAAGTAACTCGATGCAAATTAAAATAAATTAGTTATATAAGTATTCATATAATTACATTATACAAAACAATATTATTGTCAAGCAAGGATCTACAAAAATGAAGCTCACAAATTAGATATTAAAATTTCATCAATTGTGAAAATAACATAAAACACACGATTATGAATCTTATGACATAACTGTCTTTTCACAACCCCATAATATTGTAGTTAATACAATAATAAATTGCGGAACCAAGAATTTGAAAGGAGCAACTTGAACAACTATTGGGTCATCATTAGGCCGAATACTTCATCTGTTAAACAATATTATACAAAAATGTGTTATATTGTCTTCTTAAAGTTTTCACTTTCAGCCATGTATTTCAAAATATATATTAAATAGTAAACAATTATCGGTCATTCACGTTATTGTCGTCAATCTTTAGTTAGTACGTATGGAATATATAGTTGTTTAAGCAATTATAGTATTTCACTTCTCCGTATAATCTTCTTTCTCCACTGAATTATACTTGTAAAAAATAGTAACATATTATGGTTATTAACTTAAGTTTTCCCTCTTAAATAGTGAAAGAAGAGCGAATGAGAATCAACGCAGGGGTGTAGGTGATTTACCTTTGAAGAGATCAAGACCACAAATAATCTTCATATTCCTTAAATGAGAACAAAATAAACACATACGTGAAAGTGAAAATGTGATAAACGTTTCATAACCCACTGAAACTTCCATAAAAAATAAACAATTAGTTAATAATTTTAAATTTTAATACACTTAGCTTGATGAGGATAAAATGATATAAAATATTAGTAGCACATAATAGTATACATAGAGATAAGAAAAAAAGTGACTTATAAATTTTGCCTTCCATTTCAAATATATAAACAATTGAGTATTTTATGACTTTTAAGTATCATTTTTCATTATTCTCAAATTTAATATATACATAATTATGGATTAAGGTTCATGAATTTTGAGCATCATTTTCTCATTATTATCACTATAGGCATAAATATGAATCAAGTTTATGACTTAAGAGTTTTGAGTATCTTTTTTCATTATTATGAAATTTAAAATAGCCATAAATATGGAGCAATCAATTTATTAACATATTATATTACAAAAAGTAATTAAATAGAAAAAAAATTTAATTAATTTGGTGAGGATTAAGTATTATGAAGAGTTTTAATCAATTTGTTACCATGTTTAAATAAAAAAATGAAATAAATAGGAAATAATGTTAATAAAAATGGCGGGTGTTAACTATATGAAAAGTTTTTATTATTTATTAACATTTTTTATTAAAAAAAAATATTCTTAACTATAATTATAAAATTTATTAACATATTTTATTACAAGAAATTCAATTAAAATGTCAATATTAATTATAAATTATGAAATTTTGATTTAAATTTTGAAGGGTTACATAAATTTTGGAAAACAATATATTTAATATACAAAATTAATTTAAGAATATCGATAATATCCTTTAATATTATAGATAAGTGAATTAAATTAATTTATATATAGATAAGTGAATTAAATTAATGTCATATAATAATAAATTGATAATCCATCACATAAATTCGTCATGTCACATTAAAAATATGCTACGTCACATTTAAATATGTTAAGTCACATTTAAATTATGCCACGTCACATTAAAATTTGTTATGTCACATTTTTTAGTTAAACGTTTAATAAGATTTTATAGATATAACATGTCATCACATAACATAGATTCATACTAGCATTTTATATTGCACACGTCATAATTAAAAAAAAATCCAACAAAAAAAGAGTATTCAAAACAAAAGAAAAATGGAAAAAATATATATTACCATTATTTTCCAATTTCATGTAATGCTATTGATATGTAAGTATGTCACACTCCTGCAATTTGAATACAAACAACAAAAATAATAATTAAATTAGATTCTTATTCTAACTATTAATTCATCATATAAAAACGATAGAAACTGAAACAATTTATTTATTTCTTTATGTATATATAGTTACCTACCAACTTTCTAAATAAAAATAAAAATTGGGTTTAGTGTGATATTTATATTAGATCATTTTTGTAATTCATTATCGCATTAATATCACCAATTTATTTAGGGGAAGAAGAAAAGTTGTGAATGAGAAGTTATAATATTTATGATAATATAACTACAAAGTACAATAATGGTGATTAAAAACATACTATTAAATAAAAGAAGTAGATGATAAATAGATTATGATAAGTTAAGAACCAAAGTTGTGAGCGGAAACCAAAAAGTTTGTATTAATTTATTTTTTGTGCTTGTAACTAATATTTTACATTTTTTTTATATTTGTAAGCATGTGAATATATATGTGATCCATAATATTTGGAGATGAATTTTAAATGACATATGAGTAAGTGAGGTGTCTAGTCCCTTTTTTATATATAATGTTGTAGCGAGTTTATTATTGCAGTGCATTTTTTACTCGTCACCGTAATTTTCATTACTTGTCTACTAATCTAACCTAATACTTTGAAATCTAACTATACAATGTGAATTTGTAGAGGTAAAATCACTTTTAAAATTTGTTAACTCATCAAATATTTAATATGCACAATTATTTTAAGAATAATGATGATAGTTATGACATTTTTGTAAAACATTTTAGTATATGTATTTTATGTGTATATGAAAAGTTAATTCAATAAATTTTGAATATATAGATTAGTGTGATCATGTCACAATAATTTTTGCATGTCACAATAAAGTTTTGCCATGTCACAATTAATTTTTGTCACGTCACATTAGTTTGATATTTTAGTTTACCATTTTAATAAGATTTTATAGATTTATAGATATATATACTATGGTTTTATTATTTTTGAGTATTATTTTTCATTCTTAGCAAATTATAAAATTAGAGACTGTAAATTTTTAATTGAAATTTAACATATTATAGTTTTAAAAAAAGGCTAATATTTAATGTTAACTATGATATTATTTGTCCTCAAAACTTTTAAAAAATTATTTTTTATAAACGACGTATAAATTAGAATAATATGGTATTTATTCGTTGCTTAAAGTATTCTAACATTAAATATCGGTATTTTAAATTTATTAAGAATTCTGATTTTATTTGTTATTTAATTTATCTAGAAATTAAAAAGACCAAAGATTAATGTTTGTTAATTGTTATGCTATTCACATTTAATGTTTTAGAAATTTCTTCTTTTTCTTTTTAAATAAAAAATAGTGATGTGGCTCTATGTCATGTGCAATAAGTGATGTGGCTTCTTTTTAAAGATAGGTGGCATTGTCTACGTGACATTTTAAGTTACCTTTTAATAATATTGTATAGATTTGATAAGGTGTTTGAATTGGTAGATTAAAGTATATCTTGTTTTTGTAATTATATAATTATGGTTTTAGGATGTGTTTTAATTGGTAGTTTAGTTGAGTCGTTTCTTGGTTACCGTAGTTTATCTATTTCGGTTTTTCTAATGCGTGTCCTATAGGCACACATTAATATTTAGTTTGGCGTAGATTAAGCCTTATCCATAATTAAGATATTATTTTATCTCACTAATATTTCTCTTTTCCCAATATTACCATTTTCTCTACCGAACTTTTCATGAATAAGTTTACATATTTATAAATCAATTTCTCATTCATCCCAAATCAATTTTTCCGATTCTATAAAATATGTGGCCATCTTTACACACTTGTTAATATTTTGTTAATGGCTCACAATTTTGATCAAAATTGTTGGGTTTTGTTTTGAATACAAAAAACAATTGCCTGGAGCCATAATAAATTGTCGAATGTGAATTGGGATCATGTTATTATCTAATAACCATAGATAAATTATCAACTAAGTGGAATAACAAATTGTTGCGTTCAATATTTTTTGCTGGCCATGTCAAGTTGTTTTTTCATATTATTTGGCTATTTGTTTAAGTAGTTTAGTATACACTTCATTGCTAATTCTCCCGTTTTAAAAACATAAGATTGTCCAAAAATTGTGAATTTGTATTTTTTGTATAAAGGAGCGGAGAAAATTTAGAAATTATATCATATTCGACAAATTTAAAAATTTTGTATCGTAATAATTTAGCTTTGACATTTATTTTGAAATTGATCAAAGTGGTTAAAATTTTATTAGTACGTCAAATTGTGCAAGGTAATGGAAACGTGTGATATTGTAAATAAAAGAAAAAAAGTCAAACTCCAAGGTTGCTGAAATCATATATATAAGGGGTAAAAAAGATTAAGTGAGATAAAATAAGATTTAGGAAAGATAAAGAATAAAAAATAAATAAGGTAAAAAAGATAAATTTAAGTAATTATATGGTTGGAATGTTAATTAATAAGCTGATATTTAATGAAAGCTGATATGACTGTTATTATTCACGTTATTGGCCGAGAAAAAAACTAAAATTATGAGGTTGAATGAGAGATTTCCAATAGCCTAATTCTGAAATTTGGTTGCGTCACATCAGCAGTTTTACATTTTACTTTTATATATATAATAATAATAATGAATAATGATAGACATAATCTTTAGTTTCCAAAGTTGAGATTTTAATCAAAAATTATTTTAGTTAGGCCATTTGCACAGGGCCGATTTGCACAGGGCCGATCTTGAATATTTTTAGACCCTAGTCAAAATTATAAAATAGGGCCCCAACTCTTTAAAAATATTTGCTGAAATAATTCATATGTCATTGTCTAATACTACAATTCAATTAACAAAACAACTAACAAACTTGATTGATTGGAAAAGGTAAACAAATAAATTTTATTTGAAAATGTGTATTACATGAGAAAAAAACCGACAAATATATATTTATAGGCTAAAAACGTTTAAAATATCATGTGGATAAACTCAATTTTGTTTATTTGTTAGACACAAAACTAAACAATCAAATTTTATACTCTTCATTCCAATGGAATGCTCTCTTGGGCCGGGTAATAATATTTAATGTGGAATGACTTTATAGTGTTTTTTTGTGGGAGTATTCTTGGAAATAATGCAGTTGCAAATTTGCAATGATATCATTGTAACTACAATAAATAGAAGAATATATTTTTATCAGTTATTTTACCAAGTATGGAAGGAAAACATTAGATTAAATTGTACAAAAATAAAATAAGGGAACAATGAATAAGAATGAAGGAAGTATATGTCATGTCAGTATTATATTACTAACATGATGAAAATGATTGTAAATTTGTAACGCACTTAACTCCATTATATCATTTCAGATGTATCGTTTGGAAGCCTTGATTCCTTCCACATTTATCTCATACCTTATTTGTTAACTAAATAAAAAATTATCTACTTTTTCTCAATATAGACACGACGTTAAGTTAGTAACTGACTGAAATCCAAAAGAATAATATATCAAACATTACATTGCAACTTATTTTAATACACTATAATTACAAGTTATTTGCAAGAAAACTAGTAAAATATAAACTAGTTTTTGAACCCGTGTACTGCACGGGTGGTAACGTAAATTGATAATTTGAGTAAATCTTAAGTATATATTTTTTGAACCGGAGGCGTGATGTTATGAGTATATTTTAGACGGTATCGTCCATCTTTTTCTATTTGCTAAAGTGCAAGTATATATGAAAAGAAACGATCACCATACAATAGTATCGTGCCAAACATTCAAATACGAACTTGTGTCTCAGACACAACATAAATAGACACTTGCTAATAAAAGTATATTTTAAATATTTCTATATGAAGTAATGACCTTGCTAAAATTATTAGTAGATTCTATGTTTATACTTATATTGATATAACTCGTAAATAATATAGTACCTTGTATATGGGTCGAGTTACATTCATTTTTTTGACAATCAAACTTCAATTCAAAAAGTTAATTATGAATTTTAAAAAACTAAAGTTATAAAAATATATAGATTTACCCTTTCTAAAATTAGTAAGGTAAATTTATAGCATACAAAATAATTTTCTCTTATCAACATAATAATAGATACCTCAAAATAAAACAAAACAACAAAAAAAATAGGGAATAAATGTATTTTTAAAACCTAAATCAAAAAAATAAAATTAAAAAAATTAAAAAAAAATTAAAACACATACACTTCTACGGAGCATCTGATTCCAACAACACTTTCCCTTTATCAATTATCCTCCTCTTTTCTAATCAATATTTAAGAAGTTTCACCGAACATTCATACAACACTGTTTCCCTTCCTCCTTCTCTAATTCACTCGAAGTATACAAAGAGGGTGGGATTACATATCATTGGTCACTAAGGTTTTTACGTATAGATAAGACGGTGTTGATTTGCTTAACAGATGTTTTAGTGGTTGTTTGAGGTTTTCGTAGTTCGGCACTTAGTAAATAATTTTCAGCCACCGTAGTTGACTTAGTAAAATTTAAAGGCACCGATATTGAATTAGCTCAAATCTTAGTGTTTCAAAATGGAAGATACTATGTTCTGTCTGTTCTCTATATACTGTATTACTGTGTTGCAGTTTCAGTATTGACACACTTTCATTAGTTTGCAGTTCATTTTGTTTGAAAGCAAATGAGGATACGCATCAGAAAAGTTGTAGTACTCTTATTCGCGGTTATAGTTTCAACTTGGCTATATCAGTCTCACCTACCCCCGTCACCACGATTATGTGGATTTCCAGGTGCCTGCGAATAACGGCACCAAGGGTAAAGCTAAAGGATGGAAGATATTTGGCGTACAAAGAGAGTGGAGTACCGAGGGAGAATGCAAAAAATAAGATCGTATTTATTCATGGTTTTGGTAATGCTAGGCATGATGTCGTAATTGTTAATCTATTGTGTTTGCAGGCATCCGTTGGGTGTAATAGGACATTGATTTTGACATTGGCGGTAATCAAATATAATGAGTGTTTTTATTGGTTGGACATTAGAAGGTTAAAGAGAAATAGGATATATGGCCAATATGGGTGTTTTTTGTAAGTTACCGACTACCGTTCATGTTTTGATGTTGGCCAATATGGAAATGACCAAAAGTTTTAATGAATTTATTAAACAGTGCAATGTTCAGTGTAAATATATTAGACTGGTCAGTTTTTGATTATAAAAAAAGTAATCAATATTATAAAATATAAGAAAAAATAAGATAATACTCGTACCATTATAGGTTGTACGCTGAACATTTTGCATAATGCAAATCATAGGCTCAGAACAGTGCCAGTTTTCAACAAATGAAAACTCATCGGTATAGTCTCCCCATACTGAACATTTCAACACCGTTTTGCTGTATGTAAAAGTTGAATGATAGTTGATTAAAAAATAATAATATAACGTGTGGAATATTAAATTTGAACCAACAACCGGTGTGTTTACTTACTTTGGATCCGTCAATTTAACGGTTCTTAGTTTTTCACCTTTGTTCTTCGACAAAGTAACTTTTTAACATCCTGTTAACTCTCCAATTACATCTGTTATAAAAACAAAATTAAACTACGAAAAATAATATACATTATCATCAATAATGAGTTGATATTAGTAATAATGAGTTTTTGTATTTCATACCCAAATAATGGCAATCAGACACATTCTTGTCCAAGATATCTTGGAAGTTACTAAACCGAAAGCCGTTATGTAAAATAATTGGCATTTGCAGGTCAACACGTGTAGTAAAACTGAAAAATAAACGATGTTTATTGCTTATAGAGACCCGAGTAACATCCGACTATCCGAGACCATATTTTCGGAAACTTCCATGTTTGTGAAATTGTATTCTTTCCCTTCCTCTATGGTTTTCTGGAACTTTTTAATTAGTCCCCTCCGTACCGTTGCTTGAATTGTGGTGGACTGTAATTAAAGCCGAAAATAAGTAACTTAAAAGAAAACAATACATAGGAATTATCGTGTAATAAAAAGGTGTGAGGTAAATGTGTATACAAACACGAATTTAGTAAAGATAAAAAAACCTTATCGTCCGTTAAAATGACATCGACTGCAAATAATGCAAATTTCTTGCTGTAAAGATCAGGACGTTCTCATCCGCGGATGACTTTCGCGCGTACATTGAGGTACTGATCCTCGAGTTTGATTTTTCTGAACTTGGTGATCATGGTGCTTTGAGCCATAGTATACGGTTGAGTTTTGAGAAGAATAAGTTTTAGAAAGAATGAGATGAATTTTCTGAATAAGTTTTAGAAACGGATGAAATAAACTTGATTAAATATCGCGTATAATACCATTTCAAATTAGGCAAATATATCAATCATCATATATTAAAACAAAAATGAAAGCTTAATTATGTAATCTTGCTAAAATTATTTGATTACATTGAAGCTTTCGATTTTTATAAAATTTATTTCAAAATTATTTGGTAACCACGTAAATTAGATAATTTCGTATAAATTTTGATTTTTATTCACAATTAGATAATTTTGGAAACAACGTAAATTTCGTATAAATTTCGTAACGTAAATATCGCGTATCATATATTATGGTGTAGAAAAGTCACTATTTATGAAATGAGATTCCGACTTTATGGTGTACATAATTATGGTGTAGATAATTATTTATGGTGTAGATAATTCTGCACTTATTACTAAATTTTCACTCATGACTTTTTATTATTCAATTTATTTCCATTTTCATAATTATTTCAATCACACATTAATGATCAATTTGGGAGAAAATAATTTATCAATTCGGGAGAGAATAATTTATTTCAATCACACATTAATACTCAATTGACAATACCATAATTATTTCGATTCCATAATTAAGCAAATATAATCAATGGAATCATATATTACGTTACAATTCTCTGCCAATTTGAAAATCAGTAGAATCAATTAAAATCATACACCGATTTCGAAAAACATTAATTATTAATTAATATCACAGATTTGCCAAAAATTGATTATTCCCATATCAATACTTAGTTGCCTAATTAAATATATGAATTTCATCTTTCATATCAATTTGACAAACGGTAGTTATTTGCCTAATTTAATATCACAGATTTGCCAAAAATTAAAATGTATCATTATTTATTTGACTAATTTAATATCACATATTTTCCGTATTAATTATTAATGGACACAAATTAAAAACATCGAACCAGAATACGACATGTGGCTTTCGAGAAAAGCGTGACACGTGGCGGATAGATAGGGTGTGACACGTGTCGACGAATGGGTAGGACGGTGTTTGCTTTAATATAATATATATGATATATGATACTCCCTCCTATTCATTTAAATTGTCCCATTGTCTTAAAAGGACAAATTTTATGGTTTATTAGTTGTTTATAATTTTGGTTGTGTAGGGGTATGTTGATTGTGTAAATAAATTGGGTAATGGGTGGGTGGGTGAGTAATAAGTGATAAATAGTAAGGGTAGAATGGTAAAAAAATGGAAAAAAACTTACCAAAAAAGAACAATGAGACATTATCCTGAATAGACCGAAATGGACAATGAGACATTTTAAATGAATAGGAGGGAGTATATGATGAGAATATTCCTTCATCTAAACCGTATTAATCCAACCCAGATTTGACATAATCAATACGACCCGAACCTAAGCCATAAGCCGTGATAAATGGGCCGTAAGTCGACGACCAATGGGCTGCAAGTCCAATGTCTAACAAACCTAAACGAACCCTAAACCCGTAAACCTTATATTCTATAAGTACCCAAAAAACCTTCATTCAGCTGCCAACTTCATAACCCTTGAATCACAGCCTCACAGAGTCGCAGGGTTATGGAGTTCATCCTTAGATCCCCTCCCCTTCATTTTGATCAGTATTCTCTTCGTCCCAATTCTTTATTTTATTTATCAAGTGCGCAGTATTTTATTTTCTTGGTCTTTGTGTCAAAATGAATCGTTAATAAATGATGGAGACGGAATGATAATCAAAACAGGTACCCAGACATAGGCAGGTGTTTATCATGTATACTGTGATAAACCGTTTTTTGTTTGGAAAATTTAATTATAGTGTCCTTCGTTGCCTCAGTAGTGTTTCTACATGGCTACCTGAGTTACATTTGGACTCTACATATCCGATACTTATTTTAATTTCATTTGATTGTATACGTTTCGCAGCTAATTAAGATTTAGCTGTATCATATTACCCAGACATCGGCAGGTGTTTATCACTAATACTGTGTTAAACCGTTTAATGTCAGGAAAATAGACGGTGTTCTCTTGACCTTGTAATGTCGTTACCTGACATCCCAAGGTTCAATTGGATTCTATATTGGCGATTAGCGAATTAATGTTATATAAATAATTAAGGAGATTGTGTAGTTTTCCTAAATTAGTCTTTGACTAACCCAGACATTTAGTCAGGTGTTTATCGTTTTGAATGGTTTTGCACTGTTACTTGTCTGGGAAATTAAAGATGGAGAAATAAGGGGGTGGATGGGGTTTCCCATTTACCTTGATTGTTTCTCTTGTAAGTGTTCATCGTTGCCCGATAATACGTTATTATTATCGAGCTACATCTGGATTCGACATTTATACTCAACAGGAAATAATAACAATATCTCATGATTTAATGGTTTTTGTGGATCTGTCAATTATCTCCGTCTCTTATGTAATGTTGTTGTAATAGATGAAAGGTCTGTAAATGGTTGTTTAAGTCTGAATCCAAATTGCATCTGTGCTGAACTTTATCGTGTGTAATTTGCTTTCAACTGTTAGTCCTTCCCAAGTGTTTTGCTTGTGAGTTGTGAGTTGTGACAGAACCTATCTGTGGCTATTATATCTCTTCAGTTTGTGATCAACGGATGAGTTCCCCCGATTCTTCAAATTTTGAATTGTCTATTCTCAGTTTCTGCATGGGTTGATTTGGATTCAATCTGATTAAAGATTTGGGTTGGATCTCAGTCTGCTTTTGATCGAGCTTGTACTCTACCAACGCTCTTTTATAAGACCTGGATGTTATTAACGTATAGCTTTATCTTGCCAAGGCTGGACGAGGCCAACTAAAGTCGAAGGTTACTCGCTAATCATTCATAGTAAATCTTGCTTGCGACGCTTCGTTATTTGTGAAGCATATTTTGTGAGATAGAATATATATAAAACGAGATATAAAATGAGTTAGCTAGTGGAGAAATGGTAGCATGGCTCTTGTAAATTAGAATTTGTGAATTAACCAAGCTTCTCGCCCTCCAACACAGTCGAATGCTTCATACTCTACCATCCACGCGATGATCGAAATGGTAGGGACCTATAAGGCTATAACTAACAAGGCAGCACAAGTTGTACTTGTACTCTACCGCTATTTTATAAGAATTTGGGTTTGTCAAAATAATTTTTTTTTTTTTCTAAGATAAGAGTCCAAAAGTTATTTGTATTTTTTAAAGACAAGATACATTTTTTAAACATTTTTTAAACCTAGATATATTATTTGACGGCACATATATACGAAGTATTAGATACATTTTTTGACTTCTTTTCCTTTTTTTCATAAACCTATACAAAGTTTTGACGGATTAAATACATTATTTTTTACTAATTCTAAAAAACTATAAAAGTTACATGTTTTTTCAATACAACAAAAATAATGATACTGATAATTAAAAGGGAAAAAAATGACTGTGAACCTGCACAATCAAAATTTATTGTGTTGTGAATTAATAAGAAAATTAACAAATAATGAATGATACAGGAAATTTTTTTGATTGTAGAAGAAAAAATGAGAGATCTAAGATTTGGTCGTCTCCTACTTTGTCGTATCTATGAGAGGATTTGATAAAATGTTTTTTTTTTTTTTTTTTTTTTTTTTTTTTTTTTTTTTTTGGTAAGAAAACTAGGTTGATCCTCTTGGGTAGGACCAACCTATCTCATCCTTTCGAATGAGTAAGGTAAGTTGAAGCCACCGGCTTTCAACCCACCTCGAAAGAGTTGGACATGAATGTCCAACAGAAGCCATGAAGTCAGCAACCTTGTTGGCTTCACGGAAGCAATGTTTAATTATCACTTCATCGAAAAGATGAAGATCAAGTTTCACATCCTTGATAATACTAGAGATTTCCCACGGGATCTGCCAAGTGCTACGGAGGGAGTTGATAACACATAAATTATCACCCTCCACAATTAACTTAGAGATTCCTAATTGTTTAGCTGCTAAAATACCTTCTTTTAAGGCTAGTGCTTCTGCGACAATAATACTATTAGATCCGCACTTTTTTGCTCCTAACAGCACGACTTCACCATTATGATCTCTTATACAATATCCTAAAGAAGCTTTATTGCCATCTATTCTCGATCCGTCAAAATTTAGCTTTAGAAAACCATTTCTAGGTTTCTCCCACCAGATTTCATTCTTACTAGAACTGTTTCTAACAGACTTTACTTTCTCAGGATTGTTGAGATCTTTATGTCTAGTTTCGTTCCAGGCCTTAATGCTATTATTACATAACGTAATAAGTTTGTTTATGTTGAAATTAACATTATTAAAGATAATATCATTTCTATAAAACCATGCATTCCACCAAATAAAAATGATCTTAACGAAATCATTTTGCGGAATTAAGTCTTTTAGATAATTAAGCTTCATAAGAAAACTTTGGCTCACAAAGGTATCATAATTTGACAAAAAATTGTTGTAGCTAGTAATGTTCATTTCTTGGATAATGGACCTAATCAAAGGACATTCGTAAAAGAAATGATCTTTATTTTCACTATGATAGTTACACAAAATGCAATGAGGTGGGACATTAATGTGACTTTTGAGAAGCCTATCTTTCGTTGGAAGGCCGTCAACACATGTTTTCCAAAGAAAAAGTTTCAATTTTGGTGGAATATTCAATTTCCAAACCCATTGAAAATTACATTTTTCATGAGCGTGATCGAACAAACCTTGCGCTAACCAAGTTGCTGTTTTTGTAGAGAAATTTCCATCCACGGACAACCCCCATACGAGGGTATCTGGAATATCATTATGTGGCAGTGGAATGTTAGTAATCTGATTCACAATATCGTTATTTACCAAATTGGCTAATTTACAAACATCCCATTGTTTGTCAGAGGTTATGAGATCTTTAACCAAAAGATTAAGATCGCGGCTACTATCATCATCACTCGTAAAGCTGGTAAGTGGGTGCGAGAAAACCCAATTATCAGACCAAAACTTAATATTGCTACCATTACCTACCTGCCATCTCAATCCTTTTCTAAAGAGAGTCCGAAGACTCATAAGCTTACGCCATTGCCAAGAAGAGACTGAGTTAGGCTTATGATCAAATAGTGAACAATTTCTCAAGTATTTTTTATTTATCACTCTAACCCATATACTCTCTTTATCCATAAGGATTTTCCATAGAAGTTTCATTTGAAGAGCTTTATTCGCGGCTT
Source organism: Silene conica (assembly GCA_029255685.2). Classification (NCBI taxonomy): domain Eukaryota; kingdom Viridiplantae; phylum Streptophyta; class Magnoliopsida; order Caryophyllales; family Caryophyllaceae; genus Silene; species Silene conica. The sequence goes on along the minus strand of CM055315.2, from coordinate 8,869,048 downwards.
CAGAAGATTTTATTCCCAATCCACCAAACGATTTCGGTAAGCAAACTTTATGCCAACCAATCAAATTTGGGGAGTGTTGAGAAGGATTCTTATTCCAAAGAAAGTCTCTGTTAATCTTATCTAATCTCTTATGGATTGAAGAGGGAAGAAGAAAGCTTTGCATTTGAAAAGTTCCCTTCGAGGCTAAATTAGCATTGATCAGAACTAGTCTACCTGCTTGTGATAAAGAATTTGCTTTCCATTTCGATAATTGGGTGCAAGAAGATTGAATAATACTTTCGAAAGTATTTTTAGTTACTCTGCTGTCTATTATAGGACATCCTAAATACTTACCCAAATGAGCTTCCTCGTTCATACGGAGAATACCTCTAAAAGATTCTCGCAGGGGTCGCTCAATATTTCTAGTGCATTGAAACGTTGATTTGTTAAAATTAACAAATTGTCCTGAAATTGTGCAAAAATGATCTAAGATAGACTTAATGGTTCTACAACTTTGGTTAGAGGCTTTAGCGAAAATAATCGTGTCATCCGCAAAAGTAAGGAAAGGGATTTTCTCAATCCCAGATCCAATTCTAATGCCAATATCACTGGAACTAAGATCACTATTCTTTTGTAGAGATCTTGCTAAAATCTCCGCGCACATAATAAAAATGTACGGGGAGAGTGGGTCTCCCTGTCTAATACCACGAGTGGGTCTAAAGACATCTCCGGGTCTTCCATTTACTAACACTGAGAAGGAGACAGTTTTTATACATTCCATAATCCAAGAAGTCCATTTGATACTAAATCCCATTTGCTTAAATGTTTCCTCAATAAAGCTCCATTCTAATCGGTCGTATGCTTTCTCCATATCAAGTTTAATTGCAATCCACCCCCCTTTACCTTTTTTACGTTTAAACGAGTTAAAAATCTCGTGGGCAAGAAGAATATTATCTTGAATAAAGCGATTTGGCGTAAAGGCCCCTTGAAACGGGTGGATTATCTTATGTAAGACACTGCGAAGACGAGTAGCTAGGATTTTCGAAATAATTTTATAGATTGTTGAACAAAGACTAATAGGTCGAAAATGATTTGCTGTTTGAGGATTATCAATTTTAGGGATTAATGCTATGAAAGTATGATTTATTTCTTTTAACAATTTTCCTGAATGGAAAAAAGCTAAAACCGCTTTAGTTACCGAGTTTCCTACAATATCCCAATATTTTTGAAAAAATTCTATAGGAAATCCATCGGGACCCGGAGCTTTATTTGCGGCTAAACTAAATACAGTTTGTCTAACCTCTTCAACACTAATATTACTTGTAAGGAAATTATTATCTTCGTCTGAAATTAATCTGTTAATAGATTTAAAGTCTTCATTTTCGTCAAAATGACAACTTTGATTCTTTGAAAACCTAAGTTCAAACTCGTCAGATATTTCTTGTTTAATAAGTTCTGGATCAGTAATATAAGCACCATTTCTATTTATAAATTGCTTAATCCCATTTCTGCTTCGTCTAATAGTGGCATGATTTTGAAAATATTTGGTATTTCTATCTCCAAAGTTAGTTTTATTTATACAATTTTTTTGTTGCCAATAAATACGCTTGTAATCTAGCAAGGCATCACGTTTTTTCAGCCATTTCAATTGAGCAACTTCTAGAGCCGTAATATGGGATGAACCAAGTTGGTTTTGTATATTTTCTAACTTTTTTTCAGCTATAGAAAGTTGTTTAAAAATATTTCCGAAAGTAGATTGATTCCACTTTTTAGCCTTTTGCTTTAGAAATTTGCATTTTTGAGAAAGGCAAAACATATAGGATCCCTGAAATTGGTGTTGCCAACACTTTTTAACTAATTTACTAAAATCGTCTCGAAGGGTCCACATAAGCTCGAAACGAAAAGGAGGAGCTTTCGCATGGGTTTGGTCATGAAACTTTACAGAGATAGGACAATGGTCGGAACTAGTAAAGGCATGGTGGATAAAATGTGTATTTGGATAAATACTCATCCAATCAGGGGATGCTAAAGCTCTATCGAGAATTTCAAAAACGTTATCAGACCCGCATTTCCTTTTCCTCCAAGTAAAAAAGTTACCGGAGAAAGGGAGATCTATAGAATTGGTATTATTTAAAAAATTAATTAATCTTAAACAACGTGCATTGGTAACGATTGCACCCCCTTCTTTTTCACTCGGGCTCTTGATCTCGTTAAGATCCCCTAGTAATAAAAAAGGCAAATTAAGATTAAGGACAAAGCTTTGAAACTCACGCCAAAATTCCGATTTCTCGGAAGGTTGAGCCGGAGCATAAACAAAAATGAGGCAAAATTTGATATTAATAGTTAAATCAGAGACTTCACAAGCAATGAATCCATTCGATTTAAACGTGACAACTAACGAAAAGGTCATGGATACAGATTCTTTCCAAAAAAGCCAAATTCCACCTGATAACCCGAGACTAGGAATAAAATCACAAGAATTAAATCCAAACTTTGCTATAAGGTGGGGTTCGGGCGCAGAAGTTGATTTGGTGTCACAAATAGCTAACATTTTAATTCCATTTGATGAGCAAAAGAAATTTAGTTCTTCAGCAAAATTCTTTCTTTTTGTACCTCTAACATTCCAAAAGGCAATATTCATTTGGGACAACTTATATTTGTAACCAATTTTCTAAAAATAGACTTGTACCCGAAAACGCTACATGAAAGAAAAGGATGCATAATCAAATGTGAACAATATTCTAAAAAGAGACTTGTAGCCATATTCAAAAGGTGAAAGATAAAAGTGCAACTATAGAGAGATTGCAAATGCAAGTCAAAAACAAAGGGCCTGTTCCAAGGTAAAAAAAATGATAATAAAATCTCATCAAAAGCCAAGCCAAACTTACGCTATTGAGAAAAGATTTCCAGATTTGTCATACACTCAATTTGTCTTATATAAGAGCCTATCATCAAATCATCATCTATAACATATAGAATATTCAAAGAAAGTTCATCCAACTTACCATGGTTTATGAGCCATATTGACGAAAGACAACTTAACAAGTGCAAAAGAGAGGAATTAATTAAACAAACTGGATACATAAACCATGAGCAGTAAATAAATACAAGCTGAAGAACCTCATGGAAGCGGACAGCATAGCAAGTATGCCCTCTAACAAAAACACACTCAAAAACTAAGCACACAAAACAGAGAGTCTCTCTTTCCCACAAGATAGTCCAAACTACTTCCCTAAGCAAAAGACACCAGCAAAACGAGACAGCAGGGAAGTGCATTACAAAAGTATTACAGACGGAGACAATACAGGCTAACTGTTTCAAGAACAGCCGCATAAAAAAGAAGACTACCATTAACATTTGACAGTGAGAAAAGAGCAAAACTAGCTCCATTAGTTCTTTGTGCGCTTGGATGAAGTTGAAACCGAATCAACTTCCTCCACATCATCCATCTTTCTTTTAGACGAAGCCGACTCCAAGGATGTAGAGGCACACTTGGCACTATTTACATTAAGATAACCAATTTTATGGACAAAAGAGCTTGACGAATTAAGGGAGTTGAAAGAGCATTCGGCTAAAACATCGTCATCAGCAATTAGATCATCATCATCGTACACATATTCAGCCAAGGCATCGGGTGCTACCAAATCTGTTGGCAAATTCTCCCCAAGAAGATAGAAAGGGTTGGAGCACATGATCTCTCTTGCATCTGTTCCTGGACAAGGTGGTGCTGGACTAAAAGCAGGAATAACAGCTAAAGACAAAGGATTAGGATTTAAATTCAGCACTACCAATTCTTTTCCTTTGTCTAGATTGCACTTGTTAAGTTGTCTTTCGTCAATATGGCTCATAAACCATGGTAAGTTGGATGAACTTTCTTTGAATATTCTATATGTTATAGATGATGATTTGATGATAGGCTCTTATATAAGACAAATTGAGTGTATGACAAATCTGGAAATCTTTTCTCAGGAGCGTAAGTTTGGCTTGGCTTTTGATGAGATTTTATTATCATTTTTTTTACCTTGGAACAGGCCCTTTGTTTTTGACTTGCATTTGCAATCTCTCTATAGTTGCACTTTTATCTTTCACCTTTTGAATATGGCTACAAGTCTCTTTTAAGGTGGTGCTTGGTATTATGATTTGATGGAAGAAAAATTGGGGTTTGAAGATCAACAAAGCAGTATAATTTTATTATCCATGATCTTAGATTTCATTAATGATGATAGTGTTAAATAATTTGGATTGGTTGTGAATGTCGAATACAATACCGCATAAAATTTTGGTGAGTTTAATTTATTATTTAATCTCAGCCTCTAATTTCCGTCTCATCCAACGAATAAACACCGTTCTCATTGAATATTCGTTCTCACCGGATCTTGACTCTATATATATATATATATATATATATAGAGAGAGAGGGAAGTGAGATTAGCCATAGCCTAATAAGATTAGTCTATTGTCGAAAAGATTAGCCATCCCTCTAATCACTGCCTTTGGCAATGTTTATTTCATGTATACTGGTATGAACTATGAACCAAATATCACATTTCGTTTTAATCTCAGTTTCCACAACCGAATCTCGATGTCTACGACGTAAATGATATCAAAATACAGTCTCCGACCCTCTGTAACCTCATTTCTAAACTAGATTAACCTTTCCGACAATGGACTAATCGTATTTTTTTTCATCATCAATCATTCAATCTACAAACAAAATATTAAAATCAAAATAAAAAACTTAGGATACTCAGTTAAATGACAACACAGTGTCAATCTCACAATGTCGTAACTGAGTAATATATCCAGAAGGCCAACATAAAGCGAAAAACTGAAAGGAGCCGGATTGTTAAGACGCGAGCAAAAGTCACAGAGTAATTTGGGATCGATTCTCAAAAGACCTTTTAGTAGTTTTTAATGCTTTGTCATACAGATTTGCATGTCAATGAAACTTGGTTAATGTATTTTGATATCGAAATACAGTCTCTGACTCTCTGTAACCTCATTTCTAGGTGGACTGCAAAAAAATTTAAATCTACAACCAACTCATACTTGACAAACAACTTTATATCTAAACCCACTCTAGTAAGTCTTGCTTGTGACGGGTCACCATTTGTGACGGATATTTTGTGGATAAAATGGATACAAAATGAGTTAGTGGAGATTGGAGAAAAGGGACCAGATGAATAGTGTTGGAGAGAGAGAAAAAGTGGATATTTTGTAAGAGGAAACGGTATCCGTCACAAGTTTGTCACGGATACCGCCGTTACAAATGAGAATTTGTAAACCCACAAACTACTCAAGCAACAAAGATAAGAATTTCAGATGGAATTCTTGTCCCCTCGTCTTCTTCTCCTTCTTGACGCGCCTTCATAAAAGTTCTATAACACCCGTCAGCATGCCTTTCAACTCAACCACCACACAGTCTTTCACCTCATCCTCCACATCTTGTTCCCTATCTCCTTCCATCTCGTATTCCTCCCTCATGAGGAGAACTCACTTTTCATAAACTCTTTCATCTTCTCCGCTTACATTCTCTTGAATTGGTAAGTATGGATATTGTTAACCATACGCCTAAGAATCACATTAGGCCAATCTATCTCTTCTATTTCATCTATATACGCAAAATATTTCACCTTTGCATTTATGTCAGAACTTGGTAATAAGATGAAATTTAAGAGATGAAAGTAGATTAACTTCCGTACTAAAAGTTTATTGGCCTCTGTCACGGCCGTCTTCTCGATTAGGTCACATAGGCTAGCTTTTGTCAAAAGAGCTCTAGGTTTGCTTGTAGGCAAACCTAAATCCTTAGCAAGCTCGATGCAGAAATCAGGAACACAATTAGTAGCTGACTTTACCTTCACCTTCTTCAGTCTCTTGCCACCCGCTTTCAACCTAAACAGGTAAGCTATCTCTTCTGCGTAAAGTTTACCCCAGTGGTTTTCCATACGGAAAGCTTGTTTATCCGTATTATAGCTTTCCATCATTGTCTGGACTGTCAGTAACTTGTAATTTCGCTTTTGAACCTTTAAAATGGGGTAAAATACAGTGTCTTGCATAAGGCCGATCTTCTCTTGACTGATCGAAAAAATTGCAGATCTGCTACAAATCTCAAGTTCTGTTGCCTCTTTCATGTTTTGTGAAAGGCTGGTAAACATCATGAATCACACAGCACATGAAACAAAAACAGACATTAAAAACTTGAAGTTTAAAGGGAGGTTGCCGTTTGAAACTCCAATGGAGATTGAGATTAAGATTGTTCAAATATGACAGTTTTGACAGGTTACTAATGCCGAAGACGATTTCTTGGAGGGTGTTCAATGAGATGTCTCTCAGCTTCAGAGGTATAACCCATGCTATGCCTAACCATTTTCAAAGACAGTCATATCATTTCATGGTATACACACACTCCTTAAATAATTTTCAAAATTATTTTTATTTCTGTTTCATTCAAGTTTCCGAGCCCACTCGAATTGAACTCCAGCTCAAACGGGCGGATCAAGGATTTTAGTAGAGGGGTGGCAAAGTAAAAAAAAAAATTGCTAAGAAAAATAGGTAGTAATATTACTAAGAAAAATCTAAAGCCATCCGACGAGAATTCATATATTGTTTCTTCACAAATTATAAAAACAATAACAAATTGGCTAAAATACAATATAAAAACAATATACAAGGAAAAGAACTTAAAAGACTTGTATCGACGATATGTAAATTATAGAAACAATAACAAATTGGCTAAAATACAATATACACACTTGATTTTAGGAAAAATATCCTCTTTCTATACAAGCAAAATAACCTCTTTCTAAACAAGGAAAAAAACTTAAAAGACTTGTATCGACGATATGTAAACACATACAGTAGACTTATAGATTATAGATAGCATAAACATATATACTCCCTCCGAGTTTGAGTGATTGTTCCTTTTGCTTTATGCACAAGAAATAAGAAATGATTCTAAATCACACAAAACACCCTACCCCACACTGAATTGATTTCAGACCACAAAAAAGTTACTAAAAAAAGAAATAGGAACAATCACGAAACTCGCATGAAAAAGGAAACAGAAGCAATCATACAGACTCGGAGGGAGTATCTAATAGTATATATTAATATATCTAATAGTATTAAACACAAATTATGATTTTCATCATAATTGTTCAAAACAAGGTTAATCATTTAATCTACTTTGAATTATAATTCATAATTAAAAATCTAGAAATTTTTATTTTGACAAATTTCTTTTAGATTGAATTAATTACATAACAAAAAAATAAAAAGAACAATAATCAAAACAATAATTGTGGCAAAACACTAATAAATATAACAATAATCGTGGTAAAATACTAGTAATTGTAGCAAAAATTTGGTAAATTGTGAAAATATATTTTGACTTTATATTATGACAATGTAGATGTTTTGTAAAACCTCTCGTCGCAGCGGAAAATATAAACATACAAACATGCCAAAATTTACGCGGAATTTAAACTTTAACATGTTTGACTAACTACTAGGTGAATTAACACAACTATACATGCGGAAATAAACAAAGATAGATAAGTATATAAGTTTAAGTACGAAACCACAAGTATAAAATTGGAGTCCGGGATAGCATATCCCTACAGGCACCAAATGTATACCGGAGGATGCCTTTCGGGCTATGCAATGCTCCGGGTACCTTTCAAAGATGTATGATGAGTCTTTTTTCGGATCTTGTGGAAAGAGTTTTAGAGGTCTTCATCGATGATTTCACCGTCCATGGAGACAACTTTGATGCATGTTTGGACCACCTAACTATGGTCCTATCACGATGCACGGAGTCACACCTTGTGTTGAACTCCGAAAAATGTCATTTCATGGTTAATAGTGGCATCGTGTTAGGATACATAGTATCGAAAAGAGGGATTGAGGGCGAAGGTGGAAGTGATAAAAACTTTACCATATCCCACTAATACTCGAGATATAAGGTCGTTCCTAGGACATGCGGGATTCTACCGAAGGTTCATTAAAGACTTTTCAAAAATTGTTTACCCCTTGGCCCTTGTGCAAGCTCTTGCACACAAGAGGATGTGGAGTTTGTTTTCGATGATGCTTGTACGTTGGCTTTTGATGCTTTGAAAGAAAGGTTGGTGACGACACCCATTATTCAAGCTCTGAGATGGGACCTCCCTTTCGAGATAATGATGGATGCTAGCGACTATGCTCTTGGCGCAATTCTAGGCCAAAGCGAAGGAAATGTGACACATGTAATTCAATACGCCTCATCGCTATTAAACGATGCTCAACGGAACTACACCACTACGGAGAAAGAATTCTTGGCGGTGGTGTATGCTATTGAAAAATTCCGGTCTTATCTTTTGGGAGCCAAGGTCGTCATCTACACCGATCACAAAGCTATAAGACAACTTGTAGACAAGAAGGACACCAAAGCTAGGCTAATGAGATGGGTGCTCTTGTTGAGCGAGTTTGATGTTGAAATCAAGGACAAAGAAGGGAGTGCAAAAATTGTGGCCGATCATTTGAGTAGGCTCCACATCAATGAGGATTTGTCAAGGAAGATGGGAGTGGTTGATGGAAGTCTACCCCATGAGTCACTTTATGGGTTGAGAGCTATTGAGCCATGGTATGCAAATCTTGTAAATTATATCGTGACCAAAAGGCTTCCAACCACCTTATCCTCAAGCCAAAGAGATAAGATTAAAAAGAATGCCCGATATTTCATTTGGGACGATCCGTACTTGTGGAAGATGTGTCAAGATAATATCGTTCGCCGTTGCATTCCGGATGAAGAAGTGCCCTCAATTCTTCGACATTGCCATGAATATGCTTGTGGGAGACACTTTGGTCCGCAAAGAACCGCCCTAAAAATCTTGGAATGTGGTTTCTATTGGCCAAATATTTTTCGGGATGCCCAAGCTTATGTGAAGTCTTGCGATCGTTGCCAAAGGTGCGGGAATCTCTCTCGACGGAATGAGATGCCCCAACAACCTATCCTCTTTTGCGAGATTTTTGATGTGTTGGGCATAGATTTTATGGACCATTCCCGAATTCAAGTGGGTACATCTACATCTTACTTGCGGTTGACTACGTGTCCAAGTGGGTGGAAGCAATCCCCACAAGAGTAGATGTTGCAAAAACCATTTCTAGCTTCATCCAAAGCTTTATCTTCTCAAGATTTGGATATCCTAGGGCAATCATAAGTGATCGGGGCATACATTTCTACAATCGAATCATTCAAGGCTTATTAAAGACATATGGAGTCATCCACAAGATCTCCACCTCTTACCACCCTCAAACCAACGGACAAGCGGAAGTATCAAATCGCGAAATCAAAGGAATCCTTGAGAAAACGGTGAACCCGGACCGGAAGGATTGGAGTAAAAGGTTGGATGATGCTTTGTGGGCTACTGCACGGCCTACAAAACTCCAATTGGCATGTCTCCATGTCGCCTCATTTATGGAAAGACATGTCACTTGCCGGTTGAAGTTGAACACTGTAACAACCCGACCCACCACTATCGTAACACAAATCCTATAAGATGGATGCACACTTTTGGGCCCATTATTTATCCTCACTTAAGCCCAAAAGCACAAGGCCTTGTTACTAAGTGGTGGGTGGAAGTTATTATAAACATATCACAAGCATCACATTCTACCGATGTGGGACAACTTTCCTTTCATACTCTTGGGGTGTTACAAACACAAAGCCTATTGGGCGATCAAATCATTCAATCAAAGCATAGATGAGGCGGGGTTGCACCGCAAATTGCAAATTCAAGAGATGGAGGAGCTCCGGTTGGATTCCTATGATAACGCGACCCTCTACAAGGAAAAGGCAAGAGTGTGGCACGACAAGATGATTGCCCGAAGGAGTTTCAATGAAAACGACAAGGTTCTTGTATTTCAAAATAGGTTTAAGCTTTTTGCGGGCAAGTTGAGGTCCCGATGGTTTGGTCCTTATGTTGTGAATAAGGTGCATCCTCATGGAGCGGTGGATGTGGAGGATCCCAACTCGGGAAGATTAATCAAGGTGAATGGACAACGAATTAAAGCTTACCATGAAAGAATACAAGACCTAGGAGGGGAAGAAGTTCAATTGGAAGACCCCATCTATGAAAGTTGACAAGCAAGAAGCATCAAGTCGAGCCATCGAAAATAAATAACGACAAAAGTTTGTAAATATTCTATCCCTTTTTCAAGCTTTAATTTCATGCATTTTGTTTTCGTGTTCTTTTCCTTACAAACAACTTGAAGTTACTAATACGTGTGTTAAGATAATTTAGACTTGTGAGAGGTATGACAAAGTGTGTGAAGAACGTTGATGTCAAGAAGGCAAAGAAAGCGATTCCGTGTTTTGGCTAAGTAACGAAGTGAGGTGAGAAGTTGAACCATGTGAAAAAGAGGGAGGAAAACTGAAGAAAAAAAACAGCGAGAGGCGCAGGCTGCCTGCTACAACGCAGCTTGCGGTGCAGGTTGATTTTGAGGCAAAGAAAAAAAAAATCAGAAAACAGTCGAAACCGCAGCCTGCAGTGTATGACGCAGGCCTGCGTAATTTTACGCAGCCTGCGGTTCTCACGGAATTTTGATTTTTTTCCCTTCTTATCTCGTGTCCTCAATCCCCTTCCCCATTATTCAACTTTCAAATTTCCTTCACAACTCGAAAACACATTCAAACTTCAAAACCCTTCACCAACATCTTCATCTACCACATACTTCATCATCCTAACTCAAGCCTTCAATAATCAATCAACCATCACCAATTTCTTAAGCTTGTACAACAACAAAATCAACCACTCACACCATCAAACCCAAAAATCAAAAACCCAACCAAAACCCTAGATTTTTTCTCCTTCAATCTCAAGGTTTACCAACGGATTCAAGGTTCAATCGGGTTCTAGCAAGGTTCTATCAACTCCTCTCACTACTTTGGTGCAAATTAGGGAAGGTATAAATACTTTTACACCCTCTTAACAATTTTCACTAAAAGTGAGTCTACAAATCAATTTTAGGATTGATTTTTGGTTTTTAATTGTTGTTTAGTCATCTTGTTGTTGTGGTAAACATATTTTCTGGGTGAGATAGAGGAAGCAATAAACAAACACAATCCCAAAATGTTTTCCAAAGTCTTGCATACCAAGTGTTTGTTGGTTTGCCTCTTAGAGTGAAAAACCGTTTTTGAGTGGTATTTTTCAAGTTGTAAAAGTTCTATCTTTCACAAACGGCCCCCAAGTTATCAAAGTTGTTTAGAGGGAAGGGAAAGAAGAGAGCCGCAGTGGAGGATCCCGTGGAGGAGGAGGAAGTGGTGTTTGCGGGTCATGAGGGTTTGAATGCGGCAACTCTTAAGATTTGGAACAAATTTTTTGCACCAAAACCTCAACATGTTGTATCCACGAAATTCCTTTGCCCAACCACCTTGAGGGACCTAGGCCTTTTCGACATCACCCTTCAACTTCTTACCAAGGTAGGGCTCGAAGCCTACCTAGAAAATGATACTTGGGACACCACTTACCGGTCTTATACCTATGAGTTTCTCTCAACCCTAACCAAGCTTGATGTTGAGGAGGGTGAGGATAATAAGTTTAGGTTCCGATTAAGCGGTTCTTGGCATGAGTGCACTCTCTCGGAGGTCCGGGAAATCCTCAAAATATCCAAACCACCTTCTTTCATTCCTTCCATTAGGCGCACCCCCGATGACCTTTGGTTAGGGCTCACTGGATCTTCCTTCACCACCAAAGATGATAAGGTCTCCTCCATCACCAACCCCCATCTCCGCATCATAGCACGTTTTATTGCTAGTCTTTTCTTTTCGGTGGGGGAACCTACCAAGGTTAATGATAAGATAAAGATTTGCTTATGGAGTATGCTTCCGGAGGGGAGCGGAGTCTCGGATTGGGCGAAAATGTTCATGGATGCTTGTCTCAAGCATAAATTAAAGAGTTTGGGGGGGGGGGGACATTAACAACGAAGGCCTTGTTACCTTCTTTGTCCGGCACTTTGAGGGCCAAATTCCCGCCAATAAATCTATCAATGAAGCCAAGGGGATTTGCTATTACAATGGGCATGCACTTCAAGAGTGCAACATGTTCCGAATCACTTGTCTATCACCTTTAGGGGGTTTTTGGCTTGGCAAGGATGGATTACCTTTTCTCCGTCTTCCGTCGGAGAGACCTATTCCAAGTGGGGCCCGAGCTCGAGACTTCTTGTGCAAAATTGACCCCACCCTTGAAGGAGGAGAACAAAGAGGAAATCAAAGGGAAGGGAGGAGATCTAGTGTTTCTGGGGAAGAGTTTAGGAGGGAGCGTAATGAGGGAGGAATGGAAATTGTACCAATTGAGGTCTCTCCCAATCGGAGTCTGGGTGGTTACTCTCACATGGAAGACACGGAAATGCCGGATGTCGGAGGGTCTACAAACCCGCCCTTGGCACCTTGGCAACAACAAATGTTAAATCATTTTGAGAGTACCCGACAAGCTCTCCAAGGCATAAGCGGCAAAGTTGAGAGCTCATACTCTTGGCAACAACAACAAGAGCCAAGGTTGAGTGAATTGGACAAATGGAGGATTGCCTCCATTGAGCATGAGAGAGCAGTGAAGGAGGCCGAGGAGGAGCAAAACCGGATGATTTCGGAGATGCACCGGCGCCAACAAGAATCTCTTGCTTGGCAACAAGAACAAGATAAACGTTGGAGGGACCAACAAAAGATGTGGGAAGAGCAAAACGCTTGGAGAGCGGAGGCCACCTCCCATTTCTGCATGCAAAATGAGAGGTATGACCAATACCTTGATGATTCATATGAGGATGCACAAACCCAAGAGGACACTCTTGGGGTTGTGCAAGGGCTTTTTGGAATGACTCTCTACCCAAACGATCCCACCTACCAACCTCATCTCACCCAAGACCAACTCAACCAAAGCATGGGCCGGGTGAGACAAGTGAGAGAGCGCCGGGGTGAAAGGCGGGGGAGGAAGAGCACAAGTAGCTCCCAATCCCCCGGTTTGTGAAAGAAAGAATTTGGCACCTTCTGTAACACCCCAAGAGTATGAGAGGAAATTTGTCCCACATCGGTAGAATGTGAGGCTTGTGATATGTTTATAATAACTTCCACCCACCACTTAGTAACAAGGCCTTGTGCTTTTGAGCTTAAGTGAGGACAAATAATGGGCCAAAGGCTTACCTCCCATCTTATTGGGGGTGTGTTACAACCGTGGAGGGTCGGGTTGTTACAAATGGTATCAGAGCGACCCTGCGACCGTGTGGTGAGCCTGTGGTCGAGAGTACCAGGGTCACACACCTAGCGGGGGAGGATTCTGGCCCTGGTTGTGGTCAAGTTTGGTCAAGTTTGAGGCACAACGAGGACGTTGTGTTCTTTAAGTAGGGGAGTTTGTAACACCCCAAGAGTATGAGAGGAAATTTGTCCCACATTGGTAGAATGTGAGGCTTGTGATATGTTTATAATAACTCCCATCTTATTGGGGGTGTGTTACGACCGTGGTGGGTCGGGTTGTTACACCTTCACACATTGAGGACAATGTTTGACTCAAGTGTGGGGGGATGGTTTACATGAAAAAAAGAAGAACTTCAAGCTTGTATTTATGTAATGTCTTCTTTTTATTTATGTAATGTTTTCTTTTGTCAAAAAAAAAACAAAAAAAAAAAGAATCCCGGCTAGGTGAAAACCCACAAGGGTGGGCGCCTAGGCAAAATTGGGAAGGTGGTCGAGGACGGAATGAAAACCCGAAAGGGCATTCCGGGCAAAATAAAAAATTGAGTTGCGAGCCACCACGAGAGAAAGGAAAAGTTAAGGTGAAAACCCGAAAGGGCAGCTTAGGTAAAATGAGAGAATGAAAAAAAAAAAAAAAAAAAAATGGAGGGACCAGAAGGGAGCGATAATGAGGTTTTGGAAGGAGGTTAGGTTTAGGTTTAATTTCTTTTTGAGTCGAAAAATTTTGGTTCCCAATCGGTGGTTTTTTCATTTGTGGTACTTGGATTGTCGATTGTTGGATATTGGGGGCAACCAAGTAACACGAGTTTGTATTATGGAGTGATAAGGGGCGTTATAAGTGGAGGTTATGATGTTTTTGATGGATGTTTGAGGTCACCTCGCTTTCACCTCGGGATGAGGTGAGGGTGACCATCTTGTGATATGAGTTATATGAAGGGTGGATTTGTTGACGAGTCGGAGTTGGTGGTTTGTTGTGTCTTGTGTAGAGGGAGGCATAAAGAGGGCGAGTGAGGGAAGAGTGAATGTCAAACTATTGAGTCTAGATTTTTCTTTTTAATCGGTGGTTTGTGTCGAGGGAGTCATAAGAAGGGGGTTGTAAGGGAAGAGAGATCAATACACTTACACTTTCTTGTTGACTTTCGAAAATGCTTGTTTCGGGTTTTGCTCGGGACTAGTAAAAGTCTAAGTGTGGGGCTATTTGATAGTAGAGTTTTGTGTCGGTCTAAGATTGTGATTTTATCACAATCGTGTCTTTTAATACGGGTCTGTAGTTATGGTTTGTCAAGTATTTGGTATTTGGTTAAGGTGCAGTTTTGTGTCGTTTTTACCATTATTTCATGTTTATCTTTTTGATCGAGATCCGATGGTCAAGGGAAACCGTTCGACGGTTCAAGAATGGCGCATGAGTTTCAACATCAACCAACCATCTTGCTTGAGAAGTGAAGTTTTGAAGAATAGAACCTTTTGAGAACAAACGAAGTGAAGAATGCAAGCCCGGTAAAAAAACGCAGGCTGCGAAAGGAACAGCAGCCTGCGGCGAAACAACAGCCTGTGGTGACTGACGCAGGCCTGCGGCTGGGGACGCAGCCTGCGGTTTCGACTATCCAGTTTCGTTATTTTCAGCTTTTGAGAGTGTTGACCTAGGGTTTCGTGAGCCCATATATATACCCAAGGCTGAAATGTTAGAATGGAGCATCTCATTATTAGAACACTTTGCATTTACTCTTGAATGAAGTGAACAATCTTGTAATCTTTCTTCATTTGTTAAGCTTGTAATTGTTAACGAGGAGCTAATCTCCTTTCTCTTGGTGTAATTCCGATCAAAGTCTTCGACTTTGACCTTGTAAGACTTTATATTCTTCATTTGTTAACCCTTTCTTATTTTATCTAATGTTGTTTCTTAAGTTTACATTTTATATTCTAAGTAATTATTTGTGTGGATTGATCACCCTTGCATCTTAGTTGCTTAGATATTGCATATGTTAAGTAATCGGTTTAGTTTACTTAATGTTATTTGAAGCAAGCTTGTTTGTATGTTGAGTTGGCTTAGATGAAACATACTTATGAGTAGGAAATTACATGACTTTACTTACTTTCATGGTTTAATGTTAGTAAGATTAGTTTGTTTGTCACATCTCTTGGTTCAATCCTCATTGCTTGGTTTTAATCTTGTGTTATGGTTTAATAACTCGGGTTAGAATTAAAGGAATTGCATATACGGTTTAGTTGTGCGATTCATTTTCTTAAGATGTTGATTATGGATAGATAGATTATGGGTTGTTAGAGTCGAGCAAATCATTTGTCGGGTGACTTTTGTTGGAGTTAGTGTCCTCGACAATAATGTGATCACGTCAATTATATTAATTAAATTGACAAATCTCTATAAAAGAATATTCATGGGATGATTCTTATCCTAAGTCAACTGGTCAACATTAATCGGTAATGATTGGCTTGCTAGAGTTTGACATTACTGTCGTAATGACGGTGGTGACCAGTTGATCCCTTTAGGTCACACCTTTAGGACAACTATCTCAATACTAAATGTAACAACTGTATATTGATACGAGTTGATTCATTTCTAGATTATGAATAAAATAAGGAGATTATTTATAATAAGATTATAAATTATTTTAATGATTGAAATGTCATCACTATTATTTATATGTTTATGAAACATAACAACAAATGAATGAGTCGATTAAACTACAATTGTTGTAGTTATGAAATGCGATTAAATATCTATATGTAATTATTTAAATTACTAATTTGCGATGAAAAGTTTAAAGTGTTAAACTACGCAAATAATATTATCCTAACTAATGTTACGGATTGGATCCGTTTTGGTGGTGTGGACCGTGTGATATGTCACACACACACACACACACACATTTACAATATTACATTATATGTAATAGGAACATTATTAGGACAAGGCATTTAATTGTGAAAGCATGCTTGGGACATTTGAGAGGATAGAGAGCCAAGTGATTGGGCACTCTACCCATGCCATTTCGGCCGAACCCAAGGAGAGAACAAAAGAGGTTTTGTTCCCTCATTTTTGTTAATACAACTCATTCACAATTCACTTAGGGTTTGGTTGTTTTAGAGAGAACAAAAGAAAGAAAAATAAGCTTCATTTTTCTAAACCCTAACCGTGTGCCTCCTTGCATTATCTAGTGAGTTTGTGTGTTGATTCTAGTACAATAGCATACAAACATTGAGAGTAAGTGTGTCTTGGTGTTCATCTTTTGGAGACCATCATCTCTTTGAAGGTTCAAGGAGGATCATCCGTGGGTTAAGCTCAAGAACAAGTGAAGAAGGTGACTTCACTTGTGCCCTAAAATAGCCGAGATTATTAATGTAAGGGAGCTAGTTTTTCTCTTATATCTCGACACATATTTTGTTAAGCATGCATAAGATCTTCTATTTATAAGATAATTTAAACTAGTATGACTAAATAGGTATATGAACCTAACATTTGGTATCAGAGCACTCGTTGGTGCATGCTTAATCGGTTTTTAGTTTTTCCGAGTTATGAGACTTAAAAACAAAACTATATATATTTAAAGACTCATATATTTCACTCGACATTTTGGCATGTAAGTTATATCTGGTCCTAAAATGTTTTTAGGTTATATTGATAATTTATGAGATTTAATATTTTGTTCATTATATAGATTTAATCGTTTAATATGCATTTTTATGACAAAATCGAATTAAATGATTAAATTAGAAAGAAAATGTTTCTAGCCTTGTAATTTTCACACGACCTCACATGCTTATTTTACTTAATGTATGTAAAATTTGGTACAATATGATTTTGTATAGCATGTTTTACGATTTTATTGTTAAAACCGTATTAAGAGGTAATTTTGGCCATTAATATATGATATTTCGATTTTTTTTTTCGAATAAAATGACCAAAAGTTTTACATTATAAATATTAAAGTAATATTTTCAGAATGTTAGTGAAAATAAAAATCCAAAATTTCGAAATTTTATATTTGTTTGGATTTAATTCGTAAATGTTATGCATTTTAAGGCTTTATGAACAATGTTAATATAATTAAAGTGTTAATTATTATCAAAATTATTTATGACTAATTTTGAATCCTAAATTGTGTTAGGATATTATTTAGAACATAAGTTGTTTATGTTTTAATTTATGCATTTTAAAAGAGTTAAAAATGCTAAAATCTCATAAAACCGGGTTAATTTCGACATAATAAGTTATTAGGGCGATTTGGCGTTAAAATGAACATATTCATAACATATATATATTGCTGCGTTTTTCTTATGAATGTCATATTATATTGCATTATTTTGAATCTTGTAATTATTCTAGTATGGCCTTAGTTTTTAAATCGGTATTTCCCGTAATGTAAGGGGTTACCGATTCGGTTGTAATTTTGTGATCTCGTATCACCCAATTGTAATTTATATCTATTTTATAATGTATAAAGTAGACTAGAAAATTTGTAATTTTTGTAATTTCCGGAGAACCTTGAAGACGGTGCCATTTGGAAAGGAGTTCCGATCAAGACGGTGTTTGCCTCGATTGGCGTGCTTCATCAAGTTCAAGGGACCAAAGGAGTTGGTTTCCGAATTTGTACTCTTGTTATTTCTTTTCTAGGATAAGGCCATACTAGGAATTTATCGTTTGCTTTATTTTTTTTTTATATGTTGCATGCATAGCCAAATCGCCATTAACATGTCATGCATATCGAGTATCGGGTCTTCAACGTATCAATTTTATTATCGATAATTCACCTAAATTAGTTCACTTAAAAGGAGATAGATATTATTTGATAAGATCTCTTACGTTTAAAATATTGAGACTTAGCCTTACCAAAGAGTATGGACCCATGAATCCCTTCTTCACAAACATGTAGGCTCGGCTAAACCGGGGTACTAAAATTGTCACGTTGGGTAAGTGGGGTAATGAGGATTACACCTTGAAATTTGGTCGATCTCAACGAAAGTATTCGTAACCGTAGTTGCAATAAGTTCGGGCTAAAGATAATTTTAAGAAAATTGTCGACCGAGAGTTCTAAGAGTAGAACCGATTAAAGGGTTAATCCACCAAATTATACCAATACGGGTTGAATCGGCTACACCGTGCCCGGATTAGTATGGGTTTGGGTCTCGGGTTTATTTACTTAATTGTGTAAGAGATCGTTAAGTAAATACTTAACTTGTTTAAAACGTTTAACAAGTATTCAAATGATGAACGTTAATTTTCCTTCGTTTCCGTTTTTTGTAGTTATTTTATCGCAATGGATTCATTCAACCCTATCACTATTGATTCTTGTCACAATGTTTTCGACGATATTTGCAACCAAAACAACATTGATACTACTAGAGAAGTTCATTTCGGAACGGGTCCGGATGGCAGTATTAACTTCATTTCTTCTCTCCCACCTCCCAAAGGTCCATTTCTTGACACGGCTTATTTAGATGAGCTAAATGAAGAATTGGACGCCTTATACTTGAAGGAAAGAGCTTATGATGAAGCTAGTGGGAGTTCTAGCAAGAAAAGTCTTGCAAAGAAGAAGAAGAAGAAGAGAAAGTTAGAGAAAGGGCGATGCCACTATTGTAGTGTCATGGGCCATTGGAGGAGGAATTGCCCCAAGTACTTACGTCATATCCAAGAAGGTCTTGTGATTCCGTTAGGTAATTCCAAATCTGAAATTTTTGTTATTGACATAAATTTTACATCCAACACATCATGGGTATTGGATATCGGATGTGGTTCTCACCTTTGTAATCGTTTGCAGGGTTTAAGAGAAGTGGAGAAGGTGGAGAAGGTGGACAAGGGTGATATGGATCTCCGACTTGGAAATGGAGCTCAGGTAGCGGCCACTTCAAAAGGAACTTGCACTCTTGCCTTGACGAGTGGATATGAGCTAAAACTTAATAATTGTTATTTTGTACCGTCTCTTTCCAAAAACATTATTTCTGTTGCAATGTTAGACATTGAGGGATATAATTTTTCCATTAAAGACAATTGTTGTGTAATTTCTAAGAATGACATGGTAGTTGGCCGTGCCAATTCTATTAATGGAATCTATGTTTTGGAAACTTCTGACTCGTCCAATAATGTCTACAACGTTAATAACAAAAGGATTAAAACAAGTGATCAAAATGAATCATATGTTTGGCATTGTCGACTTGGTCACATAAATGAGAATCGCATTAAAAGATTGGTAAAGACCAACATAATTAAACCATTCGAATATGAATCTTATGGTACATGCGAAGCTTGCCTTCTAGGAAAGATGACTCGTAACCCCTATAGTGGTAAAGGGACACGAGCCAGTGAGTTATTGGGACTAATACATACGGATGTATGCGGACCACTATCAATCACCGCTAGAGGCAATTATGACTATTTCATCACCTTCACCGATGATTTAAGTAGGTATGGGTATATCTACTTAATGAAGCATAAGAGTGAAGCTTTTACGAAATTTAAAGAATTTCAGAATGAAGTAGAGAACCAACTCGACAGGAAGATTAAAACATTGCGATCCGATCGTGGTGGAGAATATCTTAGTAATGAATTTGATTCACATCTAAAGGAGTGTGGCATTGTGTCA
The DNA here is from genome assembly GCA_029255685.2 of Silene conica. Taxonomy (NCBI): domain Eukaryota; kingdom Viridiplantae; phylum Streptophyta; class Magnoliopsida; order Caryophyllales; family Caryophyllaceae; genus Silene; species Silene conica. Next base: position 8,849,251 of record CM055315.2, on the reverse strand, counting down.
CAACTTTCACCTCCAGGAACACCACAACTTAATGGTGTGGCAGAAAGGAGGAATCGAACCTTATTGGATATGGTTCGATCAATGATGAGCCAAACTGATTTACCCAATTCATTTTGGGGATTTGCGATCCTCACCGCCATCAAATCGTTGAACAATAGTCCAACGAAAGCGACCGATAAGACTCCATATGAGATGTGGAAAGGAAAGGTTCCTAACTTATCCTATATGAAGATATGGGGGTGCGATGCTTATGTCAAGTCTAAAAACGATGACAAACTCGCACCAAGATCCGAAAAATGCATATTTGTTGGTTATCCAACCACCTCACGTGGCTACCACTTTTACAAACCTCAAGAAAACAAAGTGTTTGTGTCTTCTGAGGCTGTCTTCTTAGAAAAGGAGTTTATTTCTAAGAGACAGAGTGGGAGAAATTTTGAACTTAATGAAGTTCGAGAAGTTCAGGAGCCACAAACTGAAGATGAGACAGAAGAAGATGTTCCTTCTTCATCCACTTCGGTACCTATTCCACCCAGGAGGTCGAGTAGGGTCCCACATCAACCTGATAGGTATGTTGGACTAATTGAGGAAGATGGTAGCCTGGACGTTTTACTTTTGGAAAGTGACGAGCCTACCACTTAAAAAGCTGCAATCTCTAGTCCCGACTCCATCAAATGGCATGAGGCCATGGTATCCGAGATGGATTCTATGCATCAAAACCAAGTATGGGACTTGGTAGACTTGAATAAGGAGATGAGACCTCTCCAATGCAAGTGGATCTTCAAGGTGAAGAATGGCATAGAAGGACATGATGATGTCTATAAAGCTAGGCTAGTAGCTAAAGGATTTTCCCAAGTCCAAGGTCTTAATTATGATGAAACCTTTGCTCCGGTAGCCATGCTAAGATCCATTAGGATAATGTTAGCGATTGCCGCATTTCATGACTATGAAGTGTGGCAAATGGATGTCAAAACCGCCTTCTTAAATGGGCATTTAAAGGAGGATGTGTATATGATACAACCTGAGGGTTTTGAAGATCCTAAAAATCCTAACAAGGTATGCAAGCTTAAGAGATCCATCTATGGTCTTAAGCAAGCATCGAGGAGTTGGAATCATCGCTTCAATGAAGTCATAAAAGAAAATGGTTTCACTCGAAGTGTCGAGGAACCTTGTCTATATATGAAATTCAGTGGGAGCAATGTTGTGTTCCTAATCTTGTATGTGGATGACATACTACTCATTGGAAATGATGTTCCAATGCTTTCATCAGTGAAAGGATGGTTAGGTAACCATTTTCTGATGAAAGACCTAGGAAATGCACAATGCATATTAGGTATCCGGATCTATAGAGATAGATCCAAGAGGATATTGGCACTAAGTCAAGAACCTTATATCGATAAGATTCTTCGACGGTTCAGCATGGGAAATTCTAAGAGAGGGTTTATCCCCATGGGAAGTGGCATCATATTGAAAAAGTCTCAATCGCCCACAGAGCCCAAGGATGTTGAACGCATGAAAATGATCCCTTATGCTTCCGCCGTGGGATCTATCATGTACGCCATGATATGCACTCGTCCTGATGTCTCGTATGCCTTGAGCATGACTAGTAGATAACAAGCAAATCCAGGTGAAAGTCACTGGATTGCAGTCAAGAACATCCTTAAGTACTTAAGAAGAACTAAGGATTCATACTTAGTGTTTGGAGGGGAAGAAGATTTGTGTGTAAAGGGTTACACAGATGCAAGCTTCCAAACAGATAAAGACGATTTTAAATCCCAGGCTGGATTTGTCTTTATCTTGAATGGTGGTGCCATTAGTTGGAAGAGCTTCAAAGAACCAGTCGTTGCGGATTCTACAACGGAAGCAGAGTATATTGCAGCATCGGAAGCTGCTAAGGAGGCAGTATGGATAAGGCAATTTATCGAGGGACTAAGGGTAGTTCCAAATGCTGAAGATCCTATCACCCTGTACTGTGTTAACAGTGGTGCTGTCTTTCAGGCTAAGGAGCCGAAGTCTAGTAATAAGTCTAGACATGTACCAAGAAAATATCATGTAATTCAGGATTTCATTGATAGGAAGGAAATAGCGATTTGTAAGGTTGGGACAGACGATAATGTGGCTGATCCTTTAACCAAACCCTTGTCGCAAGCTAAGCATGATTCTCATGCACGTTCTATGGGTCTTAAGAGTTTACCCAATGTGTAACCGATTATACGATATGAAATGAAAAATGTTGTTTTTACGTTCATATAAGATAATCTCGTTCATCATTTAAAGTTTTATACAACTTGTTTATTTTATATATACTTTGTTAAATCCAACAGGATTGTAGGACAATTGTTGAACCCTGTAGAAGTGAACTGGATTAACTTAGTATTGCCCCTAGTCACTTATATGAGGTGACGTCTCGAAGTGACTAGATTATGATGCGATTGATGGTGAGTTCTTACACCATAGAGTCATAAGGGATGACTAGTCGATCATATAGACAAACTGTAAAGTACACTTGTGTCGGGCAGTGACCGCTTATAGAGTTCTTTAGAATTCGATGGAGCCTGGTCGTGGCAAGAGCTGCTATATATATATATATTCTTATGCGTCGATTCTTTGACTAGAGACTGGTTGCTCTAGAGGTGACATTATTCGGAATGACTTTAATTTATATTCTACGATCTTCCGTAAAATGGGTCAAATGGATATATTTTGGGTCACAATGGATGATGTTGGCCAAGGAGAACAGTTGGAAAGGAATTGTTCTGCCCCTTGTCAGGGTTATCTTAAATCTCAAGGCCACTCGAGGAGTAGTGAACTGTAAATGCGTGGCCACGCTCGGAGACTGTCTATGGTAGATAATTCCGGTCAAACAGTTACACTCCATATCGAGAAAAACCACTATTGATTTGATCACGTGCAAGTACGACCTGCAAGACACCTTGCATTGAGTGGGAGATGATGTAATAGAACAAGAGAATCGGTGATCCACACTTGTGAGGACAAGTGGGAGATTGTTGGAGTTAGTGTCCTCGACAATAATGTGATCACGTCAATTATATTAATTAAATTGACAAATCTCTATAAAAGAATATTCATGGGATGATTCTTATCCTAAGTCAACTGGTCAACATTAATCGGTAATGATTGGCTTGCTAGAGTTTGACATTACTGTCGTAATGACGGTGGTGACCAGTTGATCCCTTTAGGTCACACCTTTAGGACAACTATCTCAATACTAAATGTAACAACTGTATATTGATACGAGTTGATTCATTTCTAGATTATGAATAAAATAAGGAGATTATTTATAATAAGATTATAAATTATTTTAGTGATTGAAATGTCATCACTATTATTTATATGTTTATGAAACATAACAACAAATGAATGAGTCGATTAAACTACAATTGTTGTAGTTATGAAATGCGATTAAATATCTATATGTAATTATTTAAATTACTAATTTGCGATGAAAAGTTTAAAGTGTTAAACTACGCAAATAATATTATCCTAACTAATGTTACGGATTGGATCCGTTTTGGTGGTGTGGACCGTGTGATATGTCACACACACACACACACACACATTTACAATATTACATTATATGTAATAGGAACATTATTAGGACAAGGCATTTAATTGTGAAAGCATGCTTGGGACATTTGAGAGGATAGAGAGCCAAGTGATTGGGCACTCTACCCATGCCATTTCGGCCGAACCCAAGGAGAGAACAAAAGAGGTTTTGTTCCCTCATTTTTGTTAATACAACTCATTCACAATTCACTTAGGGTTTGGTTGTTTTAGAGAGAACAAAAGAAAGAAAAATAAGCTTCATTTTTCTAAACCCTAACCGTGTGCCGCCTCCTTGCATTATCTAGTGAGTTTGTGTGTTGATTCTAGTACAATAACATACAAACATTGAGAGTAAGTGTGTCTTGGTGTTCATCTTTTGGAGACCATCATCTCTTTGAAGGTTCAAGGAGGATCATCCGTGGGTTAAGCTCAAGAACAAGTGAAGAAGGTGACTTCACTTGTGCCCTAAAATAGCCGAGATTATCAATGTAAGGGAGCTAGTTTTTCTCTTATATCTCGACACATATTTTGTTAAGCATGCATAAGATCTTCTATTTATAAGATAATTTAAACTAGTATGACTAAATAGGTATATGAACCTAACAACTTTGTGACGGTTACATCAAGTATTTCTCACTTATTGATTTTTGCACGCTACTTGTTTGTGATATTGTCTAGCCCAACCTTTTCTCATTTATTACTCCTTTGAATGTTTTTCCAATCATTGATCTCCTCATTTATGTTACCTCATTGTTTTCCACTTGTGTTAATAGCCATTATTTGTTAATAAGTTGTTTGTCATTAGTCTTTGATTGTCTTTAAGTTTTCTTTTAATATTTTATTAGTTGTGTTTAAGCAAGTTTTAGTTAGTTCTCTTCTCTTGGGTTCGACCCTTGGCTTTCGCTTTACAACTTTTGTTAGAGTCTAGTAGAGTCTAGTTTAGGTTTATATATTTTGTTTGGTAAGATAATTAGTGTATAACGACCGCTAGTTTTAATCGTATCAGATATCATCCAACATACTCCAACATAATAATATGCGAAGCATACTTCATCCATCACGTCAACATCCATCACTATGCAAAACCCTTACTAACTTCGGAAACTATTTGAGGCGCGAGCCGGTCTCCCTTCCGGTTGCCCGGCCAGGGGGTCTTTCTCTTCAAACCATTTCCGAACTCAGAATAAGAGCCGTCCAATTCCTTGGACGAACAATAAACTCAAATGATAAACGATACTCTTTAGATAAACATCCATTCAACAACATCTGACACTGTACCCCAACTCAGGCAAGCAAATGCAAACAATAGTATCTAGAACTAACCCCGACTCAGGAAGGAACTAAACACAATCAGCAGTGTCCAAGCCACACCCCGACTCAGGTAGACTTGGTACACAAGGTCAGCTAGCATTCATCCGTGAACCCCGACTCAGGCACGAATGGATACCGGTCAGCTAGTAATGGTCCAGAGGTCCCGACTCAGACATAACCATTACTCTTCGTAGTGAATCAGGTGTTAGGTTTTATTAGTTACTCATAAACTAATTTTAGTCATACTAACATAAACATTTAATTAACCCTTTAATTAACATATTATTAGTGATCTTATGCATGCTAAAAATGCGGAAATAAGGAGATATTGAACCCTTACACACGGTGCAAGATTATAGCAAGGATGATCCTCCAAGTACCCAAAATAGAATACCTCCTTTGGATGCACCAAGACAACCCCTCAATCAACCGAGACTTGAACAAGCTAGTTACAAAACCGGTTTCTCCTTAAACTTATTCTAATCTCTCTTATTAGAATGTTATTTGAATACTACAAAATAGTATGATTTTATTATCATATAATATATATTTAGAGGTTGTAATATTCTTCTTACTTAGGCAAATTTTCGGCTAGGGTAAGAAGAAGAGGTAGAATGAGGCTTATATATCTTATATATATTAAGCATGCATCTTATTAGGATAACAATTACCTTAAGCATGGGCATGGGGAAGGAGGCTAGCCGGCCTTAGGGAACCACAATGAGGAACATCTTGACTTCTCAAGACACTAGGGTGGCTCTAGGTTAGTGTTCTCTAGGTAAGTTTTAATGATTGTGTTTTATACATTAATAAACACAAAACACACCCTTAACTAACCTCATCAAAACCGGCTACCATAATCCATAAAATGGATTTCATTTTACAACTTTGTAAAATGTACAATTTGTACAAAGTGTGACATCTTATATGTCATTAAGATATAAAATGCTTTAGTACATTTAAAACATATAAATATTTATCATATAAATATTGTACATAATTAAATAAATCATATTTATTTAATTAATAAGTAATTCGAAATTACTAATGTAAAATGATCATTTATCGTCAATACGATTTACAACCCTTGTATTAATTTCAACCCAATTCATTCTAATTACGATATTATGAAATATCGTTTAATGTTTAACAATTGACACATTTCAATTTTAAACATAAATCTTATATTAAGATTTAACCTCTAATTTCTCGATACACGAGTTTAAGGAATATGAGCAAATTGTATCAATATACATTTGATCATTTTTATCGATTAAGGGAATTGTCCTAAAGGTGTGACCTAAAGGGATCAACTGACCACCACCGTCATACGACAGTAATGTCAAACTCTAGCTAGCCAATCATTACCGATTAATGTTGGTCAGTTGACTAATATAAAATCGTATCATCCCTTGCGCATTCTCGTTATGAGATTTAATTACGTGATCGCACTATTGTTGATGACACATTTCCCAACATCAGGATCCCGACTCAGACCTGACTCACCACGATCAAACAAACTCACAGAGGGAAAGAGGTCCCGACGCAGACATCTCCCACTGCATCATCCATACACGTAACGGTACAGAGATCCCGACTCAGACATGTGCGGCACGCGACATACACCCACATATCAAACTAGAGGTCCCGACTCAGGCATAGCTTGATACGCAACATACAACAGTACATATCGTACTCTAGAGGTGTAACAACCCGGATTATAAAACAAAGAAAAAACATAATATAAAAGAATATCAGAGTGTAACTCAATGATAACTGGGTTAAGGTGGCGGAAACACCTTACCCAAATCCGGATCGATACTCAAATCGAAAACCAAACTAATACATTATTCAAAGGTTCTTAAAAACTTAAAGCAAAGGTCCTAAAGCTCGCTTCGCACATTCCCCAAGCAAGCATCAACCAAACAGCAACAACCTGAACAACCTGAGAAGGGGGTCGACAGTCGAGAGTAACTAGATGCTCTCCCAGTCATGTTTACAACAATTGAATGTAACCAACAATCATTAACAAATGAAATGTAAAACCAGTAAACATGCGAGATCATCTATACTCATGAAAGTCCAATCAAACTTACCTTCATTTGAAGACATAATACGACAATCATGTGAGGGTATAAACATGACATGACATGAAAGCAAACTTAACATACTATGATATTCTCAACACCAGACAAATGAAACCAACGAACCTAGACCATATGCGACCACTAGACCATGAACACTTACAACTCAAGTAACTCACGACTCATAGTAACGTAAGGCACAATGCTAGCATTAAAGCATAGCGAAAATGATGACACGCAATCCATCGCAACCGAAGGCACAAAGCTATCATCAAAGCATAGCGAATAGAGCGAACGCCCGTTAGAGCGTATAACCACTGCCTCTAACTTGTCAGAGCGTATAACCACTGCCTCTAGCTGACGGAGCGTATAACCACTGCCTCCATCGGTGTGGAGCGTATAACCACTGCCTCCACGGTACTATGTATAGCGTATAACCACTGCCTATATGTCTAAGACCTGGCCAGACCTCTCGATCCAATAACTGTACACCGAACGACACACGGGGACCGGAGCGTATAACCACTGCCTCCGACCAATCCCGAACATAGACCAAAATAAATCCCACATTAATGGGTGGCGTTAGTTCATTCCGATAGTATATAAGTGATACTACCGTCATCTATTCAAACTAGCAAACAACAATGCACAGTATAACTGACTGTACTGACATGCGTGAATACCATCACGATTCAAACCAGTAGAACATCATAACAGACTGTCCTAATATCAAATGCATAGAAGTATCCAACGACATATGCAAACACAATATTATACGATCACTGTACACAACTCAACATGTGAATCAAGTATAAACAACCCAAGTTATAGTAACTTTAACTATAACATAAGTAATGGATGCGAGGTTATACTAACCTCAACTATAACTTCCACATATGGCTTGAGGTTATAGTAACCTTAGCCAAAACCTTGACACGAACCTAAAGTTATACTAGCACCAACCATAACTTTGAGTCATACCTCAGGTTTACGTTAGTCCCAGCTATAACTTTAACTCGTAGTTCAAAGTTATATTAGCTTCAGCTATAACTTTGAGTCGTACTCAAGGTTGTACTAGTTCAGCTATAACCTTGAATCATATTTTCAAGGTTACACATACTTCACTATAACCTTGAGCAACACTCTTATCCATTAACCGTGTCGCCATCTAGGGTTTTCCTCGCGAACCCTAATTGTGCGCACGACACCCATAACGACTTAATAACATATTATAATCCACAATTACGATACTAAAACATACATAAATATATGGAGCACAATTAATTCATGACAATAAATAATCAAACATGTACCAATCGTACAAACAATCATTAAATCATATTAATTACATCAATTGGCATAAACACAATTAAAAGAGAAACACCTAGTTACCTCTTTGGCAATTATTCAAAACCTTCATAAAGAATACGACCAACAAAGCCTTGTCTCCAACACGTGTCAATAACCCCAAAAATGAACTTTAACGAAAGAGGAAATCCAAATACTTGTGATAGAAATTGTACGGAACAATAACTCTTTCGAAAACGCCAAAGGAAAGACATCTTCTTCTTTACTCACAAAACAAGAGACCCAAAACGTTGGTCTAAAGGTCCATACAAATAATTCTCAATAAAATATTGGGTTATTTCATAGGAATAATCCAACTTATACCTCATCTTCTCATATTAATCTATACTAACGATTAACTGAGAAAAATCCAACCTATGACCTCAATTATCTTTTATTGAACTTTGTCTATTTTTGAACTCTTATTTTCGATAAGCAAGCACGTCACCTTGACTTACTTTTTGTTTTTCCTTCTTCCTGGACAAAAAGTAAGTGAAGGTGACGTACTAACCTACCAATAATAAGAGTTTAAAAATAGTCAAAGTTCAATGAAAGATAAATGAGGTTATAGGTTGGATTTTTCTTAGTTAATCGTTAGTATGGATTAATATGAGAAGATGGGACATAGGTTGGATTATTCCCATGAAATAACTCACGGCAAGAAACAAAGGAGAAAATATAATTTATCTTTGAGTTTGAATAGATTATATCGTTAGTATGGATTAATATGAGAAGATGGGACATAGTTTGAATAGTTTGAATAGATTATATGAGAAGATGGGACATAGGTTGGATTATTCCCATGAAATAAGAGTTTGAATAGATTATATTGTAGAGGTAAGAGCAATGATTGTGAAAATATAATTTATCTTTGAGTTTAGGAGAAGAAAAGATATACAACAATGAAGTCAAAAGGAGAAAAGAGAACAAAAGAGGAAGAAAGGGACGAGAGGCGTGCGGTAAAACTCACGGCAAGAAACAAAGAATTGACCTAGTTGCTTGCTAGGTTAAATTCTTTTTATAAGGAGATTAACTAATGGGCTTTTGGTCCATTAGCTCATACAATGGATTATCTGATTACAAATCCGATTGTGCCATATTAAAGCGCTTGTAGAACTCATATAAGAAAAGTAATTATTAAATTAAAATAGTAAAATTGTGCACGAACATTTTAACCCATCCAAAAGTAGATCAAACGGAAATAATAAAAATAGGAAACGGAAGTTATAAATATATATTTCCAAAATCCATTAATAAACTTCGAAATAATTAATTAAATAAAATACTTTTATATTAAAATATTATTATAAAATACGGGGTGTGTGTAATACTCCATTGAACCGAATAGGATATTCGGGTGGGGTAACCCCTTGAAGAGGTCCATATGACTAGTGCTTAAAGGGATTGAAAGTACTACTCATATCAACAAAGTGCACTTTCTTTTCTGGTTATCCATGCGAAAGAACTCCAAAGTTAAACGTGCTTGGCTGGGAGTAGTCTTAGGATGGGTGACCTCCTGGGAAGGTTCCCGGGATGCGCATGAGTGATGACAAAATGCGCTAGAAAGGACTCGTGTTGGTCTGTGGGGCCAGTACAAAGCCTGGCGAGCTACCGTGGCTAACATTTCCTGTCCTAGGTTTGGGCGAGGGTGTTACAAGAGGTCCCGACTCAGACATATTCTGATATGCACTACAACCAATCCTATGTCCTAGTCTTACTTACTAGATTATCGACTAACATGTGAAAGCCTACAAGCATACAAGTCACACGGAAGAAGTATCAATCAAATCGGGTCAACCGATCACAAGTTTAACCAATTTTAGTATGAATAGGGCTCCCAGCCGGCCACCTACCGACTACCGGTCAGCCGTCTGACAACCCCACCATTACAGCCTTTGAAAACAACAACATAATAAGGAAAGGGCTCTCAACCGGTCGACCGGTCACCGGCCACCCGGCTAGGAGACCCATCTCCCTATTCTTCGTCCTTCTATGTATCACACACAAGGCATACAGTTACAAATCCGTATTCACACGAAAAGAATAATTTTTACTAAAAGAAATACAGTTATGATTATATATTTCGGGAATACGATATGGAAATTGCTGGAGGTGCATCTCCAGATTGTGGCCAATGAGATCGGTAGGATGTCATTCTTGTCTCAATTTTCTTAAACTCTGATTCTCTACTTTTATCAGCAACAAATTTCCATAGCGGGTTCATGGTTGGTAACGGAGACGCATTTCCAAAACGCACCTATTAAAATACATTGACAAATATGTTATAAAGTGGATATAACACGTGTATGAAGAGAAAGATAATGAACTCAGCATACCCATATAAAGTGTTCGAATGATTCCAATAAAACGATCGAAATTATTTGTTTCGGTCTCTTTGATACTACACTCTTTCGCGTAACCGGTAAGGTTGTTAGGGGACTGAGTTGATGACAAATATGTGAATATCGCATCATAGCAAGTAGCTGTGATGAATACCATCTCAGTTGTCATCTAGTATTGACTTGGTGCAGGACTTGTCCACCATGAAGCTCTCGTAATCATTTTATCCACCTCGATTTCGCTTCCGTATATTTGTATACAAATATGTCTATTTTTTTTCAACTCACCCAACATATCATGTCTTACTGTTAGCCACTTGTTTTCATCACCATAAATCTCTTGAGCAACTGCTCGATCTCCACAGTTCCTATCTCCAACGACGTTCACCCAATCGTTTATCCAAGGAACCATGAAATGTGGAATTTGATCACTATAAGGAAAAAGTGATGTATGCTCAGTTTCCTGTTAAATTCAACAATTAAATTTAGTAAAGTATAATAATTTTATAATTTGGTAACTATAAAAGACTATTACTTACTTGTGGAGAAGACATATAATACGATATGTTTAAATCCGGCATGTCTACTGAAAAACTGGTTGCGGCGGCCGTAATTGTGGTACTTTTTGTAACTTTATTAACCTGTTGAGTCAAATAATTTATAAAACACGTAGAATAAGTAATAAGTTTTGTACAAAAGGGGGATTACCTTGGGTTTTCTTTTCTTACACTTCGAGACTGGAAATCTCTTCTCAATGTGTACCCATTATGATGGTTTTCTTGATACTGAAGTCTTTTTTGGTCGCCCTCGCGTCTTTTTTACTTTTGGGTCAATAATATTAATTGGATGCAACAGGTTTTCTAAAAATTCAGAAACTTTTTTTTATCATTTCAACATTACTATTTAGCACCACGTCCACAAGTTTACTCAACTTATTATGCTCTTGCAAGAGAGTATCATTGTTGTTGTCTTCCGACCTGCTCCCTATACGTAGAGTCTTCCAAAATGGGTGAGTTGAATCAAGTTCAATACATCCATCTGCACATGTTCGTTTATTTAAGTAAGAAAAAGTAGTAACATTACAACGATGAATCATACTAGCGAACATAAAGAATATAAAAGTATCTGTGTTAAGAAGACGATTAATGATACATTTGCAAGGAAGACCATGAGTTATCTCAATAGCACATCCATTACAATTGCCCTTTTGGAATTCTCGATCAATAGTTGTAATTGCATGATGTGCCACGTTGAAAGATAACCTACAATACACACTCATAGCAAGACTAACATGAAGCTGCTTACTCAAGGAGGTCTCTAAATCCTCATCTATTTTTCTGATTTGAAGGGTGACTAATTGGTGAATCGTCTCGAACACAGTGTCAAAATCACCAACAGATGTTCGTAAAAGTCGTTTAAGTGTTGCATGTGCACTCTCCACCCTGTAAAAACAAATATCATAAAGCAATGCTCTTATTTAGGTACAGAATAGAATTTAAATCTTATTTCCTTATAGTTTTACCTGTTGGTGGTAACATTTCCGAAGTGTAGAATTTTATTTGTCCAGACCGATACAAATCGCTCCTTGTACTTGTCAAGCCATGTATTCTTACAATAATCTTCAAACCGGGAATAAAACCGTAAGTTGTAAACATTAACTCCTCGTTTTTTTTAAACTCCTCTAGAGTTGTAGATCTGACCATTTGTGTCCACTTTCCTTTTGCAAAAACTTCACCAACTAAAGCATTACCATAATAGTTTCTCTTAACCCAGGCTTCAACATCTTTCTGTATATGACGTCTACATAATAAAAGACTAGCACTTAAAAATTCTTTTCAATAGCATTGATTAATGTCGTCTCCTTATCAGTTACAAACACAATGGGCTCATTTGAGTCTAACAACTCTGTCAAACAGTTGAAAGCCCAATCATATGCCGTTTCATGATCATTTTGCAGGAACGCAAAGAAAACAGAAAAATTCTTATGAACCAGTGTCACTCCAATTACTTCCAACAAAGGCAACTTATATTTGTTGGTGTTATATGTGCAATCAACAATAAGGACATGTGGATAAGCCTTCAAAAGTTGAAGCGGATCTGGATGAGCAAATAAGACGTCAGTGAGTTCATGTGTACCTTTTTGAGTTACAACAGGAATTGTTTGGTGAAAAACACGATAACCATGATCCTCCGCTAATTTCAACAATTGTTCTGCGGTTGTATGATAAAATCTCGCCTTCTTTTTCGATATAGCACGAACTTTATAAACTTGCTTAGCATTAATGCTAATACCCTTGTTACCCAAGTCAATCAATATGTTGAAAACACTAATTTTATTGGCGGTCATTCTCACAACATCCTCCTTAGTTCTTGCATTCAAACCACGTGCTTTTTTAACAAGATTGTGGTTGTGATGCCCGTTCAGAACATGTATTTCCCATTTACCGTCTTTTTGTTCAACATATTTTAAACGAAATGGGCATTGGCATTTGATGGTTCCCGTATAAGCTCTCTTACATGGCATAACGGATTTTTTGCGCATACGAAAATCTCCAGAGTGTGCACACCTAAGCACTTACTCACCGAAACCACGTTTTGGAAAATGCTGCCAAACTCGGATATGAATATTATGTAACAAACCAAGTGATTTTATTTCATCTATCATCTGCACACGATTTTCGTACCATTTAGCAGGGAGGTTGAATATAAATTCAGTATCAATCAATTTTTCCGATTCTTTTTCACTATTCGAATCATCCTGAAAAAAAACATTATGGAGAAAATTAATTAAACTTGAAAATATTAATTATAAAGTAAAATAAAAATCAAAATTAGGAAAAAAAAACAGAATGGCATTAATGAAGCAACTAGGATTAAAATTAGGAAAAAAGAAAAAAAATAAACAGAATAACGCAGGAACTAGCAAACACCATGAATGAACAAACATACAGGCATACAACAGTATAACGGCACCCCACCTACCAGTCTACCACCCTCGCACGTCATCCGTCAACCACCCTTCTCCGGCTTGCCATCCTCACAACCACCCATTCATCAACCAAATTCAATCCAAATACTAATTGTTACAAAACCCGTTTTAGAAAAAAAAGATCAACTAAATTGAATAAAAGACGGAACTTAATAAAAAATTACGATAAAACGACGAACTTACATTTGGTATGTGAGAATTACGATCCATAATAGTCGAACGAATAAGTGATTGAATAGGTTTACAGAGAGAAGTCTTTTAAATTCTTTAAGGTTGTGTTTGAGAACTTAGAATTATTTCAATTTGTATGAATCCAATTCTAGATATTGAATTGTTGAAATTCAATTCCAATTCCAATTCTATGAAAGTGTTTGGGTATCCTGAAATTGAATTGCAAATTTCAATTCAAATGATGTTTGGGAGAGTCTTGGATTTCAAAGCTAAAGATTTCATTTGGCGAACAAATACGAAAGATCTAACTACACAAATACGAAAGATCCAACTACACCAAACATAAGAATTGATAATACGTGTCAATCTAGTTTGAGTCCGTCTGAAACATTAAACGACTTACTTTTATACTAATTTATTTATTCGATTGAGAGTATGCGGTAAGACGGTCTTAAGTAAAACCGATTCCTACAAAAAGTAATAAAAATTGAGCGAACAATGATATGAATAATCAATGATATGAATAATAATACAAATCAAACCACCGCCTACAAATTACTACGAAAATTAAATAAACAAATGTAGTTAGATCAAATTAAAATAAAATAAAATAAAAAAACTAAATAATATAAAAAGAGAGAAGTAGATCTATCTAGAACATTAGAGTGGAAACAAGAGCAACAACAACGAAAGAATCACCGAAACGGCACCGTTTGATGGAGAATCAGTAGGAGAGCCATTGGGGATCACCGTCAGCGACGGCGGAACCTGAGGCAGCGGGGCCGGCGGCGGAGGTAGGAGTGAGGGCGACGGTAGGAGAGGCGGAGATGGGTGATGGAGAAGCTAATGGAAAGGCGGTAGGAGTGGTGGTGACGGTTGGTGGAGTGGCCATTGCCATTGGAGGCATGGTGGATATGACTGGTGGTTTTGAGATGGGTGTGGCAGTCGGGGAATTAGCCAGTGCGGTGGTCGGAGATTGGGCTGTGAGGTTAGGGTTAGCATGACGTATCATCAATTTATTATTACAACTACACCAACCAAAATTAGGTTTTACAGTGATTGAGAGAGGCAGGAGGTGATGTTGGAGTTTTGTTTGGAAATGAAATGACATGGGTACAGATGAGATTTGAGAGGCTCCATATAACACTGGGCTGGAATTAAGTGGTATTTGGCCCAATTCCATTTCCAAATTTTTTGGTCTGCCAAACATAAGAATTGGGCCATTTCCTAATTTCAATTCCAAATCTATGTTCCCAAACAGGCGCTAAAAGTCTTTTTAATTTTTTTTTTAATAAAAGCAATTATGGAAATTTAGCGTAAAAAAGTGTTGGATTAAATAAAGTAACGTGCGGGATTTAGCAGGTACGTAAATTCAATTAATCGAGCGGAGAACAAACTACAAATATGACCTAATATAAGATCCAAAATCCCAAATGTGAGTAACAAAGCCAAGGAAAAATGAAACGAAATGAAAAGGGCATAAGTTAAAAGAGCTTAACAATCCACGTGGATGGTACATTTCCTCCCATGCAACCTCACCAAACTTACTCATACCTTCCTATATATTTTCTCCAATACATCCCATATGCTCTTTCCAGTTTCCACCATACCATTCCGTTTGACAAACTTACCACAATCCTCCTCCTTTATTCACTCGATAAAAAATAATACTAATACGATTTTTTATATTCATAGAAATTAAAGCAAAGGAAAAGAAATGGGATCAACAGGAATAGTCGGGGAAATTCGTGCATTACAAAGAGCTAACGGCCCCGCTACAATTTTGGCCATTGGGACGGCCACTCCCCCGAATGCTGTATACCAAGCTGATTATCCTGATTATTATTTTCGTGTTACCAAAAGCGAGCATTTGACCGAATTGAAGGACAAGTTCAAGCGCATGTGTACGTTACGTACCGTATATTTTTTAAACACTTGCTCATTTATTTCTGATTTTCATTTCATCTCTCATGCATTATTTACGTCAACACATATATTTCATTTGATCGTTCCCAGTCCGCTACTATGTCTATATCACACTATATGTGTTAATTATGCATAGCTAACACGGAAAATAAGGCTTTGTATAAAACTATAAATCACTGATCACTTATTTCAAGTCATTTACATACGTTTATTTAGATTAATAATGTAAGAGAAAGTTTAAGTAAACGTTTTAAAATGTATTTCAGAGTACTAAACAATTTTGGTATCCAAATAAGGACTTACCCGAAAATTGTTTAGTACTTTGTACTTTGTTACAACTCACAAAGTTTTATGCATAATGTAAATTAAAATCATTAAGGACTTAAGACATTGGTTCACTTATACGCACCTATATCGCGGGTGAAAATCGAATCTCCAATTTTTAAAATAGAGTAAAAGAGCTCTTATGAGTTACCATTTGAACTCACTCTTATTTTCGGTTTCGTTATTAAGTTATTTGTTATAACTCACAAATAAATAAATACATTTCTGAAGTTACAGTTAATATATAACTTTGATTATGTTCTGTCGTTATTTCTTTCTATGAATGTGAACATTAATTAGATCAACGGCTAAATTTATTAAGTTATGTGTTACACATGACGAAGTTTAGAAAATTTGTGTTAATACTGTCATTGTGGATTCTAAAAGACAGCATCATGTTCTGTATTTTACTGCAGTAATTTTTGTGTGAGACGGAAACACCCTGGCATGAACGATACACAAAAGGACCGTATTTTAAGTGAGACCGTCAGTTGCATGTCGATATCAGAATATCAGATTGATGAAAATGGCTATGACAGTCCATAACTTTATTTTTTTCCAATGTTTAATTTACTGTTATAAGCTTTATAACTAAAATCGATTTTAAGATCTTCAATTTGAATGGGCCCTTCAAGATTCAGTAGTTGGTAGCATAAGCATCATGTGAGCAACTGAGCAATGTACGATGTTTAAGTTTCTGCTTGAATTGGATGTTACTCGTATATGTATATTACGTCGTTCTGTTAGGGTCGCGACACTATTAAGTGATCCCATTTTTATGGTACATACCGAAAGATGTCCACAGTACATCTGCGTGGTAGCGAGATTTAATATCGTCTCTAGTAACTACATCGACCTTTTGTGCTGCTCTTTTCCTAGGCAAAGTTTATGGGGTATTCAGTATTGACAAATTGTCTGGTGCAGTCCGTTGTTTTAGCTTCGAGAAGTCGAGAAGTCGAGAATCCTAGCTATCACTGTCGATTGGATATCTGATCCGTCATAAGCCTTAGTTATGATTTCACTATTGCCAGTTGTTAGAAAAATTAATAGAACTGAAACTAAGTATTCAGTTAATTCCTACCCATAACCCGAGCTTGATGTGTATGTAACAGGTGACAAGTCGATGATTAAGAAGAGATACATGCACTTGACCGAGGACTTCCTTAAGGAAAACCCACACCTTTGCACTTATGGGGGTCCGTCACTTGATACTCGCCAAGACGTTGTGGTAGCGGAGGTTCCTAGGCTGGGAAAAGAGGCCGCGATGAAAGCAATCAGGGAGTGGGGTCAACCCAAGTCGAAGATTACTCATGTCATCATGTGCACTACCTCAGGTGTCGACATGCCAGGGGCAGATTACCAGCTCACCAAGCTCCTCGGTCTCAGACCCTCTGTCTGTCGGTTCATGCTCTACCAACAGGGTTGCTTCGCTGGTGGCACGGTCCTTAGACTTGCCAAGGACCTAGCCGAGAATAACAAGGGTGCAAGAGTTTTGGTCGTATGTTCTGAAATTACTGTCATTTGTTTTCGTGGGCCTACAGAAACCCACTTAGACTCGATGGTAGGCCAGGCTCTTTTTGGAGATGGGGCTGGAGCGGTTATTGTTGGTGCAGACCCGGACCTGTCAATCGAGCGGCCGATTTTTCAAATCATTTGGACAGCCCAAACTATTGTACCGGAATCTGACGGCGCAATTGATGGCCATTTACGCGAAAAAGGCCTTACTTTTCATCTAATGAAGGATGTCCCTGGACTTATTTCAAAGCACATAGACCAGTCCCTTGAAGAAGCCTTTACCCCACATGGCATCAGTGACTGGAACTCGATTTTCTGGATCGCGCACCCAGGCGGTCCAGCAATCTTGGACCAGGTCGAGGCCAAACTAGGCCTCGACCCCAAAAAACTGGCTGCAACAAGACATGTGTTACGCGAATTTGGTAACATGTCTAGCGCTTGTGTTCTATTTATTCTCGACGAGATGAGGAAGAAGTCCTTGGAGGAGGGGAAGGCTACCACAGGAGAAGGGTTGGATTGGGGTGTGCTGTTCGGGTTTGGACCGGGCCTTACTGTCGAGACGGTCGTGCTACACAGTGTCCCTATACACAATGCCTAATGGGAATTGGATGTTTGCTTAGCTTGCAGATGATGTTGCAAGAAAATTCTTAGTACTATAGTTACAAGTATTGAAGAAGGTGTGCACTTAGACTATGCCAAGCAATCGTTGTATCGTCACTTTATATTTAGATTATTCGACTTACTTTATATATGGATTTAATTTAATAGATAGCGCATAAATACAACAATTACTAAATTAATAATTTGTCTACATGTATTATTGTATGAGGCCAATATTTCTTACAATCTCCCACTTTGACCAAAAGTCCAAAAGCATTCATATACGTCTGACGCCTAATAATTGTATTTACAATCTAATCTTATGAGCTCAAGAATGCTATCAAACAATCTAATCGTCTTAAAATTCGGCTTATCAATAATATCATAGGATCAAATTATCAACAATTGGTCTTGCTTCAGACCACAATTTTGGTCTGAAATAATAAGACGGAATTTTGTAACCATTTTACAGCCAAATGTAACCATTATTTACGAACAGCTTATCATAAGCTGTAACATTGACCATACTATCGTGGTTACATTTGGCTGTAAAATGGTTACAAAATCACGTCTTATTATTTCAGACCAAAAATGACGGTCTGAAACAAGAATGTGTGAATTATCAAAATGGCATTCGCTACAGTTTTGTCGTAGCAGGATCATTAATGGTCATATATGTTAATATAAGTAATGACATGAATCGAGTATGGGAGAGCAACATAAAAATAGCATCCCAAAGTGATCCAAATACGATGATTTTCAGTTGATCCACCTTAGTGAAATCAACCAAATAACACCGAGGGAAACAATAAACCGAATTCCTATGCAGAATTTAATAACCGTAAACTTTAATAATGTGTCAAACATATCAAATTCCCACTTGACCCAAAACTCCTTAAAATTGAATACCTATTTGAGCCGTGAGCTCAAGAAAGACCGTGGGCGGTAATTTTTTAGTAAGCGGATTCGTAAAATAGAGTTTGCATCAACATTTATAATTGACATTTTTTTCGCTCTTAATTATTTCTTAAATAGTATATCACTTGTAATGTTATTAGAAACTATAATAACTGCACGTTTGACATGAATTACTTAAGTGGTATTTCAATACGGTACTTAATTTGAAGCCTTCTGACAAACTTTCATAATCAATCAGGAATCGAATTGCTAGATGATCTCAACCTAAATCGATCTCCTATAAATAATGTTTTTTCCAAATATAAATGACAAATATATTTAGTTGTCCTTAGTAGATCCCAAATCCAAATCTGTATCACCTTAATATTTGTCAAAAGAAAGCAGTTCGTCGTTGAATCTTAAAAATACACAATTTTTCGGTTTATTATTGCGGTTTGGTTTATTCTAAACCACTTTTTTTTCTCCCCTTATTTTTAATATCCATTTGTTACAAACTCCAATATTATTTTTGGGGATTGCTATATCACGCCCCCTGTTTTACTTGTTACGCCCCCTATTTTTCAATTTATTCCCATTTTGCCCCTGCGTATTGCGTTGAGTTTTGACGTTCGTTGATGATGATGATTTCTGTATTTTTTTTGAGACGGTTTTTGAGACGGTTTTTGAGATGGATTTTGGGTTTTTTTTGGAGACGGTTTATGAGACAGTTTTTTAGACGGTTGATACTTCATTTAATACTGCAACATCTTAGAAATCTATCTTCTTATCTCCTATTCTATAGACGGAAAATAAAAAATATATTGTCGTGTAAAAAAAATTAATAATAAATTGTCGTGTAACAAATAAAAAAAAATACGAGTGTTGACATTGCTAGATACGGAAAAGGAAAAAAAAAAAAAAAATTGGTCGTGTAAAAAACACGACATGGCCAAGGTCGTGTCGTGTAGTCCACACGACATGGCCAAGGTCAAAAATGAAAAAATGCTGGCTGTGGGGTTCGAACCCACGCGCACTTATGTGTAAAAGATCTTAAGTTTTCCCCCTAAACCACTCGGGCAAACCAGCTAATTGATATATGATAGACAGAATATATTTATATTCAATTAGAATATTTTAAATACTTGAAACTTTTTGAGCAAAGGTACAATTACTCGAGTAAATTATGTAAAATTGAAACTACATAATTTTTCCGCTGTATGATTAAAATTTAAAATGATATAATGATATATTTACGACGTCGTTATATTAACTATTAGCACGCTTTTCTTTTGTTGGATGGAACAACAAATTTTTACGAGATATACGCAAAATCGTTCCAAAATTTTTTCCTAATTCGCAATTAAACCGTCTCAAAAACTGTTTATTATTACCGTCTCAAAAACCGTGTCAAAATACCGTCTCAAAATGATTCTCAACAAAAAGTCTGAAATTCCGGCTACAAAATTATTATCAAAAACCGTCTCAAGAACCATCTCAAAAACCGTCTCAAAATCGTCACACAAACTATCTCAATTACCGTCTCAGAAAAAACCAATTTAAAACCCGAACGTCAACAATACGTCAAAAAAAAAAAAAAAAAAAACTAAAAAAATTTTAGCGGCAAAATGGGAATTATTTAAAAAGTAGGGGGCGTAACAAGTGAAATAGGGGGCGTGATATAGCAATTTTGTTATTTTTTGTCTTACAAAAAATTTCATGAGATAATCTCTTTTGAGTATTTTACCATGGTATAATATATGCTTATATCACATAATTATCGAGTGTTATATTATTACCTATTACGGTATAAAATATTTGATTGAAGAAAAAATTGTATACGACTGAAATAAAACATTTTCTTTATACTTTCTTTTTGCTAGTCTTTAATATTGATTTATCTTAATATATGCAGAATTTTTATCGTATTCCTCGTACAAGATTAATTAAAATAGTTACTATATGTCTCGATAGAAAATTATGTCATGAACTCATGGTTAGTGTAATACTCGCCGTTTAGGGACTCGTTGACGACCTTTATCATAGAGAGCCTTTAGTGAGAGACGAAATGAAGAGCTTGAGTTATGCCTTGGAAAGAGAATACTTGATTTAGTACGTGGTACTTGGCCGAGTACTCCGGGTACTCGGTCGAGTATGTCCGGTACTCGAGTCTCGACCACGTACGACTAGATCAACGGCTTAAATATTTCGTAATGGTTTATTTGATATACTTAGTACTTACCTCGAGCAACCGAAATGGTAACGATGGTAGCGCCCTTATTTACTGAGAAAGGCCTGGTTTAAGGCTCCTTGATTAGTAACAGATCCATAAAATTTTGTTTTCGAGGTTCCAATCAAAATAATTAGGGAACTTGTACGTTAAAAGTATAAGTTTTATTTTATATATTTAGCCTAAAAATTATACAAAAATACAAAAAACTTTGGTTTTTCGAGTGTTCAAGAACCCAAAAGCTCATACATGGATCTACCAATGGTTTGAAATAATTTTGTTCCAGATTTCGTCCCTTGTATTACCTATGTAATTAGATAACACAAAATAATTAGTGATGAATAGTACTTGACTTATCTATCGGCATGAATAACACGTAACCCTAATTTGTAACGAATATACCGTATATACGTGTTATAGATGAGATATCTACATAAGAGATGCGATAGCCATTCATTTGGTCGATGCATTATTTGATTACATACATTTACAAGTTGGTACTGTTTGCCGATTTGGTAGGTACAGGGTTTTGGTTATCACACATTACAAAGCAAATATGAATGCGTACTAATTGGAATACAATACGTCGTATTATCGAATTAAAAGCTCATGTGGCCATGCATCTACCATACTATAAACCAAGCCTAACTCCCAATTCCACGTGCTTTTCATCTGCCCGTCCATTCAACCTACCTCCTTCTCCTATATATTTTCTCACTTTACATTCTCAAATCAAACATTAAACATATTTGTACACTTTACCAGTTACCACTGTGCAACGTGACTCCAAACCTTAAGGAGTGGATCAGCGTTGTACACCGTATAACAGTCTTTTTTGAGTACTAAAATGGCATCATCACTTGAAGATATTAGGAAGGCTCAACGTGCTGATGGTCCAGCCACTATCTTGGCCATTGGTACCGCTACTCCGCCAAATTGCGTCTACCAGGCTGATTATCCTGATTTCTATTTTCGTGTTACTAAGAGCGAGCATATGACCGATCTTAAGGAGAAATTCAGAAGAATGTGTAAGTTATATATATATACTTCATTTTCTAATAATCTTAATACATTGCGTTGCCAACAATGCAATGCACAATAATTGTCGTAAAGTGACTGCATTGCCAATAATATGCTCTTAGGCCTCAACTCTAGACTTTGTTAAGATCTCATATTTTTGGATGCTCAGGGTTAGGGGTGTTAATGAGACGAGACAGCTCACGAACAACTCGAGATCAGCTCGGTCAAAGCTTGACTCGTGTGAGCTCGGCTCGGCTTGAGAGGTTAACGAGTCAAGCCGAGCAAAGACTGACTCGACTCGAAAAGCTCACGAGCACCTCGAACATTCGAGATTACATAAGATATTAATCGATGATATTTTATAAAAATATTTTATTATTATTATATCTTTGTATCATATATATCAAATATCTTGTTGATTTGTAAATATTTTTACATATAATCTTCGAAACTTGTTATTGAAAATATTGGAAGAAAAAAATGAAGAAATAAATAATTTTATATAGGCTTGATTTGGCTCGTGTTTGGCTAAAGCTTGTATTAAAACTCGCAAGCTTTGTTACAAACGCATTTTTTTCAAACTCGGGTATAATCGACTCGAGTTCGAGCTCGAGTTTTAGTAATCGAGCACAAGTCGAGCAAGGCCAAGCTCAGGCTCGGCTTGGCTCGGCTCGTTAACACCTCTACTCAGGGTAGTCGGTAGTGGGTAGTTGGTAGTGAGTGACAGAGTGTTACCCTTGCAGCTAAATAGATTCCCGAGATTACTGAATACTACTTCGTACTTAATATAGAGTAGTAGGCCTCGTACTATCTAATTATCTGACTGACTGACTCGTAAGTATGGAAAGGTGATAAATTACTATGTTGTGATCTACTTAACTCATACGAAGTATAATTTCCACCAAATAATATTTCAAACTTTTTTTTCGACGATTAGAATATAGAAAGTATAGGCCTATTACAAGTTAATTGCTCTTTTAGCTAATTTTAGCTAACTTATTTCGTACTTTATTAATGTTACGGTAATGTCAAAAAAATCCGAATATGTTTGCCTTGCTACCTTGGTATTATTGATTGAGTTGTTGTTAGTCTGAAACAATAACCGAGTCTACTGTCTACATATAATAAAGATTACTAGTGTAAATCCTACGAAGTAGATGACAGCCGATCCTTATGAACCTAATATCCTTATATTTTCACATAATAATAAAGTTTGTTGGTTCGATTTTCTGATAATCGAGAAATGCCAATTGTACGTAAAATGTCATATCAAGAAATAAATGTGTTTTAAGACATATCACAAGAAATAAAAAGGGTGGAGGGCCTCGAGACATTAAGGGGTCATTCATGGTCACACAATGACAACTACATTTTTCGTGACTTTTTAATTGTTTGAATTTTACAGGCGACAAGTCAATGATTAAGAAACGTTACATGTTGTTAACCGAGGACATCCTTAAGGAGAAACCCAATTTGACCGAGTACATGGGCTCGTCGCTTGACACTCGACAAGATATGGTCGTATCTGAGGTCCCTAGACTAGGGAAAGAGGCCGCGGTCAAAGCTATCAAGGAATGGGGCCAACCCAAGTCTAAGATTACTCATGTCATAATGTGCACGACCTCGGGTGTAGACATGCCCGGGGCTGATTACCAGCTCACCAAGCTCCTCGGCCTTCGACCCTCAGTTCGTCGATTCATGCTTTACCAGCAAGGGTGCTTTGCTGGAGGCACGGTCCTTCGTATGGCGAAGGACCTTGCTGAAAATAACAGGGGTGCACGAGTTTTGGTCGTGTGTTCTGAAATCACTGCTATTTGTTTTCGTGGCCCGACTGAAACCCACTTGGACTCTATGGTGGGCCAGGCCTTGTTTGGTGATGGAGCCGGGGCTTTAATTGTTGGGTCAGACCCGGACTTGTCCATTGAAAGGCCCCTTTTTCAAATGGTATGGGCGGCCCAAACACTTCTCCCGGACTCTGAGGGAGCAATTGACGGGCATTTACGTGAAGTCGGGTTAACCTTCCACCTCTTAAAAGACGTTCCCGGGCTTATTTCAAAGAACATTAACAAAGCCCTTGAAGACGCCTTTACTCCACTTGGTATTAGTGACTGGAATTCGCTATTTTGGATTGCCCACCCGGGTGGCCCGGCTATTTTGGACCAGGTCGAGGCTAAATTGGGCCTAAAAGAGGAAAAACTCGCTGCGACCCGTAATGTGTTGAGTGAATTTGGTAACATGTCTAGTGCTTGTGTTTTGTTCATCCTTGATGAAATGAGGAAGAAGTCTTTGAAAGAAGGGGCTGCCACTACCGGTGAAGGTTTGGATTGGGGTGTTCTGTTCGGGTTTGGACCGGGTTTAACTGTTGAGACGGTCGTGCTTCACAGTGTGCCTGTGAATAATTAATCTCGTTAGCCTTATTTAAAGAGTATCAATCGTTATTTATTGATGTGCTATAGTGTAACGTTCTTCCCTATTTATTTGTTAGTCATATTTGTAATGAAATGTTGTACTTGTGGTGTGATTAATAAAAATATTTCATTTTCTCTTGTGAATTATGGAGTTTAGAGGTGGCTCATCCAAAATTGTTGGCTTGTGACATTTGATCGTGTTGAGCTACTAACCTTTAAAAATTCAATTGGTCTCGTAAGAGTCCGTCTCTCACTAAATTAGTGAGGGACATAATAAGGAAACAAAAACTTTAGCGGGCTCCTCATCCTGTCATGTGAGAGGTCTCTCAATAACGTTATTAAGAGACCGTCTCTAAAGTTTTTGGGTTAAAAGTCTGAACTCTTGAATAGCAACATGATAGAGGTTTTTACTTTATGCGACAAGCTTGTTGACATTTAGAAATAAATTGATGTGACATTTTGTAATACGAAATAAAAAAACGATGAGTTGGTTTTCAACTTATATTAGTTTTGACTCTTTGATGGGTAGTATTACGATGGTGGAGCGGAAAGAAACTAATCGGAATATGATATGAAGGAGAGAAGAACTTGGAATTTCGTAGGAGTTTGTTTTTCTTTGATTTGACCAAACTACGTGATATTTACATGCCTTTATCCTAAACCAAGATAAATTGGTCATCCACAATAACTCGTCAAACTCTAGGTTAGCCTTCATGGAACACGAGTCGTTCACTCATTCCTAGAGTAATTAACCCAACCCGACTTTTATAAGGTGTATAAGACTATAAGGTACTCAAATCGATTAAATAACTGGAATAAATCATTCAGTTAATAAATTAATGGGTCAACCTAAGTAAAACCCAACTCAAACTCGTTTAACCCGACAAACTATTATAATTATTCACCCTAATGATGTTTCGACTCAAAAATAATCTTCACAGTTACCCGAGTCACCTGACTCAACCAAAGTTTTACCTAACCCCGACTTGGCAATGACCTGAACGGTTGAACCCGATCCAACAATTCACTAACTCAAAATTTACCCGACTAACTCGAGCCTTAAACGACTAGAACCCTGATGCAAAGGTAATCAGTAGTTCACGATATATAAAACCTAACCCGACATAATCTGGGCTGTCTAAACCACAATCAAAAACCCCTAAAGAAACCTTAAACCCCAATTACAAAATTTCAATCCATTTCCCCAACCTCCATTAGTGTCGCGAATCCAACCCATAACTACCCCTCCGCCGCCTCGCCGCCTTCAACCGCCGCCTCGCGAATCGCCGGCCGCCCTCATTAAAGACCTCTTTTCGGTATGATTATTGTTCATACGTTTTTCCCCAAATTTGATTATTGAATTTGATTGAATGTTTGGTAATTTAGTTGTGTATTGTAGATTTGATTGGGGTAGTTTGATTGAATTCAATAATTGGTAGAGAACCGTTTCAAAACAAAGCAGAAATAGCATCCATACAATATTAGGTTGACAGTGCCATTAGGATTTAGGGTTAGCAGAATTGCAGAAATAGCCGAGTATAACTGTATAATTTATAAACCTACTTAAATGTTTAGATCCTGCTGAATGTATGCCTTATGCTAACAGAGATACATGACGACGAATTGTGTGCAGTTCAGTTGAATATTCGGTTTCAACTTTCAAGGTTTTTTTAATGTTAACTAATTTACTACTGCTACTCCACATATCATTTAGCTCTCAGAATTATCATTGTCTGAATTATTTGGCTGCCACACTTGACTGTATGATTACTCGACTTTTTTGTATGGGACGAGAATAATTCCATGTTCATTTTCTCGAAGTACCTATAGCTTTATTTTTTATTTTATTAGCATCCATACTCTATTAGGTTGACAGTGCCATTAGGATTTAGGGTTAGCAGAATTGCAGAAATAGCCGAGTGTAACTGTATAAGGGTTGACAGTTGTAGTAAGAGTCGCCCCTGTTAGAGAGCAGAACACTCTATTAGCATCCAAGGCTGCAATAGCATCCAGAGGCCAGAACAGAATACCCTTGCTAGCTAAAGACCACCTGTTTTCTTAAAGGGAGTTGCTTCAGTAACTCATACATTCCACGAACTTTTGAATAATTGTTTAGTCACTTATATTGAGAGAGATTTTTTTGCACAAGTTAGTAATGATGATATTATTAGGCGTTTTCAAGATATGAATCCTCGTCGGATGGCTTTAGATTTTTCCTTTAATCTATAATTATATTACTATGTATTGACGATATTAGAATTTAATGTACAATTTTTTTTTCATACTATGCCACCCCTTCCCTCAAATCCTGGATCCGCCCCTGATTAACACACTCTCAATCTCTCGCAGTCTTACAAATGAGGTTCACAAAGCAGAAAAGACACAGGAAAATAGTGAGATTTTACACAGCATGCTTCGGATTTCGAGAACCCTTCAAAGTTTTATGTGACGGAACTTTTATTCACCATTTATCTAGCAACAATCTCGTTCCTGATAAATCCGTTTCTAGTGCTCTTGCTGCACCTGTTCATCTCTTCACTACCAAGTATGTTGTCAATTTAATTATAAGACGGTCTTACACAAGAAGTTTGTATAGCGGGTTTTAGTTGTTGGCGGTCTTTTTACTTAAATGGGTCATGATGATTTACGCAGTGTTTGCGTAGCGACGGATTTTTTACTTAAATGGGTCATGATATAATGTTAGTGTAAAACCGTCTTACATGAGAATAATCGATTGAATTGTGTTTTTTTGTTGTTGGGTTGTTAGGTGTGCTATTGCGGAGTTGGAATCTCTTGGACGCTCTTATGGGGGATCTGTAAACTCTGCTCGCCGTGATTTTCGACTTGCTAAGTTAGTTTTTCTTCTTGTTTTTATGATTAAACTGATTGCTGTTTGAGTTTGTTTTTTTGGGTGTTTGTGGATGGAATGATTACAGTTACCCGGGTTCTTAAAAGGGGTATCAATTAGGTCTAGCTTAGAGACGTTGCTGGATAAGAATTCAGGTGGTTTGGGGCGAAGGTTATGAGATTCTAGTTCTGGAGGCGTGTTTTCAGGTTGAAAGCTTGAAATTTGATGGGAATATTTAGGCTTTTGATCCGCCTCTTTTATGTCTGTGAAAGTCTTTGTATTAGTTAGCGCTTTCCTTAGGCTGATGGTAATAGTGCTAGAAGCTACTGCCTGTTATAAGTCATTGACAAACGAGATTTCTCGAAAGGTCCCTTATAGTAGGAGAGGGAGGTGGGGAAGCAAGCGCCAGTATAGATAAACCTCTCTCTTATTGAGTACCTGCTGAGCTCAAGTAGACAAAGAGCTTATTGAGGAAATATGGACAGTTATGGGGTTGGTTAGCTAGAGTACCTTCCGATTAAAGAGTCGCGTTGGGAGTTGGAAGTAAGATCAGTATCAGTATAGTATATAATTAAGACAGTTTAAACGACAGTTTGCTCTTTCTGTAGACGAAGAGTCTTTGCAAGTCGGCCTTAGCACAGTTCGGAACAAAACAAGCGGATAGTATAAGGCGAAAGACAAGTAGCGAATATTAAGGCGGATCGAACAAGCAGTTTAGAGGGTGATCAACCACGAAGTCTCCTCTTTATATAGGATGCATTTGATGTCTGTCTTTGGGGATCACTTGTTGGGTAACTAGAAAATGGGCGGGTGGCAGAGATTTCTATCTATTAGCAAGTGTCGGCACTTTTTTCTTTCTTATTCAACTTATAATTTTACTTGTCAAAATGACCCTTTTCCAACCTGTAAAATGAAAGAAGTTTACATCGTACACGTGCTCCCATGCATTACTCTACCAAGCCTTTTCACTTGCCCTGCACGCCCACATAAAGACAAAGTAGAAAGATCAGAGGCGTATAGGGCCCAAATCTAGTTTTCAACTTTTTATGGTATAAAATTTCGCTTTCAATAGAATATTATAATGAATGGGTAAGTAAAACCACAGTTTCATTACCTTGGCTAGCAAAGCTATTATTTTGTTTCGAATTTTCCTTCTTGAAATTACTCGGCTCCTATATATCTACGATAAGATCTTTATCACCAAATTGACATGTGAAAGTTATCGTTTGTGTCTGATTTGTCTCTTTGAGTATGCTAGAATCGATGGAGGGAGAGATGAAGTTTGTGTTACATTAGGATATCCATATTGTTGATTAGGCAGGCCAAATGTTGTCTTTAAAAACCCACTTCAGTTGTGTACTTTGAGCAGTGAACCTTTGATTTATAAAATCCCAGGTCTTCTTTGCAGCAGGAGAAACTATCAGGACGGTCAGAGGGAGAGGACATAGATGTAGGGTGTTTTCCATTCAAGTGTTTTCTATGTTGGAAAGAATTGTGATTAGACTTGAGAGGACGTTGGAATGTCTCCATTTCCCTTCCTTTCTTCTCCCTCCATCGCAACTTATTATCCAAATAAGGGAAATTGGACTCTTAAATGGATTTGAAAGAGCAATTATGCATGTAGCTTTTTCCAAATATTTAAATTGGGCCCAATGTCTCTATGACTATGCTTACCATTTGACTGTGGCAGGTGTGAACATGATCAGAACGTGAGCGCTTATGATTGCATGGTCGAAACTGTTGGAGACAATAATCCTGAGCACTTCTTTGTTGCGTCTCAAGACGTAAAATTACGGAAGCAATGCCAGAAGGTAATTCTGATCTATCTCTTTTTAATATCGTGTCTGTGTATGTAACAGTGTTTTGTGACGTGAGCAACCTTTTATTTTGCTCTAGGCATTAATTTAGAATCCTTGAAGAGAAACACAACTTAACTCTAATATGCAATATTTTCGGGAAAACAATTGTAGCTTGCACTGATTAAAGAAAATGGAATTGGAAAAGAATTGTTTAAAAGAAAAAACTCTTTTGTTGAACTGTATTCGGTTTCATATTTTTTTGTTTGGAACCTGTGGTGATATGCATTTTAGATGCATGAAAGGGTTTACAAATAGATATTTAATTTTTCATTTGTAAAAGCCGTCCGCAGATCCCTGGAGTTCCGGTTATGTATGGTCTACGGAATGCTGTGTATCTTGATCAGCTCTCGTCATTCCAGCGCGAGTACGTGAAGGCTTCAGAAGAAGAGAGATTGCGTATGACTGACTCAGAATACAAGTTACTACAGAAGCGAGTAAAAAAGATTTCGAACAATGAAAGAGACTCTTCTGACGATGGAAATGAAGATGAGATTTCAGAACCTCGGGATTTAGACAATCGCAAAACGTATAAACGGGGATTGGAAATTAAAGATAAGGCCAAGTTCAAACTGAAAAAAGCAAAGGTTATTGACATTTTTGCCTGATATTCATTACTCACTGTTGTCTTCCAAATATTAACTGTGCTCACTCCAAAACACGTGTTACTCCTGTAATACCTGTCAAATTCCAAATATTCTCGGTCAACAGGCTCCACCTTTTTGGACAAATTTTCCATTACTAACTGCCAGAGATTCACTGTTCTTAGTTTTTTGTTATGATAGAATGAAGCAGTCTAATACTCTAGCTAATTTGGTCGGGAAAACTCTTCATTTAAATTTTAAACTAAATGCGATCCTCAATGCAATTTTTAATTTTTATCACGCTAGCTTTTGTAACAATAAGGTAATGTTCTGGACTTCCGGTGGTGTCTGGGAATGGGGATGTGGGAACTGTTTCCTTCAAAGGGAATAAAACTCTTCTGTAGATGGTAGCAGTAATTGGTTGTTTGAAAACTGCACAGCAGTTGTAGCCGAAATTGTTAAGGACTAAAACTGGTGTTTGCTTGATTATAATTTATACGTTATTCTTTGCACTGCTCATGTTCAATACTTTACTTTTGTGATCTCTTGCTATCCATTGTAATGGTCCTCCCCAAACTTGCAGGCTCCAAACCCCCTTTCTCGAAAGAAGAAAAGTAAACCTAGCACTCCAGCTTCAAACTCAGCAAAGGTGAGATTTACTATGTTTATTCTGTAAATTGCATGCATACATATATCCATTGCTTTCCAGACTGTTCCTTTGGTGTATAGGTATATGAGTAACAATGTGCTCGTCATGGTCATACTTTCCTGACATAGAATAAGATGAGTGTGCTTCATTGGCGGTCCTTTGTTCCTTCTTTGCAGCATTGTTTATGATTTGCTTGTTAGACTATTCAGACAGTATTGTGGTCGATCTATCACCGTGATAGAATCTTATGCTGGCATAGTTGCTCTGTTCTGTTCAAATAATAATTTTCTCCTCCAGCATATGCGCGTGTAATTGTTCCTTAGTTTGGAAAGCCGCGCCTCACAAGGCACAGTGAGGCGCCAACCAGATCACATCAGACACTGTGAAGCCCATGGGAAACAAAAGGCGCACCTAAGGCACACACGAGCTCTCTTTAGAAGAAAAAGGGATTATTTTCGCACAAAATTTGATTGTAAAATATGGATGAACTGCTGAAAAATCTGAGCGCCTCATGTGCAAAAGGCACGCGCCTTCACCTCATGCTTTGCGCCTCAACCCCTTGGGACCCCATCGCCTCAGTGTGCCTTGTGCCTTCTCAAACTAAGTCGCTTCGCGCCTTGCACCTCAATCCCTTGCAACCCCATCGCCTCACTGCGCCTTGCGCCTTCTCAAACTAAGCATTGTGCTTTAGCTATGAGTTTTGTTGGAATAAAGCAAAATGACTCGCTTGAATGATTATGCTAATTTTTAATTTGAAGTAGAGGGCAATACCAGTCGTAGTAGTTCCATACCACCTTTTTCCACTGTCGCATTAGCACACGACACACGTTAAGCTCCTTATTTTTGCCTCAATAGAAAACATTCCACGCTGATGTAAGGAACCTGTTCATTTGTTTGGTCCATCTTATCTTCATATCCATCAAAATCTTTGATCCCTGTCTTGCGTAAAGCAGCCTGTGTTAAATTTGCGGTTCCAGAAGTAATACATGTGTTGTGGTTCTCACCCCTCCCCGGAATTTGTCCTACTGTTCCTCCCTCTTCTGCGACCACCTCCAGCATACATTATGTCTTTGTTGTTAACTCGTATTATCCCTCCATGTACCTCATAGTATATATGATTGATGTTGGACACAGAAGGAAAATGCTGGTAGTGGGGCAACAAGAAGCAGGCCTCGGAAGAGGAAAAGAAGTCAGAAGGCTCAAACAACCTCAGGCACTCCTGCAACCTAGTAATTAGCTGAGTTAGATGCAAACTAAAATGTTCGCTGCATTAGGTCAGACCATGCTTTGAAGCACTGTATGAGTGTGTTGTTTTGTTGAAGATTGATTAGCAAATATCTCCTCATGACTTGCACGCATGGAATATAATACATTATTAAGAAGCGGTATTTTACATATCTTCTCTTTTTGCTAACTGAATTTTTCACTCATCAGTATTTATGCCTGGTTACTGTTGGAGTAAACTTTTGTCTGAGATTATTAGTTGCTGCGCACATCCTGTTTATGGCTGTCCGTTTTTGTGAAGAAAAGAGGACCGATGTTTTTGTTTAATAAGCACATGTTCTTTGGTAATAGTGCATTTGTTTGAATTCTACTCCATATAGCAAGGATATCGATTTTCTGAAAGATGCAGAATGAAGATTATTTGTACCAGAAAATTTTGTTAGATAATCCAGTGTTTTCGTTTTTCTTTTTTGATCCATTAAGTCGTTTGTAACTACTCCTGCCCTACTTCTGTGTACAAGTATCTCCAAGCCAGCATAAAACCAATTGAGTACACGTAAAAAAAAAAGAATGAAACAGCTATAAATTGTGCTTTGGGAAGGTGATGTAGGACGGGGTTGGTTGTTGATGGTCGACATTGAGGTAAGAAAGGCTCTCTATTTTCATTCACGGTAGCCGGTGGGATAATCTCCTCTTGTTTACTAACCGACTAAGTGTTGTGGACTTGTCTAGATAGACCTAGAACTAGAGGGATTTTTTTTTGGCCAATGGTGAAATAAGGGAATTACATCATAGCCACACTGGCCAATTTATGAGCATAGGAATTAAGATGCCTAGAAATAAAAGATACGCTAATACAATGAAAGAAAGAAAATAACCGATCACAATCTCTCAGAACTCCTTGGATCAAACGGGCGAAAATAACCGATCACAATCTCTCAGAACTCCTTGGATCAAACGGGCGGAGCTGACGACTCCTGCAATAGACATAATAAGATGATCAAGGCAATCCGAAGAGACTCAAAGGTGTAAGATGGAGTGGTCAAGAGCCCATTCAAGGACAGTCTTCAATTCCAGAACCTCCGCCTGAAGCGCAGATTCCGCCTTGATTTTTTTTGTTGGATTCCATGAAGATGTTACCTCGGACATCATAGATCACGAAATCGAGAGCCGCATCGTGATTGCGCTTCCATCCCGCACCCACTTTTGCATGAAATCCCACACAAGTCGAATCCGGCTGAATGATGTGGATCAGAAATCCATCCTTCACGCGAACTTGAAAGAATTCATTCATGTGTTCAGGTGAGAGAACCATATCCATATTAGGTACAGGATCCTGATTTACCCCCCCCTTCTAAGGTCCGCTACATCTCGGGAGATAAGGTCAAAGAAGAGTTCCACCGGTATTTTTTTCAGATTTAAAAACAGTAGCATTACGAAATTTCCACAGATGCCAAAGGATAGCCACAAAAAATCTAACGCAATCCTCCTCGTCTACCAATTTTCTTAAATACCCGATCCAACCAGTAATCCAATCCGCGCAAGCCACATGCCTACTAAAGTCCACCCGGATTCCCGGGGGGATCCCAACCAAACCCGAGAAGAGAAAACGCAGTCGCGTAAGAGGTGGGCAGAAGTTAGAGGAATTTATATTTATTAGGCAAAAACTTGCGTTTCTGTTCAAAGTTATTCAAGAACGTCACTCATGGGCGAAAGTTGCATACGAAAGAGGTGACGAACGGGGACAACCTAATTGCAAGATTACTCTTTGGTCGCGGAGATCTCTGAAATTATTCACAGTTTGATGCAATGTTACTATGTTAGCCAACGACGTAATAGAGGACCATCCTGGAGATTATTCGAGAATGAAAGCCAAACACTGATTATTCAAGTGAAAAAATGATGGAACTTGAAAGCCTGATAATTTAGCAGATGCTTCACAATTCACAAACGTGGCTTGCAATATTTACACACAAGCAAATGCAAATCCAACAAATCGTAAACAGAATCAGCTGCCAATGGCTGCCTGTTTCACCCTCATAACGAGTTCCTCTGTCGTCGTCCCAATTATCTCATTAGCTCGCTTTAGGCCAACTGTATAGTATCTTCCGATCGAATCCTGGCAGTTGACATCATTAATGCATAAGAAATACTTCGTAATAAAATAGGTAAAGTTTACAGATTGCAGAACCACAAGACAACTAAAGTTGCTAAGAGCTCCTATTATGTGGCTCACCCACGCAGACGTTACTCCCATCCCCAACAAGTTTTCGGATGAAACCCCATTGGACTAATGAAATTGGGGAATTTCTCCATAAGGGTGTGACACAGACACGTATTCATGGTTCAATAAGCTTCCATGCAAAAGGGTTTTGTTGTTGCGCATTCTACAGTCGATCGAGCTAAGCATATGGAAGAAGCTCAGCCTCTACTGAAGGGGGGCAGGTCAGGAAATACAAGGTAGGTGTTAAGTAAGTAAAGGAAACAGACCCTAGAAACGATGCCCAGCCTCTCCAGTTTCCGGACTGCATCATCCACTTCAAAATTGCAACTCGCGTCAAACTCTTCTTTGAGTAATTCCTCGCAGCGTATATCAAGATCCTAAAAGCATGCCATCACAGTTCAGAACTCGATAGATCAAAACTGTGAAGCGAAAACCATACTACTTTCACATATTACTTCTGAATAAGGGGTTTACCTGTCTAGTAGATTTACCCTGTTCCATCAGTATGAAGTATGATATGATCACTTCTTTCACCTACAGTACAATAGCTCATTTAGAAAATTAAATAGAAAACATTAACTAACATTAATGTTAGACGCGAAAAGAAGAAGCCGAATCCAGAAACCCTAATTTGACACGAAGTGACCCGTAGCTGGCATGGAACCCTATTATTGATTAGATTAGAAATGAAATGATCAGGAATCACCTCACAATTCCGAAATACGTTGTATCAACAAAACCGACCAAATTTGAGATTATAGTTACGCGCTTAATGCTATCTACATTCTATATACATAAATGACAAACCTAAATGATCTAAAATAGACCCAAACAACTCAACCCTCTAAGGCAATGATCAGGTTAATCTGGAACATGCTCGAACCCAAGATAGCCCGATATGATCCAAAGTGGAATGCCTGATCGGATACCCAGTGGACTGCATATTCAACTAAACCAATCTATATTCGAAATGAATGACCTCGTTAGTTGGCTGCCATATCTAGTTAAGACTCATCAACACAAGACATGTACAGGCTTACTTCTTGCTGAATCACATCATCACACAAGTGCAGAAGAGTTCCCTTTCCACTATCAAGTTGTTTGTCGTACATCGACTGCGTTACTAAATTCTGATATGCAGCCATGTTTTGCTGAAATCTGAAATTACAGAATCAAAAGGCTTCAGTAAAAAAAAATATTTCATACAATAATTAAAAAAAAATGAATAACCTAAATGCCCAAAATCAATCCAACTATGTACTGCAGTCAAGAGGGCATATGCCAAATCAGTGGAGTCGGAGATTGGGAGTTAAAGAGGCGAATATATATTTTCTAAAGTTGGGGGTGAAATTATACGAAAACACTACTTTTCAAATGCCCAAAAATCGCAAAATGAATTTAAAGACTGGCTCTGTCATTGTGCTAAGACTAAGTTGGATATAGAAAAATATCATCACCAGATGACATCACCGCAAAACAAGAGGCAAAGGAAAAACATACAACACTTACGCGAAATATGTCTTCGCAATGTAACCAATGACTGCAGAAACAACGGCAAAGGCAACCCAAAAATCACCCTTAATCTCTAGCGAACTTACAACAGCAACCTGAACAGACAGGCAACTCACATTAGCATAACATTACATGAATAAAAATAAGAAGCATCAATTCCTAAGGTTTGCAGGTGATAAAAACAACTCACTAGACCAACGACTGCCGATGCAAGGAACTTGACCCAATCCAGTGGAGTAAGACCCGGGTTTTTCTTCTCCGGCTAAAAATAAGGAACAACCAATGTTATGGTCAAAGTTTATGTACTTTGCAGATAATTGAGACGGAGGATACTCACCAGAACTATTTCCATATCCGCCATTGGAATATTTCTAAAATGTTTCACATATATACCTCTGTCTTGTTTTCCCTTTGGACTAGCTCGCCTGTAAAATATAACGCTATAAATTTTCTGGATGACTGGAAACAAACGAGCCATGAAACTATGAACCAACAATCTGGCTCCTGCAAATGACATGGTCGATGACTGGATGGGGTGCTCTTATGTTAGCAACACATAGAGGTTGTTTCCGGATGACTGAAATTAATAGTTGGGTGGAGAATTGCATTGAATGACTGTTACTTCACGAAAAAAGAAGAGTAAGCAAGTATTGAGCCATTTAGCTTTACTTCATCATAATCCAGAACCAAAGAATTAATCTTTGGCTTCACTGGAAATGGAGTAATGAGAGTATGAGAGAGTTCAAAAGTAGTGCATCAAAAGCATGTCGACTGAGCAAAACGCGGACACAGCAAGTTTAAAAGTGTCAGATTAGGGATGTTCAACTCTCAACTCGGAAAAAAAAAAAAAAAAAAAGAAATACAAGATTGACCACTAAGTCAGGATCATACAAAGTATGTACATAAACAGCAAATAAATGGTCATGACGTCTTTCATGCACGGTTACATGAAACTCCGTTCATCTCTGTATTTGATATTTTGACGGGTGCAATCAAAGGCAATATGAGAGAATGTTATTTCATAGTCACATAAAAGCTCTGTCAAATTTATCACAGGTTCATGGAAAGTACGAGAACGTACACTAACAACAAACGAGAACCAATAAAACCATTTTCACAGAATCAATTATGTCATCCAAATTTACATGTCAAAAGTCGTTTATCAGAGACAGACTTTGCAAAGGAAATACCTGTAAACAACAATCATTCTGTCGAAAGTAGGTTCCTGGATGGTAATCTTACTGAGCAGATTGCGGAAACTGAGGAAAAATCAACGGAGTGCTTCGTTAGTTGAATACAATTTAAGTCCAGCATTGGCACAAATTTCTCCCTTTTCTGTCAAAGGTTAACCACCTCGCAAAAGATCAAACATAATAGAGGCAAGACCCAACAATTGAACCCATATCTCCCAATAAGCCTATGAAAAGCACAGGAGAAATATTTTCATTTGAGGAAAAAACGGAAAATATGAGAGCTTTGAAAAACGATTTAAGAAAAGAAACTCTATCGATTATCATGCAAATCCTTCTCTTTGGCCCACTAACTCCCATCCCGTCAACGAGAGAGAAGTTTCTACACGATCTAAAAGTATGTCGGTCGAGAATTCTATAACCCTCTCGAACAACAGCCAAACAAAGAAACAATGACAGGCCAAAACTCATACACAGTTACTATAGTCAACTACCAACTCTACCGATGGAAGATACAATGGGCAGACCTGATTTTCATGTTCTGAATACGGATCCGTTCAACAAAGAGATCATCCTGATCAGAATCAGATGTAATCTCATCATCTTTCTTTTTATCTTTCAAAGAACCTGTCCGTGACTTTGAGAATTTTGATCGAAGTTTTTCTATCCTGCAAACATCAGTACGACAAAGAATGACAAATTACAACCAAGTATTATCATTTATCAGGTATATAAACAAGGCATATAGGAACATAAGAAGGGGACTGTGTATTAACTGATGAGTTTGTTTCAAACACAGGTTTCTATCTGAATGCGAGTGGGCCATTATATTTGTAAGGTGTTTCTGAAACAAGCAAATTATGAAAAATGGACAGTAATTCTGAGACGGGGCGAAGTATTCCAGAACCTCTTTGCTAACTAAAATCCAATTACACTTCGTTTAAACAACACACGTTTTATTACACTGGAAGGGACTAGAACAAGACCATCCATATAATAACTAAGAAAAGCATTAGCCTAAAGGTTCCATAACTCCATATAAGGTCTGCCTTTACATTGCATCATTCCGCATTCACTTGTAATTTCGTGAAGTAGTTGTGTTCATATGATGTCGGTATGGTCATGTACTAGGCAAAGGTATATCCTTTTAAAAACTGCATATGATATGTTAACTATAGAAGCTCCAAAAGTCACAAATCCGTCTCAACATAGGGTATAGCATATGTACGATATTATAAATTTTTAAAAAAATCTCAGGGAACTACAAGAAACCTTGTCATAAACCTTCATTATACAACAGACAACAGTAAGATGTTAATACAATGTAAAAGTTCTAAGAATCTTTTTACATGGGGGTTCAAAAAGAGTCAAGATCATTTGTCCCACCGTGTTTATCATGTGACACATCTACATAATAAAGTTAGGTTTATCATCTGGCACATCATCCCATAAATAATAAAGTTGGTGGTAATTTATACATCATACTAATGGGGTGTCACAACTCACAAGGATAAGATAGTGTGACAGGAAATGGGACAGGTGATCCGCAATGGGTTCAAAATAAACTCGTTTATAAGATTCAAGAAATAAACCAAATAAAGATGTTTTTAACACAGCGTCGTATCTCCACTAGGTAAATCGAAATACCAACGGGAATTTCAACTTCTTTATTTTAAACAGACTGTGGGCAATTAGCACAAGTCCTCCAAAACAAGAGAATTTGAAATTTATGGGAATTTTTTTATCTTAAGTATTCACGCAACATTATCTGCAATTCGAGGTCCACGTCAAAAGATACTGTCTTGCCTAGATGATCGTACTCTCTCATGGTATACCAGGACAAGTTCCTTATGTTTCCAAAATGAACTTTAACATTTCAAGTTAATAAATAAGTCAGGCCATACATACTCACACCACGCATCACAGTAAGAAGGGCGCAAGTTTTATTCTTGCCATATGCACAATCTTTCAGAAGAGTTGTATAGACAATGCATAGTTGGGTTTACTACGTGTCTTACAAAGGCGCACACAATATGGTAAATTACCCAAAGTTCAACCTTATTCATACTATGGAGTGCAAGATATGATAAACTCAGTACTTGATAAACTTTTGGTTCCTAACATTATCTCCTAGTCAAATCTACCAAACAAGACAGTAATTTTGATATGCAGTCAAGTGTGTAAGGTTACAATAATGCATACCCGGTTACTCTTAAAAGCATTGCCCAAAACCGGCCTATCATCATATCCACTTTTTCCATGAAGAAGTAGTCAGTAGTACGATCAAGACCAATGCCACGCCGAAAAATCACATACTGAGAAATAAGAGCAACAAAGCTAAATTAAGAAAGGGTAAAAGCCAATGCAGATATCACTATTCTAATAACATCAGCCAAGAACGAGCAAGTATCCTACAGAATGGCCTTACAATAAATTTTAATAAAACTACATCACGGTCAACTATAAAAGGGTCATTAACATTGGTCAAGGTATCGCTAATGATGAAACACGGTACAAACTACTGAGGATTACCGTTGATGAAATAGTGACCATCAATAGGAACTTAGGAAGGATCACTAACCATGATAGTCATTGAAAGGGTCGGTAACAAAATAAGGGGTGACTTTCTTTCTAATTAAGGTGATTTTACAATGTTATTGTAACTTGTAAGGCGGATTTATGCAAGTCTTTGTGCCTGTTAAAACATATCTAGCTTATTCAGAACTGAAACAAAAAAAATCTCTTTCAAAAAAACAAATTACCATATAACTTACCCTACAAAAATTACGATTTGGTATTTTACTGAAGTTACCTTATCAGCAAATTCTGGGATATGTTCGTGGTGATGCTGAGAGAAGTACTTTCCCAAAAGTTTTTTGTCCAGCTACATTGACAACATAAAACGGATACAGTAGTGAATAAGGGAGCAACATATCCGATGCCAAAAATGACGAAATTGCCAGTCTGTAGGTAAAAAAATGAACCTTTGATTCATTCACAGTAATAGGAAGATTCAGAAGATACTGGCCAGAACGAGCGACTTCATCCTCCTCATCAGTTACGATCTTAAAATTACTCTTTTCCATCACCTGAATGTAGAGAATCCAACAAGAAGTTTACATTAGTAGCTAACCAGCTAGCGAAAATACATTTTACCTAAACTTTATTTCAAACCATGTTTCTATACGCAATGGCGTGTTATGACTGCCTGTCATAAGAAACTAACTATCACTCTAGTGAATAAAGATATGTTACCTCGAACATGTAGCTTAAAAAATTCTGTTCAAGAACATCAATCTCTTCCGGAGATAACTTTTGTTGCTCCAGCTTTCGTGCTCCATGGATAGGGTCAAAGAGAGAGTATAATTGCTGTAGGGAGTAAAGCAGTCAGACATGTATAGAATCAAGAAGACACAGCCACAGAAACAAATTAATTCAAATCAAGATCTTTTCTGTTACTACCATTAAATCTTCAAACTGCAAGAGATACCATGCGCGTATAGTGTACTCAATTCTCTTGCACAGCTTTAAGAACTCAGATCGATCTGAACTATGCTCTGCATAAACACGTCATTTTATACTAATGTCAAATTTATGCACATATTCACCACAACAACAGTTTTTCCAACAGACATAAAACCATGTGCAATAAACTGGTAGCCAGTACACCGTCCAAGAAATTGATCCAATGAAAGAAAACAAAAGTCGCCTATGCAATCGTCTAAATTTAAGTTCATCCTCCACAATGACAATAATATTTTGACCTTAAATATTGAAGTAGAGAGGCACTATTAGCAAGTGTGCTCATCCACTCCCACTGGTGATAACTGCATCAATATCCCCTCAACTTCAATATATATACCGCAATATATCAAGTCAGTACACTACCCATACACAGTTGGATCAGCCTCATATCCTTTCATTGTGGAATACAAACAATGTTTCTCCGACTACTCACTCTTTTAAGTACCAACCGTCCAACCCCCACATTCAACACTCAGACTTCGTGCGAACACTCAACACCCCATTTGAAGCCAGCCAAAACACTCCATTTCTCAGAAAACAGTCGTGCTCAACACTTGGACATGTACCCGTATACCCCATATGGAATACCAATCAAGTCAAGCAACATAGCACACACTCTCAAATGGGCTCACTCAACAAAACCCAGGCAACCAATTAACTTATTTTTCTTGCTAAACAGTGACAGAACCAGGCGGGCTACCAAAAGCGGACACGGTTGATCCAGCTGAACAATGAGAGAATTTGAAGCTTTTAGTTCAAAGTTTCGACTTTTTATCTAGTTTACACTATTACATTAATAGTTCACCCCCGAATTCCTCGCCCCTCGGCCCTCCTAACGTCAAATTCTGGCTCCACAACTCTTCCTAAACAAGCGCAAACTTACCCAATTAGAATCACACATTCAATCAAATTAGTTCAATTATGCAATTCAAGGTAAATAATTCCAACAAACAACTTCCCATCAGAGAAAAATTACAAACCCTTATATTATAAGCCCTCTTCGCAATCATTTGTTTACCTTTGATTAGAATACCCTAATGACGAGTAAAAGGTAAACAACTAATTGGGACGGAGGGGTTTCGGTATATAATGAAAAAAGAAGAATTACCAATGAGATTAGCCAAAGTCATAAACAACTTAGGTTTCAAAACAGGAATCACAGATTCTCTTTCCAATTTGATCACATCTTTTTTATTGCCATGCTTCTGCACTGTAGGTATCTCTTGAGTAGTATTAGCTACAGACGCCATTGTTACACCAAATTATGAGGACTGAAGAAAAGTTGGGGTATAACCGTATAAGGGTATCTCTGTATTGCAATAATGTTGGTGAATTAATAGAGAAATTTATTAGGAAGATTAAAATATGTGGTTTATAAGAAGACAAAAATTGAGTAACAGAAAAAGGTTGTCGGCAATGAAACTGTTGTTGGAAGTTATGACTTGTAAAGACAATGTTAATGTTTTTGTGCAGCAGGAATAGAATTTCAAAGAATAGTCTGAACAAGTCAATCTTGAGTCTTTACAACCGTACGGTAATATCCATCCGTTTTAAGATGAAAACGGGTTAATATACTTCAACAGCATATTTTGGACCAAAGCTGGTATTGTTTGTAATGATGCGATTGATAGAGCAAGTATATAACGCCATGTTTAATTAATCCTTCCATATTGATCGACATACGCGAATAAAGTCACGAGTCTCACGGCGTGAAAATGTGAAACCCAAATACTTGCTGAACCTACAGAAAAAGCCTACAGATCATGACTAAGCGTAACGAGATGACGGGATGTGACTTTGGCAGTCGATGTTGTGATAGGGTTCAAATTCATATCCCACTTTACTAAAATAAAGATAGAGGATTATCTTTATAATTGTCTACAGATAGAATGTCTTTTGAAAAAGAGTCCAAAAGTAAATCTATGACTGTTTGGTCCAAAGCGGACAATATCGTACTATTATGGATAACGAATACCGACGCAGTAGACGTCCAACACAAGGTATTCACGCTTTCACACAACAAGTGATATCAAAGCCCAAGGTTCAACTTGAGGTAGACACCGGATGTATCAGCCGGCCCAAGACTTGAAATCTTACAAGACTTGGTAATGTTTCGGGTGATGATGATCCTTTGTTTGAGGGAAGGATTGTCGGCTAAGGGAGTATTATCAAGACTTGGTGATGTTTCAGGTGTAGAAGTTGATGTTGGAGAGCGTGGGAGTTCTCCGTAAGGTCTACATCAAGATGAATCTTGGGAGAACACAATCAATAATATTTGTATGTGGAGTACGTTGAGGTAGCTTTGCACTATCAGTGTCAAAGTAGTGTGTTATCAATCCGGTTCTACGTCAACATTCAATCAAATTAATTGCTGTATTCTGGTAAATTTCCAGGCCTCTACAGCGCGTAAATAGTTTTTCAAATACAGCACAATGCAGTAGAGTCGACTATAGGTCTTGGAACCAAAATATAAAACATTACTGTATCATGCTCAGCAGGGTTATCTCACGCCCTACAATGAACAACACGATAAATTCAAAAATTTCATGCCACCATATTACCCATAAGATGGCCGGCGAATTATTACTTCCAAATTCTAATGACACAAGGTAACGAACTCCGTGATTAAAAAGCTACACACTCACAAGCACTAACGGCAAGCTTCAAGTGCGAAATAATTTATCAGAAGATGCCTCGGAAATTTCAGACACCCAAGTTTAAAAGCTAAGGAGACCAAAAAAATATAATTCAAAATATCGCCATTGTCCTTTGGGACAAAAAAAAGTCCCATCTCACTCCTTAACCGATGAGCAATTTGTTATCTTCCAAGAATTTGTATGTGGGTACCTCGAGGTTCAGTGGGGCCGGTCCCTTACGAATTCTACCAGAGATATCGTAGTGAGACCCGTGGCAAGGGCAAAACCATCCATGGAAGTCCCCAGCATTTGGCAATGGAATGCAACCCAAGTGAGTGCAGACACCAATCACAATCAGCCATTCTGGATCTAGAACCCGGTCAGCATCAGGCTGTGGGTCTCGCAGGGATGCAACGTCAACACTGTTTGCCAGATTGATGTCCTCTTCAGTTCGGCGCCTGATAAACACAGGCTTCCCACGCCACTTGACAGTCACAGTACTGCCAGGCTCAATGCTTGAAAGATCAACCTCAATTGATGCTAGTGCAAGGACATCTTTACTGGCTGACATACTCAGCACAAACTTAAGTACAAGTAACCGGACAAGGGAAGCATATACAAATCTTCCACCAGTCAGAACAAAGTAGGCAAAGGCTCTCTTGCTG
Organism: Silene conica; assembly: GCA_029255685.2. Classification (NCBI taxonomy): domain Eukaryota; kingdom Viridiplantae; phylum Streptophyta; class Magnoliopsida; order Caryophyllales; family Caryophyllaceae; genus Silene; species Silene conica. Next base: position 8,805,616 of record CM055315.2, on the reverse strand, counting down.
GGATCACCAGGAGGATATCGCTCGTGATTGTATTCATCATAAGTTATTTTTGCAGACGGGTTCTTTGTGGCAGCCACAGTAGCTGGGATATCCGATATTAGGCCGTGTTCAGCTCTAGGGATAAGATGCTCTGTAGCAAAACCTGCAGTAGATGTCCAAGTCCAAGAGATTAATTAAGGATTAGTCACTCTCCACCATTAATAAACTTCGAATTCTATTTTGCATTGCCCATTAACAAAGTTCACGCTTAGAAGCTTCCCTTAGTTTAGTTATTCGTATGGTTTTTTTAACCATCATATTGTATGTGACTCCACATATTTTATCAACTTGTATTTCTATCCATATTTAATTATATTCCTCAATATTTGTGCACAATTAACTAGAAGGTAAAACATCGAAAGTATTTCAAATGTCCACGCTCGTTACTCAACTCGAGACAAAAAGAGAATAAACAAAAAGTGACAACAAAACGACCATCAAAAATTCTACAATAGTCTCAGACAACAAGACGGTCCTTATCTAGAAAAAACTCATTCATTTATTACTATCAATCAAAGAGTAAATTTTATATGAATGGACCATCATACACAATGAGCCCGTCTCACACAAGTCCATAACTACTGAACAACCATATATGTGCACTTCACTTAAGGAGGAACATCCCTAGAAGTGAGAAAAATGTTTTCAGCCACCACAATACGACCCATTTTGTAAATTGTAAAGCAGTATACCGAGAGTTGTTAGTGGGCCAGCAATCACAACTAATGCCAATTACGCTACCTGTAAAGTTAAAGAAATGAAATAACCCGTGACACATGGACGAAACACAATGAAGGAGTATGCAAACATCTAATGCAGTGAATGAAGTTAAGGCAGATGACAAGCACATACATCAAAATAGTAACAATACCATATACTCCCTCAATACCAGACCAAAGGTAACACTTACTATAAACGGACGTACCACACCAAAGGTAACATTCTTTATTTGGCCCACAACATTACCAAGTTATCCTTATACTCATTTGATATTTACACAAAATGTCATTACATATCCCACCTACCAACCAACAATTACATACCCCACCTATTTTTTCCCTCTTTGCCCTTAATTTTTCCACCTTTTCTTAAATACTTCATTTTTCCCTACGTTACTTTTGGTGTGTTACGGAGGGAGTAGTTAAAAAATCTATCATCCAAAATGCAAAATAATGCATCATACTCCCTCCTACTCTATCAATTCTTCCCTTTTCTTTTGGGTGCTAACAATAAGAGAGAGAAACATTTTCCTTTTTACCCGTTTATTATTTAACCATTTTCTCTCCTATCTTTCTCTGTCAACCCCCCCCTCCCCTCTTTCACTTAACCTAACTTGGCCCCGCCATCATCGGGAAACAACCCCAACCACCACCACCCTAAACCTGACCCCACCTTGAAACAACAATACAACAATAGAGGTGACACGCTTTACTGCTCTAGCCTCAGTTTTATTGGCGGTGCAGGGAAAAAATGAGGCGAAGGAAGTGCAGCCCACTGGTAATGGGGTGTTGGACAGGTTGCTATTGCGTATGGTGGCAATGGATGGTGAAGGAAGGTTAGACTGGTGCTTATCATGGTGGTGGCATGGTGTGAATGGAAGTGAGGCGTTAAATGGTGAGGTGGGGGATGTACACTGGTGGTGTGAACGGTGGTTGGTGGATGGGGGGAGGGAGGGCAGAGCTGGAGGTGAGCTCTTAAGTTGGACACTGTTAAGAGGGTTAGGAGAGAGGATGGGTGAATCCAGGCATTTCTGCCCATTCATGTGTCATTTTATGACTAAATGAAGAGGGAACAAAAATTAACTAAACTTAACAAGGAAAAGAGGGACGAAATGAGAGACTAGGAGCTTGTATCATTTAAAATCCAATACTAGAATGATTAGCAATGTAACAAACTAACAATGAAATGAAGAAGATTCCCCAACAGCTATAATATCATGTCTATAAATTTTGCCTCATACTAACCAAGCTCGAAGAATATACATACAAATTGGTAAAATTGACACAGAATAATATAGCTCCCCAAAGGGCAAAGGTTACTAGGTAAAGTGTAATGTAATAATCTAAAACCTAAACTACATGCCATTTTCGGTAAAATTGATGTAGTCAACCAACCAACCACAACAGCAGCAACAACAACATCAGAGTCTTAATCCCAACATGATTTGTCATCAGCTGACACGAAGCATCATTTGAAACCGTCTAGGGGTCATACCAAAAGAACAACAAAGAGTTAAGGGATCAACTAAAACATACAGCGTCATCGGGAACCACCATTTTGGTGGCAAACCTAAAAAAAGGTGCAGAGGAAACTAAAGAGGGGGTATCGCCCTTAGTTTAGAATCCACGATGGTTATATCCGTACATGGGGCAACGATTAGACAAAGGCCCATGGAGAGTGGCGATAAGGCAAAAACGAGGCGCGGTCTTTGCAAAAACACTGTATATTATTATATTTTCATATACTCCCTACAATTCAATCCAAACTACCATTCGTTATTTGAAGTTAAAGTTGCAAATTTTCAACATTGATTTTTGAACAAGAATTTTGGATTTGAAAAATTAAAGTTGTGAAACTTGGACTCTGATTTTTCGTATTTTTAAACAAAAATATGACACAAACATACTAGAATTTGCCGTAAAAATATCTATTACACAATTATATTTTCAAAACAAAAAAATAATATATAAAGGATAAATATAAGGTCAAAGTGTTGCCTTGCAGACTGTGATAAGTCATATGTCTGTTTCCGATTGGACTGGAGATAGTAAACTCTTGAGATACTATCTTTTTTAGATTTTTTTTGACATAAAAATCCGAAGTTTAGGGACATTGGGTTAAGGAGAGGGCATAATAAAAGAAGTGAAAGAAACAGTGTAACAAAATGCATGATATTGCGTCTCACTAGTTATAACTTATAAGGCGCTCTTGAGTGTTTTGCTAACACCCGAGTATGCCCTGTGACGTTGAGCCCTAATCACGGTTTTAAGACAAAAATTAGAGCCTTGAAAGATTCCACGAATGTTCCACGTCCAAGGTCTCAAACAGAACACGCAACAGACAATTAAAAAGATGAATAATCTTGCTTCTTGAGGCTAGTACCAGGAAGGTAGAAAGAAAGGAGTACGCTAACAGTGTAAATAAGTTCTGGGAATAGATTAAGCACTAATGAACACCAAAAAAACAATGTCAAACCAACTCAACAACTTGTGCCTCGCATTGTGAATCATGATAGCTAATAATGACAATAATCAAGCAGCAGTTAATCCAACAATAACCCATTCAACTTTAGGAGCTAAGAGTCTAAGACCTCATTGTTCTTTAAATAAATTTCACCTTCAGCCACAAGATATAAGAAGAATGTATTTCCAATCTACTTAGAAACAGATACTCAAAGAAACTCAAGGACCAACATCGCTGGTCCCTATAGCATAAACTGAAAAGAAAAACAAATAATTCTGATACTTATTTCCATTACCAAGGATTATTCACAATTATTTGGCTTTGGGGGAAAGTGGATAAAATAGATTTACTCACCAAACTACAAGCGTTTCTTAAAGTGACAATTTACACTGAGTCCTTCCTTGAAAACAATGTGATCAACATAGAGGGATAAGGTTGCATACATATAACCCATACCCCACCATAGACGGGAGCGTTAGAGGCGCTGGAGTCATTGGAATAATGAAATAATGTCGTAAAGCATGAGCTTAAAAATTCACCCAGAAATCCTTGTATATTACAAAACCAAGCAACCTAAAATGTCAAGCTAACACAACCAAACATAATTAGGACTCATTTGGCAAACCGTGTTGAATTTTGGGCTGCATTTTCCGCGACCTATTATCTTATGTCAGTGATATCATGAAACTGATATTCTGCGATGCAGCAACAACGACTGAACCACGTGTTAATACATGAGTCTCAGATTATTCAGATTTATGCATGAGGTACAGGGAATCGAAGTTATCATACACTTCATAGCATCAAATCTTAACAACCATATTTTAATCAAAATCACATGTACAGATTATATATTTTCAATTTGCTCCACACACTGATGACAAAACCACTCGACCCCTAAAAACATAAATATGTATCCTATAAGCAGCACATTTTAAACGATCGAGTCCACTCATTTCAGTCTATAGCAATAGAATTTAGAACCAGAGCACCTCCACAATTCCACTCTCAATGAACTCTTAGAAGTCTTCAAAATACCAATTGCAACAGCAACGCTTGATTATTTTACCTTCACAAATCTACCTAACTAGACCATTTCACACTGTAAAACACACATAATGTGTCGACCGATTGAGCCCAACCGGCGCACATCGAGAGTAGAACGAGTCCACCTCACGAGTCGTAAGAGATTCCATCCTAATATCCTATAATCACTTGGAAACCAATCGGCAATAGAGATTTTAGTTTCTCGGATTATAAAGGAGTCAATTTTTTCCTAGACAACGTGAGACACTCGCATGTGAAATCAACACAATCAGCGCGAATACACGCAGAGATCCTCAATAGAATTAAAAATCAAAATGAAAACATCAATCAAATACAACAAATCGCAAGTCAAAATTCGATCAAATCAAAGGAATGAACATATAAAAGCGAACTTAATCGAATAAGGAAACCCTAACCTCTGTGAGACATGTAATAATGAGGTGCAGAAACCGTAGATCTGGTCTCATCGTCGCGACCGCCAGAAAATGGAGGCTTCGAAACGGCAGCGGCGGCGGCGGGACGCCATGATGGAGTTGAGGAGAGAGAAGAAAGCCGCTTGGCCGCCATTCGCAACATCTTCGCTAGCTTAATCGATACGACGCGGATTAGGGCGTGTTCTCTCTTGACGCAGAGTTTTGGGGGGAAGATGAATTACGATGATAGATGAAAAGTTCGGGGGTTGGCTAAGGAGAAAAGACAAATAGCCACGCCAAATTAGGTGATTGTGTAATTATGGTTAAAATTTATTTTTCTTAATATTTATTTTAATTTAATATCCGTTCGAAGACATACTCATCTCACAATTAACTAGAGTATCGCATTAATAATGTCACCTTCATATTATAATAGGGACAATGTTACGCTAAGCTTGTGACGGATAATGTACGTCTCCAACTAGAATTTGTGTTTGCTTATTTTAATGTCTTTCTAAGAATAATTTTGAAAAATGTTTTTTTATTCATTTTCAATTTTAATAAAATGAACTTTGTCTCGACCTAGGTCTGGACGAAAATGATTTTCGTCCAGGCAGTTTCCAATTTTTTTTTTCAAAATTTCAAATCGGTTTCGGAAATTTAACGCTAATCCGTTTTACTATATTACAAACTAAAAATCATAAATTTGAATCAAATTTAAATCGTAAACTAATCTCGCTAGTATCACTCATCGTTGAAAACCGTTGTTCGTTGTTTGAATCGCTCGTTGAAATCATTGAATTACCGTCGATCGAATCGCTCGTTGAAATCGTTGAAATCCGTTGATCGAATCGCACTAAACCGTATTTAATTTTTCGTGCGAAAACCGACAATTTTTTTAAAGAATTTTAGTCTGAATTTGCTAATGGTCAAAAGGGTTAAAGGCGGCAAAATTGGTAGTTTATGTAAAAGTGTCGACGATAATTAGTAATTTGTCGACGACATATAGCAAGCCCCTTGTGAAATTAACCCCATAACTCTCAATTAGAGTAATTTGGCCCACTAACTTACATGATAGGTGATGTGAAATTAAACCCTTTTATCAGAATCTCACGAGAAATTTCATTTATCATATCACAAAAAATAACTTGTTTTTATGAAAGATACAAAAAACAAAATTAAAAATTAATCAAAAAACAATATTATTTCTGTTATAAAGTACATATTTTTTAAACTTTTTTTACAATTTTGGTAAAAAATTTCAATTGCAAAATATTTAGTTAATAAGCTAGTTATGTTTAAATTTAAAGTTAAAATTAAATATTTTCATGACAAAAAATATAATAAAAGGATAAAAAATATGTAAATATTTCAAACTTTCAACATATCAGAAAATTTACACATAAGATTTTTAATTGTGTTTTTAAATCATAGTGAATTACATACATAACTAAGAAATGGTTTAGTATGCAATTCGTATTAATTTTTTTATCTAATTCATGGTAACGAAAATTAAAATTAATCTTTTAAAATTATATTTTTTATTTTTCATAAAATATAACCATTTTTTTTATTTTTGGATATCATAAATTAAATTTCCCATATGATTTTAATAAAGAGATTTAATTCACTTATACATAAGTTATGATGCAAAGTTACTCCAATCAAAAATTGTTTGAATTAATTTCACAATTGCCCACTTCCCCGGATAAAAAAACTTAAAGGGTGAATATTAAAACACAAATTCTTATTTGTGACGGGACGGATACCGTTTTCTCTCACACAATACCCACTTTTTCTCTCTTTCTGACACTATTCATATCATTTCCTTTCTCCATTAACTCATTTTGTATCTATTTAATCTCACAAACGTTACAAGCAAAACTTACTAATATAAAATCTCGGCGATCTAACCAGACTAATGAAGTGAATATATTCACGGTTTGCGGAGACCCGACTTAAGACCCCTTTTTTTTCATTCAAGACCTGCCCGGAACAAGCACATAGCTCAAAACGACCCCTAACGCTCCGATCTCCGAATCCATCAATGGAGGAAGAAACAAAAACAAAGGAAAAGGAAGAAGTAATTGAAGAAATAGACGCAAGTGAGATAGAATACGTAAGCTATGGAGGTGAACACCATCTTCCATTGATAATGCGCCTTGTTGATCAAGAGCTCAGTGAACCTTACTCTATCTTCACTTACCGTTACTTCGTCTACTTATGGCCTCAACTCTCCTTCCTCGTATGTCTCCCTCTCCATCCCCTTTTTGTTTCCGCTTTATTTTAATCGGACCCAATTTAAGGTTTAGGGTTTTCAGGTGGGAGTTTATACTCCATCCGTCTCAATTATTTGTTTACCTTTTTATTCTCTATTTACGAGGGAATGATCGGGATAAAAGAAGTAACTTTATTCTTTGATTATATTGATTTGGAATTGGCTGATTGTTTCTGGTTAGTGGGGTAGCAGGGGTGCCAGACTGCCAGCCTCAAATTGAATACTTTCTCCATCTCGGTCATTTGTTTACCTGGAATAGAATTCAATTCAATAGGGAATAAAATAAGCAAATGAGTGAGACGGAATCCGTGACAATTTTTACTTAACTTTATTGCATTAGTAGTTTTCTTCCTAAAATTGTAGCTAGCTAGGGTGGCCACCCCTGAACAATGAATTTATTATGCTGGTGTTTAAGCTACTCTATTGTATTACTAGTTCGCTCCCTACAATGGCATAATTACAATGTTGGTTTAAATTTGGCTGATTCTTTGGGGTCATGGCGGAGCTGGAGGGGTTAGTAGTTATTGTGGTTTCCGAGGGACGAAAGATTAGAACTTTTTATTTGAAATACTTGGTTCTTTTGTAAAGTTATCATCTTTGTTTGTAGTTCAATTGGTAAAATTTCCAATCTGTGTTTAGCCAGCTTTATTTTCGAGTGTTGGACTGAAGTTGATTGAGGTTAGAGATGTTCTGCATGTACTAACTTTGATTTGATAGGCGTTTCATAGAGGAAAGTGCGTGGGAACTGTGGTGTCTAAAATGGGAGGACACCGGCATACCTTTCGAGGTTATATTGCTATGCTTGTTGTCATCAAACCTTATCGCGGCCATGGCATTGGTAATTATGTTTCTTGCCTATCTTGTTGAGTATAAATATATCTTTTTTTTATCAGTGTCTTTTTCAAGTATTGGAGTTACATAACTATAAATTGAAAGTGAGGATGAGCAGAAATTTTAAGGTTTTTGGATTATGTGTATCATGGTTTGCTTGTCGCTATTATGTGCATGATCATGATCAAGTTCTTCATCATATCTATGGATTTCTATCTTCACCATAATGAATGAAGAATTTAATTTGCCATTACTGTAATAGTGACACAAAGGTTGGTTAAGTTGAGCATTGATTTGTGGTCAAGTTTGTGATGTTGATGTGTTCATGAACATGATGGGTAGCTGAATTTGATATTGGCTTAAGCTGCATGTTATAGTCTGCCATATATTTGCTACTGCATTAGCATTTAGATGCAACTCCAACGACAGGTTAAAGTCGTCTAAATTTCATTCTGTTTGTACAACATTGCCTAATTTGGGGGTGGAGAGAGCAAAGACCTAAGCAGAGTTGTCATCATGGTGCCGTTCTGCCAAATTTAATGCTTTGGCAGAAGAAATCATTTCCCCTGGCCGGACTTTTTTTTTGATGCAGTATATATATGTCCCGAGGTTTCTCTTTGTATGCATGTGTGTTTAATGAACTGCTTGAATTGTTTAGCATGCTGTTACTATGCTACTGTCACAATGATTTGCATAAAAAGCTTCTGTATTTCACTTGAAGTGTGATATTTTTAGAAATTCTGTATAAAACCAAAACCGGGTTTAAACTAAAGAAACTAGGATAACAATATGACGGCGGGACATTTCCGTTACAGCCATGTTTTTGAAATAGATTTGCCTGGTGGAGAATTGTAATGATTTGTTTAGGGGATACTATATTTTTGACTATACGTTTACCAGTAATCGGACAGTTGAACTGTATCAACCAGCTTCCCTGCTCCTAATTGCTTATTTAAATCTTTAACTGTCTCTTTTCTCAGCAATTGATCATTAACTTTTTGTTTGGATTCAAAAGTAGGAGGGAAAGGTTGGAGCCTTGGAGGAATGGAGACTTGTGTTTTCTTTTCGAATATTTCCTATGTTGGAGCCTGGAGGGATCTTAATTTGCCTCTTAGAGGCAACTGGAGGGAATTCATTTTCCCTCCGCTCCAACTCCTTCCAAGTCAAATTTTGCTAACCAAGGGAAGTTGTTCCCCTCCGATCCCCTCCTTTTCCCTCCAAGTCCTTCCATTCAAACAAAGGGTAAAAGTGTTAGAGTTGGCATTGTGTTGCATAGGCTATGGAGCATTGAATGCAAGCATCAGATTATTTGTTCTTTCTGACCGCTATTTCTCATTTGGTTTGGCAGCAACTGAACTGGTTACAAGATCAATTAAGGCGATGATGCAATCTGGTTGCGAAGAGGTATGTCATTTTTACTTCACCGCTACATAACGATTTCAAGTATTTATTTGCAGTTTGCACCGTCGACGCTGAACTGTATCAATTAAGTGCTCATAAACAAGGACGTAGACAGTGTTTTGGTTTGAACTTGACGAGATCTTATAGTTGCTAGTCTGAAATCGCCATCTTGTAGTTCTATTTCTATAAACAAACACCCCACAAAGTGATTCAGTTCATTATATTGATGATCAACTCTTTGTTTGGATAGAGTAATTTGGAGGGAAGTGGGAGGAAACAATTTCGTATGTTTGGTTAGCAAATTGCAGTTGGAGAGAAAATGGATACCTCCATTACATTTCTGCACGCCACAATAACATAGCAAAGATTCAGAGGGTAAGTGAGATTAGTCCATTCCTCCTTCACTCCCTCCCCTCCTCTCTCTTCCATCCCTCTCTCCTCCACTTCCCTCCTGTTGTATCCAAATAAAGGGTGATTGTACAATCCCTAATGTTTCATATTAAGTATTTCCCTTAACCGAGTATGCACTCATCTATTGTCCAGTTATTTTATGATCTCAAACTAAACCAGATAATACGAATAGTTACCTTGCTGGCTGCATCTAAGTCTAAGGCCTATCGTAGATTTGTAGCCATCAATTATGACTCTTTTTTTTTTGAAAATCCCACAAGGGGTTAAACTATACTCCGTATTAGATAAATCAGACATGGCAAGTTCAACGATGTAGCTAGGAATAGCCGATCCATCGCGAAGGTTGCTTTCCCCACACTTACAAGAATGAGCTAGCATATGAGCAACTCTATTCCGTTTTCTACTTATGACTTATTTGGTTAGGCAGTCCTGTTGTCGGACTATCTTAAGAGGTGTGAAGATTCAAGAGTGAGGGACCCTTTGTTTGGATAGAGAGCTTTGAACGGAAAGGAAGGGAAGGGAAAAGGAGGGATATGTGGATTGTGGACTGATTTGGAGGGGAGGGAAAATAGATCCCTCAATTTTCCCCCTTCAGGGTTAATTGGAATCCTTCCGATATAAGAAAGATTTGGAAGGAAAACTCATACCCTCCATTCCCTTTCTTGCTTCCCCCTCCCCTCCCTTTTCACGGAAACTTTGACTGTTATGGGACATTATGACTGCATTATTTGGCTGTTACGGGTAATAATCTATTGGTAGAACTATGTCTCTCGATATTTAAGGTCAACTTGACATACACTATCATTTTGATTCTGTTGTGTCTAACTTAATGCTTGCATTCGGCCTGATCCGAGCCACTCCAACCTAGGGGTCATTATAACTCTTTAAGAATACTCTCAAGCACCCGCATTTGCTCATGTGTTTGACTGTTAAAACATTAGCCGTCCAACCTAGGGAATTCCTGAATATTGTGAATCCACAATTTTGATAACGAATTAAGAATCTTGAGGTTAAGATCAAACATTATTGCTCTGTATTTCCTTGGTTCGATGTATACTTGTACAATTTCCATGTTTAAACTTGAGTTTATAATCATATTTGTTTCAATTTTGGAAGGTAACTTTGGAAGCTGAAGTCACAAATAAAGGAGCCCTAGCATTATATGGTCGTCTTGGGTTTATAAGAGCAAAACGTCTATTCAGATACTATCTGAATGGGGTGGATGCATTCAGGTTGAAGTTGTTGTTCCCCCGTCCAGAATCACATCCCTCTTTCCATAACTTGGCAGATACGGATGAGCAGGGGGATCATGTTCTGATTGAAGGAAGTTATAGTGCCAATTGCTCCTAATTTTGATAAACTTGGCTACGTCAAATGTGCATTAGTCTCGTAGCCAATAATCAAGTTGGTAAAAAAATGTTGGAACGTTTTAAGATCAATTTCTATCAACAATGATTCTTAGTTGTAGCAGTGTAGCCTCATTCTTGTCAGCAAGAAATTACCACAATTTAACTTTGTTAATCATTATTGACGGAATATGGTAGGATATACCAACAAATTTCTGTTTCGCTTGTTCCTTGCTATGTTTTAGGAATCGGGACTCGGGAGTTTGTTGGAGCTATATTCATGCAGTCCTTATCATTCAATTTTCAAGAGCTACTGGCCCTACTGGCTACTGCAGTGTCAAAACATAACTAACATAATTGCCCCCCTATAAGCAGAAAGAATAGATGCGGACTTGTTGAGGACTGTTCACGAGTACATGATTTCGATCACAGTTACGAGTTTAATGCCTGAACAAAACAACCTATCAAAAATAAAATGCCAAAACTTGCCAGGGCAATTGCGATTTTTATGTTAGGTTTGTTCATCTGATGATGTCGTAATTGGTTGATGGCTGAATGAGCAAAGCTCTCAACTTACCAGTATGAACTTGAAAACAAGAAATACTGTTGATTCATGTTGACACGATTGCAGAAAGGTTGGAAGCATCAACATTCATCTATTACCTCTCGACCTTGGCGCACATATGGGTCATTTCATTGTTCCTGGTACTAATTACTAATTACAGATCTTACCTAATAACAACACTACAGTCTACAACAGTGTCAAGCAGGCCTTTACCCTGTCGGGTTAAGAAGCACTTTGTCAGGCACAAGGCATACAACATCAGCTTTTCGGAGTGAAGTTGTGAGCCAAATCTGATGGAAACTCTAATATCCTTGATTATAATAAGAATGAGCATTATCGACTACACCACTTCCAGAAGACACTGTTTGCGCTAAACCTGGTAAGCTTTGGGTTTGGGGATAGGCCTGGACAGGCAAATCACCGGTACTTTGTGCACTGGTTCGTGGCATTGCCTGATAATAACCAGTATATCCTTCATTTTGGTATCCATATGCCATTGTCGAGTAATTAGCATAGACTGAGGCCGCATTTGGATCAGCACTTGCCTCAGGAACCGGAACTTGAGAAATAGGATACGTTTGATTCCCATAAGCAACATTATTTACGTCTTGATGGAGCCCAATATATGGTTGATAGCCATGCCCATAAGACAATCTTGTGGAGTTAGTACTATCATAATATGGATACTGATTACCCGCCCTAACTTCACTGGTTCTCGGCTGAGGCCCTTCTTGAGCATAAAAGTTACTTGAAGAGGTAAGATTCCCCGTGTACGCATTGATGGCAGCTGGCACCGCAGCTGTCTCATGAGTACTTGTGGAGTTAGTACTATTATAATATGGATACTGATTACCCGCCCTAACTTCACTGGTTCTCGGCTGAGGCCCTTCTTGAGCATAAAAGTTACTTGAAGAGGTAAGATTCCCGTTGTACGCATTGATGGCAGCTGGCACCGCAGCTGTCTCATGAGTACCAGAATAAGACTGGTAATGGTAGCCCGGTTCCGTGTAGTTTGACGCATTTTGCAGATTGTTCACATGCCTTACTCCTGGTGCATTGCTAAGTGATGGGTTGAAGGTCGAAGTTTGGTCACTGGGAATCTGTGCCATAGCAACCCAATGAGGAGCCCTCAGCAGATGAGTATCATGTCGTTGAAAGCTTGGATCATCTGGATGATATGGTTGGGGTGAACGTGCTGACCCATACCCCCCATAAGCAATACGTGAATGATAAAGGTTAGAAGGCATTTCATCTCCCCTTGATAGGGGTATTCGGTTGTGAGAAGAATGCAAAGAAGGCAATGGTATTCCCGGAGCAGAACAGTGACTGGGATAGGTCAAGGAATCCTGCTTTTGAGATCTTAAAGTGATAGGATGAAACAGTGAAACCAACTTGCCTACCTGGTTAAATTGCATGAAGCCATGAACACAATCAAATATAAGCACTATCGAGTATAAGCCTTTTAAAAGAGTACTGGTGCAAAAAAAGTGAAGTCAGAAATAAAAGGGCGAACGAGGCCTTGGCTTTTACTCACTTGTTCATAGCTGAGATCCTGCTTAAACTTGAATTTACTATGGTAATTTTCTTTGATAGCATCTTTGAAAATTGCCTCTGACAAAGGTAAGCAATCATTGACAATTGAGAATTTCACCTAGAAAAGTAGTAAATAAAGGTGTCAAAAAACAATCTTAGATTCATTATTATTGCATTTACCCATGTTTCTTCTTGACTTGACAGCATAAGATTCAGTCCTTAAGGTAGGCCAATTTAGAGCGTGGAGAATAGACTTATCAAGATAATGAAGGGATGAATTCCTCCTTCCCATTCTCGGCTAATATTAAAGGAAAAATAGTGAAAATAAAATATTCTTCCATTAATAGGCACTAACAGTAAGCAAAGACATTAGTGACCAAGGCAGCACCAGAAGATTGTTTACTGAACGATGATCAATATCCCATCCCCTCCTGTACTGACAACCCCTAAACATCCTTCTCCAACGCATCACATATTTATTTATAATACACACAAATACACAAAAAATGGTAATGGACTGACGCTAGACACACAGCATACAAGATTTCAACCACTCGCCCAATGCCTCTGCCTTACATAAGCACATAACTAATATGGAGTAAATCAATTAACTTGCCAAATTAGAAAAGGTTGAAATCGAGGTACCTGAGCAGGGAATCTTCCCCCAAAAGCATGTGGTTCAAGTGCTAATTTCCCAACAGAGTCAGCAACATAGGGGCCATACAGGAGCTTCGCCTCAAAGTCAAACAAGAACAATTTTGCATTAGGCTTGATTTGTTCTACAACATCAATCCCTGACGCTGGAAGACCAAAAACCCTGTAGATGAAGCAATCTTGTTTTGTTTTATGACTGCACATGAATATATATCCAGCAAAACCCCCCTGTAATACAGGATCTTGTCTCATTTCTGCATCAACAATGGCAGTCGGGCCAGATGTAGTTGGAATACCAGAATCAACATGTTGAAAAGTTGTACGAACATGGGCAAGAGCTGTAAAATTATTTTCTGAAGCTTCCATCTTTCTTTTCTTTGCATCACTTATATGCTGCATCCTTCTATTATCAATACGCCTTAAATTGACCGCAATCAGATCTAAGAATCAAAAATAACATATTCAAAAAGGGATAATGAGAGGGTAATACAAATCCAGTTGCAGAAATTTACAATTATGACAGCGAGATCCCATAAGCTAGCATACAATAATTACAAGAAGGTACAAGCAAAACACATTGAATACCTAAACGAAAGCAGATTTGGTTCAGGGTATATCATCGCTTTTTTCTATCTGTTACATTTTTAATAATTGAAAAGCTAGTATGTAATCAAAACAAAGGTTCGATCATCTGGAGGACGTGTGCATTCAAATGCAAGAAGAAACGTGACACGCTTAGTGCAACAGACTATAATCTCCAAAAGAAACTAGAATAACAAATCGTGCAGAATCAGACAGGGAAAACAATGCAATTCCCGAATTGGGCGACAAGTAGTGAGTGAGCTGCAGACGGTAAAGCTATCAATATATGTCTAAGCGGTCTGTGCCTAATTTTCCTTCGCATCAGATGAATCACTGAAATGCAAGTAAAACTCGGATTTGCCAAAGCCAGCATTTCAAAGACAAAGATATGGTCTTACCCTAAACACGGCTAAATAGCAACAAAATAGACCATTAACCCCATTAACAGTTTAACACCCTACTCCAGAAATTATCAAAAACCCGCGGCAAAACCTACTCTAAACACGACTAAATAGCAACAAAATAGATCAATTTCCTAATAAAACGCCATACATCACTGTAAAACCCTAAAATGTTCGTTGCGGAAAACTAAACCCTTCAATTTCACTACATTCAAGATTCTGGACACGGACAGTTGAACACTAACTTTCACTCTAATTTCACCACATTTTAGCTTCAAACTGCAGTTAATGAAGTGCCGTAACCATGATTCCATTCAAACCTTCAAATAATCACATTATCAACAAGAATAAGCAAAATTGAAGCATGAAAATTACAAAACCCTAGAATCTTTAAAGCGCAGAAAAATGTCGAATAAACTAAATAATAACCACAACAGATAATAATTGTAGAAGAATTGTGACATGACAGAATAAGCAAGAGAATGAAGGGATTACCGTCGTTGATAATGGAGGTAAATGCGAGACTGATGTTCGTTTTGCAGTTATAAAAACTAAAAAGTCTTATAACCCACAGATATTCTGTATAACGTTATTGCTTAATCACACGTGCCTGTTATACGCTTTTTTGTCTCTTGGTTATACACGCCAGGGCGATGACGCTCAATCTAGCCTTACGTGAGAGGGTGGCGTAAAAATTGGACATTATTATCCCTTTTAGTGAATTTAACTGTTAATTTACAAATTTATGATTGTAATATACTCCCTTTAATTTCCTATGATGTTCCCTTTCTTTTTTAACACAAAAAATAAGAGAATTAATTTGCATCACACAATACACATGACCCTACTCCAAATTGATTTTAAACCATACAAAGTTGTACAAAAAAGGAAAGAGGGAACAATATTAATATTGATTAAAAAGGGAAAAGGGAACAATATAGAAAATTGGAGGGAGTATTTTTTACGAAAATGGCAGTTGAGCCCCAATACTTTGTTTATTTTGATTTTCGAATTTGTGAGATTAAATCCCTAGTTTTAGATTGATGAAATTACGTTTCATACGTTATGCAAACGGTAAAACTAACCCTTTTATCCTTCGGTCCGGATTTTCTTAATTACTTAAAATGAGATGGACCTCCATTACTTTTGAACGGTCCGGAGTAAGGTCATGTTACTTTCGGCTGAAACGAGCTGAATTGAATTAATTGATTTAGAGTTTAATTGAACTAAATTGAGTGAAACTAAGCTGGAGTGAATTTAGTTGAACTAAAAGTTAATTTTGTGAACAGATTATTGAACATAATTAATTGAACGTAAATAAAATTTAATGGAATACACCCAAACAAAATTAAAAGAAGCTGAAATTAAGTCAGAAGAAACAGGGCCTAAATCTTAGACGATCTATTTGGTTATTATTATTTCATAAAAGTAATGTTTTACTGAATGGATGGAGAAAATATAATAAAATAAGCATATATTAGAGAAATAATAGAGGAAACATAATGAACAGGATCCAAACTCTTGACCCTTACCCACAAAAACACCGTTAGATTATGTTTTCTTTAAAGAAATGTGCAAAGTTAATTTTTCCGTCTATAAACAAAAATATTTTAAAATTATGGAATGTAAGAACTCTAGGTTTTGTTTTATATTTTTCGAGAAAATCGATTGTTATTAAAACATATATCTATTACCGGAACAACACTAAACACGTATATTTTTTGTCTCATTTTTTTCACACAAAAAATGTAATATATATAGGGTTGGGATCTCGTGTGAACTGGCTTACTGTGCGAACCGTAAAAAGTATCTAAATATGTTTATAAGTGCTTTATGTCCACTTATATGTACTCAGTACTCTATGTACACTTATCGATAAGTGTACCTAAACTACTTATAAAGAGTATCTAGTCTCATTGACCACCATCACCATACAACCAACATACTACCCACGCACATTGCCGTCACCGCTCACTCATGACCACCTAACACTCACACACTCAACGTCACATTAGTCACCGACCATCCACCAACATGCTCCCCTAACCACCACCGTCGCTGTCGCCAACACCACCACTAATCACCGTTAACTAACTTTACACCGCCTTACAACACACAACCAACCAACGACCAATTACAACTCACCCTCCATTTCATATACCTACCACCACCTCTTAGCCAACTACGTCCCACGTCTACCACAAAACCAATGCCCTTCTTTTTCCACCACAACCCAAATGATTAGTCTAGTTTAGTAGAAAAGTTTTTTTGATGGTTAATTGATGAATTGAGAGACATTTTATTGGTTTTTAGTTCATATGTCTTCGGTGTTTGGTTGGTAATAGACTTACATATTTTTACGGGATAATTGAATTGATTTATTGTATGAATAGAAAAAGGCTTCTTTAGATGTTGGTTTTGGGTTAAAAAGGTCGGAACAAGTAAGCATAAAG
Organism: Silene conica; assembly: GCA_029255685.2. Classification (NCBI taxonomy): domain Eukaryota; kingdom Viridiplantae; phylum Streptophyta; class Magnoliopsida; order Caryophyllales; family Caryophyllaceae; genus Silene; species Silene conica. The sequence goes on along the minus strand of CM055315.2, from coordinate 8,788,479 downwards.
AGAAACAATGAATTCCATGCATTCCATTTTTTTTTCGGTTACAACTCTTTCTTATTGCTCGACATTGGATTTAATGGATTCCAAGTTCCAACAACTCGTTAATTTTCACTTATTTTGGCAGTAATACTCATATTTTATGAGACTTTATGAAAATGCTCTCTGAAAACTTATATAACTAGCGGTATTGACAATTTTAGAAATATGCTTTATATGTTTTACATTTTTTTCTTTACAATACAAAAACAATTTTCAAATTTTTAGTATATTTTAGTTAATTTTATATGGAGGACTAAGTTTTACACCTTATAACAAATTTTTGAAGCCAATTTTGTTCTTGAATTGTAAGACTTTTACTAGTCTTATACCCGTGCAAACTGCACGGGTTTGTTATTTAAAAAAAGATTTTTTAAGAAGATATATATAAGATAAGTTTTATAATAATTAATTAATTATCCTCATTTAAAGTTATTTATTTTAAAAAATAAAGTTCTAAAATAAAACGATAAAGTCTCTCCATATTTTAATGAATTTTAAATTACCAATCTAAAAATTGAGTTATAAAATCGTATTTAAATTTTTAGAAGTTATAATTTTACTTGTAATTAACGTAAATAATGCATCAATGTCAACCGACCATGTAGTTATTGTAGTATGATATATCCTTTTGTTAGTTAAATTTGAGTTACTACTTTGTCTTAATATTCAAGCGATTTCAGGAAAACTCGACTTACATATCAAACAAAATTATTTGGATGAAAATAAAACAAAATTAATAAAACTGAATCGGCCAGAACAGTTTCAGAGGTTAAAATATTAAACTTGTTTTTCATTTAGTCGAACTTGTGCAAGGTTAAAATGAAAATTTTGATCTGCGCACGTTTTAAATGAAAATTTAGACACCGTTTTTCATGTAGTACCAAATTGTTAATTAGTGAAACGGAATCAAGTGAAGATTATGACCCAATGCATTTTTAAAACGAAAATTTAGTCTTATGCACTTTTGAAATGAAATTTTGACCCGTGCATTTTTAAAATGAAAATTTAGAGCCACCTACTTTTGAAATGAAATTTTGACCAGTGCATTTATAAAACAAAAATTTAGACCCATGTACCTTTGAAATGAAATTTTGACCTGTACATTTTTAAAACGAAAACTTAGTTTCATGCACTTTTGAAATAATTTTTTTACCCGTGCATTTTAAAACAAAAATTTAGATCTATGCACCTTTGAAATGAATTTTGACCCATACATTTTTAAAACGAAAATTTAGTCTCATGGACTTTTGAAAAGAAATTTTTACGAAAATTTTGACCCTAGCTCAACTAACTCTCCCGCATCTCCCCCTAATTTCATATTTTCATTCTCTCAACTCTCATACTTAGATCTCACACTACATCCTTCTTTTTCATCCTCAAATTGATACGTTTATATAAAATAAAATAAAAACAATGTTTTTGTCATCAAAAACAATATAATTCACATGATGCTTTTAATAGTATCTATTATTTTCGACTCTAGTCATTAAGACTAAATACTAATTTTCATGCAATTTTCTTTTACATATTTTATTGTTGATCGATTAATTTAGAAGTATTTTAAGTAAATTGTTTTCTTTTTTTTCGAGTTCCAATTTTTTCTAATCCGTGAACTTTTTTTTATTAATGTCGTCTTTTATATGATTTTGATATGTCATAGTGAGTAATACATGATTTTTTTTCATGAAAATTTTTCATATATTTTTCATCTAGTTGATTTTTATTATTTTAACGAAATATTTTTTTATAGTTTTAATTTTTGTATCATATATATTGTAATTAATATCGGTTGCATATTTGTCTTTCATCTTGATTGTGAATTCTCTAAAGTATAAAATGTGGATTCTCTAAATAAAAACACAAAAAAAGAAATTAAAGAAATGGGGAACAATATGGGGCACACTTGAAAAAAAGTAAAAAAATATTGTACTTTCAACCACAGTGCGACACCTGAGCACTGTGGTTGTTGCTTTTATATATAGGATATGATTCAATTTCCATTTTATTGTTTGAATATCAAATTTAATTTGGTTTATTGGTTGTTTGTTAATTATATGTCTAAAATGATTGAGTAGTTGTTCTTAGTTAATTAACCATTGCTTGATTAGGTGAATGAATTTCTTATTTGCTTACGTATTTCTTCGTAACAATTAGAGTTACGGGTAGGATGATAGTTCATCATTATTAAGTTATACTCGTAAATGATTAAATAAACTTGTATGAATTATAGTTTCTCGAATAGGTACAAGAGCAATTATAATTAGCGGGCACAAGGGCCAAGATTAGTTCCCTTTAAAATTAGAGATATAAGCTATCTTCCTCTTGGTAAGATGATGCATAATAAAGATCTCACTGTAAAGAGTTTTTTCTACTAGAAGAAAGAGAGTATTATGAAGTAACAAAAGTAATAGGAAGTAAGTGATGTTAGTCCAGTTATAACTGAGTTAAACCTTAAAGCTTGCATAAATGCAGGAGTTGAGAGGTCTCAGGTTCGATTACCAGCTGGGCGACGACCACTTGGCCACTGCATCTCCCGAAGGGGGTGGGTTACATGGTCCATGTGGTGGTGCGAGAATGTATGGGTCCGAGGGATTAAACCTCTCGTTATCGAAAAAAAAAGGAAGTAACAAAAGTAAGTTAGTTGCAACTAGACCCTACAAACGGCTCTGCTAGATCGGATTCGGGTCAGGTCAGTTCAGGTCACTGATTGTTTTCAGGTTAATATAGGACGAGTTTAAGGTTTATTGGTCGGGAATGTTACATGTCAAGTTGGTCGGGTACTCGGGTTGTTTCTGGTGCTGTCATTTTCGGATCAATGAATAAGAGAGAAAAAAGTCATTTCGGTTTAATTAGAGTTATGTTTTGTCGAATCATTTTCGGGTTTGGTTGTTTCAGATCGGGTCATTTTCGGGCCAGGCGAGTTACGGGTCAGCAAAAACTGGGTCACGTTTGGATCGGGTCGAGTCGGGTCAATTCAGATTTTGGGTCATATTCGAGTGATGTAGTTTTAGGGAATTTCGAATCTCGGGTCATCCTTTTCGAATCCGGTCAATCTTATTAGATTGCTTTTACCAACGTACCAAATATCAAATTTAGTTACGACTAAGGTCCTGTTCTTTTTGGCTTAATTCAGCTCATTTCAGGTTTGCTTAGCTTTATCCCGTTAAGTTTTATTTACGTTTAATCAATTATGTGCGGTTAATCTTTTCACAAAATTAACTTTTCAACTAAATTCACCTCAACACAATTTCACCCAATTTATTTCAGTTAAACCCTACTTCATTTAATCCAATTAAGCTCATTTCAACCGAAAAAAACAGAACCTAACTTATCAATTACCATGGTACGTGCTTTTAGTGGGCTGGTCTCATGACTTATCAGTTATTACAACAGACGGTTATCCAAACCATTTGGACTACCCACGTCCCAACTCCCACGAGGCCACGATTCGCATTACTGCACTAGTATGAATGTTATAAACCATTTTTTATTACGCACGAGTGAGTGTCGTTATCCTAGAAAGAATTGAAATTCAAATAATTTTAAAAACCTAAGAAAGTTGGTCCTTTGCACTTCATTTCTCTCAGTCTCCTCACTCTCTCACATCAAAACCTCTCCTTTTCCCTCCACAATTCACCATAACACAAAGGTAAACGCAAATCATCAGCTGCTATCAACTTCTTTTTCATTTACTTCTACAAATCAGTACTTGCTCCGTTTCATTCATTTGTTTACGTGTTTTATTCAGTATTTTAATCAAAGTAAACTAATGATTAAAATGTAGTAAAGTTACTTATAGCATAGCATTCTGATTATTTTCAACATGCTTTTTGAATGATTAATTTACTGATTTAGCACTAGTTTAATGTGTGTATTTACATTTGATTTCGTGGTAATTGCGGTATGAGAGGAAGTCGGATGTACACAGCCTTATCTTGTGTCATTAACACAAAGAGGCTATTTCCGAAGATGATCTCACATTGTGTGTTGTCGCAAAATATTATAGTTTCAAAATGCAATTGTGTGCGCAAATATGATGATGTTCCGTTTCATTCATTTGTTTACGTGTGTAATTCATCGTGTGTGAAGTATTTTAATCAAAGTAAACAAATAATTAGGATATAGTAAATTTACTTATTTTATGCCTTTATTGTAGTAGCACAGCATTCTGATTATTTGCAACATGCTCTTTTGATAAATTAATTTACTGATTAGGCACTAGTTTAATTTGTTTATTTACATTTGATGTTGTGGTAATTGCGGTATGAGAGGAAGTCGGATGACCCAAAGAGGCTATTTCCGAAAGATGATTTCACATTTCAGAATGCAATTGTGTGCGCAAATATGATGTCGCTCCGTTTCATTCATTTGTTTATCTTTTATATTAATTGCGAGGATTATTTTAATCAAAAGTAAACAAATAATTGGAACGTACGAGTATATTACTCCGTATTATCTTAATAAGATAAGAGTAGGAGATGGAAGGATATCATGTGCTGGAGCTTCTTTATGGGATGCTGTGACGAAATGTGAGTGTACAGACTTAAATTTTTTTTATTTATACAGGTTTTAATATTTTATTTAGTCATGGCGGACACAGAAGTGGAGAAAGTGGAAGTTGTAGAGGGTGGGAGAAGGAGGAGTGAGCGGGCACGAGGCAGGAAAGTATGTTACAACGAAAAGGCAATGCAGTCGACCTACGATGAAACGCCTACAAAGAAGCCGAAGAAAAAGAAGACAGTGTTGCCTGTAGCAGTTTCCAAGGAGATGGTTAAGGACCTTTCTGGAGAGTCCACAATTTCTGAGGAGATGGGTAAGAGCCTTCTTGGGGAGTCCACAGTTTCCGAGGAGATGGAGATGGATAAGAGCCTTCTTGGGGAGTCCACAGATTCTGTGGAGATGGTTAAGAGCCTTCCCCGGGAGTCTACGGAGGAAGGGGGTGGTTTAATGGGGATAGGGAATCAACCACGGGAAGTTGATGCCGGGGTTTCTTTGGAGAAGAGTGCTCATTTGAAGGTTAAGGAGACTCTCCGAGCGTTTAACAATAACTATCTGCATTTCATCCAGGTACAGTATTATAACTGTTGATGGGTTGATATAATTACGGAGTTTATTTTCAATATTGCTTGACAAACTTTGTTACTTCCTGGTGATGGTGGCGGCTGTAGGAGGAAGAGACGAGATGCAAAAAAGTGGAAGAAGAAAAGAGAAAGGTACTGTGCTCGCTTGAAGAATATGCAAGTTATTATCATTGTTATTTCTAACATCTAGTTTTAATATGGTATATGCCTTTCACAGAAATCGGACGGGAAACCTATTAAAGCGTCTTCTAAGCGTCCGGACTTAAAGGCGTCTAGTAAGGTAATGTGAATTTAATGACAATATGCTCATCAATTTAATTATTATTTTTTTACTATTTTTGACATTTAAACAAGGGAGGAATTAAATTCTTGGTATTGCAGATGCGTCAGGAAGAAAAAATTCTATATCCTCAAAAACAGATTGGTTGCATTCCTGGTAGGATTGTGTTCTGTTGTACAATCAGTGTCTTTTGAAATAGATGGTACGCTTGTGGAAGCAAAAATGGGCATTAAAGCAATAAAGTTTATTCTTGCAGGTGTTGATGTCGGACACCAGTTTTTCTCGAGAGCCGAAATGGTGGTTGTAGGTTTTCATAGCCATTGGCTGAATGGGATTGACTACATAGGCAAGGACTATGGCAAAGGGGTAAATAATCATCTTTCTTGCCTACAGTTTTCTTTGGTTGTTATGACTTCAGTTTTGATGTGATCATTAGCTATTGATCCCTTGAATCTGGGATTTCTTTTACATGTATTTAAATAACTCTAAAATAACATCAACATGTTGAATGATGGCCCTCACCATGCTTGTGTCTTGTGGAGGGTTCCTTGATATGGCTTTGGAACATTATATTCTGGAATCCGGAAACTCACTAATCTAAGTGCGAAAAGTTCTCCTCTTCAAACTCAATGGGAAAGGCAATTCAAAGCTGAGAATATTACTCCTTGGAGGTTGATATCATATCATATATACCAAGATGATCTTGAGAAAATTTTAAATAGAAACCCATAAAAGTAGTACTACTTACCTTAACATATACTCCATAGCTCATTGAGGTCGGTTGACTACTTATCAGTTTCAACTGTCCAGACTCCAGATATACCTTGCATACAAAAATTCATTAACTTCATCTAAACAAAGTACCTTTGTTACTCCGATGCTTCACTTAGTTGCCGTATTCTGTATCCGATACGTATTTTGTTGGATACCATACTTGATACATCACTTTGGACCAAAATATTGAAAATTTGCACAAAATAGCCGTATCAGATACCCTGATACGTTTTTTGCCGGATACGAGTAGTCGAGTCTGAGTAACATAGATATTATAAACACATCATATAGATTATAGACACATATGGAATTTGGGAGTTCTCATATAAACATATCATATAGACACGTGGATTTGGGAGTTCTCTGTAACAATTTGTTGATCTGCTTATGTTGCGCTATTTAATTGACCGTAAGAGGAAACATAGTGATAAAGTAAGGGGAAACATAGTGATGAACAGTAAACACTATACCCTGAAATAATTGATCATCTTCTATCTATAGCCACCGAGCAAACAAACATTTTCTCATGCTATTGGAAATAACTTTCTTAAATATCTTATGAATGCACCCTAAAGCAGGAAAGTAAAGAACGTAGAGACTAAATTTGCAGTGGATATTGTGCAATCACAATTTTACCACCTGCATCCCAAAATGTAAAAGTAAATCTTGTAATTCAGGAAAAAAGAATTTGTAGATTAAAGGGCAATGCACGAAGGTAAAATCCGTCATAGAAAGCATTGGAAATGAAGGTTTCTTGCTGTCTCACATATTTGTTGGCAATGCCTCTGGAAATTGTTTATTATTTCCTAATTGTGCATATTAGTCTCTTCAACTACCTTACTGCCAGTCCTCTCCAAACACATTGCCACCTGTCCTATAGTCCTATTAGACATTTCTGATCCAATTATTTGCAGATGTACATAATTTTATTTTGCTCAAATTCGTGGCAGGTGTGCCAGTGGAGCTTTATTTGACGATCTTAATTGTTAATTAAGACAATCCATGAGAATTTGTTTACTAACTGAGTTTGTGCAGAACTACAGCAAATATAAACTTCCACTTGCTGTGGCCATAGTAATGTCTGGACAATATGAAGATGACCTCGATAACTCGGACGATGTTATCTATACGGGTCAAGGGGGGCACGACTTACTAGGTAACAAGAAGCAGATTGCTGATCAGAAAATGAAAGGGGGTAATTTAGCCCTTCAGGTCTGTCGTTGGATTTGATATGATAACAATTCTGTGAATAATTAGAAATTATTATTACATGTAACATTCTGGCATAGTTATATATGTTCTCGATCTTCATGTTTCCATGTACAAATAATTATTATGCAGAATAGTATGTTGGAAGGTGTGCCTGTTCGGGTAGTCAGGGGTCATCCCTCAAAAAGCTCTTATGTGGGAAAAGTCTACACATATGATGGCCTCTATAAGGTACACCTTGTCCAAAACTCTCTGCAATTTAAATGCTTTGTGGACTTTTTGGCTTAATTGTTCATGTAATTAATGCTTGGGCTACGTATGAGTCTCTTACATGGGATCTCTTGTGTTTGATAACTATAATAGACATGGATTTGCTGGTGCTGCTGCTTAGGTTCTAGGCGCCTTACATGTGCTTTTTGGTAGTTCATTTGCTTTGTAGAGTTTAATTGCTGTTTCAATTGACTGTCTGTTGCAAAATTACATCTGGGTAATAGTTCTCTTTTGAACCTAAGCAATTTCCGTTTGTGCTTCCATAGATAAGGTCTTGCAGTATTACTTACTACATCTGAACAAAAGCGGCATCCTTTATTTTTGCAAGTTTGTCTAATTGTTTTTGTGCTTTAAAATAATGATGCTTGAAAGGCTAAATTTTTTATGTAGTACTTCATCCATCCCATTTATGTTATGCCTGTTTGATTGTGGTGGTCAAATGCTGCAAATTTGCCTGACTTTTTATTACCAACACAATATCTAAAACTTCTCAAAAATGATATAAAGGAACACTTTAAATCAAATTCAATCTCTACATAGTTTTAGAGATATTAAATTTCAATGTTGACATCATTGATCAACAAAAATCAAATTAAGATAATATGAATAGGCTGCAGGACCACGCGCATAGTACATTTGTGTATAATTTTCTAGGGCATCTTTTGGATTATTTCTGAAATAAGTAATTTTCGAATCATTAGCTATTGTATGGCTATATATACACAGATACTGACAATGGTAGGTTCAGCATGTTTAAGTACTTTTTTTTGTTAAGATTCTACTTTCAAATTCGTCTAGAATCCTATTATTTTATGACATGCTGTTCTGGTCGTTATGGTGTTGGCCGGTTTGTGCAAAGTTGATGTCGTTCTGAATGTTTGTGGGATTATGATTTGCTTTTCTTTTGATGAGGTAACTTCTTTTAGTTGCAAATGCAATGTTCACATTGCTACTTCCATTTGACGAGGCAGTTTTTTAGTATCCTAGATTCGTGTTATCTGTTGGCCATCAATTACTTTTAATGTATGCTTAGAGAGTTTAAATTCATTCTTTTATGTTTTGGATAGATAAACAAATGCTGGGCAGAAAAAGGTGTTTCTGGATTTACAGTTTACAAGTTCCGTTTGGAACGGCTTGGGGATCAGCCAGAGCTGACAACTACCCAGGTTTGTTTGCTCTCTTCATTCTTCGTATGCATTTATTGTAGCGAGTAGATATTACACCTGAGTGTGTTCAGCTGTAGGGTGTCGTTCTTATAATATATTAACCCAATGATTGAACAGCTTCCTGACTATTGTGAGGGAAGGGAACAAATCCAGAATATTTCCAAATGACTCAACGACTCATAATAAAAAAATTGTGCAAAAAATTGCATGAAACGATTGCTTATTCACAATATAAAATGTGCAATGCTAGTGCTTCCATCCGCATTCCAAAAGGCTCTAGCTGCTGAATATTGTTACAAAAGGTTAATTTGGATAACGCGTGTTTGTTCCTTACCCTGTTCTTAACGGATTTGACAGGTTCAATTCATCAGAGGTCGGGTTCCCGATACTATTGCTGATTTGCGAGGGTACGAGTTACATAGATTAATAGTTTAATGCATTTAATGTCCGCCTATTTTATGAGCAATAAATATGTTCTGGATTTTTGTTCGTGGCTTAAAGACTTGTCTGTGATGATATCTCTGGGGGCTTGGAGAATATTCCCATTCCAGCAACAAATCTAGTCGATGATTCACCTCCACCAACCACAGGTAATTGCACTATTTGGTCGTATTTTGAATATGTTTTTTTAACGCATATAGCTACAGTATCCACGCTGTAGCTTTTGTTCACTTATTTTCTAATTTATAGCAACGGTGGTACTATATTTTTACAGACATGATAAGGAAACACTACACTGTCAAAACTTCTACTTCCACTCGTCTCTAGAAATGAACGGGTTCCTATTTTACTATGAATTTGGATTGGCAGGGAAGTGAATTCCAGATAGGCTAAAAGGTTCTATTGGATTGCGAGTTTTGTGACATAATAAAGTATACATTTTACTTTCTCAAAGTTCACAATTAGCGGTTATTATAAATTTAGTTGCAGTTACAATAATTACCTAATTGAAATTTGGTTTTAAAAAGGCTGAATTGACTGTTTTGTCATTTGTGTTTTTACTTTGTTTTGCCATTTAACCATTAGATACTCGTAAAATTCTGAGATTTATACCCTAACCAAGACTATTTAAATTCTTTAATCTCCTACTCTATTTCTGTATGATTGGTTCTACCAAAGTACTAGGATATTGAACACTTACTGTACAATTTCTTACTCTATTGCTGTACAATTGATGCTACCAATTCATTAGGCTTCAAGTACCGCACGTCTATTCAAGTTTCTGGCAATCTTAAGATCCCTGCTCCTACTGATGGCTGTGGTTGTGTGGGAAGTTGCGTGGATCCGAATATTTGTGCTTGTGCTAAGCTGAATGGTTCTGACTTTCCATATGTTCAGAGGGATGGAGGCAGGTGGGTGCATGAACCGGTTAGTGACCTTTAATATTACTTGACTTGGCTATTAGTTCTCAACTATTGCCTGCTTGCTTTTCAGACTCGTAGAAGCAAAGGCTGTGGTTTTCGAGTGTGGCCCAAATTGTGGCTGTGGACCTGCTTGTGTTAATCGTACTTCCCAAAAGGGATTAAGATTCCGCTTTGAGGTTAATTATTTGGCCAATCAATATTGATTTCATTAGCTATGGTTTGTTGCTGATAAACATATTAACTTTTACTTAGGTTTTCCGTACTCCGAAGAAGGGTTGGGGTGTTAGATCTTGGGATTACATCCCAGCCGGTTCACCAATATGCGAGTACATTGGAGTTTTGAAAAGATCAGACGAGGCTAACAGTGTATTGGATAATATGTACATCTTTGACATAGATTGCCTGCAGACTATGAAGGGTCTCGATGGCAGAGAGGTATTGGTTAATCAATGTCCATAAGAACTCTACAGATTTCTTTCAAATCGTTGCAAGCTTAGGGAAGCTGGTAGTAGTTGGGCCATTTAGACTATTAGTCTGTTTTCTCTCAGATACTTTAAATTGCTATTCTCTTTCTTGCTCAATTCTTATCGTGGCCTTTTAGACTATTAATTGGGGCCTTGAATGAGCTTGCTGGTTTGTTCAAGCCAAATTGCTTCTAATTGTTTCTTATGTATTTGTTAACAGATGAGGTTAGGAGATGTGCCTATTTCTTCTGAAGTTTTATCGGAGAAGGTTGATGATAGTACAGAGGAATTTTGCATCGATGCCGTATCAACTGGAAATTTTGCTAGGTTCATAAACCACAGTTGTGAGCCAAATTTGTTCATCCAATGTATTCTGAGCTCTCATCATGACATGAAATTAGCAAGGATCATGCTTTTCGCCGCTGATAATATTCCCCCACTGCAGGTGAGTTCAAGTATATCGTTATTGGCCGTCTTCGAATTTTTTTTAGGTCTTGCTCACCTTCCCTTGAGCTAGCCTTTATTTAGGAAGGCTTCATAATAATCTGATGGATATTGAGACTGTCTAATACTAATATTAGCACATAAAATTTCAGGTTAGAGATTAGTTAGCTTTGGTTGTGATAAATAAAAAGGCATCAATGCAGATTAGTTACCTTCACAGAATCGCAGTGTTGGGATGTTGTGATTTTTGTTGCTCAGACTTGGTTAGAAGTATCCGACACAAGTTCGTGTCCAAGTGTCAAATTCGTCTATATTATGGGGGAAAAAATCATGTTTTTGGTCTAAAACGAAGTGTCGAGTGTCCGACACGGGTATGCGAGGTAATCTTGAAGAGTCTGAGCAGCATAGGTTGTGAAAGTAATGTGGCATATTGCACGATGTGGCCTTGATTTCTAATTTTTTTTTTTCCAAAATTGTTAGTTGGAACTTATTGCAATCTGAAGTAAGATTGCACACTACGATAGTAGTCTGTTCTCTCTCTAACTATTTTCTCCCGGACGCCATGTTACCAATCTTTTCTTTTGAAAAGGAATGGGTCAGTATTCTGGCTGCAGCAACCGTTAATTGACTTAATGCACACGACCTATTAGTCTTCAAAAGAATAACGGCGACATGGAAAATGTCTCGTAAGATAATGATTAAGGTTTAATACCATGGGACTCATCTATACATCAGGTTCCTGTTTAGGGAATTGTAAGGTTGGTGTGAACAGTGTAAAAAAATCTTTTACTGTTTCCTTTATTTGTTATATACGGAGTATATATTGTTTGGGGTTGAGGTTTGTCATACGTAAAATGGTAGACCGCGTGCTCGAGGGGAAGGTTATATTAGAGATAAGTAGAAAGTTCTTTGCTGCTTGACATTTTAGGTTTCAATAGGTCGTGTATGACCGGCATAGTTACTTAAACTAGCACTAAGTGAGGTGTTTGATATGGACTAGGGTTCATTGTCCATACAATAGTCTTTTTTAGTTTAGATTCTGATGGATAAGGACATGCGTCATTAGCGTGAGTAGCATATGACTTCGTTGAACTGCTGGAGGCGTGGAGCTTAATCTCATGAAATACAACCTTAATCTCATTAAATAGAACCTTTATCTCGCATTTTGGTGTCAAGGCCATGTATAATATCGTGAAAAGACTAGGCTATTCGTTGAGCTCTATAATATGAGAGCAACTAATAAACTCAAGTAGTTAAGAGACATTGTAGAAACCGAATTTCATTTTGAGTTAGCTTGAAATAACCATAGGTATGGCTACTAGAACGTAAAACACTATTTTATGCATTTGCAGGAACTTTCCTATGACTATGGATATGCACTTGACAGTGTTATCGGACCTGATGGCACGATTAAGCAAATGGCTTGCTACTGTGGTGCTGCAGGCTGCAGGAAGAGGCTCTTTTAACCTCTAATTTTTATGATTCTAAACAAGGACGGAAGGATTGCGATTGGCGTATATATTCAGAGCCTGCATTTTTTGGTGAAGATTACCATTGGAATATGACTATTAATATTTCATTGCTCAAGCGAGGCAAAGCCAAGCCGAATTTTGTAATTAGATTCTATATAAATATAAACCACTGAGGCAGTGGCTCTCCGTTTGATCGCTTATATTGACAATTGTGATTGTCAATTGTTCTATATTTCCAGGGAATCTCTTGGGTCATTATTATTAGTATAAATTTATGATAGAATTTGAAACAAGTTATTACTGGTTTTTCTTCAACTTTTTGTATCTTTTGGGAGCAAGAAGCTTGCAGTGAACATAGGGGTGAAAATTCGAAGCCGGAACAAGAAAATCTGAACCAATCTCAACTTTTAAAATCGCACCTCTATTTAAAAATTCTGGACCTGATGCAAACCTTATTCATTCCTATTTGAGCTTGATCCAATCAATTTTTTATTTTATTTTATTAAATTTAAGAATTCAATTTTTGTTGTATCTGTATGTGTCGATTTTTTATACAGTGAAATCAAATTTTGGCTCAAATGTCGGGATTATATTTCGGACGTTATGGTTTTGGAAAACTATGATAGATATAGTATTAATTTTAAAGTTTTGGTTAGTGTAGATAATTCAATGGGTGGTGGGGCGGGGATGGGTACGAGGTTTTCTTCGTGGGTACGGGTACGGGGTAGCCTATATCCAGCACCGTCCCGCTCCAATGACATCCCTAGTAGCCAACTACATCGGAGAATTCAATTCAGAATCATGAGATCCAGGCATGGTTTGGGACAACAATGAGGAGCAGTTGACAAAGCACAGCTAGACGAGTGGTCTTGATTTCTCCCTTTTTTTCACTAAATAGATGCTTTCTATATACCCGAACTGATTCGGTCCAAACATGTAAAGGTAGTGTCAACCGCATCCATGCAGAAGCCCTACAACTACGCCCCGACTCCCTGAGTAGTCCTGACTACTGTTGTTGGGATCACCTCTCAATCTTATAGTTGAAATTTTCCGAGGCAGCCATTTAATTCAGACGCGCCCTTCGGATTCTTGACATAATGAAGTGTCTAATCCAAAAAGATAGCTCAAAGGGGGGAGATCTGGGTTCGTTAAAGGAGTCATCAGTACACAGAGCAGATTGCAATCTTCAAAAGTGGGTGGGAAAGAGGTGGTTAGAACCTAGACGTCTATTTAATACGGAGTATTCCATCTCTACAAGTCTTAAACCACTTTCGAAGATCGCACCCACCCGCCTTTTTTTTAGGCTTATTCCTTCTTCCACCCATCCAGGCCACTTAAGGAACTACTCCCTACTATTCTCATGGAGGCTAGATGTTCCTCAAAGGCTCAAACAAAAATAGATAATTGAAATTTTCCCTGATTTCACTTTTATATCCACCTGCACTTCAACCAATAAGGCCTTTTTAGATGCCAAATTGCCAATGTAGCTAAGTGCATTAATACGAGTATAATGTCTTCGTCAACAAATCAATAATGCTATGGAAGTATCATATATACTTGCAATTCCCAGTGTCCCAACATAAATAAACGGCAAATGAGGAGCATTGATTCTAAATGCTACTAGTATTTATACAAGCAAAAGAAGACGTGCACAGTACATGTTACCCTACTTCTACATACTATGAAGAAGTTGAAGAAGTAGAGAGAAATTACCTATCCTCTACTCCAGACCTGAGCTACACATCAAGCATCAGATTCATCATATTCCAGACTAGGCTTTGAACGATACCGACGACCTGTTTTTTTAACATTCCCGGACTTCATACTAGAAGTTGCTTGTTCATCAACCTCCATCTCACAAGCTTCATCATCTATCTCACTTCCAACAGCAAAAGTGATAGCAGGTCTTTTCCTATCTACAGATTCAACCATAGTATTATCAGTCACATTACTGGCTGGTTTAGAGTCACGAGGTTTATTCTTCGGATTAAACAACACGGGTTTTGAAAGATCGGCAGGAACTTCTTCTGGCTCCGACTTCTTAGACTTCCTCACCATACTAAGGAAATCAGCATACGCCTGACGATTAGATGCTTCATTCATATCGCTCGATGTATCAAATGTGTAACGTGTATATTTCGATGGATTACGTATATAATCCGGTATCAATGAATTTTGCTTGAGCTGGGAAGAATCTCCTCCGTGTACAGTACTTTCCTTGTTAAAAGGTTCTGATGTGAGATTTTCATACTCATCCCCAACATTGTTTTTGCAGACAGGATCAAACCGGACCCGTTTCTGAGACTTTGAATCCATCTTATCTTCCTTCCGTTTCAATATTGACTTGAGATTAATTTCACCATCATGTGTAGTACTTTGAGCACCGGATACAACCGGTAAACTTTGCTCAGTGACATGCAACGAGTTGAAATCCCTGGCTGTCTCGGTATCTTCTTTAAGCCTAAGCTTCGCTGCAACGTGGTTGGCACGCGGGTCTCTCGACGCCTCCTGAAATGTGCTGGGGACTTCAGTTTCGGATTCAATGACAGACACATAATCAGATACATCGCACACATACAGCCGATCATCAGGCTTTTCTTTTCCAACAGCAACTTTATCATATTCATCCTCTTCTTCCTGCAAAATTCGTACGATAGGGTAATTCGAGATACCAGTAATTAGTGAAAACGCCTAAATATTCAGACAGCGGAAAAATGGCAGTAAACAATAATTAACAAAAAAAATGTCAGCCAAAATTGGATCATTTGTTAACTTTGATTAAAATACTCCTCACTAAGTCACAGAATAAAAAACAAATGACTGAGACCAAAAAAGTACAGTTCATAAAAGTACCTCAAAATCAAGGGTAGAATCCAAGCCAATTGAGCTACGAACATCCAATTCAACATCACCCTCACAACCACGACTCGACGAAGCTCCTTCATTGCCTTCCGGAACCATCTTCTGATTATCCCCAATATCCAAATTAGGGTTAGGGTTAGGGTTGTCGGGAGGAGAAACGAAGAACTTATCTATGGTAGTAGGACAAGAGACACCATTAACGGCATTCTTGAGTTCGTCTTTATCGACGTCATCGTTATCGTCATCGGAAGGCGGGTCGTCGGATTCTCGGGTCCAGCGATTGGGTCGGAGCTCGTCGTCGGTAAGAGACCATAGTGAAGGATTGATTGGTTGAGATGATGAAGTAGTTGAAGATGATGGTAATGGAGATGGTGTGGAGAGAGAACCGAAGGTTTTGTCGACGCGTACTTGAAAAGTTTCCTCCATTGTTGCGTGATTTTGAGCTTTGTTTTTGTGTTGTGTTTCTGGGGTTTAGACGTTTATTGAGTCGGTTTATAATCGTTTTGGATTAACCGAAGATGTCTTAGTCTAGTGGTTAAGACGGAGGTATTGTGGACAATAGGTCCCAGGATCGAATCCCCCTCCCCCTATTGTAATGCGACATAGTGCGCGCTTCGTTGAACCAAAAAAAAAATAATCGTTTTGGATTAGAAGTGGTTGGTCAGGTTGGTTATGGTCTTATGGGTTAATCAGCACGGTTAATTATCGTCAACAAATTACTTTAAGTCCTCGATAAATTCTAATTAAATGGAGCAGTTTGCCTATTTATAATTTTTGGCCCAATATTACTCCAGAAAATGATTAAACACGATGACGAACTAATTAAATACAAAAAAAATGATTAATATTGTTGAATGACTAACAAAACTAGATTTATCAAATTAAGAATCAAACCATTTAGTTTATTTATATTGAAAGGTGACAAGTAATTGAATAATTTTAAAGACAACCAAACAGGCT
Organism: Silene conica; assembly: GCA_029255685.2. NCBI lineage: Eukaryota > Viridiplantae > Streptophyta > Magnoliopsida > Caryophyllales > Caryophyllaceae > Silene > Silene conica. The sequence continues at coordinate 8,772,097 of CM055315.2, read as the reverse complement.
GTACCCTTGGCTGGACTGTTCCATTGCAGCTTACGGAAATTATCCCCAAACACCGTATTTGCGTGATTCAGGCTGTTCAAAAAAAGCTCCCCACTGTGGATAACCTCTGTTTTCTGGGTTTTCAACTAGTTAACAGATGTTGCCTTTGTAAGGGCGCATCTGAGACGCATCGTCATCTGTTTTTTTAGTGCCCATTTTCTCAAAAAGTGTGACGCTCTATGCTCTCTTGGGTTCGTGTGACGGGGCTTGGGTCTAATGTTAACTTAAAGATTTGGCTCTACAAAATTCTTGCGAACAAAACTCGCTCTAACTGGAAAAGGGCGATTCTGTCATGTTGTGTTGCGGGGCTAATCCACAGCATTTGGGAAGCAAGGAATAAATATATCTTCGGTGGACATCTCACTTCTTCTGATCAGGTGGTGGCAAATGTGAAATTCTCTATCAAGACTAGACTTAGTTCAAGTAGTGATCCAAATATTCGTCGATGGTTGACTGTAATGCTCTAAATCGAGAGCTTTTTGTTGTTTGGTCCTTTCTTGCTATCTTTTGGCTGTTGTTTTTGTAAGACACCATTTTATTTTTTTCCCTATATGGATGAATAAAATGAGACTAACATTCTTGGAAAAAAAAAAAGAAATTTAAAGACCCGATTCGTAAACTTATTTGTAATTGGTTATAGCTAAAATCGTTGGAAAATTTGAATTATATCTTACGTTCTTATACAAATAGATTTTAATCTGTTCATGCCGATGATAATTCACTAGGCAAACATGTGCACACTGAAGCCATATATCCTTTTTAAAACCTATAAAAATTAGTCCGATAGAATTTCCGTAGGTTTAAGTGATTATATTCACTCTCAATTCAATTATTTCGCTTATAAATGTGTTTTGAGTGACTTTTCCCCTTATGTTTGCTCTTGATTTAATCCTGGACCTTATATGTGGCATCAGACTAAGACGACGGAGTAGGAGTGTTCAGAATAAGCCGCATGACAATAACTAAAAAATTGAAAAAACGTGCGTTTTTAAGGTTCGATGAACCCAACCGTTTCGACAAAGCGGTTTAGTGAACCAAACCGTTAAATTTATCATGGGAACGGTTTGGTTAAGTTTGCAATTTTAGAAAACCGAACCGAACCGTTCCACAAAAAAGTAAGCAAAAAATTTAAATATTATATAAAAAAATTGTTCTTTCATCTATTTTTCTTAGTAATTTCAAATTCAAAAATTGTTAAATTGACTAATACTCTGTATTAAAGTTTACATAATTAACTTTATTGTTGACTATAATATGTAAAGAAAATTTAATTAAACTATTAAATAAAATTAACATTTTTTTTTAAAAATGTATACGTAGAACGATTATAGGTTAATCGATAATCGTACCGTAAATAACTGTTTAAAATGATTAATTGAACCGTAAAAAACGGTGCAATTTATTCATATTCTGCCAAACCAAACCGTATATTAATCGAATTAAATGTGCGGTGCCAATGAAAAGGCCCGAGTATGAGTACGAATTTTTTTGGTGTAAACTACCTGATTTAATAGGATTAGAGGCAGGTAGGACAAATAGAACGGTAAATCGAGTTTTTACACCATGAATGAAGTTTGATCAACAAAAACCTGGAAAATGAACAGATCAATGGAGAATAATCAGTAATTTCCCATGTTAACACAAACCCCGTGTAATAATTCAAGTAAAACAACTACTTCCATTTCTCACAATCAAATGCTTCATCATCTGGGTGATCCTCAAATTCAATGATGAACGCAATATCTTTTGATTAATAGTGATCAAAATTCAAAACAATGAGAGGTCACTCACACTCACATACTCAAACTCACACTCAAACCAAACATAAACATCCAATATTGCATCTTGTATGCATACTTGTTTGTCTTTCTCTCTTCCTCTTCTTTATTCAATCTTCCATTTTTACTGGTATATCACTCACATATCTTTCTTTACTTTTTTTTGATTTTTTTTTTTCTGGGTTTTATTGGATTTATTTGGTTAATAATTGTGACTTTTTTTGGGCAGGTGGTGCAAAGCTAGATCTTTCTAATAGGTTAGAGGTTGATGTATTATTACAGTTTCAAAGTAGTGTTCAGCAATGTGTGGTGAGCTGGGATTTATTTTTACTCTTCTTTTCACTTTGATTGTTTGTTGTTGTTTGCCTTATTTTGTTGTCCCAAATTGCGAGGTACGAGGTAGGATGTACGCAGCCTTACCCGCTTGTTAATTGGCTGCAATTAGTGAAATATAGAGCTGTTTTGAACCCCATAAATGGGTGAAAAATGTACTCGTAGTTTTTTACTTAGTGGGTACAAAGGGTATTGAACTAATTAGCAAGAGTTTAGATTGGAATACTGTCACTTTGATTGTATGAATGTGTGGTATGTAGGAGAATCATACTCCCTCCGTCCCATTCATTTGTTTTCATTTGTTTACCTTTTATTATATAAACAAATGAATGGGACGGAGTAGTTTCTAGTTTTCTTTTTCCGAGTATTCATGAAAATGTTACATTGAATGGTTATGTACTGAAGTCATAGAGTGTTGTTCATGCTCCTAGCGATTGCCGTGTTTATTGGCCTCCTATGACTTTAGATTGTGCCTATAAGAGTCTCTCTTTCTTTCGGTCTGGCACATTGTGGAAAAAAGTTACAAAGTACGGGCACAACCATCCTGATCTGATTGTATCTGCTAACCGCCTCTCACTCAATTTTATGACCTCCCTTTGTTGTCTACTAGAGGAGCTATTGAAAGTCCCCTGCATCCTCCATAACGTATATTGTTTGATCGCTAAGAAGTGATTGTATAAGTCATTTACTAATTTTACACTTTGTGTGTAATTACTTACCATTTTGAGTATTCTGTGTAGGCAAACAGAGGCCTTGGACTTACTGCTGACATTATTGACCACTGCAAGTTGAAACTTAAATATCCTGAAGGCACTAATAGTACATGGGTACATCTTGCTACATGTTTGCACATCTCTTGTTATTTTTTAGATAAAATCTAATCTTTGCAAATGATGAGCAATACTGTGAAGTGAAATTTTTATTCAGGTCAATGAGCAGTTTAAAAAGAAGGAACCATTGGAGTATGAATACGATGTTTGTGAAGCAATTTTGCTATGGGAGCAGGTTATACTTCTTTAGTTCTTTTTTAGCGATGCATGCATTATGGTCCTGGAAATAAAACTCATAAAAATTGTTGTCTATTGCAGTATCGTAATGTTACAACGGTATTGACACGAGAGTACCTAGATGTTCGTCCAAATGGATGGTTAGACTATGCAGCAAAAAGAATTGCCCAATTGTATGCTTCTGAGCTTGTGGAAATTTCTTCCTGTATTTTTGCTACTTGCAGACTTGTCTAGTTTTCTACTTGCAGACTTGTATTTTTGAACTGAATTATGTTCTTTTTTGTTGTGTCAGGGGAGCTAAGAAGTGCTACAACCAATCTCTTTGTGATGAGCTACTTAGTCCAATCTTGCCAGCTAAACCCCCTTTTCATCCACGACAGTTTGAAAGATGTGCTGTTGTTGGAAATTCAGGAGATCTTTTATTGACAGAGTTTGGTGAAGAAATTGACGGTCATGATGCTGTAATACGAGACAACGAGGCCCCTGTTAGTAAGGTATTTCAGAATTTATAGTAATTTAGATTCAGGGGAGGTATCTAGTGCACCCATTGTATGGCGTGTGTAATCATCAAAACCGTTTTTCTCCTGCTCTATCTGATATTAATTCTTAGGAACGATTATCAATCTTTATTGCTGAAATTCTTTTATTTCACTAAATTAGGCTTAACATGCTGCAACATTCACTATGCTTAGAAAGTTTCTTTAGCAAGTTTAAGTATTTAGGTTAGTGTCCACGTTTTATTGCTAACTGAGTCAAGCTTTGTATTTATATGCGCCTGTTTCTTGCTAACTGTAAAACCCGTGCTATCGTTCCATCCGCACCTCTTTAATCTGTAGTTTTTGTAAAGATGATTTGAAGCCTCTGTCTTATTTCCCTTCATTGTTCAATGCAGAAATATGCCAAATATGTTGGCATGAAGAGGACTTTTCGCCTTGGAGTAAGAGGCACTGCTCGTAATATGATTGAAATTCTGGAAGGGGCTCGTAAGTTGCATTATTTTTGTTAATGGTTGTGTAGTAAATGTCTCTCTCCATCACCGTCTCACCCTGATCAATTCGCAAAAGACATCTTCCAACCTCTGCTAAAATAACACGGCAGATAATAGATTGAGAGGAAGTTAATTGCCATTTGCATTTCATGCAGCTGAAGAAGTATTTATTATTAAGAGTTTGACCCACAAAGACTTCAATGAGATGATAAAGGTGATATTACATTATACTGCGTTCGTATGATTGTTATTAAAATGCTGCTTGCCTTGTTAAGATGGTTCAATTGAATGAACGTGATTTGGACAATTGGTTATTGATGCTCTATAAGTTGTAATTGAGAGCCTTATATAACCGTTATTTAATGTAGCTTTTGTGTTTTGGATAACTTATTCGCAACCGTAACATATCAATATTGTTGATGTTAACCTTTTGAGCCTTTTATTTTTGGCAGAGTATCGCAAATCCTGTTTATCTGTTCCAGGGAATTGTGTTGCGGAGAGGGGCCAAAGGAACTGGAATGAAGTCTATAGAACTAGCACTTTCAATGTGTGACATTGTCGACATATATGGTTTCACAGTTGACCCTGGCTATAAGGAATGGTAAGCTTTCTTTGTTATATTATGTACCCTATCTACTTGGAATTGTCACGTATGTGATTGAAACTTGTTGGACGTAACTACTTTCCTCATTCCTCTAAATACCATAGGAGAGAGAGAGTGACTAGAGGGATTTGGGTTCTCTTTGATTGGATCGAAATCTCAATGAAAAAAGTTGGGAAATCATTTAGTGGAAAACGATTAAAATGGCTTTAGAATGCTGTGCAATTACTGCAAGTTTTGTTTTCTGAGTGCGGTCATAAACTATTACGCAGCTATACTATTGAAGGGAACACTACGTTTGAGCTTTTCTGTTAAACATTTTACCAACTTTTAGAGTCCTTTTTAAGATAAAAGAACTACTTAGGATGTAGCTCCTTCGATCTCAAATGTGTGTTGACTGTTTTCTGTCTTTTGCGGGATGCAATTATTGACAAAGCACGGTTGTTTCTTAAATTAACATCAGGTGTTATACTTTTTTACTCCACTTTCATTACAGACACTGTGCTCTACTTAGTACCTAGTTGCACGTCTTACTTTCCGCTAGTCACCCTTAATTGTTGTGCAGTGCTCCACACACTCTAATGTTGTGGTCTAACATTCTGCGTCTCCGTAGAAGAGGATTTCTTTTGCTATAGCAGCATCCAACTGCAGCCTAATTGCCCCCTAACCACCCATCAGCACGAGGTCTAACCATGAGTTACATGACCCTTTGAGCTAGCCTTTCGATCATGTTTGATCAATTGTTAGGGACGAGGACATGGCTAACTAAAAGTTTAAATCAATCACACGATGTGGAATATCTCAAATGTCTTTTTCTTGTGTCCTTGCATGTAAGAAAATGTTATTCAGTACTGTTCTGGTATTACAAGATAAAATGTGAAGATTTGTTATCAGAGTGCATGTGCGCATTCTCTTGTTTACGGAGTTATGGGAACATATATGCTAATGCTGTACTGATGCCTACAGGCTACACTTGTACGCAGAATTACATAATAATGGTACACAGGTGACCCGGGTTGGAATCCTATCACATGCATTTTACCCTTTTAATTTTTTTCGCTACCCCAAACCCTGGGTTCGCCCCTGATGGTACATCAATTGTTTCCATTACTGATGGAGGGTGGAGTCATAGACTCACTATTCTTTGGTTCCACATTCAGATGGAATAAAGCAAAATGACTTACCAAACTGGATTCACTTCTTTTTATTGTGAAATAGTCTTTCGAGGAAGTTCTAGATGCAAATTACATCGAGTCGCTTGGAAAGTGGAAACTGTATATGTGGTGGTAATATATGGGTAATACTGATACAGTGATAAATGAATGGCAGGTCTAATTAATAATGCTATTCTTGTTTCTCGTAGGACCAGATACTTCTCAGAACCCAGGAAGGGACACAATCCACTTCAAGGAAGAGCATACTATCAGTTACTTGAGTGCCTGGGGGTATGATTTATAATATGTTTCTGTGATACGACAAAACCCATCTCTTGATGGAAGTCTACAGTATGCCACTGGTCTTCATTTCTTCTAATACAGGTAATACGAATACATTCTCCAATGAGAGCTCAGAGAAATGAAGACTGGTCAGACATACCAAGTCGAAATGCAATCAAAAGGGCTCATAGCGCTGCAATTCGTTTAAAACAAAGTGAGACCGGTCAGTTCGGTGATGTGGGGCAGTTCAGAAATTGCAAGTTCTGGGGGGAGAAAGGAACTGACTACAATGGGCCTGTCTCTGGCTCACCAAACATGAGTGACGTTAGAAAGAAGTCAAACTACAGCAAGTGGGAGTTGATGCCTTTCGAAAGCTTAAGAAAGGAAACACGAGAATACTACAAGCAGATGGAGGGAGTTTCATTGTATAAGGTTGATGGCAATAAATTGGATGATTTGATCTGTATAAGACATCCTCAAAGTTCTGCAGACTGATGAATGTGTTTCACCTGGGGATTGATTTCTGAAAGATCTGTCTGAGGCCCTTTAATTTCCGCAAGATCAAGGGTGACTGATTGTCGTGTCTTTGTAATGCGACGACTGGAGAACTTGGGTGGTTGAAATTCATGTTGCAACTGATGGCCTCTAACCAACTATACCTTGTAATGTCAACATATAATTTTAGCCGATCCACTTACAGTTCATTTATTCAATTCTTTACTTTCTGGGTAAAATGACTGTTGCCCTTTTGTCATGTAAAGTAATTAGAAAGCTTCAGAAGGATTTATGAAATGATTTTGCTTTTCGACATACTCTGAACATATGAAACTGGCAAGGCCATTTCCATCAGGTTTCGTAACCCTGGACATACGAAACTGGTAAGGCCATTTCCATCAGGTTTCCAGTAACTCATTATTCCGACACAGGGTCGTCATTTTATAAATCGCAAGAGCACATTCAGGCATTCAGCTACCAGCAGTATTATCTACGGAGTATTTCTTTTGGACTTCAATTCACCTGAATTCCTAGATCAGGTCAGAATGCTCACAAGTCAAATTACTCTAACAACACTTTGCTTTGGTCACATGCCCAGTCGACACTACGCGTCTATGACACTTTAACGCTTCATTTTAGACCAAGTTCAGCACTGTAATAACCGCATTGGACACTCAATACTGTGTCGAGTCCTGACACATGAAGCCGAGCTGAGCAGCAGAACAGAATCGGGGATAGTATAAACACAACAGCACGAATCTGAATTCGCATATCGTATGAGATCAGAATGCAGCAAACTATACTCACATCTACACCAGCAGAAGCATAACTGAAACGAACAATGATAATTATCTGTGAATTACTACTCAATATTCTACTGTAGAATAATTGCATAAACATTCGACAAAACATATGAAATTGATCTAAACCTGTAAAAACCACAAAATCTAACACAATGTCAGACAAAACTCCAATTTCATTACCAGAAACATTAAAAACATATTAAAAAAAGCTCTATTTCTTCAGCAAATCATCGGAAACAACCCTAAGTTGCTTCCTCTTTTTCGACTTAGCAATCTTCTTCAATGTCTTCGGATTCGTAATCTTCTGAAACTTAGTACCAGTCTTAAGAATATTCTCCTTCTTCTTCTTCTCTCTTTCTTCCTTCGCCTTCCTTTTCTCAACCTTATGAGTCCTAATCTCTTCCTTAAGCTCCTCTTTCCGTTCCTTGAACGCCTTTTTCAACTCTCTCTCCCTATTCTTCTCCTCCAACGACTTCGCCACGCGCGACTTCGCCAACGCCGATGATCGGTGCTTCCGCGGCTGCTTCCACGTGCGACCGGATACTTTCCCGGCGATCACGCCGTCGTAGGTCGGGCGGCCGAACACAGGCTTGTTAGGATCGGTGGCCATGGATATGGCGGCGCGTTTAGGAGCGGGATTGGTGAGGTGTGCGTCGGTGTCCATTTTGTCGTCGATGTCCATTGTTGAGGGATTGTTTTGAGCTTCGCGCTTGCGTTTAGCGGTTTTGCCGCCGAAGCCTTCATCGAGGCATCGGAAATCGATGGTGCATGCCGACATTGTTAAAGCTTGGGGAAGAAAGAGAGAGAGAGATTGGGGGAGAGGTGCGGTGAGATGAGATGTGATTAAACCCTAGATAAGAGGGCTTAGGGTTTGGAGGTGTGTTTGGCTATTTTATTTATAGTCTGGAATGGATATACGTCGTCCGACTAATTATTCGGGTCGTCTAATTTCATTTTTTTAATGGAATTTTTCTCCTTTTTTATCTTTGGTGCGTATGGTTAACTCTCGGGTGTACGTAATATCCTTTAAATTGTATAATAGTTTTTTTTTTTTGAAGGGAAAACTAAATCGTATAATAGTTAAACCACCTAAAAGTAGACACTTTTGAAGTTTATAAGATCATTTTCAAGCAAAAGGTTGATTTAATCGAATCAATAACATACTAGTTTTTAACCCGTGAAATTCACGGGTGATTTTAAAATTTTAAAATCAAAATATTTGAATCATATTTTAGATATAATAGTTTAATTACTTCGTGCCTATTTATAAGTTAATAAAATAGATTTGTGGCCCTTTTATAAATATTGTTCATATTAATTAAATATAAAGTATATATTAAATTAATACACTACAAATATAGTTAGCATGAATACATCCAGAGAAAAAAAATATGCATCATATAAGAACTAATGGTTGATTTAAGAGCAATGTAAAAATTATATGTTCAACTTAGTTTAGTAAACTAATTTGAAAAGAATTATAATAATTACTGAAAGATATGATTTTAATTAAATATGGATTTTAAATAGCTTCCTAAAAAAAATTTTAAGATTCCGGGAATTTTAAATATGGATTTTAAATAACTGAAAGATAATAATTTCCTTAATATAGAATTTCCGTGAATTTTAAATAGCTTCTTAAACAAAATTTTAAGATTCCGTCAATCCATGAATTATACACTATTAATTGACCTAATATGAAAAGAATAATAACTGAATGATTTTAAATATGAGTAAGTTATGCTTAATATTGTTATTTTAAATAACAGTGAATTTTAGATGCTTAATATTGTTTTTTCATTTTTTTGTCTTTTAACTTATAAATATATATGTCGGATTAATTCAATCCGACTCGGTTTATATATTAATGTATGCGGCTTAATTTATGCGAGCGCATTTTAGTTTTAATCTAACACGATTTTACACATAACACTATGTAATTTTTAAACTAAAAGTATTTATATTTATTTAATATTATAAACAATTTTAATTTCATATTATTAAAGTACTAAAATAGTCAATTTCTTTATCTTTATATTAATTTCATATTTTAAAATTCTGAAATAATTAATTTCTTTATATTTTAACTATTAACAATATTAATTTCATATTATTAAAGTTCTAAAATAATTGATTTCTTTCTCTTTATATTATTAAGAATATTAATTTAAAATACTAAAAACAGACCCGTGAAGACGGGTTACAACCTAGTTTCTTATTATTTTAGGAAATTTTGTGCATGATCATTATTGTTTTAGCATTATTATTATTGTTTCCAAATCTTTTCAGTATCGAAAATTTGAGTTCTTATGGAATGCAATTTTGTCATTAAATCAGGTGTAGAATTATGGAATGCACAATAATTACGTCAACCAACTTAATGCAAATGGAATAAAATTTTGTAGAATTATGGAATTTATGGAGTCAAATTAATTGTTATTGTCAAGTTAAAATGGAATTTATGGCGTTATACATATGGGTGTATAATAGTCAGTCTGTTATATGAAAGAAATTAATTTGATTCCATAATACTTGCAAATGGAATCACGGGTTATATGAAAGAAATCAATTGTTTGCACTAATTTAAATTACTAAATATGGCGTTAAATCTTGTGATTCCATTTGATTTCACTAATTGAAATTTTATTGGACAATAGCTCTAGGATGCTTTAAAACGCGACACGTAGGACGAAGCTTTTATCTTGTGATGCCACGTCAGCAGCTTGGCTTCTGCATTAGATAAATATACGATTAACCCTCAATCTCAGCTTACTGAGAGTGACCCTCTTTTACCCTCCCAAGCAAAAAGTCGGTTTAATCGAGTCAATAACATAGATGAGTCAATTTACGCCACCTTGGGTCACAAATTGACTCTCAACACCCTTGGGTCAATCCTAGTTCTCTATTAAGTGTAGTTAACTTGACCCAAGCAAGCAATTGACCTTGCTTGGGATAGTCTAAAGCATGGACTTAGGCCATAAATGATTACTTGTGAGGAGGCTTGAACTTGAGATCGCGGAGACTTTTAACCACTAGACTTCACTCTAACGAAATCGTATAAAATTGGTATACACAAAAATGTTAGAGGGACCGTTCTCACTAAATTATTGAAAGATTATTTTATCGTACCATTTTATGCATTTTTTTTTTTTTTTTTTTTTTTTTTATGACGAGGGGTTTAATCCCCCGGGCCCATGCATTCCCGCACCACCACATGGACCAGGTAAGCCACCCCTTTTGAGGGCTGCAGTGGCCAAGTGGTCATCGCCCCAGCTGGTAATCGAACCTGAGACCTCTCAACTCCTGCACTTCTGCAAGCTTTAAGGTTTAACTCAGTTACCACTGGACTAACACCACTTGGTTATTTTATGCATTTTTCATACCTCTTTTGTTATTGATTATGACTCAAGATATCTCTTTAATTTTATACGTGTTTTCATAACAATCATACTTATTTTAGTTATTTGGCGTAATTTGTAACCATTTTTATTTACATTTCATTTTATAGTATACTCACGGACACACCCATTGACAAGAATTTCATTTTTAACGGAGGCAAACACAATATCTTCAACTTGTACCGATTTATTATAGCCGACACATGTACACCGTGGTGATCAAATATCAACTTGAACAAGACATTTGTTTGGGTTACACAAGTTTATCAACCCACAAACATATAGTTTATCGGATTTTTGGACAAAAAAACATATTTTATCTCATATAAATTGGAAAACGCATCACAAGTTCACCGCTATTTTGAGGACGAGTGGATCAAACTTTCCCACTAAGGCTAGAAATGGATGAGCTTGAGTCTAGGTTCTCGACCGGAGAAAGGAGTATCACTTATTTTGGTATTCAACTTAGACCAAGATCCCGATCACATAGGCTGCGCCCGCTAACTCATTTATATCTTACGCTCTTGCTTTCGAACTTAACTGACAAATCAACCGAAGCGAAGGCCTAAAACGAAAGGTAGACGACTCAAGGATTCTTTTCTTCAATAGGCAAAGCTCCCTTTAATGGGTTAATAATTATCCATTTATATTTGTCCACATGGCATGGATAGGGTAAATGAGTATATTGAGCTCGGTTATGGTATCAATAATGTGAGTTAGAACCCTGTCAGGCGTCAGCAATAAATTCGTTTTTATGGAGTTGTATTTTCTCCATTCCACACCAAAGATAACACTTATTTTTGGGTGATCTTCGAGGTCGTATTTTAATCATATTTTTCTGCATTTATACATCACTTTTAAAAAAAATTAAAAATTTTCAAAACTTTTTCATGACAAATCAAACTATATAAATTTGTCTTTTAAAATCTTAGACCATCCCCAAGCAAGGTCATGAGGTAGGTCATGACCTTGTTTGGTCATGGTTAATGGGTAATTAAGAGAATTAATTGGTGACCAAATTCACTAATTTGTGACCTTATGACCAACCAAGGTCAATTTGTGACCTTTGGGAAACAATCATGACCATATTTGTGACCACTTATGTAGCCACTTTTAATTGGTTGAAAAATAAAAAAACAATAAAAACATTAATTAATGGTTGAATTTTCAATGATTGAGAAGGATGTAAAGTGAAAAATGATTGGGTTGATGACCTAGGTCGTGACCTTTGGCTTGGGAGGGTGAAGGTAGGTCGAGATAATTAAGATGTGATTAACGATAAAACCGGGTCGTGACCTAGTTAGCGTGACCACTGCTTGGGGATGGTCTTATAGTTTCAATTGTAAAGTTTGACTGATTGTCCAAGGTTGGGTGATACGGCTAAGCAAGAAGTGAGAAAGTTAGAAATACTCGTAAGTCGTAACTCCGCAGAATTCGCTATTTTCAACTGTTGGTCGTGTGAAATTAGTGAATCTGTCTTCTCTTCTTTTCACTGTAAAATCTTCATTTTCAAAGATTCTTCCTTTTTACCACCAATTACATCATCATTATCATCAATTTCAATACTCAGATCTGTTCTCTTCTTCTCTGTCTGTCTCTTTCCAATCTCCATCCTTCCTCAATCCTCGCTGCACTGCTCAAACCCCCAAAATTCACCCAACTTTCTCTTAAAGTTCCAATCTTTCCCTAAATTCTCCATCTTTTTCAAAATTGAGATTGACCCAGATTGTAATTTAACAAGATCATCAAAAAATTCATTAATTCCCACAATTTTACACTAATTTCCCCAAATGGGTTCGAACCAATCAGCGCAAATACTAGAAGACGAAGAAGAAGAAGAAAATGACGACGATGACGAAGAAGAAGAAGAGGAAGATGAAAACGGTGGTATCTCAAGACAATTGGTAGTAGACGTAAATGGGGTAAATAAGAAGCTTCTAGAACAAGAACCAGAGATGCTTCCATGTTATGCATCAGCATCACCATTATCACCACAATTATCTTCATTAGGGACACCAAGAATGGGACCCTCAATCAAGGTGTGGGACCCATATAATGTATTAGCTCCGCCGCCTCCGCTTCCGCCTCCGCCTTCGAGCTTTGGAAGGAGTTACTCCTCTGATGGGATGGTAATGGTGGGGAGTGAGGAAAGAGGGAATGTGATGATGGAGGTTTATTTGATAAGTCATGGTGAAAGTGAGCTTAGTTTGAGACCTGATTTGATTAATGGAAGTTGTTCAGATGTTGGTTTGACTAGTAATGGTCAAAGACAAGCTAGAGCTTTGGCTGTTTTTCTTAATTCTCAAGGTGTTAGGTTTAATGCTGTTTATTCTTCTCCCTTGGATCGTGCTAAATCTACTGCTCTTTCTGTTTGTCAGGTAATAATCCTTCTTTCTCATTCGGAAACAGCCTCTTTGTATCGCGTACTCCGCCCCATACCCCATAATTTTTGAGAACCATTGATGCACTGGGGTAATGTTGTTGTCAAGTTAATTTGCTTTTTTCAATGAAGGTAGTGAATCATGATTGAAGTTGGGTATGTGGTCTGTTTCATTGTGTTTCCACGTTGATGGTGAAATTTAAGTTGCTGCATTAATTCTGGTAGAGATTGTGGTACATTTGGTTATTTTTAGTAGGGAAGTGGTGCTGCTATGTGTTGCTTATGATTTGGTGATCATGGAGTAGTTTTTGAACATTGCAAATTCGCTACGTTGATATGAGAGTGATTTTGATTTTGTAAAAAGGAAGGTGACTTTGTGTGGATGTGTTACGAACTCTGGTCATGAGTACCATTATGCAATTACGTTATCAGGCTAAGCTATTTGACTACTAGCTATATACGGTTTTTTGAATTGAGCGGTCTGCTGAAGGATGCACCTTTAGATGTGTGAATTTGCTATTGTGGAGTGAGTTTCGAAGTAGTTGGTCGTTGATCTGTTGTATCAGTATGATTGGTAGAAGAAATAATTTTGCTTGAATATTGGGATTTCATGTAGGACTGTTGATTGGTGAGAATTGCTAAAATAGAACAAGAGCTGTGGTTAAGGGTATTAGGGTCGAACTCTGGTTTTCACCAAAATATATTTGGTGGGGATTTGACAATACGACATGTAAAAACATGTTCATTGCATCGAGTTCATTCGTAGGATTGGTAATGGAGAGAAAAAAGATGAAAGATAACTACAACTGTAACACATCTCATTCAACGGGACAAATTATTTGTACAGCTTGATGACTAAGAAAATAACCGCAACAGCAAGAACTGAATATCTAGGTTTTACTGATATTTATCATGTAAACTTTGACTTGATTTTGATTAGATATTGTGCCTCTTAGGCTTGGTTCTATATATTTTTGGGAGTCTAATCATTCTCGATATGTGGTTTCCTGAAATACGGTCTTGTTGCTGAAATTCATTGAAGCTCAATGTGTGTTTCATGAGGGGTTTTTCTTTGTAGCCCGTGGCTTTCTTTCAGGCTCTTTCTTGATCTTTATCCTGTAATATCAGAGCGAATTAATAATTAATAAAAATGAGTAACTATGAGTAGACTGTGACTGATATACTTTTTGTCTTTTTGAAGCCTTCAATAGGGAGTAGAGAGTCTAGAGATAACGTATGAGAGAAGTGGGATACAACATTGGCATAATTATTTGGAAATAATAGTCGTCAAGGGATAAGACATCTAGTCACATAACAAGTAGCTATTTCAAATCAAAAGTTTATGAAAGTTTGATGACTCTCAAGTCTATCCCCAAAACCCACTCAAATCTCTATCCTGTCTCTATGGCCCATGAATAATGCTCCAAATAATTTAGGTTCTTTAGCAGCAGTTTAAAAGTGTGTAGATCATTATTTGGCTGTCCAGCATTGAATGTTTGCAAGGGCAATCCTTTCTAGTAGACAAGGAAGCGTGAACAGTTGATTTAGGCAAATGTGACATTGTTCGAGAAAATAATAGAGTAAAAGGAATGCAGATGCACAATTTAGTACTTTCATATTTATGCACGTCACTCCCATGGTGCCTTTCTGTATGTTGGCATCATCCCCATTGTGTTTTTTGGAAAAATTCTTGTGTCCTCCGGGAAGACACAAGAATTTTTCATGTCTTGTGTATATCCGCATAACCCAAGGGCATCTTTCTGTACATGGACATCGGTGTCCTTCAGTAAATATTCTCTCTTGTAAAAAGAATACTCCATAATAAACATAAAAAAGTAGGAAAGAGTAAACTTACCCTATATTTCTCCTTGTGTTAAACATACAACGGGCCTGGGTGTGGCCCTGGGCCACACCCAAACAGAGGATGGGACTTTGGGTTCCTTCACACCTTGTAACCCCTTCTCATTTGACAAAATGCAATATCTTCTACCAGTTTTCTTTCTTTAGACACCATCAATCCACCTCTTATGTCGCAACTCTACAGCCGTTTCTCTTCTGTCACAAACCAGGAAGGCAAAACTAAAAAAAAAATTGCATAGCATGGGAACAACAACAACAACAACAACATCATCAGAGCCTTAGTCCCAAAATGTTTTGGGGCCGGCTGACATGAATCATCCTTTGAACCGTCCAGGTGAACTCTCATTTCGACAAGAGAAAAAAAAAGAAAAGAAAAAAAGAAATGGAAGTGAAGTGAAACCGAAAATGAAAGATAAAGGGGTTTTATAGATTTTAAATCGAACTTATCACATGTATAAAAACCCAAAAAAATAAATCAAGAATAAAGTTTAAAGTAATTTTGAAAAACGAAGTAAAATTTAATATAGGAGTTTTGGGGAAAAGATGTAACAAATCCAAAAAGAAATTTTTTTTTAGAAAACTTAATAAAAACAACAAAAGCTAGAAGTCCACATGTATCATATCCCTCCATAGTGCCCTCTCCATCACTATCCCCTCCTGAAGCCCGAGAAATCTCATATCGTGCTCAATCACTCTTCTCCAAGTTTGTTTAGGTCTCCCTCTACTCCTAGCAACCTTTTTTGCACCCCAGGTCTCCAACCTCCTAACCGGTGCGTGCATAGCATGGGAACAGAGTGGAAAAATAAATTGGGGTTGGTGGGGAAGCAAAAAATGAAAATCCATAATGAATTTTTACTAAAGACTACACTAACAGTCGTACAGGCATGATATTGATATATAGTTTGATGATATAGGTACTGCTTCACTGCTTGTATTAAGATCGCTTCATATAAGCTTTTACTTACGTCCAATGAGTCTTCTACGAGACTGTTTCACATCACATGCAAGACGAACTGGATCCTTATGTGTTGTTAATTTAATTATGGGGTTAATGGTTTCTTTTCGTGTGTAAGACAATCTCATATACGTTTTATGTGCTGTTTTTTTCGAGTGGTGTAGCTTAAAATTACATAGGTATGAGTATCTAGAAGAATACAGACACGATACCTGTATTATTGGAATTTTAGTAGAATGTTCAACTTTTCTGTAATCCCCTCTCTTCCCCGAGTTCCCCAAATATGAATTTTTTGCATTGGGAAAAAAGCAAAACAATTACCTGACTTTGACTGCAATCTTTAGCATCCTTTTCTCATACCAAGTTCTAAAATTAAAGCTTAGGTTCGTTTCTAGTCTCTTTCTTTGAATGGGGGATGGCAAAGTTGAAAGAGTAGGAAGGCTAAAGTTTGATGGAAAGGAAGAGCGTAGAAAGAGGAGATAGAGAGTGATGTTCGAATATGCACTTGTGATTTGTGAACTCATGTCCTTCACATTCTAGGTATGGTTGTATGGGAGTATAAGTTCAAATCTGCTTTCTAGCTACTGCAATGGGTTTACTTAGGCCCCATTCTGTTGAATATCATGTTGCCAAATTTAGCGCCTGGCTTAAGGCAGGCTGTGGTCTGGGCACCTATGCGAGGACCAAAAGCTTAAATCAGTTGGACATATGATTTGCAATAGCAAATATTTTAGGCCCATATTATGCTTATCGCTGATGTTGCAAACCGGTTAAAGATTTTGAACTAGCTAGTACAATCTCATTTTCAAAATCTCAGTTCTGTTGAACTGGAATGATACCAACGCATAGTCTGCTCATATATTTGCCTAGAAAGTAGAAACCTTGTGATTCTTTGTGGAGCATGTTAATATGAACTATGAAGGTCCGGTGAGGGAAAGAGAAGTTCAATAATTTGTTTTATTGACAAACGGAAATGTGCCTAAGCCTTTATTTTAGAACATAGCATGAAAATAGGGCTAAAAAATATGTTTTGAACGGATTGGATTAAAAATTGTTACATTTGAAATGAGTATATGTATGACCATATTGGAACTAGAGCAGTTCATAAGTGGGATTAGTTTGGAGTTGGAGAAAGGTCAGGATGGGCCTTGTCTCTATGCCCTTACAAAATCCGGTTGTCCCAGCCCGTTAATTATACGGTGTATGGGCCTATAGGATGGTGATCATGGTATGGCGCATGATCAGCTCTAGTGGGAACTAATAACCATTAGGACTTGAGAGTTGTCGGTGGCATTTGGCCATAGGCGTCTGTGACACAAATTGTCTTATGCATACATTCTTGCAGGAAATGGGATTTCCAGAGGAACAAATACAAACAGCGGATGCAGTTCGAGAAATGAGCCAAGGCCACTGGGAGGGTTGCCCTCGTTCTGAGATGTATACCCCGGAAATTTTGGGTTTGATCGATAAACTCCAACCTGACTTCTCCGCTCCTTCTGGAGAGTCACTTAGGCAGGTGGAGTTTCGAATGGTCCAGTTCCTAAACGGGTCATTGTTGGTTCTTCCGGAGAAGCTAAGATCCGACTTTTTTTCTCCACGCCCAACTGATGGTGGGTTTTCACAACAGAACTCACATATTCATGATCGAGATGGACCGTCTTACCCTGCCCCACATCTGGATCTACTTCAGAGACACCGACAACTGTCTAGAAAAAAATCTGGAAAAAGCAGGCTGCAAGTGGTGACTACTACCGGGGCTCATTACCATGAGGACGATATGTCCCCCAAGGAACCTCCTAGCTGCCGAAGCTCTGTTAGTGAAACGAATACACGGAGTTTCTCAAGCGGCTCAACTTGTATCGGAGTATTTACCCATTCAGTCCCAATCAAGTGCCTTTTGACAGGCATCCTAGGCTGCAGCCCTGCAATTTCACAAAAACTATGTGTTGATGATTCTTCTGTGACTGTATTGCAGCATTCTTGGAAAACCGGGTGGCAGATAAAACGACTCAATGATGTCGCTCATCTGAGGCTTCTCTAATATTATGCGTTGTAACGAGGAGCTCACGTTCTGTCACTGTGTTTTGCATGTAACTTATATCTTTTGATCTCTATCCATATTTTACTTGTTTAGTTACCCGAAACCCCAGATTTAGAGGGTTGGGTTTACGGTTTACTGTCTGCAGTAATTCTTTTG
The DNA here is from genome assembly GCA_029255685.2 of Silene conica. NCBI lineage: Eukaryota > Viridiplantae > Streptophyta > Magnoliopsida > Caryophyllales > Caryophyllaceae > Silene > Silene conica. Next base: position 8,753,827 of record CM055315.2, on the reverse strand, counting down.
ATTCATAGAGTTAACAACAGAAGTTTGTTACACTTACAGTGAGACATATATTTTCCATATTTAATGATATCAACTGTGTGATAGACCTCACATTTTGTTCTTGTTGGCTGACGCTTCAGCAATGATTTGGTGGGTACAATAGGAACCAATGTGTAGAAGCCCTAGAAGCTGCTCTTAACTGTATCACTCCAAACTACATTCCACAAACATACCCACTCCAAATGACTTGACTTATCAACATGATTTGACATATGGTTTGACTAATATTATGAATACACAAATTCTATTAAGACGAACAGTATCCGTCACAAACTGAAGATATAATTTACCTAAAAATTCAAAATGATCAAATTTATATTCAACCCGATTGACACGTTTACTAGCCGTAATTACATTTATGAATATGGATGTTATTTGGGCGGGTACAAGTGGATATTGTCCCGCACCCTCCCCAGTTTGGACGGGGACGGGTAGAGCTTTGGTGGGTGGTGGGGCGGGGACGGGTACGAAAATTGCACCCGCCATGGGTAGTGGGGCGGGGATGATTTTTGTGACGTGTTACCCACTTCATATCCGCCTACCCGCCAATTATTACAAAAATTAATACTATTATTACGATAATTTTACAAATATTATTTTATTATAATTAAGACGTAATTTTAAAAATTACTATTTTATAAAGTATTTTACCCATTTCTTTGGGAAATAATTAAAATTATATAAACAAATTACTGTAAAGAAGTTGGTAAAATACTTGTACCCGCCATGGGTGGTGGGGCGGTGATGATTTTTGAAACTTATAGCCGCCATGAATGATGGGGCGGGATGGATACGAGGTTTTCTTGATAGTTACGGGTACGGGAGCCTATTTCCTTATTTATGAAGAGTCTGAAAGTGAAGTCTGCTAATTTTGAAACAAGGTAGCATAGGTGAGTAGGTGACCCTAACCACAACCAAATCAAGTGACCACCCTAAAATATAAAGACAACCAGATTTAAACCCTTACTTAACTAGTGGCAGATGCCTTTAGAGAGACACTTCTTTGTCCTTTCACACATGGTGTTTGTGCTAACTGCTAACTGTACCCACCTGACCAAGAAACAACAAAACTTCATGGAGTGGTCACTCAATTGCCTTTACAAAACCATGTTACCCAAACTAGATGAAAAGTATTCGACTCAGGTACATGTCGTCTATTCGTACTCATATCTTATCGTATCCTGAAACGATATATTAAGGGGGCGTTTGGTTGGGGTTTATAAAAAAGGGAAAGGGAAAGGAAAAGGGACACAAACAAAGGAAATGAAACTTCCTTCCTTACGCCTCAATCCATCTAATTCCTTACCCCAATCCCTAGGGTATGGAATTTCATTACCTTTGTTACCCTTCCACCGCTTTTTTCACCTACCACCACAATAGCCACCACCAAACCACCACCATGATGACCGCCACCGCGCCACCACTATCACCGCCATGACACCATCACCACCACCACCGTCGTGACACCCCACCACCATCACTGCCATGACACCCCCACTACCACCACAATAGCCACCGCCACCACCGCCATACCACCACCGCCGCCATGACACCTCCACCACCATCACCGCCTACAGTAGGTAATCCCTTTCCTTTCCCCTCTTACCCTTTCTTATTTCCTTTCTCTTTCCCTTTTTCTAACCAAACGCCCCCTAATTCTTATTTAAAACCCATATAAGTAAATGAGATTAGGTCGTTGGTAAAACATCATTTTTGGATTCGTTTCATAATACTAGCATCGAATCTAAAAAAGTTCGAGGTTCCGCCACCAAAAAAATTGCAAAAGCCTCAATAATTTATGCATGGTAAGAATTAAGGGGGACCAAAGTGAAAAAAACAGCCAAGACAAAAATATAGGCAGAAAGAGACGGGTGATATACATAGACAATGTCTGGTGATTTTGTAAGCTTGTAATACGCGTGTTGAGTATGCCCTGAAATTCAAATATCACTAAAAAGACCAAACCCTGGCTTTTTCACCGTGCAAATCCTTGTTCAAGACCATATTATCCGTTTTAAACTTAAAACATGCTAAACAAAATAAATGAAACAAAAGCAGAATGTTTAGCATCACCAAAATTCTCATCTAAACAGGCGAGAATTAAACCGAGATGCTATTTTGCATGTTTTAATCTTAGAACTGATATATCCGTGTTAACAGAAACTAATAGTCGTAACTCGTAACTAATAGTTACCACTATATGTCAGTAATTATATAAATTTGGGGACCTCTATTATTTTTATTTTTATCTTGGTTCAAATTTTTGGTTTCTATTTATCATGTTATATCATAATATCAATGGTCATTATTCACCCACCAATTCTTACTCTTATCTTTATATATTTCATGTACTCAAACTTCCTAATCTTTTTCACATAAAATTTACATAAAAAATAGTTTGAAATTAATAATTTGAAGCTGAATTATTCAATCATCAATGGCATATTATCTCAAGGTTTTAGTACTAATCACGGTCTTAATCACAACACTGCTCATAAATTCAGGTCACTTTTTTTTATTTTTTTTTGCATACATTTCCCTACATTATACGGCATATATTTATATTTGTTATTATTCCCTTTATCTCTTCTTTGTGTGTTCTTTTTTGGGGGGCAGTGTTTCTATTTTCGATATAAAGTGTAGACCGTTCCGAGTTCTTTATATGGTCGTCATAGGCGGGAATTTTTGAGACGTTTTTTGAGACGTATATAAGGATAATAGTGGAGACTGTTCGAGCAGGTTATAGGCGGGATTTTTTGAGACGTTTTTGTTTTAAGACGGATATAGATATAGAGGAAGTTGTTTCTGTTTTTCATGTCAGTGAGTTTACACAAAAAACTATGAAGGCTCTGGAAAACCAGTAGGAGTACTACTGTTTACTGTAACTAGTACTATATTCCTAGTACAACTATTTTTGTTAGTAAAAGAATACATTAGTTTAATATTTGTCTTCTGAATTCACCAGACTTCTTTCTTCTTTGTCCAAGTAATTACCTTTCGTTTATACATGTGTAAAACGGTGTTATATTATGGTAATACACCGTAAACTGACAAAATTATCCTTCAAAAATAAGGTTAAGTAATTTTCATAAGTCAGAGAATGTGCATAACCGTGTCTTTATGTTGTAAAACCGTTTTACACCAGACTTAATGTTAACTTTGAGGTTATTGATTCTTAAGCCTTTTTTCGGGATTAAACGCTTTGCTTTACATTTTGGGTGCTTAGTAGTTCGTACACTATGCAATTACAGGTTCGAATGCCTCTCCCCTTAATTATGTACTAATCTACTAGCTATCGCGGGGTGCACACATTGCATTGCATATTACTAAAGATGTTCTTTGAAAATGCAGTACATGTCGCCGCGTACCCTGAATCAAGCGACATTCAAATTTCGACACCCAAGCTAAACTCACTCTCTCGGAAAACAAAATTCCAGGTAGAAAAGCAAATTTATTCATGTGTTTAGTTTCTTGTTTTCGTTCTTATTGTATTATAATCTAATGCAAAGTTTTGTTATATGAATATAATACACAGGGGAGAAGAATGCTAATAGGATCAACAGCGCCAAATTGCACTTATAACGAGTGCAGAGGATGCAGATTCAGGTGTCGCGCTGAGCAGATTCCTGTTGATGGTAACGACCCCATCAACAGCGCTTATCGTTACAAATGTGTCTGTCATCGCTAATGTCTTTATTCAGCGAGCTTCGTGGGGTCCACTCCTACTTTAATTGCATAATATACACGCGCCACATACCTGATACCGTTCAGCGAAGTTATGCAAGGAGTAGGATGGTGCCCCAAGTGTAGGACTTATGATGTTATCAGTATAATTTAGGACCGAGTTTTTTGTTCTTGCAAGTTTTGACTGATTTCTAAGACCTTGTAATTGTAGTTTCTTTGAACATGTTATTGGTTTTGTTTTTTTGAAGGGAAAAACGTTTTATTTTCAGTTTCGTAAATTCAATGATACACATCAGAAAGGAAAACGAGGTTTGTACCATTCTGTAGTACTGAAATTTTCTATTACACTGACATATACTCCGTAAGCAACCTGTGGAGGTTGGTTGGCCGAAGATCGTGTTTGCAGAGATGGCCTTGGGCAATTGTATAGGCCTGAAGCTATTCCAGTATTTGGCAATATTTGTAAATAGGGTAATGCTGTATGCATAGAAACAAATACTGGGAAACCAAATGTGGGATTGTGGGAGACCAATCCAATAACGGCGAAAAAAAATGAAAAATAAACAAATACGAAGTATATGAAGCTGATACCCTTTTCTGGTACTGCTAGCTTAAGAAGAGCATTTGAAAATCTTGTCGCGAAACACTGTCCTCCGGCTAGGAGAACTAGCACCTATAACGTTGCGTTCATAGTAATTGAGTTGACGCTGCAACATCTCCTTTTCAAATACCAATCTTCTGACCTGATCGCGAAGCTCTAAAATCATTTCTCTCTTCTCCGAGTTCCTTCTAATCAACTCCATTTGTATGCTTGTATTTTCCTCAATAAGCTTCGAGTAATCAAACATTGTACTCAATAACCCTTCCTCCGTCTCAATAATCCCACCTTCACCTTCCGAAACCAACTCCTCTGACGTTGTTTTCAGATTATCAGATTCAGTACTAGTAACACCTTCAGACTCACTCTCCGCGTCTTTTACTACAGTTGTTTTCAGATCATCAACTAGCTCACTTTCCGCATCTTCAGATTCACTCTCCGCGTCTTCAACAGTTGATTCAGGATGAGAATCATCCCAACTTTGCGAAACATACTTCTGGTTCGCGCTGTTCAAGGTATTTTCCGAAGTAGCAGTAGATTTCAAGTACACATAATCATGTGCTAAAGCGCAGTAAGATATGCATAGATCCTTCATTATTTTTTTGATCACTTCATTTCTTTTCTCATAAGATACATCCTTGTGTTCTAGTAGATTCACAATGTCCTTCATTTTGTCATGTACATCTATGAAAATTAGGTAAAAAAATGTGAGATTTTGGCCCCTCTAGGCGATTGTCACATACTAAAACAGTGTAAAACATATGTATCGATTATAAGCGCTCAAATTCTCGACCCATACCTCAAATAACATCTTACACTAATACTCGTATAATGGTAAAAAGTTACTAAAACAAGGTAAAACATACGTATAAATGATAAGTGCTCTAAGTCTCGACCCATACCTCAAATAACATCTTACGTTAATACTCGTATAATGGTAAAAAGTTACTAAAACGGCAGGGTAAAACATACGTATCAATTATAAGTCCCCTAAGCCTCGACCCATACCTCAAATAACATCTTACATTAATACTTGTATGGTCGTATAATGGTAAAAAAAAACTACTAGCGACATGTGTTAGATATGGTAACATTACCTGAGATTGTGGTTTGAAGGCAGTGAGTCTGAGGGGAGTGCATGGTCGGTGGAGAATATATGAATATGTCAAAAAATGTTGAAATTACAATAAGTAACGTCTACTACTATTCAAATGTGATTGACCAATATTTTCTGATTTATATATATACTTGATTTTGGAAGTTGAATTTCTAAGTAGTTTTAGGCCTTTAATTGCGCTAATTGCTCCACATTCATTGGTTTCATTCACATTAATGATGGTCAATTTGATAGCCTATTGGATAGGGAGTAATTGCTTAATTTCATGACAATTTTGAAAATCCCTTCTTGGCTAACTTTTAGCTTTTATGATTTTTAGTGCCAGGATAATATAACGCGTTGTAATTATTGGGTTGAATACTCAAATGTTATATTTTACGATAATAGGAGATAATAGGAGGGTATACTCCGTCAATACTAACTACATTTAAAATGGTCATTTTTTGTCACCTTTTAACATAAAATGATTATTTTGTAAGTATTTGGGTTGTTAAAAAAAGGGGAGAGCTCAAGATAGATATTGCTCATGTTTTAAAAATATTCTATCGTAATTATATATTTGTATCACACATATCAAAGTCTCATTGTTTTGCCAAATATTTCTACATATAACATCCGAACATTCATATTGAAAGTATATATATATAGGCACGATTTGATCTCACATTAAAGCTCGCTATCGAGCCCATTTTCTTCATGCTCGGGTAAGCTCAAGATCGGCTCGCGCTCAAATTTTGGTTCTTCAGCACAAGCCAATTAATGACACGCTCGTACTCAATTCGACTAGTTCACACCCTATAACTGGTGGCTTTCTCGTAGTATAATTTGTCTATAATGTGTACCACCGAGTATATTAAAACTTTTTTAAAACTTTCATAAAGTTTGTTTTTTGGTACAAACTTCATAAAGATTTCATATGTATGTTCTGTGGTTTAATTTTGAATTGGTTTAATTATTTGGTTTTATTTGAATGGATTTAAATTCATTTTGTTCACGGTTTGATTTAATTCGATTGTAATTGTGTTGTATAATAGCAAGTCTGGTTGAAGATAGTGACAATCTGTCATCTTAAGAGGTCAGATCAAATGTTACCATTTTAGCGCCAAATGTAACCAATATCAATTTTAAATTAACGGGTTATTTTTTTAGATGGTCATATTTGTAATTAAAATAATGACATTTGACCCGTCTTCTTGAGAAGACGGAATTAAACCATCTTCAATGAGAATTTATGATTGTGTAAATTGTTTTGAGAGTTTTGAACTATTTTGAATAATATATGTTAGGCAAATTAAAGTCCTACTTAAATGCTCAATCAACTTTTAGCATGACTATATGATAGTTTTTATAAGAAGCCTATGACACTTGGCTCCAAGTGAAAATTAGCATAATAATCGGCCAATAAAAAGTATCAACGTTTTTGCAGAATGAATTACGTACTGTTTAATTGATTTTATTTTCATGATTTGAATTGTAGAAATTCAAATCTTTGAATTCAAATCCAAATTTAATTCCAAATTGCGTTTAGGAAAACCATGAATTTGAATTGGAATTGGCATTAGAATTAGAATTATACTTGGGCGAGACGGATATGGGTCGAGGTGATCGGATTTTCATATTTGAAATAAATAAATATTGTCACGAAAAATATTTGCACTCGAAAAAGATACCATAAATAAAAATATTACGATGAAATTTGCATTACAAAATAAAATGTAAGAAGTAAGGGAATCAAAATGACTACTATACGGTAGGTATTTCAAAGCCTCAAATTTTAACTAGCTTATAATTTATAAGAAATTGAGTCAATTCCAATTCCAGATTCTAATAATTCCCAAACAACTCAGATTCATCACCTGTGAATGCTGTGATGGTGGTTTGAAGGCACTAATGTGAGAGTGCATAGTGAACAATGGATGAATATGTCAAACGAATGTTGAAATTTAAAGTATATAACGTCTACTATTGAATTGCAGCTATTATTTTCTGGTTTATACATAGTTGATTTTAGAAATTGAAATCTAAGTAGTTTTAGGCCTTTAATTGTGCTAATTGCTTCACATTGATTTGCTTCATTTACATTAATGGCTATCAATTTGATAGCTTATTGTATATAGCCTAATTGCTTAATTTAATCAGAATTTTGAAAAATTTCCTTCTCCGGTAACTTTTAGGCCTATGATTTTTAGTGCTTCGCTAATACTATGTATAACGCATTGTAATTACGTGCAGAAGGTTATATTTTGTAATAACAAAAAGTGAGCACTCTAATAAATACCGTAATAATTACAATTAAAAAGTGGTTATTTTATAATAATAAAATATACTATTTTTTGAAATAATAAATAATCATATTTATAAGCAGTCGTTCTTTTGTAATGCAACTAGTTATAACACCCGTGAATTATTAGATATTTTGTCACGCTGATTTACTACTGCAATGAGCCCTAATGATAAAAATGACTCGTAAGAAAAAAATTATTAATCAAATACTTAGGTTGCAATAAAATATAATCAAAATATATTTTCCACAATTTAATAATTTTTTGACACGGATTATTAGTATTTTGCCACGAATATTGTAATTTTTATTAGTGTTTTGTCACAATTATTGTTATAATTATTGTTATTTTTATTTGTTTTGTTATTTAATTAAATCAACCTAAAAAAAATTTGTCAAATAAAAAAAATTTAAATTTTTATTTGTGAATTATTTTAAACTAAATTGAATGATTAACATTGTTTTTTGAAATTTTTTGGTGAGAATTATAAATTGTTTTTAGTAATATTAAGTATATTTCAGTTAATTTCTTCATAAAATTAACTTTTAATTAAACTAAATTCAATTCACTTCAGATCCACTCAATTTAGTTCAAATAAGCTCTGTTCCAAGTAATCCAATGTAGCTCGACTTTTAAGTTTATTTTTTTTTGTTTAAATTTTTAATGTTGTACTTTAATTTGGGTTTAATGTTATGATTTTTTCAGTATTTTTTTAAAATAATAATGATAATTTAACATATTCTAATAGTTTTAAAAATATAATGGTTAAAAATAATTTTTAGTCTTACATTTCTAAATTGTGAACTAGGATGAATCTGTCAAATCAACTTTAAAATTACAGTATATGATTAATACTACGGAGTATTCAATTGCAATTGACCAATATTTTCAATTATACTTGATTTTGTAAGTTGAATTTCCACATTTATTGGCTTCATTCATATTAATAATAGTCTATTTGATAGCCTATTTAATTCCGAGTAATTGCTTAATTTTATGACAACTTTAAAAATCTCTTTTTTGGTAACTTTTAGCTTTTATTACTTTTAGTAGTGTCGAATATTTCAATGTTATATTTTGCGATAATAAGAGGTATGACCCGTAAATACTAACTACATTTAAAAAGTGGTTATTTTTTGTCACTTTTTAACATAAAATAATTACTTTGTAAGTATTTGGGGTATTAATGAGACGAGACAACTCAAGATCGGCTCGGTCAAAATTCGAATCGAGAATATAACGAGGCAAGCTGCGTATACGCTAGCTCGACTCGAAAAGACTGCAAGCAATTCGAACTTGAGAGAAGATATTGCTCATATGTTTAAAAATATTATATCATAATTATATATTTGTATCATACATGTCAAAGTCTCGTTGGTTTCCCAAATATTTCTACATATAACCTCCAAACATTCTTATTGAAAATATATATAGGCACGATTTGAGCTCGCAAGCCACGAGCCCATGTTTTTCATGCTCGGGCAAGCTCGAGATCGGCTCGCACTCAAATTTTGATTCTTGAGCACCAGCCGAGTAAGGATAAGCATGTACTCGACTCAACTAGTTCACGCCCTAAAAATGGTGGCTTTCTTGTAGCATAGTTTGTGTATAATGAGTATCGATATTGAAACTTTTCTTAAACTTTCATAAAGTTTTTTTTGGTACAAACTTTCATAAAGATTTCATATGTGTTAATGTGGTTTGAATTTGAATGGTTTAATTATTTGGTTTTATTTGAATGGATTTAAATTCATTTTGATCATGGTTTGATTTAATTCGATTGTAATTGTGTAAATTGTTTCCAGACTTTTGAACTATTTTGGATAATATATGTTAAGCAAATTAAATGCCCACTTAAATGCCCAGTCAACTTTAATGGCATGACTATATGATAGTTTTGATAGGAAGCCCATGAAACTTGGCTTAAAGTGAACGCTAGCGTAATAATGGGCCCAATAAGTAGTATCAACGTTTTTTGCAGAATGAATTAAAGAGAACGTTCATCGAAAAGTATCAACGTTTTTGCAGAATGAATCAAAGAGAACGTTTATCGAAAAGTATAAGTTAAATTGATAAATTGGTTAAAAAAAAGGTGATAAATAAATTGGTAAAATGTGAGTGATAGGAGAATTATACTAAAAATTTGACCATTTAAGTTATTGGGGGATTTTTTTCAATTATTAAAAGTAACTATTAAGTTAAACCGTTTGGTTGGGTATATTGAAATGGAATAGAATGAAATGGATTTAGTCCATTTTATTGTTTGGTTGGCGTGATTTGGAATGAAGTTAGACCACCGCCACCATCACTGTCGTGACCACCGCCACCACCGCCACCACCGCCACCGTCACCGCCATGACATCTCTACCATTCCCATCGCCACCACTGCCATGACATCCCCACCACCATCACCGTCGTCACCACCACCGCCACTGCCATAACACCCCACCACCGCCATGACACCTCCACCACCACCACCACCATGCCACCTCCACCATCATCATTGTCCGCCAGTAGAGAAGTGGTTGTTTGTGGTGGTGTGTGTTAGTGGTAGGCTTGAGTGTGAGTGGACCATTAGTTATCTTTCTTAGAGTAACCAAACAACCTATTAAGTTTTAGCTAATCCCTTTTCTTTCCCGCTCTTACCCTTTCTATAAGAAATTGATTTCCCTTGAATATTCTTATTGTCAGGTTTCCAATATATACAAAATACATCCTATAGCTAGTCAACTTATTGCAATAATCAAGCCTAGGAATCTTCCTGTGATCACGTATACAAGAGTAACAAATATTAAACAAATAGCTAGAAAGGTGGAAGAGAATATTTACTTAAAATACAATTGACAGAATATATGTTAATATATTCTAATACGCTCCCTCAGTCGAAGCGGGAGGAGGACGAATGCTGAGATTGGACCTAAAATCATCGAATAGAATTTTGGGTAGCCCTTTCGTAAATATGTCCGCATATTGATATCGAGTAGGGACGTGACGAACTTTGACTTGGCCGAGAGCAACTTTTTCGCGAACGAAATGTATGTCAATTTCGATGTGCTTGGTTCGCTGGTGGTTTATAGGATTTCCCGAGAGATAAATAGCAGATACATTATCGCAGTAAACCACCGTTGCGTTTGGGACAGGATTCCGAAGTTCCAGTAGTAAATTTCGAATCCAACATGACTCGGCGACTACATTGGCTACACCTCTGTATTCGGCTTCGGCACTGGACTTGGAGATGGTAGCTTGTCGTTTGGATGACCAGGAAATAAGATTATCACCAAGATAAACACAATACCCTGAAGTAGAGCGTCGTGTGTCGGGACACCCACCCCAGTCCGCATCACTATAGGCAATAAGAGAATTAGAGGAAGAAATATTTAAGTGCAGGCCATAGTGAGAGTAGTACCTCGTAAATAGCGAATGATACGTTTAAGTGCACCGTAGTGAGCATCACGAGGATCATGCATATATAAGCAAATCTGTTGAATGACGTATGATATGTCGGGGCGGGTGAAAGTCAAGTACTGTAAAGCCCCTGTTAGACTTCGAAATGAAGAAGGGTCAGATATCGGTTTACCCGAATTTGCGCCGAGCTTAGGATTGGTGTCGACAGGAGTACGGGCAGGCTTGCATGATGTCATGTTTGCACGAGCAATGATTTCTTCAGCATACTTACGCTGATGTAGGAAAAGCCCGGACTTATGTCGAATAGCTGAAACTCCAAGAAAATAATTTAATGGCCCGAGGTCCGTCATTGCAAATTCGGACCGTAATAGTGATAATACCTCGTCACGTAGCTGGGCAGTGGAAGAGATAAGGATGATATCATCCACATAGAGTAATATATAAGCTACGTTTACACCATTATGATAAATAAATAATGAATTATCCGTCTTGCTATGGGAAAAGCCGAGAGTAGAAACATAGTTAGCAAACCGTTGGTACCATGCTCGAGGCGCTTGTTTGAGTCCGTATAGAGATTTTTTTAGGAGACAAACATGATCAGGCTTGTGACGGTCTCTAAATCCGGGTGGTTGGTGCATATATATACTGTCTCGTCTAAATGTCCATGTAGGAAGGCATTTTTGACGTCAAGTTGATGGACTGGCCACCATTTAGAGACTGCAAGACTAAGAACGGTTCGGATAGTAGTCGGCTTAACCACGGGACTGAAAGTTTCGTCACAATCGACTCCCACCTGTTGAGACCTGCCATTTACAACAAGTCGAGCTTTGTATCGCTCCAAATCCCTGTTAGCTTTGAATTTATGCTTAAACAACCAAATACACCGTGTTATATTAACATTAGGTGGGCGAGGCACAAGAACCCATGTCTCATTTTTAATTAAGGCGTCAAATTCATCAGTCATGGCTTGATTCCAGTGACGGTCTTTAAGGGCAACTATGGGGTTCTTGGGTATGGGTGAAGGGGCGGGTGTGACACATAAATCAAAGGGCTTCTTCGGCTTGTAAATACCGTGTTGGGCTCGAGTGGCCATTTGAGGGGATTGCCGAGGTGGGGAAGGGGAGGGTGAAGGAACAGGTGTCGATTGAGGAGTGGTAGTCGGGGTGGACGAGGTAGAAGACACGGTAGGAGAGGTGGGTGCGCCAGGAGAGTGAGGGGCACCAGGGGAAGAGGGTGTGTCAGAAGGGGAGGCATGGGTGTCGACCATTTGGGTGGAGGCAGGTGTTTGGTGAATGAGATGGGTCATGTAAGGAGCCGGGTCTGAACTGGGGAAATGATAAGAGGGTGTTGGACTCGGGTTGGTTTTGGCAAACGGGAAAACCGTTTCATCAAAGGTAACATGACGGGCTATCATGATTTTATGGGTAGCTAAATCCAAACACTTGTATCCACGATGTTGGGACGGGTAGCCGATAAAGACACACGCTATAGCACGGGGGCCAACTTGTTGATAGTGGAAGGAGGTATGTGGGGGTAGCAAAGGCAGCCAAAGGTCCTGAGATTTTTGTAGGACGGGACCCGTTGGTAAAGACTAGAGGTAGGGGAGTTGTAGTGGTTGGCTTTGCTAGGTAGTATATTGTGAAGGTAAGTGGCCATGGCAAGGGCATGATGCCACATTGTGGGAGGCATATGGGCGTGAATAAGTAAAGTGCGAACGGTGTTATTTATTGTCCTAATTTTACGCTCCGCCTTCCCGTTTTGTGGGGATGTGTGAGGGCATGAGAAACGGAATAACAAACCGTGGGAGGCAAAGAAGGTTTGGAGAGATGAGTTGTTGAATTCACGTTCATTGTCACATTGTAAATTTTTTATGGGGAGATTAAATTGAGTTTTAATCATATTATGAAAGGATGTGAAGATGTGAGGAACTTGTGACTTATTTGTGAGTAGAAATGTCCACAAAAAATTGGTATAATCGTCTAAAAATAATAGGTAGTAGCGGTGATTCATTGTACTCACAACGGGAGATGTCCATAAATCTGTGTGCAAAATATCAAACGGTAAAATAGTTTGTGATAAAGAGTCTTGAAATGGAAGCTTAACGTGTTTGCCTAACTGACACGAATGACATACAAAAACTTTATTGATAGGACGACATGGAATAGTTTGATGTTTGCAAACAGAATTAAAAATAGAGTGGCTGGGATGTCCAAGACGTTCGTGCCACATGGAGGACGAGATGGCTGTAAGTGCTTGAGGCGGGGCAGTGTGTGGAGGTATAGGCGTGGATTGGAGAGGATAGAGGTCCCCCGTGCTATTGCTTCTCATAATCGGCGTCCCCGTCTTGAGATCCTTCACAGTAAAACCGAGTGGGTCAAATTCAACAGACACAAAATTATCAGTTGTGAACTTACGTACTGACACCAAGTTTTTAATTATGTTAGGCACATGAAGGATGTTTTTCAAAGTCAGGGAAGGATAAGGAGGGGCAAGAGTCATAGTACCACGACCAACAATAGGAATCAAGCTACCATTACCGACTACTATGTGACGATTATTACTTGATTTAGAATAAGAAGAAAGGTTACCATTAGTGGATGTCATGTGCGACGACGCACCTGTGTCCATATAATACGTATCATCCGGTTGTTGAAGCGATAAAGATTGCATCACTGCCGCAAGATCGGTGGGAACAAACGCTCCCTGAGTTGCACCATAGGTTCCTGGTTGAGCAATAAAAGCATGATTAGGACGAGGTCCAAGTATACCTTGTGTACGCGAAGCTGCTGGCGGAGTCCAGCCGGATGTGGGGTAAGGGCAGGGTGGTACAGACCATCCCTGCTGTTGCGGAGCCTGCCACGAAGACAGGGGAAGCCAAGTCCAAGTGCCTGGTTGTTGCTGTCCATTGCCGCTACTAGTTTTGCCACCCGTGTTCTCAATGTTGTCAGGATCGGGATCCTAGTTTGGATCGAAGAGGGGTGGTAGGATCGGATCGCAGGATCGAATCGTAGGATCGTAAGATCCTACAAATAGCTTAGATAAACAAGTTTATGCACACAGTTTGGTATAATTTGTGATATATAATGTTAAAAGTTAATTTAATGACATGAAAATTGTAATATTCATATCAACATATTGCATATACCTTTAATTAATAGTTGTAAGTATAGAAGAACAACAAACTCACAAATTTATAACACAAATAAGCATTTTACGATCCTGAACGATCCTACCATCGATCCTGACCGATCCTATACGATCCTGACCGATCCTGACCGATCCTATCCGATCCTGGACCGATCCTACAGCCAAAACGATCCTACGACGATTTGAATCGTTTTCCACTTTTTGGATCGTAGGATCGTACGATCCTACGATCCGGATCGCGATTTTAACAACATTGCGTGTTCTGATTATGCGAGGAACCACCACCACCATTATTCTTGTCGCGGTTGTTCCTGCGATTATTACGACCCTTACCTTTATTGAAATTAGATGATCCATCTTTATTAGAGCTAGAAGAATTAGGTCGAGAATCAGAGTCATTGTGTTGAGTTTGAGATACATGGAGGGCCGTAGCAGATGAATTTGAAGATGAGGCATTAGCGCGACGTTTTTCTTCGAGAGAAAGCATAGAACGAGCCTTGTAAAAAGACGGTAGAGGGTCGCTTTGTTGGATAATGGAAGCGATCCCCTCGAAACCATCAGAAACTTTGGGAACCAGTTGTAGGACTATACGGGTTTCGGAGACCGCAGTCCCAACATTGGCAAGTTGGTCTGCGATCATTTTGAGAGCCTGACAATAAGACAATACATCGGGATAATTGTCCATGTGGACGCTGGTAGATTGCTGCTCCAGTAAGACGGCACGGGAATGTTGATTATCGACAAAAATATCTTTGAGTCGATCCCACGTAGCTTGTGCTGTGGCACCAGGTTCCAGAATAGTATGCAAAAGATCAAGAGAGATGGTACTGTAAATCCATTGTTTGACAATGGCGTCGAGACGGGTCCATTAAGCATCTTTGGTTATCTCGGCATCTTTAGGAGGTGCAATGTGATTTATTACGTCAAAAGCACGCGCAGTGTTGAGCAAGAGTTCGACCCAAGACGCGTAGTGGACGTTTTCTGACTCGAGAGTTATTTGGACAAAATTTTTGATGTTTGATACAGAGTAGGTTGGATGATAAGAATCATTTTTTGGAGGGGAAGGAGTATCGTTTGTCATAGCTAAGAAAAATGAAGGGAAGGAGAAACAGAGAGGCAGAAGAGAGAGATCGAATTTGGGGGTGATACCATATAAGAAATTGATTTCCCTTGAATATTCTTATTGTCAGGTTTCCAATATATACAAAATACATCCTATAGCTAGTCAACTAATTGCAATAATCAAGCCTAGAAATCTTCCTGTGATCATGTATACAAGAGTAACAAATATTAAACAAATAGCTAGAAAGGTGGAAGAGAATATTTGCTTAAAATACAATTGACAGAATACATGTTAATATATTCTAATACTTTCTTATTTCCTATCCCTATCTCTAACCAAACGCCCCCTCAATGTATTCTAATTTATCCTTTCAACTCTTTTTACCAATTTACCCATTAGCTTTAGCCTTTTTTTACTAATTTATCAATTTAGCCGAAAAGAATACTTTTGGTAAGAAATCCTTACGACTTGACTCAAAGTGAACATTAGTACAATACCGTATTAATAGCCCAACAAGAAGTATCAACGCTTCCGCAGAATCAATTAAAGGGAACGTTTGAGGTGATAGAAAAGATAATAAGTCATGGATACTATCCGTCATAAACGGAAGATGTAGTATCCCTCTCACAATAAGCCAAATGGGAGGATAAGTGGTGAAAATGGAGCATTTTTTGGGTTGTGTCACCTCCATTTTGTGAGAGGACACTATCCGTCTTCAACTTGTGACGGATAATATCGGTCTTTAGTGAGAATTTGTGTAGAAAAGAATACGAAAAATAGGGTAATTTACTGTGCATATTACTGTGTTATAGAGCGATATTTGTCATGTTTTAGTTGTTCACTACTTCACTTGTTCCTATATTGTGATGTGTGACTATGTGACTGTCGGACTATGTGAGATTCTCATTGATGTTATAACCTATGCCTTTTAGCCTTAACATCTGCTCAAATGATTTCTGCAAAAGTGCAATCTACGGAAATTTAGCAAAAGATTGTGCAAACAAAGAATAATTTCTCATTGATACAAACAATACTTTTTGGTATATTACGAATACTTCCGTCTTAAACAAGAATTTCCAATCTTGTAACAGGTGTGTATGTGGAAAATGATGATCATATACTGTTGTGAGATTCTCATTGATGTTATAGCCTCTGGCAGGTCTTCAAGAAATACTACTCTGACCTCGCCGGGACTGAGAATGCTCCAAACTAGAAGACCCTCATCTACCTTACTGGTTCAGTATCAGATGAACTGATTGCTGGTGCACTGGTGCTGCTCTTTTACCCCTTCGATTCTTCGAGCCAGTTGAAATCAGGGTGCAAACACAACCGCGTTTTACTTAAGGCGTGGGTGATGGTGGGTTTGCTAAGTTCGTTGAAATCAGTCCGTCTCAATCATTTGTTTACCTTTGATTAAATAATAAAGGTAAACAAATGATTTG
The DNA here is from genome assembly GCA_029255685.2 of Silene conica. NCBI lineage: Eukaryota > Viridiplantae > Streptophyta > Magnoliopsida > Caryophyllales > Caryophyllaceae > Silene > Silene conica. Next base: position 8,737,050 of record CM055315.2, on the reverse strand, counting down.
GCGAGAGCCAGGATAATAAAGGAAAACGGAATAGGGTCCTGATTATTGTGGTCCAGTTGTATTTAAGAGTACTTTATCTGTTGGTGAAGCCCTGAAAGTAGCATCACATGGTCAAAATCGAGAATTTCGACACCTGTGGGTTAGTTGCTGTACATATATGGCTTCTGTCAAAGCTTGTTATAGGTGTGTGAAAATCATAATCAATAAACCTTGAGCAATATTTCCATTGAGAGAAACTTATCATTGTAGAGATTTATTATTCTGTTATAAATGTGATTGGTTTTACAGTCCTGGAACCGGGGCATTTCGTAGCAGGTCGTAGAAACTTTAAATATATCAGCGGGTCACGATTACTGATAAAATCATGGTTACTCGTATTAATAAACTGAATTGAATATGGTAACGGTATTAGAGGACTCACTTGCAATAGTAATCCTTATTTGTCTGCAAGTTTAGTGATCTGTGTTAGTCGTTAGTAATGCTGGTCTGGAGTTCTGGGACTGAACCGGCTTCGATTTCATCACAGACATAGGCATTTGATGTTAAGGACGAGGACGACAAAGATGGTAGGCAGGGTTGTGTAACATACTAACATGAGTTGTATCTTGTATGGTTGTTCTTGTTGAGTTCACTGTTCATAATAGTAGGATATCGTTTATATTAGACCGAGTTTTTATGGATTTGCTCTTGGTCTCCTTCTCAAAATTCACTTACTATTAAAGTTGGTGGATACTTATAAAAAGACTCCTCTATCCGTGCATCTTTACACCATGATGTGACACATGAATTCGTACCTTGGTAGAAAAAGATAATAATTGTGGATTTGATTAGTCTCATCCGGTGATCAAGTCGCTTCCACCTATTGGCCCAACCCAGTCTGACCCGCTTTTCAAAAGGGCGTGAGCCTTTGACTATGGCCCGAAAAAACATATGGGCAGGGGAAAAAAACCAATGCATTGTTAGGTCGAGTTTGGTCTAAGCTTTTGGCCCAAATTTGGGCTAAATTGACCCGCATTTATTAATATAGAGTTGTTAAAGTGATACAACTCTTAATTAGGGGATTATACAACCAGATGTATATATTTGATAGTATAGATTTTGAACTTTATAACAAAGAATTTGAACTTATGTATATATTTTACAAGCTTTATTGAAAAGAATTTGAGCGTCTGTATAAAAAAATTCTAAATCAAAACATTATATTGAAACTCAAAAATAATACATATAAAACCCAAAGATTTTAACTTTAACACTAAAAAATCATAGTGCAAAAAAATTTTGTTAAAAGCTCGAAAAAATTTACATATAAGTTCAATTAGATTTGTATTATATATACGATACTCATATATATATATATCTGAATGTATAATCTATTCTCTTCACATACAAACTAATTATATTTATTGAGTTTTAAAAATAGTATCTATATCTACAGCCTATGGATGTGATTGTGGATTCTAACTTGAGGGTATGTGTCTTTATTTTGTTTTTTAGGAATAATTATTTATAAGCTTATCTTTTTTTGTTCATTTATATAATTTTTTTGAACGTTCTTTTTAATAATATATGATCATATGTGAGTTTTTGGTTGAGATTAGTTAACTTAAAAACCGTGATTTCATTTTTTTACTTTAAGGTTTAACTAGATTTCATGCCCGGGCGTTGCCCGGATAATATCTTAACATGACTTCAAAATAATTATCGTAACAGTTACTCTTCTAAAAATACTTAGTATAATAGGCATATATAGAGAATAATTCAAGTATGATTATTTTTTTATGGCTAATGAAACATCAGATGTATCATCATCAATGAAATAACATGGAACGTTATAAGTGCATGAAACATCAATGGAAACAGAAACAGGTGCCTACAATTCAATGGTCTTGGAAAGACACTTACAAATTACGCATCACTGTCAAAATAATTTTTTAAAGAACATATATTTTTTATAATAACTTGTATACTTTTCATTTGAGCATCATCTTGAAGAAATTTTTTATCCAATATTTCTAACATATGAAGATAGTTGAAACTCACATTAACTCGTATTTTTTTTTTGGGTTATTTCATGTGAATAATCTAACTTATGTCCCATCTTCTCATATTAATCCATACTAACGATTAACTAAGAAAAATCCAACCTATAACCTCATTTATCTTTCACTGAACTTTGACTATTTTTAAACTCTTATTATCGGTAGGTTAGCACGTCACCTTCACTTACTTTTTGTCTAGGAAGAAGGAAAAAAAACAAAAAGTAAGTCAAGGTGACGTGCTTGCTTATCCAAAATAAGAGTATAAAAAATAGACAAAGTTCAATGAAAGATAATTGAGGTCATACGTTAGATTTTTCTCAGTTAATCGTTAGTAGAGATTAATATGAGAAAATGAGGTATAGGTTGGATTATTCCTATGAAATAACCTTTTTTTTTACGTTAGATCATATTTTTTTTTTTACTTTAACTCATATTCTTATCTTAATAGCTCGTATTCTTATTTATATAGCTCGTATTCTTATCTTATTAGCCCGTATTTTTCTTACATTAGCTTTATTCTTTTTATATTAGCTCGTATTCTTATATGCTCATGTTTGTAGGTTCGTGATCCTCTTATATGCTCGTATGTTTTTTTTTACATTAGCTCGTATTCTTATCTCAGTAGCTCGTATTTTTTTTACATTAGCTCGTATTCTTATCTCAGTAGCTCGTATTTTTTTTTACATTAGCTCCTATTCTTAGTTTAATAGCTCTATTAGCTCGCATTCTTACGTTAATAGCTCGTTCTTATGTGCTTGCATTATTTCTATTTATGCTCAAATAATAGTAGTTCCTGATTCTCTTAAGTTCTTATTCCTTTTACATTAGCTCGTATTTCTTATATATTCGTATTTTGTAGCTCGTATTCTTTTAATTATACCTCGTAATCTTAAGTACTTATTATATCATGAAATTTGACGTCATGCAAATCCAGTTCTATTTTGTTTAGCTCGAGACGTGTTTCAATTAACTCGTGTTTTCGCATTCGGTTTACATTAGCTCATACTAGTGTAACACCCGTGAAAAATCACGGGGTTGTGTACACTTATTTTTAAAGATGACTATAAATCATTATATAATCAATTATATTTATTCAACATGTGTACTTTTTAAAAATAAAAAATAAATAATATAATATTATATATATATATATATATATTAAAATATATATACGGATTTTATAACAAAATTATAAAAAAAATCAAAATTAAGATAATTAAGTTCTATACACTATAGAAAATGAAAATTATAGTCAAGATTGTGGTTATATTAGTTGAATCAAATTGTTAGATTTATAAGACGAATATATAGTTAGGAGAGTGAAAGAACAAATAAATTAAAATAAAAGATAAATTAACTTAAAAAAGGTTCTAATACAAATTAATATAGAATACTGTATCAAATAAGGAAAATCTAAGACAAATTTATAGTTTATCGAAAATCTCCTTGTAAACAACATTAGATGTTTTATTACTCACTCCTTTGTCTTCATCTAGAAGAAGGATTTTTAGACCCTTCTTACTTGTAACCCTAGATTATGAGAAATTGGCAGTCTGTTAAATATTTCTCAAAATATTTTCTCAAAATTCTGTTAAATATTTCTAAATTTTAACAGCCAATTAAAATCTTATTTTTCTCAAAATTCTGTTAAATATTTCTAAATTTTAATAGCCATTATTTTAAAATCTTATTTTAAAGTAATATTGCAGCTATTAATGATTCCGTGATTACGTGATTGAAGATTGGCAGGCTAAGATTACGTGATTATGTTAAAATTGGCAGCTATTAAAGATTGAAAGATCACATTAAGAATCCGTGATTGAAGATTCCGTGATTACGTTGATTAAAAAGGAAGATTACGTATCTTAGTAAGAATTGACTTAAATTGAAATCATATTTTGTTATCAATCACGAATCTTAATATTAAGTAAGAATTGATTGAAAAAAGAAATATTACGTGACATATTGACCGAGAAATCTTAATATTAGAAATCTTAATATTACGTGATATATTGATTAAAAAAAGAAATCTTAATATTACGAATTTTTGCTTAATAAAAAAATCACGCATGAAAAAATCACGCAAGAAATCTTTCCTTATTAACATATTGATTACGTGACATATTGATCAAAAAAAGGAATCTTAATATCACGGTTGCTGACATGACTAATTTTAATTGGCCGAGAAAAATTGAAATTGTGAGAGTGAATGAGAGGGCTTGAAAGATGGTTTTCTGAAACCACATTGCGCCACCTAAGCGCTTTTACCTAATTCTTTAATATATTTAATGATGGCTAATTTTAATTGGCCGAGAAAAATTGAAATTGTGAGAGTGAATGAGAGGGCTTGAAAGATGGTTTTCTGAAACCACATTGCGCCACCTAAGCGCTTTTACCTAATTCTTCAATATATATAATGATTCTCATCTTAATCGGCCGTATTCTTATGTGCTCGTATATTTAAGTTCATGATTCTTTTAATCTCGTATTCGTATTCATTCGTGCTCATATTTTGAAACTTGTCTTATCTTAATAACTCGTATTGTTTTTTCATTAGCTCGTATTCATTTGTGCTCGTATTTTAAAGCTCATCTTATCTTAATAGCTCGTATTGTTTTACATTAGCTCGTATTCTTAACTTAGTAGCTCGTATTTTTAGGTTAATGGCTCGCATTCTTCTCGTATTTTTTAGTTCGTGATTCTCTTAAATTTTTATTCTTTTTACATTAGCTCATATTCTTATGTATTCGATTCTGTAGCTCGTATTATTATACCTCGTAAACGTAAGTGTTTAATATAATCATCAATAGATCTATTTATGCTTTTAATTAAATAAGAGAAGGGAAACAACAAATTATACCATAACTATACCGTAGCCAAAACTCTTAGTTTACAATCAATTATTTTATTAACTAATTCAATAATTATCCAACTGATATTTTATTACTATTTAATTATCTTTTTATTTATATACTTAATTTATTTAACCAAAGTAATAGCCAATGTAATCGCTCTAAAAACAATAATTATCCAACTGATATTTTATTACTATTTAATTATTATTTTATTTATATACTTAATTTATTTAGCCAAAGTTATAGCCGATGAAATTGCGCTAAAACAATAGCCAATGAAATCGCTCGAAAAATTTCTCTTTTAAGTATATATATTGATATTGATTGATTGATTGATTGTACGACGAACCTACGTATTTAAGATTAGATTAAGAACCTATGCATTTAAAATTATACGGAGTAATATTTGAAGAGTTAAGTCATAGAATCCTTAATTCGAATTAGGATTCTCATAACAATATTTGAAGATCTAAGCTTTTTTGAACATTTTACATGCATTCATTTAAGTGAGACGAGTAAGGGTCCTCTCCATTTCTCGAAAAGAAATGGAGGTCCATTACTTCTCAACGGTTCGGATTAAATTTGGGAACGATCGGATGGTTGTAGATTTATTTGGAAATAAAAAGGTAAATGAAAGGGATTGGAATATATAATATAGTAATGTTTGTGAGAGGAAATGGAGAGAAAAGTAATGGAGATGATCCATTTCCTTCGGAGACTTGGTGTTTGTTACTCAAACTATTCATAACTGAACTTTATTTGTTGTATTTAGCTTTTCTTTTCTCTTTGGACCTGTTATGATCAATGTGGAGTTTGCCCACTATTTAGAGATGTTAGTTTCTAATGATAATTAAAACATGTTTGCCAGAATGCTTAAAGAGTGACAAAATATAAATGAATTATTTTATGAGAATAATTAGAGCTGGTAAATAATGACCCGATACGAAAACCCGACACAAAATTAACGGGTTTGGGTTGAGGCTTTATGATCCATTTATGTAAGTGGGTCGACACGAACACGACTCGATATTTAATTGGGTTGGGTTTGGGTTGAGTTCTTTAAACACGAACCCGACACGAATGACCTGTTTACTAAATTAATCCTAATTTTTTTTATCCTCCATCACATAAATATACTTAAACTTTCCAAATATGGACATGACACGAAAACACGACACGAACCCGACACGAAATTAACAGGTTAGGGTTGCGGCTTAATAACCCATTTATCTAAGTGGGTCGACACGAACACGACATGAAATTTAATTGGGTCGGGTTTGGGTTGGAGGTTTTGTGACCCGTTTACATGTGACACGAACACGAACCCGATACAACCCGATCTGTTTGCCAGGTCTAAGAATAATCCATTTTATGGGTGCCCTGTAAATATCACTTTATCCTATTAATAATTCCAAATTAATACTCCCGCATTGGAATTATTGATAACATGGGTGCCCTCTAAATATCACTTCATCTTATTCACATTTTTTCCATAATACTCTAATTGGAATTATTGATAACATGGATAAGATGAATTTAATTCATCCTTAGACTGTTATGGGAAGAAGAGTGAATCAGATGAATTAATTTGGAAATATTGATATGATAGAGTGATATTTGCATGACATCCATAAAATAGATTATTCTCATAAAATGGAATTATATGATTTGAGCCATTTTAATATTTGTTGAAACATTTTAAAATAGAGTTAGAATTCTGATAGATTTTAGTTTTAGTCGAACCCTTTGAAATTTTATAGGCACCTTCACCCTCTAGTTTCTAATTTCATTTCTCTCTCCTTTAATTCTAGAATCAATTAGACAACAATTGATATGTATAGGGTACTAAATCAAAGAGAAAATTGTTGATTACAACCTTTTAAAAATCACTTTTTGAAAATTACAGCCTTATAATTTTTTTTTGAAAATTATATCCATAATATCACTTTTCTTTGAAAATTGCACCACGATGCCGTTTTCGGTCAATTTTGTCAAAATTTGACCGATATACCCTTACCTATTTCTTTACTTACCCAGATTTTTCTCATTTACCTCTTTCATCTCCCTCTAACATTTTCCCCAAATTATTCCCAAAGCTTGCCCAAATCGTTCATTTTATTTTCTCTTAAATTTATGTTTAATTTGTTGTTGTTGGAAGTGTTAATGCAAATCTGAGATTGTCCACAATCTTTTGTTTTTCAATTGATTTAGTCGAATCTTAGGGTCTCAATTTTGGGAAAATTGAAAACCCTAATTATTTTCAATTTGGGAAAAATTGAAAAACCCTAATCATTTTCAATTTGGAAAAAAAAATGATGAAGAACATTAATTGTTTTAAGATACAATGGAAATCAATTTGTTGTTTTTCGATTGATTGAATCGAGTTTTAGGCTTTCAATTTGGGGAAAATTGTAGAACCCTAATTATTTTAATATGGGGAAAAATTTAAAAAAAACCCTAATTATTTTCAATTTGGAGAAAATTGATGATGAAGAACACTAATTAATTTTGAGGTACAATGGAAAATAATAGAATTAAAATTCAATTAAATTGAATAAGGTAGAATTAGATTAGGTGAAATTGTTGAATAAATGAAGAATTAGTGAGAAATAGAGTTGCAAAATCTGATTTGGGATGAACATAAGAGAATAGACAAGATGAAGGTAAGGGTATTTTGGTCATAAAAAATGAACTTAAGTCCCAAAAATTCAAATTGGTATTAATTTTCTGTCGGAGTAAATATTTTGACCGTAATTTATGATCAAAAGTAATATTAGGGGTGTAATTTACAAAAAAAAATTATAAGGCTGTAATTTTCAAAAAGTGATTTTTAAAAGGTTCTAATTAAAAATTTTCTCTAAATCAGATCTCTCATGGTATCTCATTCATTATAATCAATTTCGGCCTTTTGAACCAAACACCCTCTTAAAAAAATGAGAGGGTGTTTGGTTCAGTTGAAAAATGTATGAGGTATGATTTAGAATGAACTAAACTCATACCATGTGTTTGGATGACAAATGTAGGGGTATTATGTTCATACTTCAAACCCGTAAGGCATGGGTGATGAGTCCCAATTTAGTCATTATTTTCCTTGTTTTTCCTTTCATTTTGATCCTGTTTTGTCCCCGTTTTGCGTGTCATTGCTTGATTTTATACCCGTTGCCTCTATTTGCGTATTTGGTTTCCATTTTGTAGGACTTGAGGCGGGAATGAAGAAACGGGAGCAAACGAGGCGAATTCGATGCAAAAAGAGGAGAAAATTGAAGCAATGACTTGCAGGGGTCCTCAGCCGGTCGGCCGGCAGCCGGCTGGGAACCCCTTGACTATAGACTCGTCAAAGACGAAGGAAAAGAGAGAAGCAGGGTCCTCAGCCGGTTGGCCGACATCTGGTCCATCGGCTGGGAACCCATCCCACACTTAGCATTTTCAAGAATTGCGAAGAAAAACAGAAGGATGGCAGATTCTGAAGACAAGGTCCTCAGTCGGTACCAAACCGACAGCTGGTGGGCCGGCTGGGAGTCCTAGTGCTCTTGAAAGATTCGTTCAAAAAACAGTAGCATGGGACATGGTCCTCAGCCGGTCACCAACCGGCAGCCGGTGGACCGGCTGAGAAGCAAGGCTAATTCAACACTCATTTCAAAAACTCGGTTAAGGGTTCTCAGCCGGTCCCCGACTGCAGTCGTTCGATCGGCTGAGAGCACCTCTTCAGTTTTTCGCGCACTATAGAAACCCGAATTAAGAACGCAACTTGATACTTTCTTTTCACGCATTCCTAGGATTTTTACTGTTTCATTGCTTCTTCATTTTTAGGCTAGCAAACTACTTTCCACTCATAATCTTCCTTTAATTTCCACAATCTTGTAGTTAATCATAGTTAATCTTCTACTTAGCTAGTTCATTTGTTTACATATTGGATTTTGGGTGTATTTTGGAGAATTTGAGAGAACTCTTCAACTTTGTATCCAAGTTCCTTCCTTTATCATAATTAATCGTATAATCATTTCTTTCTTTTACTTTGTTGTCTCATTTGTTTACATTTACTTCAAGCTCTTGTGTTAAATTGTTTACCTTTGTTTTAGTTATAATGTGTAGCCATTTTGATTCAATAGTTACTTTTTTTCCTTAAACATGAGTGAGTAGTCTTCTTGCTAGGGTTAGGGGTGGTCTATGGTGGGTTATTTGTGATTGTATTTGCTTAAGGTTAGACTTGGGCACTCTTTTGTGATGGTTATTCATAGTATGCATGCTAGGTGTTTGATGAAATGTCTCAACGACAGTTGGGCATGATTCTTCGCTTTGTTTGTCTTTAGCAATAGTTTAAGGCTTTCATTTGCGTGTATGTATGTTGGTCGATCGTGTTCGTAGCAAGAGCTAGGATAGGGCTTGATCTAAGTCGAGTCAAATCGATAAACTAGACGAGACGAGACCGACCATAAGAGGGACCTTGAAACCCCTCCCCCCCCCTTTGCATGTTCCATTGCCGACCCTCCGTAGTAACCCCGACACACTAGTCCTCTTATATTGATTTATTTCACATCTTCGTTTTTATTTCACCTTAGTTAGCTTCTCGACTAAAACTGAAGCAGAACATAACTATAAAAAAGCTCCACCATCTTCGCGTTCGACCCCGACTCGAGTACTACTTTTTTTGGGTTATAAATTTTTGTTTGATCGCGGGTAGTGACGGCAAAACCACGCATCAATGGGTTTCTCATACCCAAGGAGGGGGTGTGTATGAAATTGATCCCATGAGAATGAAATTAACATAAACAAAAATGTGAAACACAAATTATTGCATAATTTAAATTAAATCTTCTATATACTTATTTGATTAATTTTTATTTTCATGATTTTAAATACTAAAATTTTCGATTTAGAATATTTTATTTCATCGATTTTAACTTTTAATTGAACTCCAAACAAATACCACCTACAAGGCTACAATTAAACCAAAGACATAGTATGTGGAATCAAATTCCAATCCAATACCATCCATATATGATTCCTGATTCCAAACTCATACACACGTTTGAACCAAACACTCCTTAAAAGATTTGTTTTGTGTCACATTATAGTTTCAAATTTTACAAGTTGAACTTTAGACAAAGTAATGCAACTAACTTTAATTTCTTTTAACAATAACTTGTTTAAATTGATATCCCATTTATTTAGAAATTTGAAGTATTGCAATTATTGATTATTTTTACATGATACTCAAAGTATTAAATCTGAACAAATACAAAAAACTTTCTATAACTAATATTATAACTTAATTTTCGCTCGCTATTTATTACTGGATGACGAGGAAATTATCAATTAGACGTGACAAACAGGCCAATCGAGCCAATGATCTGTGCTGACAAGTCCTTGGAATCGACTCGGTCAAAACTCGACTCGTGTTCGATAAAATTGAATTCGAGCCCGCGTTGAGCCTGCCTAATCAAAGTTAACCCCTGGCTCAGCGGGGCTTGATCCGAAAGCTTTTTTCGACTTCTATATAGTTCCTTTTGTATAATTTTTATATTGTAATATTAATTTTATTTCAAATTCTATGTCGTTTTTTGCATTTATAAGTATATTATACTCACTATCTAGGTAACACAGACACACCACTTTTTTAGCCCCCGTGTCGGATACGGACACGCCTAGAACACGGCTCCAAACGTGTCAGACACTTCAAAAATCATTTCGTTTTATTTTTTTTGAATCAGGCGTATCGAACACGGTTCAAAACTGTCAGACGCGGTCCGTATTTGGGGGGCACGACATTTTTTTTTTTTTCAAAACAACAAAACCCACTCGCGCCGAAGAGTTGGTAAGAATTCATAATAATTTATGTTTGGTTTCTAGAAATAGTGAAGAGTATATCAAGGGGAGAACCAAGATGTGGGATGTTGGTGGAGATGAACATGATAATCTCGATCTCGTTGCTTGTCTTGGTGTGGCTAACCTTTTTTTTTATGAGCGCAAAATGAAATTATGTTCTTTGGTGAGGATGACGAGTTTGATGATAGTGCATCGGGTAATGATGTTTGATGGTGTTTGGAACCTTAAACCATTCATGCTTTTTATTTATTTTGTAAGACTTGAATGTTTATTTAAATTTCTGTTGTAATTTGGACTTTCTATTTTGTAAGACATATTTGATTTTGAAGTATAAAACATTAATATTGGTTGTCATTTTATGACTTTGTGACCAATGACCAAAGTTTATACTTTATGTTGGTTGTAATAATGGACTTTATATTCGCTTTATTTTAATATGTATATTGTTTTTTTTTTGTTGTGTCCCCTGTCTAAAAAAAATCGAAGTGATGTGTCCTGTGTTCGTGTCCGTTTTCGTGCAACCTAGCTCACTATGAGTCTTGATCAATAGTTATCTATTTTCATTTTAGAGTATATCAGTCAATAATTATATACTTTTCCATTTTTGGTAGATTTTTGTGGGCCCGCTTAGCTTTCATGTGTGAGTGAGATATACATGTTTTTATTTGGTATAAAACCATTCATCCTTATTTTCTTGGTTTTTTTTTTTGTAAAAATAATGGCCCCTCTAGCCTCTTAGTCAATGTAATCTTCTCCTTTCATTGTGCATTTGGATCGACGAAATAAATTTGGACCACACAAAACACATTACCCAACATGCAATTGAATTTATATCACGCAAAGCTACCAAATAAGAAAATAGGGAACAAAAACTCAATAAGCCGAAAAGAAATAAGGAGTAATGCATTGAATTGGAGGGAGTAAATAACTATTGATTGAGTCGGAGAGAGTAATATATTCATGTTTCGATGCTAGAAATCGAGTCATTTTGATTACTAGATTATATGTAATGAACACACTTGGGATTGTTGGGTTTATGTGCTGCTTAGAGTAGTATATTCGTGCTTAAAATCGTTGTTTAGAAGTGCTAGACGACGAAGGGTAGAAAGCATTGTCGAATTGCAGGAAATTGCGTAGACGAAATTGGGCTCCTGGCCTTGCGCAAGCTACGCCTTGGCCGTGTGCAGGTTGCGCCTAACCTTGCGCAGGCTACGCCCAAGGGCGCTGTAGACGTGTTCGTTGCTTGTTTGCGGGCTGTTTTGGGTAATTGTTATTCGTTTGTTTTAGCATGTTTCGAGTGATGTTACATGATAAAAATACTTAGTTTGAAATGTATATTTATGTATTATGAGGTTCGTTAATCGAACTTACATTCATCTTATGTTAATTAATCGCATGCTCGTTAATAAATAACTATCCGTTGTTTTATCGCTAAATAAAATATCACATGAGTCGTAAACATCTAATATGTATTTTAGGAAGTTGTAACCTTGTTGTCATGAATTTAACCCTTGAAATTTTATATAATGCTTCTTATTGATTTTCCGTTACTATTTCACTTCGTTAATATGAGCTTGAGTTTATAATGTATCAAATGCTTCTTATTACTTACTCCCTTAAATTACATGTTATTAAGAACCATACTTGGTATTGAATGTTTGGTTGTGTTATTCATATGAATTGTATGTTTGTTTGAAGTCCAAGAAATTGGGCAGCACTTATATCGGGTTTGGTAATCGATTTGATGAGAAAGACCCCCCGGCCGAGCAACCGGAAGGTAAACCGGCTCTCGCCTCAAAATGGTTTCTGAAGTTGGCTAATGTTAAATAGATGTGTAGAAAAGGAATATCGATTTACCAATCGAGTTTGTTTGAAGTCCAAGAGGTTTGGACGACTCTTACATCGGGTTCGGAAATTGGTTTGAGGAGAAAGACCCCCCGACCGGGTAACCGGAAGGAAAATCGACTCTCGCCTCAAATAGTTTCCGAAATTGGTTAATAGTTGAGTAGAGTGTTAGAAATGAAACATAGAACTGTTAGTTGAGTTTCAGGTTATTGCTTTTATTGTAACGCATGTGCGAACATCTTTGAGATGTGATTGTGTGATTTAGGTGAAACCTTCTATGAGCTGCTGTATGACTCGAGTTCTCACCTGACTACATTGTGCTGCTGGTTGAATGTAGGGGATTGGTCCTCCCGGTCAGGTTTCAGGTTGTCTGCCCGCCTTAGGCGTATCTCGTTCCTTGCTAGTTCGAGTCTTTGGGGTATCCTGCGTTGCGGGTACTTAGCTTGTCGAACCGGGGACGTAGTTGTCTACGCCCTGAGAGTCTGGCCAGATTTAGACTAGGACAGACTATTGTTGTCGTCCTACCAGGGGGTTGGATAGTCTGAGATTAGAGATTTTATGTGGTCATATAGACGAGTCGATTGTCACCCTGCTTCATAGTAGTCTTGTGGAGTCGAGTCACTTGGTCGACCTATCTCATTTGTTGTCGAGTCGATTGTCGACCTATCTTGTAGGAGTTGAGTCACTTGGTTGACCTATCTCCTTTATGAACCGTTGCTTGTTGTCGAGTTTGTGTGAGTTCGTGTTTATGGATGCATGATACTTGGTTATCTATAGTAGTCACATGATGATTTATGTTTATGGTTCTCATAATTATCGTTTATGTTCGAGCATGTGGATGTGTGTAATGTGTTTATAGGTAACGTGTTAATTGACAATAAGTGGCTGGGAGAACCTCTAGTCACTCCCCACTGAATGTGACGTACATGTTTTCATGTATGTAGGTTTGTGCTGTTTGGATGGGTATTCCGTTGAGAGCTAGTGAGCGATGTTTTCATCGACATGATATTTACCTATCGCGTAGCTAGACTTTTATCTTATTGTTTGGTTATACTCTCGGGATATGGTATCCGAGTTTGGGTTTTGTTGTACTCTACTTTATACTTATCTAAGTTTATTTCATCCGCATGTTTGTTCGTAATTCACCTCGCATGTTATTTCTAATCATGTCAAAAGTTCTAAATCCGCGCATTTTTCTTGCATTTAATGTTTACATTTCCGCTGCCGCGAGGGCTTTTACACTAGCCCCAGGCGGGATGGGTGCGAGGCGAGACCTGCTAAAATTCGCCCCACTGACATCCCTATTGAGAATTACTTTTGCACAAAGATCAAAGAAATATATGAAAATCCTTTTGAACCACACAAATCTGTCATGCCCACTTGCACATGAAAACCCCACAAAATATATGTCAAATATGAAAATAGATAATTATTGGTCGATAAAAAAAATTATTGGCCAAAACAAAGAAATTAACCGATATATATTTTGAATGCTATTACACAAACCCGAATCCGCCCGTCCCACGGACTAAGCCGACTAACTAAGCAACTCTACCACAAACTCAAAGACATGTCAATACAAAGAAACCACCCAGAATTCAACGAGATAGAGGTTCATCACACTCCTCCTATACACACTCAACACTCCTCCTTACACCAAAAAAATAAACGCATCAAAACCGAAGAACAATAATCCAATAACAACAAATCTTTAACTTGATTCCCAACAATAAAAATGATATAACAACACTTGAAAAAGTTAAAAAAAAGTGGGAGTTATTGTTTTAAGTCAGTAAGTAATGTAATAAGATTTAACTTTTATTACTGGGAAACATCACAAGGTTGATGATCAACAGCCATGCAACAAATGTCATCCTTCTCCCCAGAACTTTAGTGCCATGCAACAACTGTCACTCTTCTCTCTGTATTACGCACCATTATTACATTATTTCTACACTCTCCCCCCATTTCAAATTCCACACCAACAAAAACAAAAAGCTACAATTCGTTCACCCGTTTCGATCATTTATTTATGTTTTAAAAATAAAACAAATGATCGGGACGGAACGATCGTACTTGTGTTATTATTATTATTATTATTATTGGATTTTTATTATAGGACATTGCTATTTTTAGCACTCAATCTTTTACTCACTTTGTAACCTCCACATTTTTCAGTGTTCTACTCTGTCACTCGTCTAATCTTTTTCCTTCTCTCTCTAACCCTTTTTTCTCTCTCTAAAAAAACAAAAAAAAATGATGATGGTGAAGGAGGAAATGAGCGGGCCGCAGGTGAAGATAGGCGGAAACGGGACCCGAAGCGAAACGAATCGGGCGAGTCGGGCCGTGTTACTGGGTTGTTCATTTGGTGAACATAAGATACAAAGGAAAAAAAGGAGTATGGCTAGACAAAGAAGGTCATCTACTGCTAATCTCCTACCATTTTCATCTCCTCTCTCGCACGTGCCAACTCCTCTTACCCTTCCCGCACGTGTAAGACCCCTTCCCGCATTTTAACTATTTTCTTTTTTTTAATTTGTCTCGGGTTTATATTAAATCAAGTTCCGCCAGAGCCAGTATAGCTAGCAGAAAATCGAACCGGTTTGACTTGATTTTTGTCACGTGTGAGAATCGAACCCCAACTTGGTGATTAGTGGTAGTAGTAGTACTATCAGTTGTGTTGTGTGTAGATCTTTGGACAGGCTAAAGAACTTTTCTAGCCGTTGGGAATTTTCTTTTAAAGGAAAAAAAATTAAATTAGTAAAAAATTGGTATTTCATTCCATTTTAGGAATTTTATAGATTTGAGTGTGAGTTGGATTTGATACTTCTTTTAGGAAGGTGTTTGGTGAGAAGAGACATTTTTATTGGAAATTATCTATGTCTTAATTAGTAACATTTGACTAGATTTTTATCATAAATTTAATTAAGAGTAGATTTAATTCATCTTTCTTGTTTAGATCTTTTATTTTCTTTATAGATGTCATCCAATTATATAAAAAAAAAAAAAATTTAAGAGAGACGGTTTTTCATTAAGTTATCGAGATATAATTTCTAATCATTAGCAAGATTAATAAGTTGATTTTGGAATCGATTTTGGTTGGATTTCATAAGTTGATTGTTTAGATCGCAAATTTTGTATATCACACCAACCAATAAAAAACCGTCTACTTTGATTAATATACCCGGTAAGTAGATAAAGTATATACCGTCGACTTTTAATTGAAAGGTAAGGAAACGATTTAGAGTTGTCGACACAGACACTGAATATAACAGATAAACAAATTACTGAGATGGTGTGGACTAGTGGTCGAGTTATAGTGTGTGTATATCGTGTCGCCGGATATTAATAAATTAATCGATAAGGAAAGGATCTAGTTACATTGTACCATAAATTTGCGGGTTTGTTGTTCAGTTTTATTTCCCCTTGGATTTAAATGTATATTTATTGACGTAATAAAAAAGGAGTAGAGTGTAGAAAAGTGACGTTGACCCTCAGACGGCAAGGTGTGTTTGGTAGTGCCTATTGCTTAGCTCATAGTTCAGCATTGACTGTTACTCTAACTGTCCATGCCTTTCTTTTCTCCTTAGTTTCGGATTTTTTTCAAGCAAATTCTTATTTCAGACGAGTTATTTTTCTTATTTTGTTTTGTAAGATTGATCATATTATGTCACTATTTTTATACTTCTTAACACGGGTTTTTGGCCAAATAAATATACATAGGGGGTGGTAAATACGAATTGGCTCGTGGGAAAACAAAAGATAAAAGATGATAAATCTTAAATCCGTTTTCTTGTGGTAGTTGTCGATAAATAAATAAATAAATAAATAAAGCAATATATATAGATATAAGAGCAAGTGAATTGTTCAAACAATTTAAATTTAAATCAAAATTTGGGTGGGACGGAAATCATCCTTAAAATTAGAATCGGTTATAGAACAAACGAGTTATTATGATCATTGATACGATCACTCTTCGTGATGTAATGTTGTCCGTTGTTATTAGTTATTACTTCGTATATTTAAGGAAGATTGCGTCAAAAAAATGAGTCGATTTTTAGATGGGTCCTACAATCGAATCTTGAACTTGGATTTAAGCTTGTGTTGCCGCGTAGGGTGTAGGTTGACGATGGCTGGTCATGGAACATATCTACGTAGGAGTATGTCGTATGATCCATAACGAGAAACATAATCGTTTTGTTACACTAAACGACACGCATTGACAACACGGGTATAGAAATATCGATGGTGACAAAATGGCAATACTGACAAGATAGTAGATATAAAAATGAAAGCAAGACTGCGAAAACTTATTTAATAAAGTATCGTGTACTAATTGCATTTGTCGCGTGTTCATTAATTTACACGCGAATTTGAAAAAGCTCATCAGAACGATATCTTACCTACTAAATTTGCTTATACTTATACTTTCAGGTCATTGATCCGAGGAGGCTGAGATTTTTGTTCCAAAAGCAGCTCCAGAATAGCGATGTCAGTTCTCTAAGAAGGATGGTACTTCCTAAGGTAATAATCTTCAAACACGTTCATCGCTCAAGTATCCTCCTTAAAGGCCTACACCGATAGTAATAATGCTCATTACCGACATATATATGTTGAAATGAATGTTAAGATACGATGACAAACTGACTAAAAAGATGAATGTAACCCAAACGGTTTGTTTTAAATTCAGAAAGCAGCTGAAACACACATGCCTCCCCTCGAGACGAAGGAGGGTATTTTTATCAACATGGATGATATGGATGGGATCCATGTGTGGACCTTCAAGTACAGGTAGCTAGCTATACACCTTGCTGCCGATTTAGTACATCTCTAACGAATTCTACTTAGCTTTCGTAAGGAAATTAATTATGTCAGCTAAAATGCGGTACAATTTGGCATAAATGCTCGACAACACGAGGGAAGAAGAAAGTACCCTTTGAAGTCTAATTAGGAACTAGCTTCTTCCCATTTTTGCACAGAGGAGAAATATGGCAAATTTCCGGTTTACAGTCCTGGATTGTTTTAAAAAATTGTGTGGCACAAGTTTTCTTCCAAGTCGTTTTGAAACAAACTCTACATTTTCAACAGAAATAAAAAGTGAAAAGTCGTGTCGTTCATACTTGATGTATGATAAATCCAACCCCCTAAGTCGTCATAGTGCCTTTGAGGGATTGAAGTGCTTGAGTAATGTTGTTATTATTTGCTATGTTCGAATGGTTCTCGCACTTATATGGGTTCATTTTGATTAAACATTCCCATTCAGGTTTTGGCCTAATAACAACAGCCGGATGTACGTCCTTGAAAACACCGGTAAGCAGACGAGTGATTCATCATATATCAACCTATCGAAGTATCTCCCGTTTCCATGATTTGCTTCATTTCTCTTGGCTTGTTAAATATTTTGGGACAGGGGACTTCGTTAGTGCACATCGCTTGGAGATGGGGGACTTCATAATGGTCTATCAAGACTTCATTAACCTGAACTATGTAATTACCGATACCATCAACTCCTCTAATCACCTCCGTTCTGTACTAGCATCGTGATTCTTGACATTGATAACTAATTACGCAGGTCATTCTAGCTAGGAAGTCTTCAGAACAAGAAATGTACACTGACTTTTCTGCAAACACAGTCAGTGACTATATTCAGCTGCAAGATCTCGAGATTAACCGATACAATCAGTTAAGTTGGAGTGACCCGGGAACCATAGAGGATAACAAAAACAACGCTTGCATGTCTTTTGTTTATGAAACCACCAGCATTTCGGGCGACTCTCCTTTCGATTTCTTTGGCGGATCAATGTCTAACTACTGCTCAGGACTCGGACATGGGATCGAGAATTTTGGGTCCGTCGACAATTTGTCCCTTGATGACTTCTATTGAAGCCTATATAAGTCCTGAGATTTTATAATGAGGTGCTAAAAAACTATTATGAGCCTTTTCAGGAATGTGGCTCGGGTTATCTCTGTTTTACCTGGTAAAACTAAGTTACCTTCTGCTAGGTAAAACATAGTTTATGGCCTTTTATTTTGTTGAAAATGTAAGAATAAATAATACTCCGTAATCGGGATAAATAGAAAAAGGGAAGGGGTGGTTTTCTAAAGTTTAAACTTTTAAGTGTTTTTTTTTGTCATGAGAATTCCATGTCAAATCAATTTGGTTAATTTTACTGCAACTGTAAAATTTGATATGGCTATTTGCAGTTTTACTAATTACTTTATTTTCACCTTCAACAATAGATTTATATGAAGGTGAAAATGCTGGCCATGGCCGACTGGTCGTATCAGTCCGAGGGCACTACGTAAAATCACTTAACTAAAAAAAACATATTTGAAAAATATAGATTTATATAGTACCAAGTACCAACAATCTTATTTACAACGAAAAATTAACGAGAAAAATTCCAAGTACGCGATGATCACGTGTTCAATGGTCGACAATGAGTCCTTACAGAAACTGCGGATGGTGGTAGCCGGTAGGTTAATTTAGTTACAATTTACAGAGGTGGACAATAAAACAGTATTGGAAGGGAGACGAAAGCGAAATGGCGCAAGCCCAGAAGCAAGGGCATGGCTTCAGCTCTGCTGTGACTAAAAGCAGCATTCTTCCAGCACAAAGCAGCAACACAGAGCAGCAAAACTGCACAGAAAACATACCAGGTTGAGACTTGAGAATATGAAACCTAGCAGCATTATCTGGTTTACATTCTTGCTCACACACTTGCGAGTTGCGACATTCAGGGATGTTTCACAGTGAGACGATTTTAATTACCCATGTTAATTAAAGAATGTCTCACAGTGAGACGATTTTAATTACCCATGTTAATTAAAATAGTATCATCGTACTGTGAAATGATCAATTCCGAGACTTGCTAAATTCAAATTACAAATAGATGGCAATTACGTTCAGACATCAGAACCTAAGTTGTATCATTGACTTAACTAGGCAAGGAGCACCAACAGCAACAGCAGCAGCAACAACAACAACAACATCAACAACAACAAAGCCTTCATCCCAAAATGATTTGGGGTTGGCTGACATTGAACCTTCCTGCCATTCTCATTATTCCGTCCCCAGTCCAACCTTCCTGCCATTCTCATTCTCCAACTCCGGCATCACCTCTCATTTTTTAGTTTTTTAGTTTTGTTCATGAAAACTTAAAATAACCTGTTTAATCTACAACAAACCAAATGCAATGTTCAAAAATCAACTACATGCGTATCTTCCCCGATTAATTACATGTCTGCAAAACACATAATTTGCCCGGGTCTACTCATATGTTGCCTTGCGATATAAGTTTTTTTTTCAAATCACAGCAATTAGATGACGTATTTTTATCATTAATGGACTTATACTTTTCCACTGTAAGTACGCAATACAACACTTTAGTTCCCAAGTGACTCAGAAGTGTAATGCCTGAAAACAAGGAAGCATAGTGAAAGCCTTTCTTGATGGGTTTTCAAATGGAACGGTCTGCGCCTATTGTGTAAGACTGTAAAACGATCATCATTATGTGAATCATGCGGCAATAAGAAAACTTGAGTGATCTAATTGACAGTATACAATAGATGCTGTATTATGAAAAGTTATTCATCTCTAATGACTGAAATAACAAAAAGCATCTCCTATAGAATGGTTTCTGCCAAAACATGTTTACCCTCCAAAATTGATGAAGAACCTTCCTTGTGAATGAATAATTATAAGTAAACCCAATAATGATACACTTAATTAACGACAGACTGTTGCTTCGTTGATACAACACATCTACTCGTACGAGAAGCCATGGTAGAAGAACGCCTAGAGTAAGTATTGACAGAAGCACGCTAGACACGCAATGTGAGAGAATATAGTAGTACAACAACATTACTGCCTCGCAGGATCTGCAAATTGCAGGTTAAGAGGTGTTGAATGTAGGGTGTTTTATTCCTAAGTAAACAAGACAAAAGGTCTATTTTCAGATGACTAGCAATAAAATTTGCATAACATAACTGCTATGGAGGGACTGAGACACGGTCCAGACTCCTACGGGAGGCAACAGTACTTTATACTTCGTATGAATTATAGCTATAACGAAATGGATAGAATCAACAAACAAAGAAATAAACGAATTAAAAAGAGAATTCGGTCAGTAGGATATAACTTACCATCCCTTCAAGAAGGAGAGACAACCATCCTCATGTTGATTATGATAATGATCACAGTGGTACACCTGGGTAGGAGGATAAGACTGTGGCGGTTGAGGCGGAGGGTACCCATCATTGAAGTAACCCTGATAACCACCTACTCTCTGCTGCTGCTGGTACTGTGGTGGTCCGTACCCATGAGGAGGAGGTGGAGGGTACGCGTGGTATCCGGGTGGTGGTGGTGGCGGCAGTGCTCCTAGTGGGTATCCTGGTGGCGGGGGTGCTGTAGGTGGTGGGTATTGGGTTCCATACCCTAATAATCAACATCACAATTACAAACATATCCTGATATTAGGTTCACTGATCAAGTTCCAACTCAGAGGTCCAAAATTGACATAGGGTTTAGGGTTTCATTCCGTCCAATCATTTGTTTACCTTTTTAATTCCTTTCGAAGGACATTTTAATCAAAGATAAACAAATGATTGGTCGTATCGACAAATGAACAACAATCATTAACCTTAAAAGTTATCAACTTTCAATCAATACTGTACAGGAAAATTGAATTAATACGAGTCGATACAAAGTTCTGAGCTTTCATCCAATTTTTAAATACCCAGTTCAAATTCATCACAAATTCACAATTATAAAGCATGGAATCAAACAATTTTCGAAACCCTAATAAAATTATTAACAAAAGTTACAAACATTCAAACCCAGGTGAAAAAATTGCAGATTATGATAAGAAAACGAAGGATTAATTAATTACCAGGAGGAGGATACGAATCATGAGGAATTCCTTGGTAGCTCATATCTTAAGTTCTAATTGATTTTTAATTTTTTTACCTAATCTCTATTGTGAATTGAAATTATGAAAATGATGTTTTGAAAGTTATGTGTTGGAGTTTTGCTGGAGTTGAGGTTTAGGGGATGAGCTCAGGATCCCCCTTGTAATCAGAACACAATGATTTGGATTTTCTGTACTTCTTATTGGTTTTTGCTGGCAATTGGTTGCCACCCTGCAAATATTTCTAAATATTTTCGGGATAAAGCGGTTTTACATGAATGTTACTCGGCCTGTTTTAAATATTTTTCTCCTATATAAATGGTATGTTATTTAAACTATTTTAAATTCAAGATGATAATCCGTCTTAAATAAGAATTTGCTTATTATTTCGACAACAAAGTCATATGGAAATGCTAGTCTTAACTCTGAAGGTAGTTCTTCTAACATACCGTCCAGCAAACATTAACAAACAAAACAAGTCATTGGGATGTTCCAAAAAAGAGAAATAATTCCTAAAACAAATTCGACTTGAACGATGACATAATAATTAATCGTAAGATAGTCGATAGGTAGTTGATGATGGACATCGAGCTAGATAACACAATTACTAACTGGACTGTCGATAAGTTGACATCAGTCGATCACCACCCTAACCCCGTCTTTGGGTTCGCAGGGTCGTGGTGTCTTCTTTTAAGAACCGGTCACAAAGACTTCTTTGATGTGTCCATTAGGTCTGCGAATGACATCAAATTGCAGCCTCTGTCCGTTCTTGAATTGGCATTCGGGCCAGTAGTTTCTTAATCCATATCCCAAAACATATCGGTCCTGTGTTTGTCGCAACTCTGTTCTTATAGTCCCTCCCACATTGTTCCGCAACTTCACTGTCTCTCCTATTGTGATAACACTGGCATCAGCTACAAAATTTGGTATGCACTGCCACCACAACACAAATATAAGAACACTCACTCGAAATGAAACACTTCATGTCTTCAACCCGCGCATTAACAAAGAATCAATCAATGACGACACTGGTAAACAAGTTTAGATATCGTCCTTACCACATAATTCTTGAAGCCTGGACCGTATTTCTTAAAGAACCTCGAACTGGAAGCACCCTTGTTCCATTTTCGACCTGCATATAAGAAGATGCACAGTCAGAATGTTCGAAAAGGGTACAAATATGTGCTGTTTCATATACGTACTAACATTGTACCTCTTGATGAAGGGACAGTTGTTCTTGCATCTTTAGGCTCGTCCATGATGATTCCGTCTGAGCCGAACACTAACACAAAGAAGGTAGAGTCTTGCAGGTACTTGAAGGTCAGAAACCAACCTTTCTTCAAGGAATGATCTTTCACATAGTTTTCCCACCCTTGAGTTATACATACCCTGTCACCTATTGTTTCGACTTTTGCATCCCAACCTCTCCCCTCTGCACTTTTTAGTGTCACTTTCTTCGGAATATTCCCCTTAAATTCACGGATAAATGCTCGCGGTATAGCCTGCATCATATTTCCATAGGTGGCGGTTAAACTATTGACGCAATTTTCATCATGGGTATTCTCAGGAAGCGTAAATTACTACCAGAAGACAAAACTCGAGCTTAAATCAAACCAGTGAACATACCAGTTTACTGGAATTGTGTTCAGGAAGAAACACCTGAAAGAAGGAAGGGTTTTGCTGAGTGACTAGCTTGCGGAAATTCTTCATTCTTTCCTGAAATCCTCCATAAAACATGCAAACAAATTACACTTTAAAACATGTATATAACTATATGTCTATATATGCATTTGAAATTATTTCTAGTGTCTCTTATAAACACTAAAACCGATTTCCCCTTACCACGCAATTGGTAGGAGCCATTGTGGTACGGGTTAATGTCGTTGTTGTCGAAAAACACAAGAAACCTTGTGATGGAGTAAAGCAGTCGATATATCAGAGAGAATACTGAGAGTCTGAGAGGATTATGCAAAGTTTATTTGGAAACTTTTGGGTGATAAAAGCACGTTAGAAAATCTGATCTCTGTTGTACGAACTACTAGGTATATTTTGACATGGCAGACTGTATAATTCAGTTGTGATATTGTAATCTTGTGATCTTGTGGTTAGTCAAAAATTGTAGTTCTAGTTGTTAGCTGTCATATTTTATTTCATGCACATACATACGCTTTGCATGTTTAATTTGTATTTTTTTTGGCACAATTGCATGTTTAATTTGTAGTGTACATGATCAGGCTGCTCTGATTATGGCACAGTAGGTATCTGGAGGGCGAGTTCCAAAAAAAAAAAAAAAAAAAAGAAAAAAAAATTTGTAGTGTACATACTCCCCTATCCTCTTAAGTCATTATACAATCTTGATTTCACATGGTATTGTAACCAACTTGATTTCGAGTCATGGATTCATAGGTCTAAATTATGAGAATCTTTAAAAAGTTTATAAGTAAAATTGAGCACGCGATATTGAGGGATTTGTGTATTTTAACCTCTCTTCAAGTATAATGGCGAAAATTGGGTGAACAGAAACCGATCTTACCCAAATCCGACCTAAACAGATAACAGCATTATTTTTTCAACCTGAACCAAACCAAGCTAACTCAACTCAATTGTGAAACGATATTGACTCAACCTTGTGGCTGACCCAATATTCAAGTAGCTTGATAATTAAGTAAATAAGACCAAATTGATAATGATGTAAATAGGACCTATACTTTGCTTAAAAAGTTATCCATTAAAAACCAAATATAATCATAGATAAAATATACTTGATAATTGACTCGACACTGACCCATTAATAACACAAGATTAACTGTTCGTTGAAGACCTGACCCGAAATTGACCTCATCGTTATTCCGCAAGTCGTACCTAATGTTATCAGTTTTTGTTAGTCAAAATTAAAGGGGTACATATGCCGGGGGCAGACCCCAACGGGTGTTGGCTGGGTTAAATGACAAGGAACCAAGTTTAAAAGGGACACATTACACTGGAACTAAAAGTTGTGGTTTTTGTCAAATAAAATTTATTACATGTAAAAATCAAAATATATAACGAAAGTAGTCTATTTGGTTTTGCATCTAACCAATTAATAAAAAGTCTTATGTTATTTTTTTAGGAATTCATATAGGCTCGTCCATTTAGCTATTTACTTATATTTTAATGGGCTAATTTGAATTAATAAAATATAATTGGCTAGTAGCATAATTTGTAGAAATTATACATTACATTTAGTAAAACTATATCTAAAATTTGGAAAAAAAATCAATCTTTAGATACTCTTTTCTACTATAAAAGAGATGATTTATAGAATACCATATCTCCAAATTTACAAAACCAATATCATTTTTTCTTCGGGTTTTATTATTAAATTGCACTATTAGATAATGACACACAAATTACATAAACGAAGATTTTTAAAAAATTAAGGTCTTATTTTACGATTTTAACTAAGCCCTTAAAATGTGTAAGACCGAACCTGTAGTCCTGTATAGGAATGGCAGTGGGTTGGGTACCCAACCAAGACCCTTAGGGTCGGACCCTAACGGGTCGGGTATGGGTCTGAATTTTTAAGACCCACTCGGGTATGGGTCGGGTATGGGTCGGGTATGAGTCTTATATAAAAACTTCCGGTCGGGTCCGGGTCTTGGTCTTGGGAGCCTACCTGACCCTTAGACCCTTATATTTATTAAGAAAAAGAAAAAGAAAAAACACACGTACGAATGTCAATAACCCAAATAATACACACAAAAAATGACCCTTATTAGTTATCATTAATATACTATACGCATATCCAAATAATCATTAAGAATAACGAGGAAATTGATGAAAATTATGAGTTTGGGTACGGTAAATGATAGTATAATTTAGGGTCGGGTACGGGTAATGATCCAAATAACCAAGACTTTAATACTTTAATCAAAGCTTTGTAATTTAATTCGAACTTTGGTACATTTTATTGAATGACTCGTTAAGAAAAATTAGACCCCAGGGTAGACCCTATCCGGACCCAAACCCATTAGGGTCGGGTATGTGTCCATTAATTTGAGACCCTTTAGGGTCTGGGTCGAATATAGGTCTAAAATTTTTACTTCGGGTCGGGTTGGGTCTTGCCGAACCCTACCCAGACCCTACCCATTGTCATCCCTAGTCCTGTACATAAAAAAAAAATCAAGACATTGATAAGAAACCGTTATTCCGCAAGTTGTAACATAAATTGGCGCGAATTTTCTGCAAAAGTTTCAGTTTTCTTCCCGGTAATTCTTTTGGTGCAAATTTCGCCAGAGATTATACAGGATCTTCAACCGAGAAGAGGGTCCAACCTAGGCTAAAGTTTAAAAATTTCTTCGAGTTTTTGGGCGAAAATGGAGGATAATTGAGATAAGGGAAACAACAAGAAGATTGCATTGATTATTCTTGAGCGAGTGGATTGAAGTAAGAAAAGTACACAATCTGTTGAACCCTTGTCTTATTTAGACGGTATTGCTAATCCTGCTGAATTATGGCGGTTTCCGGATACAGAAACGATTGTTGTGCGTATAATTTCGTCGTATTTGGCTAACCAATCTATTTTGGATTATCACATTGTTAATCTTTAGTCAGTCCTAATCGTAGGGGAAAAAAGATTTGATCTTTTGCATCTGGGTTTTGGTTTTGGGTACCAACTGTTTGGTTATTTGTCTAAATGAAATTCATCGCTGCATTCTTTAGTTCTTAATTATGAAGGGGGCGTTTGGTTTTCTTTGAACTTGCTCAATTGGCTAAAACAAAGTAGAAGTTGGAATTTCGGCTTTCTTGTGGTTTTGTAGACGTAATTTACTTGATTAATTAGATATAGTTCTGTCGTTAATTAAGGCGACTCGATATTATGATAAGGGTTAAGTATGATTGGGAAGCGGGTTTGGATTGACTAAGTTTGTGGACATTTTTTCAAGCTATATAATAGGGAGAACTAGTTTTGGAGCCGTGAAAATCACGGGATCTAAAATAATTTACTGTATTTAAGTGTTTAATTTGTGAATAACTTATAGGGATTATTCACTCTCTCTCAATCATTTGTTTAAAAAGAACACGACCGAGAGAGCGGTATTTTAAAATAAATGTTTAATACAATTCAATTTTTGATTCAGGAGGATAGACAAACCAAAATGTGAATAACTTGGTTGTTTTGAAAAAACCATCTAAAAATTGCATTGAAATTTATTTTCTACTCCATTAAAAAAGTCACCCTTCCATATATGAAAAAATTGCATTGAAATTTATTTTCTACACCATATGCAGTTAAAAACCTCCTAATTTCGACATACATATGGAAATTTTTATTACTAATTATCTCAAAATTTTATGAATCAAAGGAAAATAAAAAATATGGTACATAAAATAAAGAGTATATATAATAATGATGAAAGGAAAATTAAAAGGTCATTTCATTAATAAAGAAAATAATGGATAAATAAATAAGTTAAACTATGAGAACAGATCAATTACAATTTCTTTTTGTTTATACCTTCTATTTTTTAAATTTGTTTTTAACTTATACTATATTTTTTAATTTAAATAATGATGTCAAATAAAAGTTGTCACGCCACAATTAAACTTGTCATGTCACATTTTTTAGGTTAGACTTTTAATACAATTTTATAGCAAAAAACAAAATAGTTGCATGATGTAAATTTAAAGTGATGTGTTTTTTTATTTGGGGTTAACTTATTCTAACAATAAACAAATAAATTTTAAATTTAGCATGCATTTTGATTTATTAATTGCTGTTAAATTTATTAAAAATTAAGAGTCTAAACTTTATTTGTTATTATGCTATTTAAAAACTTGGTATGCATTAAATGCTTGTAAATTAATTAGCTTTTTTTATTTTTTATTTTTTAAATAATGATGTTATGGTATTTAAAAACATGACATGCATGCATTTAATGCTTGTAAATTCATTAGTTTTTTTTTTTCTTTTTTAAATAATGATGACGTGGCTTGCTAGAATTCCTCAAAAGTGAAATGGTGAAATGTGGTGCTTTGTCTAGCCTTTTTATATTATATATAGATATAGATACTCTCTATGCCGTGCTCCATAGGTTGTTTGGAGGGGTGGAGGCAGCCATATGCTATATGGGCTCTAGCCCATGGAGAAAAGACAATTAAAGTTTAGTGCACCCATTTAACATATTACATATCCCACTTAGAGAACAGTTGGTATTTTGTTGAACTTCAAATCTAGGTTTTTGTTATCTAATGTCACTCAATTTATAAACTTCGACACTCATTTTTCTCCCCTATGACTCTATAAGTAGTATTTTACGTAAATTTTGGTTAGAGTACAAGTACATCCTTTATTAGTACTCTATTTTATTATTTCTAAAACTATTCAATTAAATTCTACCATGCTAAATTGATAATAAAGATATTTGAATATCGTCATTCATATTACATGTAACGTTGCAGAATACAATTTATCATATAAAATCGACACAAAAGAATTTGTCGGTTTAAATCTCACTAGATACGTAAGGTTCCAGTATTCGACCCCGCTACGATAGAGCTTTCGAAAATTTTAGCTAAATTTTCGTTCTTTTAGTTTACCTTATACATTAACAACTTATCTTTATTGGAATTTTTTGATGCCCCTAAATTCAAATCCCGGCTTAGCCACCTCGGTTAAGGTAATATAACACGAGTTTAATTTAAAATTTTAGCCCTACATGAATGTAAATCCTGGCCCCGCACCTGGTTGTTTGGTTCATTTGTGTTACTCCTTGGCTTACTCCTAGTGCAGTTGAACTTTTTTGTTTCGATCAAATTATAACTCAACAATTCAATGTTCAAACTTTGTTAACAAAACTTATATGGCTAGCCAGCTAATTCCGTTGTTTTCTGCACATTGATTTTCGAGTTGCTTCTATTAGATGATTTAACCAAAACTTTTATGAGCTTTCTGATTATGTTTCACTATGGAGGTAATATACTGCTTATATGTGGACAGAATATTGATGGAAGAAAGGTCGTTATTCTTACTCTTGGAGTGGCCTTTTCGTTTGCCGTAGACAGCGCTTTTGAGTGGCGTAAGGTAAAATTCTGGTTACTACTATGAGCTATTGTGTTTGCGATAATTTTTTCTAAAATTCAAATTATAAACTTGAATCGGTGTGTTATATATACTACCTGGCAGGCTTATCATTGTGTCACAGACAAACATAGTGTCTTTATAATACTTCTTGTAAGGCTACAGACAAGTATTTTTTTGGTTTCTTGGAACATAATCAATAGCCTTGAGATGAAACGGGTTTTGTTTTACCCATCAACTGCACCTATAGCATTCCAGAAACTTGGCAACATATGCTGTATTTTTTTTAGTGAACAAAAGGTGTAGGCTGATGTAGAAAAATAGGTGAAACATGGAGATGCAGGTTAGATGCGGAGTACATTGAAATTACAAGAAGATAAGAGAAGTAAACACATTATATATAGTTTGATTTATCCCTTTTCTTGTAGGTTTGGATGACCTGCGAAAATTTCATAAGTTTGGATTTTGGTTTTTAGCTGACTGTCCAACTTGATGAAACTAAACACATACGGAGTATGAAAGAAAGTCAAGTTGTGCAATTCTACCTTGTATTGTCGGCCCTGTGATGCTTTTGGACAACTGCTATCTAAGTTAACAGTGAACTTTTAAACACCTTGAAGGATATCGTGGACAGCGTGCTTTTCTTGTTGCTTACAATTTCAGGTAATGGAGCCATGATTGATATCCCAGAGGTAGTTTATTATTCTCCAAAATCAGAACTACTGCAACAACAACATCAGAGCTTTAGTCCCGAAATGTTTTGGGGTAGTCGGTTGACATGAATCATTCCTTGGAACCGTCATGAGTGAACTCTCATCTCAACAAGAGAAAAAAGAAGGAAAAGAAAAAAAACGGAAGTGAGGTGAAACAAAAAATGGAAGGCAAAGGGGTTTTATAGATTTTAAATCGAACTTATCACATGTATAAAAACCCAAAAAAATAAATCAAGAATAAAGTTTAAAGTGATTTTGAGAAACGAAGTAAAAATTAAAATAAGAGTTTTGGGGGAAAAGTGTAACAAATACAAACAGGAATTTTTTTAGAAAACTTAATAAAAACATCAAAGGCTAGAAGTCCACATTTATCATATCCCTCCATAGTGCCCTCTCCATCACCATCCCCTCCTGAAACCTGAGAAATCTCATATCGTGCTCAATCACTCTTCTCCAAGTTTGTTTAGGTCTCCCTCTACCCCTAGCAACCGTTTCGGCACCCCAGGTCTCCAACCTCCGAACCGGTGCGTCCATAAGTCTCCTTCTCACATGGCCAAACCATCTTAGTCGGTTTTCCATCATCTTGTCCTCTATTGGGGCCACTTTTACCTTCTCTCTAATCACCTGATTCCTTAACCGGTCTTTCCTTGTATGGCCGCACATCCACCTCAACATACGCATCTTTGCCACACTCATCTTATGAATGTGACACTACTTCACGGCCCAACACTCCGAGCCGTAAAGTAAGGCCGGTCTAATTGTCGTACGATAAAATTTCCCCTTTAGGCATACCCTTATCACACAAAAACCCCGTAGCACTTTTTCATTCATCCATCCCACTTTAATTCTGTGGGCCACGTCTGATAAGAGTTAGTTAAATCACAACTGGTTAACAGAATGGCCAGCTCAGCA
This sequence comes from Silene conica, assembly GCA_029255685.2. Classification (NCBI taxonomy): domain Eukaryota; kingdom Viridiplantae; phylum Streptophyta; class Magnoliopsida; order Caryophyllales; family Caryophyllaceae; genus Silene; species Silene conica. The sequence continues at coordinate 8,706,891 of CM055315.2, read as the reverse complement.
AATCTGTTACAAGTTGTTACAAGCTGAAAAGTTGTTAGGAATTGCCTATAAGTACATGTAACTACTTTTCATTCATCAGCTTTTGATCATTTGTATAATTTCCTCTCTCTCTCTAGAATTCTCTAAATCTTGTAACACTCAATCTTTCAATAAGAAATACACATTCGATTTCCTTCTTTCTTTGGAAATCCTATTGTAATTCCTTAGTTTCTCGATTATTCCTGAAACTATTCTATCAATTACTCTATCAGTGGTATCAGAGATCCTTCCTGGACTCTCTAATGGCGCCAAAAGTTACACGAAACTCTGAAAATTCAGTTGAAGATGCTGCAATGGAGGAAAAATTCAAGAATATGGGTGAAACAATGGTCAACCTGGAAGCTAATTTGGGGGAATTCGTCAGAATTCACAACCAAGACAAGGCGGACCTGAATGCAGCAATTCAGTTACAGCAACAAGGATTAAATGACAAGATTGACCGTATGAACACAAGAATTGAGCAAGTCCTGGGTCAATTAGTGGAAATGAGCACTAGGGTTGTAAATCTGGAAAAGGATTCCGGCAATTCTAATCAATTTGGGGGCCGTAATTCCGGTAATTTTGCAAACCCTAACTCTAATTTCAGTCGATTTTCGAGGGTAGATTTTCCCAAATTTAATGGTGATAATGTGTTAGGTTGGGTTTATAAATGTGATCAGTTTTTTGAAGTTGATTCTACCTCTGAAAATATTAAGGTTAAAATGGTATCAATTCATTTAGAGGGGAAGGCATTATTATGGCACCAATCATTGATGAAAACAAGGGAATTTGGGAATTGGCCTAGTTGGAAGGATTATAAAAGTGCTGCAATTGCTAGATTTGGGACAAATTCTTTTGATGACCCCGTAGCTGAAATAATGAATCTTAGGCAGAAGGGTACAGTTGAGCAATATCAGGAACAGTTTGATGGACTGTTGAATAGGACGGACCTCTCTGAAAAACAAGCCTTAAGTTGTTTCTTGAAGGGATTAGATTTTGACATCCAAAACACAGTTAGAATGCATAAACCTCAAACATTAATGGATGCATTTGCCCTTGCCAAACTACAAGAAGCTACCATATCTTCTTTTATAAAGAAATCTAAACCTCGCTTGTTTGTCAAAGCCACTAAGTGAACAACATCTTCAAAACAGATTTATTAGACCACCTTCATCTTTTTCAAACCAGAAACCTAATGTTAACCAGAAAGTGGTTGCGGCCAGATTAAGTGAGAAGGAAGTGGCGGAAAAGAGAGCAAAGAATTTATGTTTCACATGCAATGAAAAATGGTCACCCAACCATAGATGTAAGGCTCAATTGCATAGTATTGAGTTTATAGCGATGATGGATGGGGGAGTGGACGAAGGTGAGTTGGTAGTGGAACAGGGGAGTGAAGGGCAACAGTGTGAAGAGACTGTGGAGGTGCCACCTTTGATCTCCCTAAATGCCATTAATGGTAATTCTACTTACCAAACAATGAGGGTTACAGGCAAGGTGAGGGGAAATCCATTACACATCTTGATAGATTCTGGTAGTACTCACAACTTTCTGGATGTTGGGGCTGCTAAGAAGCTGGGGTGCAAAACAAAGGCTACCTGTCCCTTGGTAGTATCTGTTGCTAATGGAGAAACAATCATAAGCAAGTCAATGTGTCAACAATTTAAATGGGAGTTACAAGGACATGAATTCTCTACGGATGTCATGCTAGTGCCATTGGGAGGTTGTGAGATGGTCTTGGGAATTCAATGGCTGACTTCACTTGGTCCTGTTCTTTGGGATTTTAGGCAGTTAAGAATGGAGTTCAAAGTTCAGGGGAGAAAACATGTTTTGAGGGGTTCTAAGGCAGCCACTACCTTGCAATGGATGGAAGGAAAGCAAATGCACAGTACCTTGTGCAAATTATCAACCTTTGGGTTAAATCATGCTCAGTGTTTTGCCATCAAAGCTTGCCCTATTGTTGAGGTGGCTGCTACACACGGTAAACAGGTCTTTTTTCCTAAAATTCAACAACTGTTGTATGATTATAAGGATATTTTTGTTGAACCTACTGAACTGCCCCCTCATAGGAAGCATGATCATAGGATTCCTTTGAAAGAAGGGGTATCTCCTATTAATGTTAGACCATATAGATACCCAGTAGTGCAAAAGGATGCAATTGAGAAAATTGTACAGGAAATGTTAGACAATGGGGTGGTTAGGCATAGTCAGAGTCCATATTCATCACCCATTGTGTTGGTTAAAAAAAAAGATGGTACTTGGAGATTATGTGTAGATTATAGGGAATTAAACAAAAACACTGTCAAAGACAAATTTCCTATTCCCATCATAGAAGAGCTTTTGATGAGTTAAATGGTTCAACCATGTTTTCAAAGATTGACCTAAGATCGGGGTATTGGCAAATCAGGATGCATCCTCCTGATGTTGAGAAAACTGCTTTCAGGACTCATGAGGGGCATTATGAGTTTCTGGTGATGCCCTTTGGCCTCACAAATGCCCCCTCTACTTTTCAACACCTTATGAATACCATCTTCAAACCTTATTTGAGGAAATTTATCCTTGTTTTCTTTGATGACATCCTCATATACAACAAGACTTTAGAAGAGCATTTGTCACATTTGAGGCTGACTTTTGATATATTGAGGAAGGCTACACTTTTTGCTAAAATGTCCAAGTGTGTGTTTGGAACTCCAGAAGTGGAGTACTTGGGCCATGTAATCTCTAAGAAGGGGGTAGCCACTGATCCTTCAAAGATCAAAGCAATGGTAGCATGGCCAGAACCTACCAATGTTAAGGAATTGAGAGGGTTCCTTGGGCTTACAGGCTACTACAGAAAGTTTATTAGGTGGTATGGCATTATGAGTAAACCACTCACCAACCTTCTTAAGAAAAATGCATTCTTTTGGAGCCCAGAAGCAGCAAAAGCCTTTCAAACTCTGAAACAGGCTATGTCTACTGCACCAGTTCTGACCTTACCAGACTTTGACAAGGAGTTTACAGTAGAGACGGATGCTTCTGATGTGGGCATGGGGGCTGTGCTCTCACAAGATGGGCACCCAATTGCTTTCATAAGTAAGGCTTTTTCAGTCAGATCAAAGTCATTATCTACTTATGAAAAAGAGTTGATGGCTGTCATCCATGCAGTTGAGAAATGGAGATCGTACCTGATTGGAAGGCACTTCGTGATTAAAACAGATCACTTTAGCCTTAAATATTTGATGGAACAAAAGATTACTACTCCATTTCAAAGTAAATGTCTTCCAAAGTTGATGGGTCTGGATTATGAGATCAAATATAGAAAAGGAGTGGAAAATGGGGCAGCTGATGCATTGTCTAGAGTCACAAGTTCAGAACTGATGGCTATAATGGTCTCACATTTGCAAACTGATCTCCTAACTCTAATCCAGAAAAGTTGGGAGACTGACACTGACCTGCAAGCACTCATTCAGGAGGTGAAAAATGGAACTGGACCAGCTAAATATACTTGGTCAGATGAGGAGTTGAAAAGAAAAGGAAGGCTAGTAGTTGGAAATGATGAGGATTTGAGAAAGAAAATCATCACATTACTGCATGACACTCCTTTGGGTGGACATTCAGGGGTACAAGCTACCACAAAAAGGATCAAGGGCTTATTTTATTGGAAGCATCAGCAGAGAGATGTCAGGAACTACATTAGACAGTGTGGTGTTTGTCAAAGATGTAAGCCTATTTTACAACAACCGGCTGGATTGTTGCAACCCTTGCCAATACCTGAAGCAATATGGATGGATATATCAATGGATTTCATTGAAGGATTACCAAAGTCACAGGGTAAGGATACCATTCTAGTGGTGGTGGACAGATTGAGCAAATATGCTCATTTCTTGCTGTTAACTCATCCCTTCACTGCTACTAATGTGGCACAAGTATTTCTAGATCAAGTCTTTAGACTCCATGGAATGCCAAAAACCATTGTGAGTGATAGAGATAAAATCTTTGTGAGCAATTTTTGGCAAGAATTGTTTAGACTACAACAGGTGGATCTGTTAATGTCGACAGCTTATCATCCACAAACGGATGGACAAACAGAGGTAGTTAACAGGTGTCTAGAAGCTTATCTAAGATGCATGACAAGTGAACATCCAAAAGAATGGGCTAAATGGATTTCCCTGGCAGAGTGGTGGTACAATACCTCATTTCATTCAGCAGCTCAGAAAACTCCATATGAAATTGTGTATGGGCAAGACCCTGCCATACACATACCTTATGTTATAGGGGATAGTAGGGTGGAAGCTGTAAACAGGAGCTTGGCTGCAAGGGAAGATTGCATTAAGATGTTAAAATTTCACTTAAAGAGAGCTCAAGATAGAATGAAGAAACAGGCTGATGGGAAGAGAAAGGATAAGGAGTTGGCAGTGGGTGACTTGGTGTATGTTAAGTTACAGCCATATAGACAGCATACTGTAGTTTCAAGAACATGTGCCAAAATATCTCCAAAATTCTATGGACCATTTCCAATAATCACCCGAGTAGGCCAAGTAGCTTACAAACTGGAGCTGCCCTCTCAAGCTAAGGTCCACCCTGTTTTTCACATATCTTTGTTAAGGAAGCATGAAGGTCCAATTCCTATAATCAGATCCTTGCCTGAAGTAGATGAATTACACCATATTAGGGCAGAACCAATGAAGGTCTTGGAAAGGAAATTGGTTAAGAAAGGCATCTCTGGAGTGGTGTATATGTTAATTCAATGGTCTAGTTCTGCTTCAGAGGATGCAACTTGGGAAGCTTATGATGACATCAAGAAGAGATTTCCTGAGTTCAACTTAGATAACACTTGAGAACAAGCTGTTGGTTAAGGGGAATGGATTGATATGAGTTAGTTAAATCACAACTGTTTAACAGAATGGCCAGCTCAGCAAATCTGTTACAAGTTGTTACAAGCTGAAAAGTTGTTAGGAATTGCCTATAAGTACATGTAACTACTTTTCATTCATCAGCTTTTGATCATTTGTATAATTTCCTCTCTCTCTCTAGAATTCTCTAAATCTTGTAACACTCAAGCTTTCAATAAGAAATACACATTCGATTTCCTTCTTTCTTTGGAAATCCTATTGTAATTCCTTAGTTTCTCGATTATTCCTGAAACTATTATATCAATTACTCTATCAACGTCTCCGTCTAACTCTCCATCTTTTTGGATAATAGATCCGAGATATCTAAAGGAATCTGACCCCTCAACAACCTTTCCATCCAAAATCAGAAGTATGGAATAAAATTGTGGAAGTTACATTTTTTTTTGACACGGTGAGTAATCAAGGTATCATTACAATCAGAGGCATAGCTGAAGTCTCGTATAAGGGTTCTTGAGGTTCCACACACTTCTAGACAATTGATGTTTGAAATTGATAAGTTTACCTACTTTGGAAAATCTGCTTTAAAAACCTCAGAATACAACTAAGACCAAAGAAAACTTGCTCCTGGTTTCTAAGCTCCATCGATTACAATATGTTCTCAGTTGTTTGATATGCATAGTCTATATATCAGTTGTTTGATATACAACTACAGTAGCTATGTTTATACAACTATCACAATCGGTTTGAGTCTTGGAACTCGGAATTTGTTGTCAGAGCCTGTACCAGTTTTATATACTATATACTGTTGCTTTGGTTAAGGGTACTTCTGTGGGGAAAATTTTGTTATTTTTGCTACGAATTGTTTTGATGCGCAATCGCCGTTAATATGTTACTCGGGTATTTTGTAACCTCTAATGATGCCATGTAGAATGTAAAGAAATCATACTGAACTGGATTGTGGAAATAGATAATGCCAATATAATGTTGCAGAAATGCTGAGTTGTTGTCCATTATAGGTTGAGATGGAAGTTGGAAGAGGGAACTTAATAATAATGGGGTTGGAGATTTGAATGGACAAAAGAGCTATTTCCATATGCAAAGCTCATGTTCATTCTTTGCAATCAGTTGGGAAGTATTAATCTGAAAAGGGACAAAGATGACACCTGCTGTTATTCGTTGCAAACGACCCAGAGCATACACTGCTGAATCCTTTTTTGTGGTGCCAAAGACGATGACAATTTGGATGTAAGGGTTTGTAAAATCTGGCAATGAATTGCGCATCCAAGTTATGAATCACTGGTTTGGTTTGTTGTGTTTAAGAAGCTGAACACTAAAGTAAGACTAGCGGAGATTTTAATCCCTTAATTGGGTTAAAATTGACTGGTTACATTTGCTCCAATGTTTTCGAAAAACAATTCAATGTAGTTTCTCCTGGAGTCTTTGGCAAGGTTTGCTACAAGAGATGGCAATGGATCCCGGATCCTACCCAGATCCATCAGACCCTGTACCCAAGGGTAGGATATGGATCCCATTATTGTAGATCCTTAGGATCTGGATCAGACCCATATCCTTATACGAGTACGAGGGTCGGATCTGGATCTCACCTGGATCCCACCACTAAAATCCAGATCCTACCCTTGGACACTCTTTTAATTTCTATAAGGGTAATTTTTGGATAGATTCGACCTTTCAAAGGTAGACCATGTAAACAAGGATTGAAATATTAGTGTTTATTTTGTTTGAACAATTTGTTTTATTATGAATTGTTGGAATTATAATTATTTTGTGGGGTTTGTAAACCTTTTTTGTAAGTCGCTATAAGACTTTTAACACTTTGTACACTCGTTTTGTTTCTTTTAGACTATGTTTTTTAAACCAGTGAAGATAATAGAAGTTAAGTGACAAGCAAAAGTGAAATAATGTATAATAGTGACTAGGTGCGGTTTCATTTGAATGTATCATTGGAGATTGATGGATCTGGATAAAATGGATTTTATCCAGATCCTACCCAGATCCTTAGGATCCGGATATGGATCTACAAATTTCGGACCCTAAGAATAAGGGTAGGATATGGATATACCATTTTAAAATGGATCTGGATCTGAATCCTATCGGATCCTGTCCAGATCCTACCCATTGTCATCTCTATTTGCTACCCGTGAGGTGTCTCCTACCAATCTTTTGAAGTATGGATGAACTTGTGTATGAGCACTTATGAAAGAATGCTTTAGATGGTGTTCTTTATTCCATTTTACCGACAATTGGGGGAATCAGTAACAAGGGAATTTATAAATTTAACCATTGCTGGAGAGTTGAAATGAGTTTTGCACTTGTTTCTGAGAAAAATGGGCCTGACTGCTTGAGTACAAGTCTGGGGACTATGATCATGCAACGTTTTAGATTTGTTCTTTTTAACTGTTGTTGATATTATGTCGATTCGTACTTCAGTAATGTGGGGATTGCTTTTGGCTCATTATATGAGCTGCAGCTAATGCCTACCTGTTGCCGACTTCCAAGTGTTCTTGAGAAGTTGATTGGAATTCTGTACAGTTTATTGAACAGCATCATTTCGTTCTCCCTGTTCTTATACTAAAGCCGATTCACAAAACAGCAAGGTGGAAATCTCGGTACTTTGTTTCAACTGTGTTTACTCACCCCTGCAGAAAGCTGCAGAAGGAGAAGGATATGGTGGCGAAAGATATGAGCGCCTTGATTTCAGATGAAAGTTGAAGTGAAATATCAGCCTCTTACTGAAGCCTCATGGAAGGTAATCTCCTTGTTTCTTCTTCACTTCTCACCTTCTATATGTACTATTGACTTTACTGCATCATTCTATCTCGACCCCCCCCAGCCATACTCCTGACATCTCCTTTGACATTGTTTTGAAACCGAAGACAATTTGGAGGCGGCTGATTTTAACTGTCATTACTCATGACTATTAAAATTATATGAACGGTTTTATGTTATTAGAATTGCATTAATCATACAAGCTACATGGGTGTGGTATATATACATGAGAGGTAACCTAAAAGCTCCTATTCTTTGCCTAATATACATAAATCAAATCAGCATGAATAATGGAGAATAATTACAAGATGATATCAATCATATAAGGTGATTGATATATTCTAGAAATAAAAGATTAGGATATATATGTGATATTATCTTCAATATTCCCGCGCAAGATGGACGGGGTCTGACGAAGTCCAATCTTGGAAATGAGCTTGAAGTATCGGGACTTGTGAAGGTGCTCCGTGAGAACATCCGCTAGTTGATCCGTACCATTAATGTGTTGGATGCGAATAGTTCCTTGTTGTACTTGTTCTTTGACAAAGTGAAATGAGAAGGCTAGGTGTTTGATTCGTGAGTGGAAGACGGGTTTTTTGGGGTAGTTGTCATTTGAATGTTGGTGTCTTGGGTGTAGGGGATGCTTGCTCGGAGGGACAGGATGGTCAGAAACTGGCAGCGAAAAATATGAAGCGAGCAGGGTGGTAATGCAAGCATGGAGTTCAATAGTGGCTGTGATTTGCGGGGTTAGGTGTTAATCATCCTTGGTTCTAGGTATTCTAGGTATTTTCATAGGGTTTGTCTAGCATGTTGAAGGACTGAAGTTTATAAGTCATGGAGGAGCTAGGTTTGTGTTTGCCATAATGGCAAGAGGCATGGAATTGTTTGGTGCGTTTAAAGCATTAAGGTTGAAAGTGACAAAACATATAATACGGTTATAACATGGGCCATGAGTTTTCTTGTGCTTTAAGGCGGCTATGATGGATGCACAGATGGAGTGATGGAGAACCATCATGTGTGCTTGACGGTGCGGCGATATAAACAGGTGGGTCGCCGGAGGGTGAAACAAAGGTGGTAATTGATAAACAAATTCACCATTTCGGTTATGAAGAACGGTGAGTCGGTGACGATGAAGAAAGGTGTTGGGTTTGCCATATTAATATGGTCATAATAATAATAATTGTTGGTTGGTGCGGAATCTGGTGATGAGAATTTTTTTTAAAATTTTTTTTTTTTTTGTATGGTAGTCGAAATTTCAGTGTTCGTTCAGAAGCATAGTTTTCGGGTTTTGGTTTGATTTGTGGTGGTTCAGATTTAATGTCAGTGCGACATTGACAGTAGTTTTGATGATGTACTAAGTGTGCGTAAAAACTAAACAAATGTAAGAAGGTTGGCTAAATGAAACAATTGGTTGGTATTCACTTGATTTGCAAAAAAACTGTGGTCTTAATAAGACAGAGTGTTGGCGGAATAATAGTGATGGCAAGGGAAAAAAAATTGGTTGGATGAGAATAAAGTATGGAAGGTAGAGGAGTTGTTTTTGTGGTGAGAGTGTTAAAATTTGGGTGACAAAAAGCATATAGAGGTTTCTTGAAGTTGGGGTTTTATCAAACATTTGCACAACTTGAATAACTTGAGTGTGCATGGTGATGGGTTTCGAGGATTTCAATTTTTTTTTATTTTTTTTTTTCAAATTTTTTTTTTCTTTTTTTTTTGTATTTTCTTTTTGTTTTGTGTGTGTAAAATTTATGAGGGGTGGTTACACAAGCAACAAGATTTGGCCGAGGTGGTCACATTTGTGAGGCGTGACCATAATTTGTGAGTATGAGAAGGATATTGTGTTTTGACTATGGTAGTCAAGTGAGTGGTGGCATAAAATTTTATAGTAACCGGAAAAGATAGGGGTTTGGATAAGTAAAGTTTAGAACGGGTAGTTTTGGTTGTTATCAAGGATTCAAGGTGGTTGTTAAATGGTGGTTGGTGTCCAAAAGAGTGGTGGTTCAGGGGTTTGATGCAATTCTTTAAGGGTGGAGTAAGGGTGGAGGGTGGTGGCAGCGGAAGAGGATCACTCTTAAGGCGTTAACCTTTATCAAGAGCACGAGGCTCTGATACCATATTAAAATTATATGAACGGTTTTATGTTATTAGAATTGCATTAATCATACAAGCTACATGGGTGTGGTATATATACATGAGAGGTAACCTAAAAGCTCCTATTCTTTGCCTAATATACATAAATCAAATCAGCATGAATAATGGAGAATAATTACAAGATGATATCAATCATATAAGGTGATTGATATATTCTAGAAATAAAAGATTAGGATATATATGTGATATTATCTTCAATAATGACAACTATTGCAAGGAAGGACGCGTCAATCCATCTGGTCTCTTATGAAATTGTTTCATGCCTTGTAAGTGTTGTGTTAATGTATTTACGTTGTCACTTCGTGGACGGAATACTGATTATAGAAGCGACATTATCAGTCGAAGGAGTACACAAACAACTCAAGGAATTTGTGATGGAAAGTGTGAAAGAGTTGTGAGCAGCGAAGCCAATTTTTAAGCTTTGGAACGCCGATGATACTTTTTTATTAGAAATGTAGGGATAATAATTTCTTTATAATAAAAAATAATTTATTTAACACTTTTTATTTCGATGTGATTAAAATAAAATTGTTGTAATGCATGGTGAAAAACTAGTTCGAAACGCATGGGCAAATTGGGGTGGAGTGGGAAATCGAGTTTCAATGTGTCATCCTCAAATTTTACAAATAATTTAATTTTGGTATTTATCAAGGGTTATACTCATTTATGGACATCTTTTACTCATTCATGGACATATTTTTATAAGAGTTTTTTGCTTTTTACCACCTATTAAGTCCTAAATTTTACAAATTATCACCTATTGAATCCATTTTTGATAATAACCTCCTAATTTTTTGCGTTTTACCACCTAATTTGCAGTTGTTGTCAGGTTTTTTTATTTATCTTCTCGGATACATTTTATTGACTCTCAACTATTAACAATGACCAACCTATCTTTTCTGAGGTAGGGTACCAATCCCTTGTCATCTATCCATGCATAGTTAGATGGCTGATGGTATATAGCTGCAATATTCTTTAGACCATTTTGTTTGTCGTTCTAAATTAAGAAATTTTCATGTTATACTTATCAACTACCTGCTTCAGATACTTGGTCCCGTAGAATAACAGCAAACCTTGTTTCATATCACGTATGATGATTAAGATTTTGTTGTGGCCAAATCTGTAATCCCTTTACTATAAAAGGAATAGCTTTTCAAGGATTTCTATTGGTCGATGGATTAATGAAAATGATTTTGTTTAATTATGGTAGGGTCCACCATGATCTTATGCATAATTAATTACATGCCTCAAGTTTTTCATCAATTTAATGTATTCCCTACTTTCATCAATTTAACATGAAGTCTTTCGAGGTCTTAACTTCAATTCAACCGTAAAATCAAATCTTCGATGATCATTGATAATAAATTAACTAATTTTACATAAATTAAAGGGATACATTAAATATAATAATGTGATTGAGACGCATAAACTTTAGAGATGCGTATATGCCAAGATTAAATAAGTTTTTAATATTACATTAACATGCAGTAGTTAAAATGATTAAATTGAGTGACGATGAGAATAAAACAAGAACAAACGAATACCAAATATAATAATAATATATAAATTGGCGAAAATTAAAACATTCGGATAGCGGAAATCAACAAATTAAAATAGTTGAGATTTGAAAATCAACGAAAATATGTAATCCGTCTTAAATGTACGTAAAAAAATGGGATTATATTATATGGTCGGAGTTTTTTTGGATAGTTAGAGAGTCAACTAAAAAAAATTTGGGCTCATTGCGATGGTTTGGAAGTTGGAAGACTCGGAACTTAGGACTAAATCCGTAAACATAATTTTAAAATATATATTTTTTTTTATCGGTTACTATTCTTCTTAAGTTTAAAACGGGTCTCCTCACGGATTATAGGACACATATTTTATTTTCGTCATGTATAATGCTTTTTCATCCTACATATGTATATTTGACCCGTTTTAAACTTAAATCGATAAGTCGTTCTAAATAAGATTTGTGTGCTTTTATAATGTCAAGCAGATGCATTAATTTTAAATTCTCTTTACTTTTTACATTGATATGAGTGCGATACTAAAATCTTATTTTTGTCAAATATATTTACCTTCTTATTGATTTTTCGATTTAATAAAATTAGACCCGTGCATTTTTTGCACGGGCGTAAAACTAGTATAGTGTTATTGCAATGACTTCGGTCTCTGGATCTACTCTCGCTCACTGGTTAGTCTCTAGTAACTCCGTTTTTGTGCAGGTGTTGTGAAACATTTTTTGTATATACCATTCTTTGAACTCTATGAAAGTGTTATCATTCATGAAGTGATTTAATGCTATCATATACCGAGTGACGATGATTTACACAAATAAATGTACAAAGTATAAATATGCATGGTCTGCAACAAAGTATAAATATGTATAGGCAGTGAATATAGGCTATCAAATTCTACTGCAACTGTGATAGCTCACTGGCCATAATTCTGCATCAGCGCAAAGCGGCAAATTACAATTCTATGGTCTACAACTATCCTAAACACCATGACCATAACTCTGTACTTGCAATGTGTGGCAGAAACTGGCAAGAGATGTTATAGATCCAATAACCTTACTATATGCCATCTCCTGCATTTTCGGGATCATTTACATGCTCTCAGAGGGTCTAGTGAGACTTGTACGAGACAGTTTCGCCTATATATGCTTATTTATTTATAGAATTAATCGGTTGATCTCACATGTAGGACAATTTATTGTAAATTTCTGTAATATGGGTCTAGATTTAAGCAAAACTTTGGTAAGAATGTCATACTCATACGGCAGTATCAAATCCATATGATAGCGTAAAGTGAGAATTTAAGGCGCAGTTCATCCCTATGGACCCGTCTGCCGGAATTCTCAGTGCTGATGTTTTTTAAGTTTTTGCTTCTGTTTTTTTCTACGATTTTACCTAGATCTAAGCTTTGGAGATAGATTTTGGAGTTTCGATGGACATTAAACGGAGATGTTCGTTATTCTTGCTATAAGTTATTTTCAGAGATCAAGTTTAAAGGGTTATCATATTCCTACTGTTACTCAGCCTTCAATATGTCGTATTATGTATGGGCACGGAATATAGGCTAGCTATATAATATTTGGTAAAGGGTAGTTTGGTCATTTTTAATAATAGAGAGTCGATAAAATGTACCCGAGACGATAAATAAGAAAACCCGACAACAACTGCAAATTAGGTGGTAAAACGCAAAAAAATAGGTGGTTATTATAAAAAATGGACTCACTAGGTGGTAATTTGTAAAATTTAAGACTCAATAGGTGGTAAAAAGCAAAAAACTCTTTTCATAATTACCCTTCTTATTTTATTCATCCACCCTCCCTCTTTTCCCTCTCCCTCTAAGCAAAATAAATCACAGCCCCAACATTCACCACCACCACCACCTTCCAACAGAGCTGGCGCGACCATCGTCGCCATCGCCGCCTCACCCGCCTCACCTGTGAGTCTGAGACTCACTATCATCGCAACTATCACACCCGCCACTTTCTCGTTGGAGTCGCACCTTTACCGGACCACAAAGCCCCACCCTTTCACTCCCATCCAACCCATTCACGGTCCGGGAACCAGCACAACCTCTTCCTCCCGACGCCCCTTTCTTTACACGCTGCCACCTGTGACGCCGACTCTAGACGCCCTAGCCACCGCGCCCAGCATAGCCACACCAACCACCACATATCGAGGGAAACCCTAATTGGATTTGTAATTAGTTAACTTTGGTGCAAAAATCTGATGTATTGTTGACGAAATTACCATAATGATTTGTTTAATGTATGAATTAAGTGAATCATTGATGAACTTGTAAAATATTGATTAATTTGTTAGAGGAAGAAAAATATAAAAAAGAAGAGAGATTTGTTTTCCTGTTTTATAAAAGAGTATGCAATGGAAAATTAATGAAAGAAAGTCCACAAAAGAGTAAAACGTGTCCATGAAAGAGCAATTATGTTTATTAATAGCATTATCAATTGGCTAAATGGTTAGAACTTTACTTTATAAACAAGACCACGGAGGTTCAAATCCCACCAAAAGCATTACTTTTTATATTATTTTTTCTTGAGAAAGGGTAAACCAAGTAATTTTATAGTAAAAAAATGGGGCTTAACTAAAATCCTACATCCGCTCCCGTTAAAATGGATTAAATTTTCCAAAATGTTGTAAAAAAAATGAGATGAAAGAGTAACAAAAAGTGAGGACGCAGATGTAAAATCTGGTAATGTAGTATAGGAAGGAATCGTACGAATAATTGTCGTGTTTCGGGATTTTGTGTGTCCATGTATTGTTGTGGTATCTGAAATTGGACCACATTTGATCATTACCTACGTACTCCGTTGCATTTCTTTATAATATCTTAGCAACGAATTACGCACTTCATTGATAGGTACTACGTTTCAATGAAAAATATTACATTATACTTCCTTTATTATAATTATTTGTTGTCTTATTTCATTTTTATATGTATTATATCATGATATATTCAGGAAGTTTGACGAGTGAGGCGGAGTCATAACATAAATTAAAGTATCATTTTAGTTTGTAAACTCTTCTCGAGTTTATTTTGTTATCCGCAAAAGTTAAAAATTGAATTTCTAACCATTTAGTTAAGAGATAAGAGTAACCAATTTTAATTACTTTGAGTAGAATGAGTACCATTTTATTGTTACTTGTATTTTATGGTTGTGATTTGAAATTTATTGTAAAAATGATGTATATATCAAAGTGTCAAACAATTGAAGTCGTATCGCCTTTGTTGTTGCATCTCTCGTTATGACACTTCATTAACTTACCTCTTTTATTCATGTCTTTTCCTACTCTTCTCGTACAACTTTCTATTTATGGTTGACTTACATAAATCAACATATTCATTATAGGAAACTGAAATACTCCATGTTAAAGGATTATAGCATAGTGATGTTAATTAAAAATTAAAACTACCATGACAACATTGCAAATTATTGAGTAGATAAAATTGAGCTAAGATTTAATGTTACGCTAGTTGGACTTGTTTCAAATTGTTAGATTCGACATACATATTCGTGATTGAGTTGAGTTTAATGTCAAACCGACTCATACAATATCTTTGATCCTATTATGATCACTATTGTTCTATTAACATTATCTCGAAAAACATGAAAATTTTACATCTAAATAAAATTCAAAATTCAAAATTAATTTAATGTCATATCTAAATAACAATAACAGAATCATAATGTTGAGAAATAAAGTAAGTACGGAACAAATAACTGAAACACAAATAATAAAACAAACAGAAACAGATGGTCCAAAATGCAGTAATAATGATGAGAATAATCAAAACAAACTTACCTACAAAGTTAAAACAACATACTAATTACTATATTAACTGAAAATTAATCAAAATTTACTGCTTCTTCTTGACCATGATCAACTATTTAATATAACCGAGTTACGAGTATATGATTAACTAGAGTTTAGAATGAACCAAGAGTAAGATCAAGGTTAAGATCAGTAGTTGCTGTATAATAATTATTACCGTAACCATCTCCATCTTCGTTATTATTCATCACCTGATGACCACCACTAGAAGAAACACTAGTCTCCCCTTCACCAAAACCCATCAAAAACCCGCTGTCGTCGACACCGTAACCATTACCCAAAACAGTCATCAACGGAGGAACAGAATAAACCACCGGAGCAGCAATAGCAGCAGTAGCGGAACGAGCAGCAGCACGTTCACGTTTATGAGCATTCTGGTGACCACCGAGAGCTTTGTAGGAACTGAAGTTACGAGGGCAAAACTGGCATTGGAAAGTTTTTGAAGTAGCATTGTCGTTTTTAGGGTTAGAGGTAGAATTGGTCTTTTTTTGTTTCTTTGATGGGTAGTTGTTTTCCATGGCGGCGATGAGGATACTGCTGGTGGAGTAATTAGGGTGGTGGAATGGGCAGGTGTGGGTGTGTTGGTTGATAGGGTAAGGAAAGGAAGAAGGGTATTTTGGGAAATTGAAGAATGTATTGTTGTTTTCCGCCATTTTTGTTGAGAGAAGAAAGGAAGAATATAATGTTGTTGGAATGAAGTGTGAAGTGTATGTGATGGTGGAAGTGAATATATAATTAGTACTATATATTTATATATTAGTGTAAGATGGAGTACGTAAATATTTGTACCAACAGATTTTGTCATCTATTGAGTTACGAGCATTATCAGATATGGAAGAATCTAAAGTTAAATTTTGTGGTTAATGGATTGGCTTTTACTCATTTAATTGCTAAATGATGTTGTTAACACGATTATTGGGCGAAAGCGTTGATACTTTTCGGACCTATTTGTTTGTGTAGTATTCATGCATTTATTTGTTATAGTTGATCCGGAATAGTTCAAACCTCTCCAAATAATTAACACAATTACAATTGAATTAAGTTAAACTGTTAAAATGGATAATTGTGACTTGTGTTTATTATGATGCCATAACGTGGCTTATATAGGAATACAATCCGGATACGAGAATGGGCCTTAAGCCTGAACAAATATAAACTACATAAAATATATCAATATTCGTAATACCCCCTCAAGCTGGAGCATGAAGATCAAGAATGCCCAGCTTGCGAAGAAGATACTCGAATTGTGGGACTCCCAAAGCTTTGGTAAAAATATCAGCAAGCTGCTCTGAAGTCGAAACATGATGTGGATCAATCAACCCATCAGTGATGGCATCGCGAATGAAATGGCAGTCAATCTCGATGTGTTTAGACCGTTCGTGAAAAACTGGGTTGCGAGCTAAGTCCAAGGCCGATTGGCTATCGGAGAACACGGAAATAGGAACCGAGAGGGATACGTCAAGACTTGGCAAGAGACCCGTGAGCCATTTGAGTTCGCACAATAATTGAGCCATAGACCGATACTCGGCTTCAGCGGAGGAAAGAGAGACCGTCTGCTGTTTTTTAGTCTTCCAAGAAATAGGTGAGTCGCCTAGGGTGACAAACCAACCCGTAATGGACCGTCGGGATGTAGGACAACCGCCGTAGTCCGAGTCGCACCAACCACGGAGTGACAAATCAGTGTCGGCCCGCAATAGGATCCCTTGACCGGGACTGCCCTTGAGATAGCGGACCACGCGGTGGGCCGCGGTCATATGCTCACGACGCGGATGACTGAGGAAGCGAGACAAGATATGCACGGCATAGGAGAGATCGGGGCGTGTGACGGCGAGGTAAACTAGCCGCCCAACCAATCTGCGATAGGATTCGGGATCGTCACAATACGGACCAGTGGCTAAACCGAGGCGATGGTTCTGCTCAATCGGAGTAGCGGCAGGTTTGGACCCGAGGAGCCCTGTCTCAGAAACAATATCAAGAGCATATTTCCGTTGGGTGACATAAATACCGTGTTTGCTGCGCGAAACTTCAAGCCCAAGGAAGTATTTGAGTTTACCAAGATCCTTCATGTGAAAGCAATCACCCAAATAAGCTTTAAACTTCGCAATCTCACCCGAATCATTACCCGCAATTACCAGATCATCCACGTAGATGAGCACAAACAAACGGATGGAACCGTGGACATAAGAGAATAGCGAGTAATCGGAATAAGATTGAACAAAACCAAAATCCTTCAATGCCGTAGATAATTTTGCAAACCAGCACCGTGGTGCTTGACGAAGGCCATACAAGGATTTACGCAAACGACATACCTTTCCTTCTTTGCCGTGACTAAAACCCGGGGGCAGCCGCATATATACCTCCTCATCGAGATCACCGTGCAAAAATGCATTATGCACATCCATCTGATGCAATTCCCAATTTTTGACAGCAGCGACAGCAAGAAATGTCCGAACAGTGACCATCTTGATGACCGGGGCAAAAGTTTCACCGTAATCAAGACCTGCCACCTGATGATTCCCAAAAACAACAAGCCGAGCTTTAAGACGTTCGATGGTACCATCGGACTTATATTTAATTTTATAGATCCACCTGCACCCAAGGGCTGTTTTGTCATGAGGCAAATCAGTGAGCTCCCAAGTTTCATTCCGTTCAAGGGCATCGATTTCGGCCTTCATAGCCGCACACCAACCATCGTCACGAATGGCTTCCTTAAAAGAGGGGGGCACAACCTCGGAAGCAATGGCTGCCAGAAAATGTCGTTGTGTGTCCGAAAAAGAATTACAAGAGAGATAATTTGCTAAGTCATAGGGCGTACCTGAAGGCGACGGAGAGGAATCGGATGAGCTAGAAGACGGGGATGGAGTGCGTGTGGTCTCAAGAACAAAGCCTCGGAGACGAGAGTTCGGGAATTTAAGTCGGTGACCTTTCCCGGTTTGAGTGTTAACGGCAGTGTTGTCATCAGCCATTCTATCAAAAACCGCACGACCAGGCCCAGTTGCTGGAGACTCACGATTGTCAGGCCCAGTTGCTGCAGGCCCATTGTCAGGCCCTGCCTCACTATTTTCAGGCCCAGTTTCTGGACCACGATTTTCAGGCCCTGCCTCACTATTTTCAGGCCCAGTTTCTGGACCACGATTTTCAGGCCCTGCCTCACTATTTTCAGGCCCAGTTTCTGGACCATGATTCTCACCCATATCACACCCATCGGCGGAGCCCCCCCGTGGTTGGCGTGCGGCCCCGTCGTGCCCAGGAGCACCAGGCTGGTCAGACTCGGTGAGCGGTTCATCAGAAACACCAGGGGAGGAGGGAGTGGGAGTGGCGAGAGGGGTAGCAAAAGGAAAGACCGATTCGTGAAACACAACATCACGGGAGACAAAATAGGTGTTCGTGTCTATGTCAAATAATTTCCACCCCTTTTTGTCATTCGGGTACCCAACAAAAATACACTTGCGACTGCGCTTCTCAAATTTATCACCCCGTGCATGTTGATTATGAGCAAACGCAAGACATCCAAAGACGCGTAAGTTCGCATAAGACGGACTCACCCCGTATAGACATTCATAAGGAGTTTTATGATTAAGTAAGGGAGACGGAGTGCGATTTATGAGAAAAACAGAGGTAAGAATGCTTTCACCCCAAAAAGACTATCCAAATTGGCTTGAAATAAAAGTGAACGGGCAACATTCAAAATGTGACGATGTTTCCGTTCTACCCTCCCATTTTGTTGAGGTGTCCCAACACAAGATTTTTGAAAATGAATCCCATGAGCAAAGAAATATCCCGTCAGACAATTAAATTCGGTACCATTATCACTTTGGACAACCTTAAGTGATTTAGAAAATTGGGTCGAGACCATGTTAATAAAATGCATAAACATATCGGTCACTTCGGTTTTATCAATCAACAAATAGACCCAAGATGCACGGGAATAATCATCGACAATAGTCAAAAAATACTTTGCACCGCAAGAAGAGGGAATACGATAGGGACCCCATAAATCACAATGAACAAGGTCAAAAATATTCGATGCACGTTGTGCATTATTGCTAAAACTGTTACGATGTTGCTTGGCCAAATGACAAACATCACAAACCCAATCCTTATTAAAACTTAATTTGCTAGCAAAAGAAATAGACTTGACGACTTGATCAGATGGATGCCCAAGGCGACGATGCCATAGTTCACGAGAGCCCGAAGCACTTACTTGATGAATGTCCACCGAACGAGCACACGCACTAAGCCAATACAGTCCATCCCGTAGCTCACCAACTCCAATCGTCATCTTCAAAGAACGGTCCTGTATTAAACAAGAAGAGTTAGCAAATTCAAAAACCAAATCGTGATCAGATGCAAGCTGCGACACGGACAACAGGCTGCACGTGAGACTCGGCACGTATAAAACACGGCTAAGAGACAAAGAAGCATTAATGAATACCGAACCCATCAGCGTGGACTCGACTTGTTGCCCATTCGGGAGACCAACGGGTCGAGCCACGATCGTATGACAATCAGTCAAGCAAGAGATATCACCCGTAACATGGTTGGAAGCCCCTGTGTCAATGATCCAGAAGCACATACCGCTTAAACGGTCGGAAGAGACGGAATTCGTAGACACTCCCGAGGTAACCATATGAGCCTTCACAGCCGGCTGCTCTGTAGCGCCTGCGGACCCACTGCCTGACGCGCCAGTCCCCGAACCAGAACCCGTAACATTCCCACGCGTGTTTCTGCTAGCGCGAGATCGGCGCAAGTCGGCTAAGGTACGTGCCCGATCACCCCACCACTCCGGGAATTTTTGAGACTTAATGTAACAGTTTGAGACATCATGTCCACGTGTGTCACAGAATTGACAATACGGAACACGACGAGGTGTAGCGAAAGCCACGACTTCCGCGACAGCAGGCACGGGAACCGAGACACGCAGCCGCTCTTCTTGGAGAACGGCGTGGTAGGCACGAGTCAAAGTGGGTAAGGGGTCTAATTGAAATTGTTGAGACCGTATACTTCCGTATAAAGTGGAGTCTAATCCCATAAAGAACTGATGGAGACGTTCATTGTCAAGACGCTTAATCGCATCCGGTCCAATATTGCAAGTACAAGAGCCGCATTTACAGGCGAAAGGGGGTTCATGAACAACTAGGGCATCCCAAATTGATTTTAATTTACCATAATATGTTGTGACATCCATTCCTTTGGTTTGAACACAATTTTTAAGTTGAGTTTTTAAATTATGAATCACTGTACCGTCAACCACCGAGAATTGGGCTGCAAGTTCCTTCCAAAGAGCGGCAGCGTCTTCAACGTAGGAAATAGTGTCGAGCAGAGATGGATCGATCGTGTTCCGAATCCATTGTACAATAGTACAATGGACGACTTCCCAATTTTCGAGATAGAACGAGTCAGTCGGTTTCGGAATGGAACCGTCAATGAAACCGAATTTGCGGCGGGATTTCAGAGACATTCGCATTGAATTTTTCCAATCATCGTAATTGTGACGTTGTAAAACAACGTTAGAAATCTTGGCCTCGGGACCAGAATTGGAACCGAGAAAATAAGGGGAAGTAATTTCAATTTTTTCGATTTTTGGAGGCGGAAGAACCTCTTCATCTCCAGCCATGGAGACGGCTGACACAATCTTCGTGGTGAAAGTTTTTTTTTTTTTTAGGGTTTGGAACAACCTGGCTCTGATACCATGTTAAAATGGATAATTGTGACTTGTGTTTATTATGATGCCATAACGTGGCTTATATAGGAATACAATCCGGATACGAGAATGGGCCTTAAGCCTGAACAAATATAAACTACATAAAATATATCAATATTCGTAATATAAACGGTGATAAAAGTGAAGACTCTAATTAATTAACTCGTTCAAAATAATTATTACGTGCCATTAAAAAATTAACTATAAGTGTCTTGTTAAAACATGGTAAAACCATGATATTGCAACAATTATTTTCCTCCTTTTTTTTTAACTACGGAGTAACAATTTCAAAGTATTAAGTTATTTAAGTATTTTTAATTTAGTTTTGAAATAAACAAGAGTGATGATGTTAATATGTTACTATTATGAGTTACGACTTATCTCAAGTAACATAATGTGATTAATACATAATACTGTCTAAAATTACAACTCCTTTAACGTTTATACTTAAAAAATAAATTGAAGTGATTGCGATGCAATATTATTGCATTGTAATCGAAGCATATAACGTAATTGATTGTGAGATATTCCACTCCTCTGGCTCTGACCAAAAATGGTAGCTCTGCCACTAAATGGAGGTAAGAAGGTAAAACAAAAGAAGAATGCATGGAATGTACAATTTGTACTCCGTAACTGATTGTGAAATAGGCGGAGATGAAGTTAGAAAAAGGACAAAAAAACGCTTCCTCAATGTAACACCATCTCTACCTATTCTTCCCTCCCTCTATCTTCTTAGTATCCCAAGATTCCCATCTGTTGGAGTGGCACTGAGAGCTGTACATATTACACGTGGCATAATGTCATTAATTGTTGTTATTTTACTTTTATTTTTTTTTCAAATTACCGAGTAAAACGTTTTACAATGGAGCGTGGGAGATGATATATTTTTTTAAAAAATTCGTCATTTAATAGTAATATACTAATATAAATGAGTTTTTGTTTACACAATAATGGTCTCACGCAGATAATTACTGTTTTTTTTTTGAATTTATTATTTGGTTATGATTATAGACCTGAAAAGCGGAATAATGTAGTCGACGTTGTCAGCTAGTCAGGTCTATTTAGGCGAGTCGGTTTTAGGTTTTTAAAAGTTCGGATCATGTTCGATCAGGCCGGATTATTTCGGATCAACTATTATCAAATAATTTATGAATAATAATTGATGTACGATAATAACTATTCAGGTCAAATTATATTAGTTCAAATTAATCCAGATTCTGGTCAAATTTGTGTCTTAAATTCGGGTGTCATATTGGGTTGTCATTTGGGAAAGATTAATTTTATCATGTCTAGTTATGAACTTATGATACTCATTAAGTGGTGTATACATTATTGAAGACTTGAAGTGATACGATTATTGTTACTTGTTACTAAAGTAATCGGAGTTTTCATAATGTCAGAAGACGGTACATCATCATCAAATCAACTAAACATTGCAATAATTTAGTATAAACTGTAAATATTTGTAGTTGATATACTCGATATGAAATGGTATTATTATCATGAATAAGGTAAACATTATTATAGATTTATAGGGCCTAGACATTGGTCCATCATATTTACTTAATTTATGAGTATATTGCTTGGATTTGCTTCTTGTTTTAGTTTAATTAATGCACTTAACTCCGATGTGATAGTTGTCACCTCTGATTTTGATTTGATGCTAAACTTATGTTCAATGGAGTATAGAAATAGCCAAGTACGAAACTTTGTTTAAGATGGTAATATTCGTTTTAATGGGTCACGTATTAATAGATTAGACGAGTTAAAAAAATAACGCCTAAGAAATAACAAAAAACTTGTTCAATAAAAAGTATACGTAAATGAGAGCATATTTATTTTCTGCTTTTATCTTGGAATGTTAGGAGTAATATATATATAAATATAAAGTAATCTATTATTTAAACTTCAAATTGATGAGAAATAATGAATAAGTATGTCTCTAAGCTCATTTAACAATTCAAATTAACTAATACATTTATTTAAATGAATATACTTTTATTTGGTGACGAGGGAACCCGCAGCCGCTATCAGGCTCGAAATCTATTTAGGTATGAACTCGTGCCAAGAATACACCACAAGATTTGTCGCAGCCACTATCAAGCTCGAAATCTATTTAGGCATGGACTCGGGCCAATAATACTCCACAGATTTGCTCTTGAAGAGGCTAGAACCCGTATCTCTTGAGAATTTCACCCAAGTTTTAACCATTAGAATCTACCCTTGCGGGCGAATATCCTTGTTTTAGAAGAGATCACATTAATTACTTCATTTCGATTATTTGTTTAACTATTTCAAATTACATCTTAGTTACTAGTATTTGTTTATCTATTTATATTGAGAGTATTATTAAGGAGGAAAATTGATCATCCACCTAACTTATTATCCAATGTCACTCAACAACAATATCTCCAAGTGGTCTATTTCCTTTTCTCGATCTTTATACCAAAACTAATACTTCCTCCATTCCAATCAATTCTATACATTTGCTTTATTCACGTTTGTCAATATTCGTTTTCGTTTGTTAATATCTTCAGTTACATATAGATAAAAATAAAACTTTGATATGTTACAATGTACTTCCTCCATTTTTATCCAAATACAAGATTTGCTTTTTGTACACTATTCACCAATCAACTTTCAATCTCATTTTTCTCTCAATACGTAAGAAAAAATATATTCATGTGGGGTCTTGTTTAATTCGTCTTTACGAGTACATTGATAATATATAACTTTTATAATTTTTACAAATACGTAGTTAAAGATATGAAGCACGCAAAACTTGCGTTGGCAAACGTGAATAAAGCAAATCTTGTATTTGGATAAAAATGGAGGAAGTATTCGATAAGACAATTTAAATCAGATCTCACATGACTGTTTTTTATGTTATATGATAGAAATTGTGTCGAAAGCTCACTCGACTTATGAGTAGTGTCAAAAAAAGTGAAATATATAGAAATGATTGAATGGAGAAAGTAGTAAACCTATAACTAAAACGGATGATATTTCCTCCGTGGTTCGTACATGATATGTCTTCAATACTTGCTGGTCTTCAGGCAATTCATAAATTCATCAGTACGAGTGGAGTTAAAAGAAGCAAACTTGATGATGTAATATATAGTGACACAAAACAATTGCTAATGTGATTTGACACTTCCTAGTAAAAGAAAGTTATTTCCTAGTATCTTTCTATATTAGGAAACATCAATAATGCCCACTAGCTCAAGATAAAGGCATTGGTTGAGTACATGAGTTCCGAAATGTTGAGAGAAAAAGTGTTAAAAATCAACCCCAAATCTGAAAGAAAACATTTGTAGGTCGAAATGAACAAAAGCATCTACAAGACTACAACTTTCCTATAGGTTTCCTATAGGTTTAGGCGGGTTGATGGTGGGCCTAGGGCGAGTCGGGGTTTAGTGGCAAAGAGCGGATAGGGAATGATATATTGGTCTCGGCCACACGTTGGAGGGTATCGAGGGGTCGGGTGGGGTTGGGCCTGACACGGACCAACCAGGCCGGGTTAAGGAGTACTCGAGTAACAGGTTGAGCTAAGTATGAGCTTTGACCAACTCTAGCATAGAGGGCTTCTAACAACCGCAATACTACTATCTACTTGTCCGGTCATGGCTTTTTGTTAGGAGAATATTACGGTATATTGTAATACTAGCTTAGAACCCGTGCAATTTTGCACGGAAATGCATAGTTAAATAGTTCTTAGTTTTATATAGATAAATGTTTAAAAAATATTAAAAACCGGAATAATATTGTTATTATCAATATGTTAGAATTAGTCAGGGCGACAATTCATCTTTTGGAATTTGAGACTTAGAGTAATATTTGGTCTCGCCTTTTATCTTTATTTATAAGTTTCAATTTCCGTTGCCCGACTATTACGGTTTTTCCCTTACTGTCGATTATTTTTGTCATATATCAATTTGAGAACAATAATTGTTACATATCCGAAAATAGGATGACCTGAGACCCGAAATTGACCCAAACTACATCACCCAAATATGACCCAAAATCCGAATTCATCTGACTCGTCCCAAAAAGATTCTTAACTAATTTGACGCTTAATTGATCCAACCCAAACCACCCAACTCGAAAGTAACTTGGAAAAACAAAAACTCTAATGAGCAAAATGACTTGAAATGAGATTTCTCTCTTAATCATTGGCCCGACCCGACCCATCCCGACCCATAATGATCCAATCCGATCCGACACTAATTATCTTGAAAAAAATGATGAACCAAACTTACATGACCCGAAATGACCCGATAGAACCTGAATTAAATTACATTAACAAATACTTCTTTACAAATAAGAAATTACCGACCGAGTAATACTTCGTAGACGTCGAATTACTCAAGTAAATTCAAACTAATAAAAATTCTACACAATACAATCAAAAAAGAAAAATAAATTATAAATAGATATAGATAATGTGATTACATAAAATCATAAAAAGAAAGTATAATAATACTGTAATATACTGTAATAATTACAATTAATATTAATAAGAAATTAAGTAATGATTTTTTATCATAAATAACGAAATAATTACTGAGCAGGAAAATATTTAACTAATGACTGTCATGTGTCTAATGGTTTCTCTATTATAATTATATATAGATAGATATATAGATCGTATAATTTATTATCTCCTATATTAGTTTCTATTTGATTAAACAATAAGTCTTTTTTAAGACAGATCGGTTATATAGCACTTGTGTAAATGATCAATAGCTAATTATTAAAAATAGTTCTTAATTTTATATTTAGCCGTGACATAATAGTACTATTATAGAATTGAAACTATATGTTATAGTTACGCTTAAAATGGTAGTTTGGATCTCATTGAATTAATTGAATATTTGAATAATATTGCACGGGTAATTAATTAAATGTGAGAATATTTTTTCCAACAATTGTATGTCAGAATATTTTTTGGTGGTTTTAATATTGCACGGGTAAATTTAATATTGTACGGATAATATCTTTGAATAATATTGCTTGCGGTCTATTGACACCAAGAAGTGTCTAAATTTAAAAGATATATAAAATAATTTTTATAGAATATTTATATAAAATATTTTTGCACGGATCTATATAGAATATTTTTATAATCTAAACACTTCTAAATTTATATAGAATATATTTGCACTCATATGCATAGGAATATTTTAGATTTTGAATATCAGTCTAGATTTATTAAATATTGCACGGACAGGTCATTCTCTATTTTGTATACATTAATCAGCGAGATTCCAAGATTTTTCAAAATCGATATTATATCATGGGAACTTGGGCGGGAAAATTTTTAATGTGAGAGTGACACGTGTCCAATTCATGTGTAGTGGTTCTTCTTATATACTTTTATATAGATAGATACCGTAATCGGAATAATATTAGTATTAGAATAAATTATACGCCTTCTGATTCAGAGTGTTTGTTCCTCTTTCCTTTTCGAGACGAGTTTAGTGTTGGTTCCTTATTGGTTTTTTGATAAGTTTTTTATGGTACAAAATAAATTCAGTGTGAGTATAGTGTTTTGTGTGGTCTAAAATCATTTCTTTATTTTTGATCCCCAAACCAAAAGAACAAACATTCTGAATCGGAGGGGGTATTATTCGGTTCATTCTTCATTTTCTTGCAACTTTGCATTTCCTTTTACACAATCTCTAGAACAATACTTTAACCATGCATTTTGTCAAATATATAGTTTCTTTTGTTTAAAATAAAATTTTGTGAAAATATTTTTTTTAAAATAAATGTAAATATGTGTAGTGTAATGAAATAAGCGTATTTGTGAAAATCAATCCTCTCAAAAATGGATAAGCAAAAAACATGAGAGCAATTGGATTGATAACTGATAATTAAAACTGCAGCGAAAGCCCAACTGATGCTGGGCCACTATTTGGTGAATATGTCCAAAAGTTTGCCCACTTCAAATTAATGGGTTTAAAACAACGTCATTTTGGGAGATGGACTCCTGGCCCACGGTGGTTTAAGGCCATTTAGCCCATTTAGGTAAGTTATCAATTGCTTCTCGAAAAATTGACAGGAATAAT
Organism: Silene conica; assembly: GCA_029255685.2. NCBI lineage: Eukaryota > Viridiplantae > Streptophyta > Magnoliopsida > Caryophyllales > Caryophyllaceae > Silene > Silene conica. Next base: position 8,679,962 of record CM055315.2, on the reverse strand, counting down.
CCGACCTTATCCAATTACAATAATTTCATCTTTCACTTTCACTTTCACTTTCACTTTCACTTGTAAACTAAAGTTTAATTTAACCTTCATTTGTTGTTGCTTTTGTTTACATATATTTAAATTGGGTTGACTTTAATTTTGATCAATTAGGTTCATTTTAGCTAGCCACTTTAATTGCTTAGTGAAATTATGAATCATTACAGTTCGAATCGGGTCAATATTAGTGCAGTTGATTTTCAGGTGATAAAGTTCTTGAGTTGAGAGTAAAAAATTTAACTTAAATATACCTTATACTTTTCAGTTTGAATATAATAAATCATAATACCATTAATAATTTAATAATCAATGAAAAATACTTAAAGTGTGTGTTTTATGAGAAAATACATAATTTTAAATTTTAATCCATTAGAAATTTAGAATGGGTTCAGTTTTTATCGATTTAGAGGTATTGAGTTTTGGGAATCATTTTAGTTTATTGAATTTGATTCAATTTTCGTTTGGTTCGCATTGAATTTGGGATTTTATATACTATTCAAGTAACTCATATCAAGTATTCTATCGATTATCACATTAGATATTTTTAATCAGTTTTTTAGGTACCGGTTTGTTTAGCCGGGTTTAGACCATAGGGTCGGATGTGCTGAGTTTATAGGTACAGGTTAATTCAGGTAACTTGTTGATGCGTTTAATCCAGCAACAAGTTCTCTTGCAAGACGTATCCGTGAGAAAACTAATAACACAAATAAAATAAATAGTTTGCTTGTTACATGTACTTTTTGTCGTAAATTGAAAATGGATAGGGTCTATCTCATAATATGGAGTATAAGACAAGTGGAAGAAAATAAAGTACCATAGAAATAGTGTCATTTGCATACGATAAGAGAAATAATATTCGTTTTTAATTTGTAGCGGATAGATTTGATCATGGGCCGGGTTTTGGCGGGGTTTATGCTAAATAAACACCCCAAATGCATGGGGTCAGGCGAGCCTAGAAGGCGGGCCAAATTATTTGGCTCAAACCCATAATTGTTCGGGCTATAATGGGTCTCGAGCCAAAATAATACAATACGTAACAATCAATAAAATGGATATGTGAATAAACTATTAGCAACGAAATAAAATTTTCACGATAAAAATATAAAAATATCCGCAAAGTTGATAATTTAATGCATTGATATTAGATTATTAATGTCGATCTGATATATGATTTCAACTTTCAAGTTTTTTTTTAAAAAAAATGATTTCGAATCGTGTAAAAAACGGGCCTTTAGGTTGACCCAAACTCGGCAATATATATATTTCAAGCTTCTTTTGAGCCAGACAACGAGCATTCTGGACTAAATTCAGGCCTAAACCCAAGAAAAAATTAAGCTGAATTGAATCGATACATTGGCCCTTAGCCATCTAATAAGCTCTAGTAACAGATAAATACACGTCCTCCATAAAATATTGTTCACATAAAATGCTCTCCGTAGTTGTGGTGGGGGGACAAATGGTCAATGTTTCAGGAAATAGGAAGTAGGAGTACAGCCATTAGCATCGCAATCGCAAAATACATTAAAGACGTATTAGGTCCGCTAAACTATGCAACATGTTGTGCGGCTTTTGTGTCCTACTTATCATGCGACTCCACAAATTATTCTAATTGCTAAGATTAATTAGTATGTAGACCACCTCTATTACTTCGTACAACTTAAACAGGCCTAATTCCTCAGCAACATAACAATACTACCATTATTTGCTCTAGCAATTTCACATGTTTTGTACGTACTTGGTAGTTGGTACCATTTATAACGATGACTGTAACAAAGACTTTATGATACATTTTCGTCTATTGCTTTAATGTGCACTGTTTTGACTTCCGAGGCTACGTGACACAATATTACTACGCCCTGTTCTTTTGGTTGATAGCAGTTGAACTGGGTTAAATTGAACTAAATGAAGTTTGACGGTGAGAATCTGAGCTGAATAACAATATACTGAAGTTAAGCCAAAAAGAACATAGCCTAATTATCAGTTTATTTATCGAAAATCGCCACATTAAGCTTGTCGAGTATGTAAAAAGAAATAGAGTAATTCATTGGGTGGAAGCTTAGTTAAATAGGGAATCAATATTATTGTAGTGGGATAGTGCCGTAAACTTTAGACGGACGAAGATACTCATATTACGGATTTCAAAAAGACGATCACAAACCGATATACATGCAAGTGTCATTTTCATAAAATAATACTAATACGGACTTACGGAGTACACTCAATCTAAGTGGAATCTGTTGAGTATAATTTACGCTTACTACCAATTATTGATGCGCACACAGCTTGTAGTACTACATACTCTTTTTTCAGATCTTACTTCCAAGCCAAGGCATTGAGTCACTTATCGCTTCTCCTAGGATCCTTTTTTTCTTTTTGCTAAAGTATCTGCTGTGTCCACCGCCCGATTTATTCCGAGCTAAGTGGCGGCGACTGGTGAGGGCTGGACTTGATAATCTTTGACGATGTTGGATTAACATGAATTACGATAGACTATAGAAATATATACAAGTATAATAATAGTTGTAGTACAATTGATTTTCCAACAAAACATTTCAAAGTCACATATGTTAGAGATAATGATATCAACTTTGATAGTTATGAGTGTAATAAGTTAAATTACAAGGAAAATACGATGAAAAATCGCTTATCTTTGAATTGATTATTTGGTGACACCTGATGGTGATTCTTGATAAGGTTCGTGTATGTACAAAGAAGCTAGCTACAAGGCCACTTCTATGAATAAGGGTTACCGCTACCGCATCTGAATTAGATTTGACGATGTTATTCCCCTTTTCAAAGTCCAGCTCATAAGTCATAACTCATAAGCCACATAATTATGCTATATTCAGCCAACTATGGCATGATCAAGAGTTAAGACAACAAAGATCGAGTCTCCAATGACTTCTCGACTATTCCTCTTGTATGAGCTATACTCCAAGGTTGCATTTAGAGCACTCTTCCGCATGAGCCTCCCTTCTATTGGTCGATCCAACCACAACTATCTGAACTTTGTACATACTCTAACTTTATCATGTTTCTATATAAAGATAAAAGAAAGTCATCTAATTATATGACAAAGTTAGACCTTGCAATAAAATTATTTTAAATGTCACTTCCATACAAATCAACGGGAAATTCGATGCTGGGACTTATTGTCCACAATATCTCTGTCTTAACTAGTAGACTAAGACATCTTCAGTATCAACCACAAATTTATGATACATAACTTAAGTGTTACCGTACAAATATCTCACTACAGTAAGAATTTCCTCTACATAATTCAACTTGAAATTCCTAAATGACGAACGTTAAGATGAACACTGTCAAAATTGTAATTATATTGAGTATAATTAACGCAATAACATTTCAAAATTATTTTCTCTTGTTGCTTTAGCGGGGCAAGATCAATAGACTACATATAGAATATCGACCGCGACATATATGGTGGGCATGGATTACGAGCGTGACATAAATAACCCATTTATATGTAGATCTAAATATCAAATCTCTAATGAAATATACTAGTAAGACCACATATATGTGAAGTGTGAACCAAAAATCATAGTAACTGTAGTAAGGTGTGGTACTACTTGTTTTGATACAACTGTATTGTTTGTATATATCAAAGGTGTTCATTAAAGTAGGGTACGATCTCCCGACATGAGGATACCCCAGCTAACAACGACAACTATAAACTAGATATTTTATTTCATAATTCTTCTGGTTTAAGATAACACTGTTTTTGTTCGTCTTAAGTTTAAAACGGGTTAAATACATTCATGAAAATAAGTAGGATAAAATCAAAATGCATTAAAGCAGATAAAAGATTTGTCATACATATTTATATGGGATGATATTTGATCCGTTTTAAACTACTTTCGTATTAAGCAAAAGTAGTATTTTATTTAGAGCTAAATCAAGGGTGAACCGGTGAACCCACTTTGTGAGTAGTGACCTAAATCTAAGGCTTAAAGAAATTGAAAAGTAGTGCATCGTATCATAGTAATCACATGTAGTGGTTGTTACTTGTAAAATTAGTAACCGTCGGTATTCATAACCCAAAAATAAAACGCCCCACAGTGTTTTTGCAAAGTACACTGTTTTTGCCGTTTGCTAAGTGATTCACCTTCGTATTATGATGTTTCACCTAAAATTCTACTTTAAAGGTTAGAGGTTTGGACTACTTTTATTGTTAATGAGTCACCGTAACGAGTATATCCGTTATAAGTTGTCAGCCTGTCACAAGCCTAGCACGAGTTAAGTATCTCTCATTTGCTGTTTGTCCATCGTAATTGGGAATTTGTGTTTCTAAGTGATAAACGCATATTACCGATGTAAGATGCTAAAAGATTACGACAAGACCAGCCCTTACGCGGCCAGTCCCCAGTGGGCCCACGTATTTACCGGGCCCGTTTTTCTTTAGTTCAGGCATGTCCACATATTTTAGCAGGCCTAGTATCTTTGGGTCCGTTACTCGTTTATATTTTTACGTTTCTTATCCAAACCCACTATTTTAACGGGTCAACCTACATTTGATCGACTCTGAATTTTTTCCATGGCATTCAACCCTTTTTCTCGCTAGAGCCCACCTCCTTACAGATGGTTGTAACTCATATTGATGGTGCTTCTAAAGGAAAATCAAGACCCTAGTTGTGGAGGAATATTATAGGAAATGCGTGCCCTTGTCACCGGCCTAAAACGAGCTAGATCCACGTGGATTCAAAAGTTCTTGGTACATATGGATAATTCATCTTGTGTAGGTTTTATTCGTCATGAACAATTATTAAGCAATATCTTCGTCCTCTCATTCGATGGTGCATCGAGCTCATCAAGCTAGAAGGATGGATGATAAAAAAAATGATCACGTTTTTCGCGAAGTAAACAGGAGAACAGATTGACCTTCTAATGTAGGGGTCAAATCCAACACTACTGTCACCTATTTTGATTATCCTCCTAATGGCATTCGTACTATTTTCCGTGAAGATTTACTTGGGGTCGCTATTTTATGTTTTTTTGGTGACAGACTCGAAGTCTATTTAGGCATGGACTCGAGTCAAGAATGCTCACAACATCTGCTTTTGGGGAGGCTTGAACCCAGGGTCTCTGGGAATTTCACCCAAATTTTAACCACTAGAGTTCATCCTTGCGGGCAAACCAAATTACATGAGCTATTTTATGTTTAGTTCCTACTTAATTAGTTTTTTTATCGGGGCTTAACCTCTCTTTAACACATAAAAAAATCCATTGGGAGTTAGTAACTGGTACCGGACATTTCGCTCGTTGAACCCCTTCCACTCGACCTTCTTTTTTAGCGGGATTGACAAGTAGTTTATTTTTTTCAAAAACAAAATATCACAAAGGCGGGCCAAGCCTGGCTCACCACGAGCTAACTATATATTTAATCAAACCAGTTAATAAAATTTCGTAATTATAATCTACACTAGTTTTAGCTCCGTGCAAAAATGCACGGGCTCGTTTTAATAATATTGTTATTTTAAATAGTTCTATTAATAATTCAAATATTTTTTTGATGATGAAATTTTAGGCTATATGCTATAACTGATTAAGATTTTTGTAATATCATTGACATTGAAAATATTTTTTTTTGACGTTATTGTTATTTTAATTTATTCTTATTGCTCTTTTAATTTAGTACTGTCATGAAAATTATACATGAAATTTCGATCATGTTTTTATTATTTTCTTTATTTTGTTACATTTTTATATCAATTAGTGTAATTTTGGTTAGTATTGAAGGGTTTAGTTACTCATAAACTAAATATTTAGTCATACTTAATCAAAATACTTTAATTAACATTTTAATTAACTTATTTATATGATCTTATGCATGCTTAATTATGCGGAAATAGGAGTGATTTAGAACCCTTACATACGGTCCAAATCTAGTGCTAGGATGATCTTCCAAATGCTCAACAAGAACACCTCCTCTAAGATGCACCAAGACAACCCTTTAATGAACCGAAACCTTGTAGTTGCTAGACTAGAAATCGGTTTCTCCTTAAACAATTCTAATCTCTCTAATTAGAATATCAATACTAATATTAACAACTTATTATTATTAGTATTATTATTATCTCACAATAATAAGATTTGAGGTTTTTATTTATTTTCTTACACTTAGAAAATTTCACAAGCATTAGGAATGAATTGAATTTGTGAGCATCTCACACATTTAAAGAGTGATGCTTGGGTTGAGGTGAGGCCGGGCATGGGAAGACACAAGGGAGACAAGTTCTCTAACCCATGCAACTTAAGGTGGCCTAGATAGTGTTTCCAAGACACATGCCTTTAAACATGATGATTAAGGTGTATTTAACACACAATAATCATCACCTACATCCACTTAGCCGCCCATTTTATCATAAAATGGATTCCATTTTACAACATTGTCAATCGTATAATTTGTATAAAAATGTGACATCTTATATGTCACAAGGTAATAGTATTATTTATTATAATATTGATTGTTAGTCATAAATCATCATTTAATAATTATGTATAAATCGACATGGGCAATATATTTTAATATATAATATATAAGTTAGGCGTTATAAATATAATCGTCTACGTATAATTTATTGTTTACGAAATAAATAAGAATTAGTACGTAATAATACGGGTCCCACCATAATTGAATTAAAAAAAAAAAAGATAAAATGATGGATTAATGACGTAGATTCACCAGAATTCATTAAATGTATCGCAAAAATATAGATAATATTGTAGTCTAATTATCACGCAGATAATGTGTATTTCTAATTATTTAAATTCATGATTTATATAAAAATGTTCGTAATGTTTCCGAATCTACGATTTTAGGCATTATTTGGAATACGTAGAATATTGGGCGGTTATAGTGCATGAAAATCATCAAATATTATGCGGGACTCACTTGAGTGAATTAAAAAAATAATAATAAATAAAGCTTGGATGAATAACGTGGCGCAACCACAGCTTGATAAATGATTCAGTATTTATATAGATAAGATTCTACTTCAAAAATTATAATCTTCTTTCGCAACTTGTTTCTATTAATATTAACTCATTTTTACCGAACAAGTCCAAACAATATAACTACTTATGTTAACAAAGTTCATTTCCCTTTAAGTTATCCTATTACAAGAACTTAACGGTTAAACATTCTTGGTGGTTAGACCATCTACAACTATGGATAAAAAGCTCGGACTCAAATTATCCACCTCAATTCTTTATCCCATTAATTTTCCATAAGAAAAGCAACCCACAACCATGGATAAAAAAAACTCTCCATTCATGGGACTCATAAATAATTACACCTCACTTTTCTAGATTTTTTTCCCATCTTTCCACTTCTCCGATTCTCTTCTAACCCCTTTCTCCTCTTCCTTTTTTTTTTAAGGAAATCTCCATTCAAATGGAGAAAACCCAACTTTCCATCTTCATCCTATTTTCTCTCCATGGTTGTATAAGCTATGGAGATTTTTTTTTTCTCCATTCACTCTACGGAGAGTTTTCTCTCCATGGATGCGGATGCTCTTAGTAGCGGAATGGGAGACTTCTCAGTTGTAGACCTAACAAATGGGCATTTTCGGTTTATTCGGGTAGGGTCGAGTCATGTTGAGTTTCGAGTCTGTTTTGATATATTGGTCGGGTTAAACGGGTCAACTTATTTTAGGCCATGTCATCTTGGACGTTTTCGGGTCAACGATAACGAGATAAAAACATATTTAGTAAATCATATAAAGCGTGCTTTTAAATTAGTTATTTCTTTTTTTTTTTTAATTAAAGTTGTGTTTTGTTCGATCATTTTCGGTTTAGGTGGTTTTGACTCAGGTCAGTTTCGGGTCAACATAATTCTGGTCATTTGGAGCTGGATAAGTCAATTCGAGATTCAGGTTATCGGGAGTTGTAGTTCGGGCCAATCTTTTCAGGTTTGTTCAGTTGAATCGGGTTAGTTTAGTCAAATTTATTCATGAATAGTTTTCATTTTTTCATGATGATCTTAACTCATAATGAAGACAAAATACACAAAAACAAACTTGTGTTGGTTTTTTAGACCAAATACACAACGTGACAAGTTATCAAAAATCACTACTACCAGTTTAAACTCTGAATTCAAGCCATCTAGCAATAACGCGGGTATTATTATATCGTTTAGTGGATTTTGAAAATTAGATATTATCCTCTAAATAACAAGTTGAAAAAGCACTAAAATAATACATATTACTCTTAATACGTATATTTCCAATAATTTAGAGGTTGACTAATTAATAATCATAATTAAAAATGATAATGCAACCAAGTGGTGGGAGTGATCGAAAAACAGAGATAAAGACATGAAAATAAGCGGCCTAAAAGGTGGTGATGAGAGCACGATAAGGTGTTAAACACCAGACGTGAGAAGGTCTTGATCATAGATTCATAGTTGACAAGTCTTTGTGAGTTGCACCCTTATAATCACTCATTTTTTTGGATTATTTGGATTCCCTTTCACCATCATGCTCCTTCCTAAAATGACAATCTAGCCACTCACATTCTTAGTATTTCGTGATTGAGTTGTTGGACGAATTTTTGTGTTTATTGTTCAACTAATCACCTAAGTCATCAATCTATTTAGCCAACGTTAATTATTGCTAACAAGTTGCTTCTCTCCAACCAAATTAATACTACATGGTTTTTAACTTTTATCCATATGGACAAGTAGCTTAGCTATGTAGAGGTGCCTAGCTTATTCTAAACCTGTGACTAGGGCTAATAGTTCCACCTTTTTATAATAGACGTGCAAATTCAATAAAAACATGTCGTTTCGTCATGAAAAATTTCACCATTACCTTTATCTAACAGTTACAAACAGAAGTTATGGATGATGATGTTGGGGTAAAATAATATATAATATAAACCTATTAGAGTTATGGACAAGAAATAAAAAGAAAACAAATGGAGAGCATCCTTACTTGTACAAATGAGGTCATATGACACTAGGAACATGCTTAGATTAGCCTTAAGAGTAGACTAACTCACATTGACCCATGCTTCCACACACTATACGGATCATGCTGGACAACGCATGAGATGTATCCAAAGTGGTCGAAAAAGTCAACCGCTTCCGGCCCTGATCAGACGTAGAGACAAGGAAACGTGGACATGCCTAAGGCCTCGAGACCTTATGTAAACCTAACAAATAACTAGTGCAAAATAAAGAGTTTCCCATATCGAAAACTTGACAAATCGAGTCAATAAGTTGGTTTTAGGTCAGGCCAATTCGGGTTTGGTCATTTCGGGTTAGTTCGGGTCATTTCAAATAACTGAAATATTTTGGGATTATTGATCAGGTCTGCTTCAGGTTAAGCAGGTTGAGTTCTTTCGGGGCTGGTCAATGATTACGAAAAAAATGCATTTCAAGTCTTTTAGGGTCAACTTAAGTCATACTTTGTCGGGTCATTTACGGGTTAAGTGGTTTCAGGTCAGGTCTGTTACAGGTCCATGAATGCTCGGGTCATTTCGGGTCGAGTCGAGTCAATTCGAGCTTTGAGTGTCATTTAGGTGCGAGAGTTTGGGTTGATTTCGGTCTTGGGACAACCTTTTCGGATCAGGTCAGTCGGGTTGGGTTGCTTTTGCCAAGATTGTCGCCTACTAATACCCTCAAATGTCCTCTGTTGCTTTTCAAATATTGTGTGGCTGATTTGACTCGAGAACCCGTTCTTATTATTTAAAGACATGATTATTCCGGGATCCTGAAATCACATAAATCGTGTATTATACACGGCGGTTTATAAACCCAACAGTCCTTACTCGGTCGAGTTAACTCCACTTGGTGGAGTTGACTCCACACGGTCGAGTTCTATGTACTCGGTTGAGCTACTCTTCGTCAGAGAGCCTAAGATCAAGGAAGACCAAGACACCTTAATTACCAAGTGTCTTAACAAAACAATCACAACTCACGCGGCAATATCACAAACCATTTATGCTAACATATCACAAAATTCAAATCCGGCCTTAAGGCTGGTTACAATGCACAAATAAAAGTCAATCTAACTACGAAAATCCAAAGTTTCAACCAACGAAAACAAAACTACCAATAAACATCAAACATTAGCGTCCTCATAGGCATCAACATCCATGTCATCCTCTTCTCAAGTGTCTTAATTGCTTGCTCCGAAAAGATGTCTCAACTACTGCAGACCTCTCATTCACCGCCCTTGATCATCCATCTAACTACCGTAGTTGGCATCCATTGTCATGCGAGGTAGCCACACTCATAGCTAAATGGGTCTCCCCACGTAGCATAGACGACCCCGTCACTATAGAACACCTTATCGTCACTGCCTATTTCTACTACACCACATTGGTTATGTTAACTCAGTTCCGTTGCCCTAAAGGTGTCCATCTCATGCATATTCCGCAACACTAAGATAGATGACAACCTCTCAGCAAACTCGTGCGCCTGCATCCGCAGATCCTAAAATGTAGGGTAAGTCGGGTACTGTTATTAGTACTGGGTGTACCACGGCTGATCGTGGGAGGTCCCACTCACTTCCTCTTTATAGCTCCTCACCCTCGTTCCTAACGAGATGGAGGGACAACCTTGTGTTGACGAGCGTCTAACACTGGATCAATTAGGTCCATAAGGATCGGTGGCGGTATAAAATAGTATTGATGCTGAGTCGCCTGACCCTCACCCTCTCTCCCCACCTCGGTAAGGTGGTCAATCACCAGTAGGTACACCTCCTCCGACAGCTTCATCCAACGCGGTCCTCTCACCTTGAAAGCTAATGACCCATCATCGAGCACCCTCAGCAACTTATGATGCAAGATGTACTCATTGTCTAGCATTGATAGTCCCTCTATCATGGCGGAGGCGAGATCTTCTGGTGCAACAAAGTCGGTCAGCTTTTGAGCCAACTGAGTCACAATCGATCCACAACACACATGGCGGGTGGTGGATTGAGCAACAGGGCAAGGCTCGAGCACAACGTTCCCGTACGACTGTAGTACCATCTCTCATCTCGGCTAAGGTTAAGGTGGGATCAAGGAGCATGACCTCATGTAAGTTTAGCTTGTTAGCGCCACTCAGAGGAAAAAGGAAACATCTCATCATCCTCAGGAAAATAGGATGAACATGGCAGGTTAAGTTCGGTTAACCCTGTTGGGTTTTATTAGTTGCTCATAAACTAATTTTAGTCATACTAAACAACCTTGTGATTAACATTTTAATATACATGTTAAAACGATCTTATGCATGCTAAAAATGCGGAAATGAGGAGATATTTAACCCTTACACACGGTCCAAGTGAATGGCAAGGATGATCCTCCAAGTACCCAAAATAGAATACCTCCTTTGGATGCACCAAGACAACCCCTCAAATAAACCGAAGCCTTGTATTTGCTAGACTAGAAATCGGTTTCTTCCTTAAATAATTCTAATCACTCTTATTAGAATGTCAATACAATACTACTATTAGTATGTTAATATTATCTTATAATATGTATTTTAGAGGTTGAATAAACACTCCTTGCTTGGTGATTTTTCGGCTAGGGCAAGAAGAGAGAAAGAATGAATGTGATATATCATATATATATATATCCTAAGCATGCTCTTTAACTTAAGATAATCTAATTAACTTAAGCATGCAATATTGGGTGAAGGGGAGCCGGTTATGGGGAGTGTCAAGGAGGGAACAACTTGTATTCTCAAGACACTAGGGTGGTTACTCGGTTAGTGTTCTCTAGGTGGTGCTTTAAACACAATGATTATAGTGTATTAAACACACTAATCATCCACTAACTATCCTAACCAAACCGGCACCCATAATCCATAAAATGGATTTCATTTTACAACTTTGTAATAATGTACAATTTTTACAAAGTGTGACATCTTATATGTCTTTAAGATATAAAATGCTTTAGTACATCTAAAACATATAAATATTTATCATATAAATATTTTACATAATTAAATAAATCACATTTATTTAATTAATAAGTAATTCGAAATTATTAATGTAAAATGATCATTTATCGTCAATACGATTTACAACCTTTGTATTATTTCAACCCAATTCATTCTAATAACGATATGATAAATATCGTTTAATGTTTAACAATTGACACGTTTCAATTTTAAACAAAAATCTTACATTAAGATTTAACCTCTAATTTCTCGATATACGAGTTTAAGGAATATGATCAAATCGTATCAATATACATTTGATCACTTTATCAATTAAGGGAATTGTCCTAAAGGTGTGACCTAAAGGGATCAACTGACCACCACCGTCATACGACAGTAATGTCAAACTCTAGCTAGCCAATCATTACCGATTAATGTTGGTCAGTTGACTAATATAAATCGTATCATCCCTTGCGCATTCTTGTTATGAGATTTAATTACGTGATCGCACTATTGTTGAGGACACATTTCCCAACAATCTCCCACTTGTCCTCGACAAGTGTGCGTCACCAATTCTCTTGTCCTATTACAATCTCCCATTCAATGCAAGATGTCTCTCTCTGGTCGTTCTTGCATTTGATCATATCATGAGTGGTTTCCTCGATCTGGAGAATAACTGTTTGACCGGAATTATCTACCATAGATACCTTCCGAGCGTGGCCACGCATTTCCAGTTAACTTCTCCTCGAGTGGCCTTGAGATTTGAACAACCCTGACAAGGGGTGGACAATTTCTATCGCACTACTTCCTTCAACTAGTCACAGTTAGTCACAACCCAAAACAATCCCATTTGACTCCAGTTACGAAAAGTCGTAGAGAATGAATCAAAGTTATGCCAGAACTGTACCATCTTGGGAGAGCAGTCTTTAGTCTAAGAATTGACTCACAAGAATACTATAGCAGCTCTCGCTACGACCCGGCTATAAAATTTCCAGAACTCTATAAGCGGTCACATTGCCTGACAGAGTGTCTCTTACAGTCTGCCTATGTGATCGACTAGTCATCACATATGACTCTATGGCACTTGAACTTGCCATCAATCGCCTCACACTCTAGTCGCTTTGAGACGTCACCTCATGTAAGCGGCTAGGGGCCATACTAAGTCAATCCAGTTCACTTATGGGGTTCAAAATTGTCTCTTACAACCCATTTGGATTCTGACAAAGTATCTTTTACTTTGAGTTAATTATAACTCAAATGATGTTGTCATGCAACAATAGTCAATACTATTACATTGCATTTGATGCACAATCATCTATTTGTATTAGTGTTTTGCGAATAAACCTTTTATTCATGATTGCAAAACTTACAAATTTTTGTCTCCTTCATTCTCATATTATCTCGTATAATATGATCCTATTTGAGTACATATCTAAAACTCTTTCTAGATTTTGAGTTTCCTTTCCGGAGGAAAGCTCCCACTGTTATCTTATAACTTGTGACGTATCGATATACAGTCACTTATGTACTGAAAACTTTATTGTAGTCTATTTATGATTTCATCATTCTAATAATTTTCACTCATCTTGGCTATTTGATAATGGTTTCATTCATCATTATGAATAATGTATCCAACCATTCTAACTTCTAGTGGGCGACCTTTTATTATCCATATAATAAACCTTCCCGTAAAGCTCCATCATCTTATGATATAAGGTATTTGATCATCTAGAATTGAAAACCTCTTATTCTTTACACCTTAAAGAATCACCCATTCTCTCTAAATGGTAGGCTTAATTCTTTTAATGAAAATTGCTCCCACTAAAATCAATATCTCTCGATATCTTAAATGAACCTTTCATTTCTCGCATGTTAAACTATTACTTGAATCTTTATCACTATCACTATCCCTATAGTGATCTGTTTCCATTCAATCAATCATTACCTTCTTATCATGTCTTCGTTACCTCAAGACGAAAATGACATGATAATTTCTTTATAACTACATTGAGAGGATTGAGATGATTTCTTCTCTTTTATCTTATAAATCTAGAAAAATCATTTATTTAAGGAACCGTTTTCCTTCTGATTTCATACGGGGTTTCATGTTTCCTCATACGGGGTTTCATGTTTCCTCTCTATGGAACAATGAACACAAAGAACCTTTCTTCGAGTGTCCTCCCGTAGTTTCTTCAGTGTCGTCTCGTAGTTTCTTCAAATCACTTAGGGCTCTTCTTAAGACTCCCAAGTAAGAATCTTCTCTAAGATCTTTCCTTTATTTTCATCATGAATCTTCTCTAAGATCCTTCCTTTATTTTCATCATTGGTTTGCGAGCGAAATATTTTCTCCCACTCTATCCTTCTAACAATAACCTTTATTCGTTTAAGGATAGCTATTTCGATTAACCAATGTATCTGAATGTTTGAAGTTTGATAGGTGTGATGAATACATTCTCATTTTCACTTAAAATGAAAATCTTATAATGAACTGATATAGTCTCATTTTGATTGAATTTATCTCATGGGGTGTAGTTCTCCGTTTTAATCAACTCTTTGATTATATTATATTGATCGTATCAATAGTTTGTTGCGTGATAAAATCACTATTATTCATGTTTAAACAAGGTATGCAATTTATTTGAGAAATCAAAACATTGATTAAGAACAAAAGTAGTGACTCGGGTTGAAAACCAAGTCACCAATATCTAAAACTACAACCATTGTTTTAGGATTTTAATCCTTGTCTTACAAGAAAATAAATTGTTTCATAAATAAATGCAAAATATGAAAGAAGACGATATGAAAATTAGAGGCTAGCTCTTCAAGTCTTCGATCATTTGGATGCTACCATAGCCATCCAAGAAAGGAACCTCAAGCTTCCTTCTCCTTGCCCTTATCGTTATTAGGAGGCGCCCCTTTAAAACATTTAAAAAGGGTAAACATCAACACATTTGTATCACTATACATAAGTTGATAAATGACATGAATCATAAACGAGAATTATTACCTACGGCGGTTGCCTTCCCATTTTTGAGATCGCTTAAGTACCTGGGGCAATTTCTCTTCCAATGACCGATCCTCGTGCAATAAAGGCACTTGTCTTGCTCTTTAGAAGACGAGGTGGAAGCGCCTTTCGAAAAGGTCTTTTCTTTGGTCGCCTTGGGCTTGAACGTTTTCTTGCCCTTGCCTTTAGAGGCATTCCTCTTGAAGCTCGTTTTCCCTTTCTTTTCGATGTTCAAAACATCTTTGGTGGAACTTTCATGAAGTCCCATGTCCCTTTCGGCTTGGACGAGCATCTTATGCAACTCTTCCAACGTGGTCTCTTGGTTTCGCATATTGAAATTCACCCGGAATTGAGCATACGCCTTAACCTTATTGAGCGAGTGAAGAACTCGGTCAATAATTAGAGAGTCGGGAACATCAACATCTTGAGCTTTTAGAGTCTCCGCGAGCTCAACAAGTTTGAGCACATGAGGGCTTATCTTTTGCCCTTCCTTGAATGTAATGTCAAAGAAGGCGGAAGCCGCCTCATATTGAATCACCCTTGGAGTTTGCGAAAACATGGTCGCAAGCTTGGTGTAGATTTCATACGATGTGGTCAACTTAATCATACTCCTTTGGAGATCCGGCTCCATGGAGAAGATGAGCACATTTTTAAGAGCGGAGGACTCTTTCATGTAGGCTTCATAGGCCTCACGAGTTCCGACCGCGGAACGAGCGGTTGGAGCGGGAGGAGCGGCTTCGGATAGGTAACGACTCTTATCGTCACCTTGAGCGGCCAAAAGTAATTGCGCATCCCAATCCTTAAAGTTTGAACCATGCTTATCGAGTTTGCAACGATCCATAAAGGATCGAAGCCATGATACGTTAGTGAGAGGTGGAGCGTTGGTTGCCATAGTCGATGTTGAAAATTAAACTACAATAATAAAAGGAAAAACAACATCATTTTAAAATCATAATTTAAACTATAACTTTCAACAAGTTTAGTTATATATTTACTTAATGATCTCTTACCCAATTAAGTAAACAATCCCGAGACCCAAACCCATACTAATCCGGGCACGGTGTAGCCGATTCAACCCGTATCGGTATAATTTGGTGGATTAACTCTTTAATCGGTTCTACTCTTAGAACTCTCGGTCGACAATTTTCTTAAAATTATCTTTTGCCCGAACTTATTGCAACTACGGTTACGAATACTTTCGTTGAGATCAACCAAATTTCAAGGTGTAATCTTATTACCCCACTTACCCAACGTGACAATTTTAGTACCCCGGTGTAGCCGAGCCTACGTTCTTGTGAAGAAGGGATTCATGGGTCCGTACTTTTTGGTAAGGCTAAGTCTCAATATTTATATGTAAGAGATCTAGTCAAATTATTATCTATCTCCGTTTAAGTGAACTAAGTCGGTGAATTATCGATAAAATAAAAGACTAGGTCGACTAGGTCGAAACATGCATGATACGATGTATGACGATTTGGCTATGCATGCAAACATATAAAAAGCAAAAATAAAAGCATAAATAAACCCTGGTATGGCCTTTCCTAAAAAAGAAATAACAAAGTACAAATTCGGAAACCAACTCCTTTGGTCCCATGAACTTCACGCGGCACGCACTTCGAGGTAAACACCGTCTTGTTCGGAACTCCTTTCCGAATGGCACCGTCTTCAAGGAACTCCGGATTTAACAAATATTACAACTTTTCTAGTCTACTTTATACATTATAAAATAGAAATAAATTACAATTGGGTGATACGAGATCACAAAATTACAACCCAATCGGTAACCCCTTACATTACGGGAAATACCGACTTAAAACTAAGGCCATACTAAGTAAATTACATAATTCCCAAAATTACGTAAAAATAAATCATGACATTCATAATATAAAATATGCAATGCTTATATAAATATGAATTAACATGCAAACCCTAAGCCAAATCGTCCTATTTAAAACACTTATTTAAATAGTTATCGTAAACCTTGGTTTATGGAATCGCGTGTTTTAACGGTTAACAACACTATGCATTAAATGAAACGGTTTTCATCCTTAAGTTAATCATCCTAACTCTTATAGGTTTCAAAATTTAGTCTTACTCAAACTTTGAACATGACTTAACTTAATATATATCAATATTGATCGGTATTACTCGGTTTTTCGGGAAAAATAATATAAAATTCAAAAGAGTCATAAAAATTTCGAAAATTCAAAATTCAAATTTTGAAAATTCCAGAATGTTCTTAAAATTTTCAGAAAGTTAAAATATTAGTATATATACGGTTTTAACATTATTTCGAAAATAACACGTAAAACGAGCAATTTAAGTCGAAAAATTCAATAATTAACTTCATAAATGCAAATTAAATACTAATAATATTTTTATACCTTCCAAAACAGTTTAAGAACACAAAATGGACATAAAATTAAATGGCACATTGCCCTATAGCCGAAATTTTAAATGCATGACTCTTTTTATTTAATTTTAAATGTAACTTTTTAACAAATTAAAATTAAATCAAATCTGAAACTTTTGGCTCCCAAGAATATTTTCATGATGAACATATCACATATGACTAATATGGGTTACTTTTTCGGCCATTTTTAACAACATTTGCAAATTTTAACGATTTACGTCATATATCGTACGATTGTAACCTTTAAAATTATTTCTCAAGCATAAAATAAGATAAAATTCTCGAAAATTTTATACATGCTGGAAATAATATAAATGACATCGTGTAAAATTTTTATGGCCAAATTCCAACTTAAACTATTAAAGTCGAAATTATGTCACTAATTACCCGATTTTTACATTAAAAGTCTATAATATTGCAATATTTGAGATAAATTTCTGGAAAATTCAACATAAATTTTAAATATTGCATGTGACATCCTCATAAATTTTTATAGTCAAATTCATAATATAACTATTTTAACCCAATTTTATTCATCTTATTGCATTTTAACACTTAAAATTCATATCACACGATTTATAAGTCCATAATTTACGAAAATTCATATTCATATTATAGAAAATACATGTGATAACATACTGAAAAATCTCGGCCAGAAGCTAATTTTAACTATTTTTCCCAAAAATAAACATTTTTAACCATTAAAACATATTAAAACCGAGATTTAATATACCAATAATCAATATTCATGCAAAAATTATTCCAATTATTCTAAAACATTTTAGAAAACAGTAGGTATTCATGCTAAATTAATTTCGTGCATATCATATATTAAACGAAAATTTCAAGTTTTATTTTGTTATCACTATAACTCCGTAAAAACGTAAACGGAAAGCATGCAAACAACCTATCGCTCTGATACCAATTGTTGGGTTTTATTAGTTGCTCATAAACTAATTTTAGTCATACTAAACAACCTTGTGATTAACATTTTAATATACATGTTAAAACGATCTTATGCATGCTAAAAATGCGGAAATGAGGAGATATTGAACCCTTACACACGGTCCAAGTGAATGGCAAGGATGATCCTCCAAGTACCCAAAATAGAATACCTCCTTTGGATGCACCAAGACAACCCCTCAAATAAACCGAAGCCTTGTATTTGCTAGACTAGAAATCGGTTTCTTCCTTAAATAATTCTAATCACTCTTATTAGAATGTCAATACAATACTACTATTAGTATGTTAATATTATCTTATAATATGTATTTTAGAGGTTGAATAAACACTCCTTGCTTGGTGATTTTTCGGCTAGGGCAAGAAGAGAGAAAGAATGAATGTGATATATCATATATATATATATATCCTAAGCATGCTCTTTAACTTAAGATAATCTAATTAACTTAAGCATGCAATATTGGGTGAAGGGGAGCCGGTTATGGGGAGTGTCAAGGAGGGAACAACTTGTATTCTCAAGACACTAGGGTGGTTACTCGGTTAGTGTTCTCTAGGTGGTGCTTTAAACACAATGATTATAGTGTATTAAACACACTAATCATCCACTAACTATCCTAACCAAACCGGCACCCATAATCCATAAAATGGATTTCATTTTACAACTTTGTAATAATGTACAATTTTTACAAAGTGTGACATCTTATATGTCTTTAAGATATAAAATGCTTTAGTACATCTAAAACATATAAATATTTATCATATAAATATTTTACATAATTAAATAAATCACATTTATTTAATTAATAAGTAATTCGAAATTATTAATGTAAAATGATCATTTATCGTCAATACGATTTACAACCTTTGTATTATTTCAACCCAATTCATTCTAATAACGATATGATAAATATCGTTTAATGTTTAACAATTGACACGTTTCAATTTTAAACAAAAATCTTACATTAAGATTTAACCTCTAATTTCTCGATATACGAGTTTAAGGAATATGATCAAATCGTATCAATATACATTTGATCACTTTATCAATTAAGGGAATTGTCCTAAAGGTGTGACCTAAAGGGATCAACTGACCACCACCGTCATACGACAGTAATGTCAAACTCTAGCTAGCCAATCATTACCGATTAATGTTGGTCAGTTGACTAATATAAATCGTATCATCCCTTGCGCATTCTTGTTATGAGATTTAATTACGTGATCGCACTATTGTTGAGGACACATTTCCCAACAATCTCCCACTTGTCCTCGACAAGTGTGCGTCACCAATTCTCTTGTCCTATTACAATCTCCCATTCAATGCAAGATGTCTCTCTCTGGTCGTTCTTGCATTTGATCATATCATGAGTGGTTTCCTCGATCTGGAGAATAACTGTTTGACCGGAATTATCTACCATAGATACCTTCCGAGCGTGGCCACGCATTTCCAGTTAACTTCTCCTCGAGTGGCCTTGAGATTTGAACAACCCTGACAAGGGGTGGACAATTTCTATCGCACTACTTCCTTCAACTAGTCACAGTTAGTCACAACCCAAAACAATCCCATTTGACTCCAGTTACGAAAAGTCGTAGAGAATGAATCAAAGTTATGCCAGAACTGTACCATCTTGGGAGAGCAGTCTTTAGTCTAAGAATTGACTCACAAGAATACTATAGCAGCTCTCGCTACGACCCGGCTATAAAATTTCCAGAACTCTATAAGCGGTCACATTGCCTGACAGAGTGTCTCTTACAGTCTGCCTATGTGATCGACTAGTCATCACATATGACTCTATGGCACTTGAACTTGCCATCAATCGCCTCACACTCTAGTCGCTTTGAGACGTCACCTCATGTAAGCGGCTAGGGGCCATACTAAGTCAATCCAGTTCACTTATGGGGTTCAAAATTGTCTCTTACAACCCATTTGGATTCTGACAAAGTATCTTTTACTTTGAGTTAATTATAACTCAAATGATGTTGTCATGCAACAATAGTCAATACTATTACATTGCATTTGATGCACAATCATCTATTTGTATTAGTGTTTTGCGAATAAACCTTTTATTCATGATTGCAAAACTTACAAATTTTTGTCTCCTTCATTCTCATATTATCTCGTATAATATGATCCTATTTGAGTACATATCTAAAACTCTTTCTAGATTTTGAGTTTCCTTTCCGGAGGAAAGCTCCCACTGTTATCTTATAACTTGTGACGTATCGATATACAGTCACTTATGTACTGAAAACTTTATTGTAGTCTATTTATGATTTCATCATTCTAATAATTTTCACTCATCTTGGCTATTTGATAATGGTTTCATTCATCATTATGAATAATGTATCCAACCATTCTAACTTCTAGTGGGCGACCTTTTATTATCCATATAATAAACCTTCCCGTAAAGCTCCATCATCTTATGATATAAGGTATTTGATCATCTAGAATTGAAAACCTCTTATTCTTTACACCTTAAAGAATCACCCATTCTCTCTAAATGGTAGGCTTAATTCTTTTAATGAAAATTGCTCCCACTAAAATCAATATCTCTCGATATCTTAAATGAACCTTTCATTTCTCGCATGTTAAACTATTACTTGAATCTTTATCACTATCACTATCCCTATAGTGATCTGTTTCCATTCAATCAATCATTACCTTCTTATCATGTCTTCGTTACCTCAAGACGAAAATGACATGATAATTTCTTTATAACTACATTGAGAGGATTGAGATGATTTCTTCTCTTTTATCTTATAAATCTAGAAAAATCATTTATTTAAGGAACCGTTTTCCTTCTGATTTCATACGGGGTTTCATGTTTCCTCATACGGGGTTTCATGTTTCCTCTCTATGGAACAATGAACACAAAGAACCTTTCTTCGAGTGTCCTCCCGTAGTTTCTTCAGTGTCGTCTCGTAGTTTCTTCAAATCACTTAGGGCTCTTCTTAAGACTCCCAAGTAAGAATCTTCTCTAAGATCTTTCCTTTATTTTCATCATGAATCTTCTCTAAGATCCTTCCTTTATTTTCATCATTGGTTTGCGAGCGAAATATTTTCTCCCACTCTATCCTTCTAACAATAACCTTTATTCGTTTAAGAATAGCTATTTCGATTAACCAATGTATCTGAATGTTTGAAGTTTGATAGGTGTGATGAATACATTCTCATTTTCACTTAAAATGAAAATCTTATAATGAACTGATATAGTCTCATTTTGATTGAATTTATCTCATGGGGTGTAGTTCTCTGTTTTAATCAACTCTTTGATTATATTATATTGATCGTATCAATAGTTTGTTGCGTGATAAAATCACTATTATTCATGTTTAAACAAGGTATGCAATTTATTTGAGAAATCAAAACATTGATTAAGAACAAAAGTAGTGACTCGGGTTGAAAACCAAGTCACCAATATCTAAAACTACAACCATTGTTTTAGGATTTTAATCCTTGTCTTACAAGAAAATAAATTGTTTCATAAATAAATGCAAAATATGAAAGAAGACGATATGAAAATTAGAGGCTAGCTCTTCAAGTCTTCGATCATTTGGATGCTACCATAGCCATCCAAGAAAGGAACCTCAAGCTTCCTTCTCCTTGCCCTTATCGTTATTAGGAGGCGCCCCTTTAAAACATTTAAAAAGGGTAAACATCAACACATTTGTATCACTATACATAAGTTGATAAATGACATGAATCATAAACGAGAATTATTACCTACGGCGGTTGCCTTCCCATTTTTGAGATCGCTTAAGTACCTGGGGCAATTTCTCTTCCAATGACCGATCCTCGTGCAATAAAGGCACTTGTCTTGCTCTTTAGAAGACGAGGTGGAAGCGCCTTTCGAAAAGGTCTTTTCTTTGGTCGCCTTGGGCTTGAACGTTTTCTTGCCCTTGCCTTTAGAGGCATTCTTCTTGAAGCTCGTTTTCCCTTTCTTTTCGATGTTCAAAACATCTTTGGTGGAACTTTCATGAAGTCCCATGTCCCTTTCGGCTTGGACGAGCATCTTATGCAACTCTTCCAACGTGGTCTCTTGGTTTCGCATATTGAAATTCACCCGGAATTGAGCATACGCCTTAACCTTATTGAGCGAGTGAAGAACTCGGTCAATAATTAGAGAGTCGGGAACATCAACATCTTGAGCTTTTAGAGTCTCCGCGAGCTCAACAAGTTTGAGCACATGAGGGCTTATCTTTTGCCCTTCCTTGAATGTAATGTCAAAGAAGGCGGAAGCCGCCTCATATTGAATCACCCTTGGAGTTTGCGAAAACATGGTCGCAAGCTTGGTGTAGATTTCATACGATGTGGTCAACTTAATCATACTCCTTTGGAGATCCGGCTCCATGGAGAAGATGAGCACATTTTTAAGAGCGGAGGACTCTTTCATGTAGGCTTCATAGGCCTCACGAGTTCCGACCGCGGAACGAGCGGTTGGAGCGGGAGGAGCGGCTTCGGATAGGTAACGACTCTTATCGTCACCTTGAGCGGCCAAAAGTAATTGCGCATCCCAATCCTTAAAGTTTGAACCATGCTTATCGAGTTTGCAACGATCCATAAAGGATCGAAGCCATGATACGTTAGTGAGAGGTGGAGCGTTGGTTGCCATAGTCGATGTTGAAAATTAAACTACAATAATAAAAGGAAAAACAACATCATTTTAAAATCATAATTTAAACTATAACTTTCAACAAGTTTAGTTATATATTTACTTAATGATCTCTTACCCAATTAAGTAAACAATCCCGAGACCCAAACCCATACTAATCCGGGCACGGTGTAGCCGATTCAACCCGTATCGGTATAATTTGGTGGATTAACTCTTTAATCGGTTCTACTCTTAGAACTCTCGGTCGACAATTTTCTTAAAATTATCTTTTGCCCGAACTTATTGCAACTACGGTTACGAATACTTTCGTTGAGATCAACCAAATTTCAAGGTGTAATCTTATTACCCCACTTACCCAACGTGACAATTTTAGTACCCCGGTGTAGCCGAGCCTACGTTCTTGTGAAGAAGGGATTCATGGGTCCGTACTTTTTGGTAAGGCTAAGTCTCAATATTTATATGTAAGAGATCTAGTCAAATTATTATCTATCTCCGTTTAAGTGAACTAAGTCGGTGAATTATCGATAAAATAAAAGACTAGGTCGACTAGGTCGAAACATGCATGATACGATGTATGACGATTTGGCTATGCATGCAAACATATAAAAAGCAAAAATAAAAGCATAAATAAACCCTGGTATGGCCTTTCCTAAAAAAGAAATAACAAAGTACAAATTCGGAAACCAACTCCTTTGGTCCCATGAACTTCACGCGGCACGCACTTCGAGGTAAACACCGTCTTGTTCGGAACTCCTTTCCGAATGGCACCGTCTTCAAGGAACTCCGGATTTAACAAATATTACAACTTTTCTAGTCTACTTTATACATTATAAAATAGAAATAAATTACAATTGGGTGATACGAGATCACAAAATTACAACCCAATCGGTAACCCCTTACATTACGGGAAATACCGACTTAAAACTAAGGCCATACTAAGTAAATTACATAATTCCCAAAATTACGTAAAAATAAATCATGACATTCATAATATAAAATATGCAATGCTTATATAAATATGAATTAACATGCAAACCCTAAGCCAAATCGTCCTATTTAAAACACTTATTTAAATAGTTATCGTAAACCTTGGTTTATGGAATCGCGTGTTTTAACGGTTAACAACACTATGCATTAAATGAAACGGTTTTCATCCTTAAGTTAATCATCCTAACTCTTATAGGTTTCAAAATTTAGTCTTACTCAAACTTTGAACATGACTTAACTTAATATATATCAATATTGATCGGTATTACTCGGTTTTTCGGGAAAAATAATATAAAATTCAAAAGAGTCATAAAAATTTCGAAAATTCAAAATTCAAATTTTGAAAATTCCAGAATGTTCTTAAAATTTTCAGAAAGTTAAAATATTAGTATATATACGGTTTTAACATTATTTCGAAAATAACACGTAAAACGAGCAATTTAAGTCGAAAAATTCAATAATTAACTTCATAAATGCAAATTAAATACTAATAATATTTTTATACCTTCCAAAACAGTTTAAGAACACAAAATGGACATAAAATTAAATGGCACATTGCCCTATAGCCGAAATTTTAAATGCATGACTCTTTTTATTTAATTTTAAATGTAACTTTTTAACAAATTAAAATTAAATCAAATCTGAAACTTTTGGCTCCCAAGAATATTTTCATGATGAACATATCACATATGACTAATATGGGTTACTTTTTCGGCCATTTTTAACAACATTTGCAAATTTTAACGATTTACGTCATATATCGTACGATTGTAACCTTTAAAATTATTTCTCAAGCATAAAATAAGATAAAATTCTCGAAAATTTTATACATGCTGGAAATAATATAAATGACATCGTGTAAAATTTTTATGGCCAAATTCCAACTTAAACTATTAAAGTCGAAATTATGTCACTAATTACCCGATTTTTACATTAAAAGTCTATAATATTGCAATATTTGAGATAAATTTCTGGAAAATTCAACATAAATTTTAAATATTGCATGTGACATCCTCATAAATTTTTATAGTCAAATTCATAATATAACTATTTTAACCCAATTTTATTCATCTTATTGCATTTTAACACTTAAAATTCATATCACACGATTTATAAGTCCATAATTTACGAAAATTCATATTCATATTATAGAAAATACATGTGATAACATACTGAAAAATCTCGGCCAGAAGCTAATTTTAACTATTTTTCCCAAAAATAAACATTTTTAACCATTAAAACATATTAAAACCGAGATTTAATATACCAATAATCAATATTCATGCAAAAATTATTCCAATTATTCTAAAACATTTTAGAAAACAGTAGGTATTCATGCTAAATTAATTTCGTGCATATCATATATTAAACGAAAATTTCAAGTTTTATTTTGTTATCACTATAACTCCGTAAAAACGTAAACGGAAAGCATGCAAACAACCTATCGCTCTGATACCAATTGTTGGGTTTTATTAGTTGCTCATAAACTAATTTTAGTCATACTAAACAACCTTGTGATTAACATTTTAATATACATGTTAAAACGATCTTATGCATGCTAAAAATGCGGAAATGAGGAGATATTGAACCCTTACACACGGTCCAAGTGAATGGCAAGGATGATCCTCCAAGTACCCAAAATAGAATACCTCCTTTGGATGCACCAAGACCCTCAAATAAACCGAAGCCTTGTATTTGCTAGACTAGAAATCGGTTTCTTCCTTAAATAATTCTAATCACTCTTGTTAGAATGTCAATACAATACTACTATTAGTATGTTAATATTATCTTATAATATGTATTTTAGAGGTTGAATAAACACTCCTTGCTTGGTGATTTTTCGGCTAGGGCAAGAAGAGAGAAAGAATGAATGTGATATATCATATATATATATATCCTAAGCATGCTCTTTAACTTAAGATAATCTAATTAACTTAAGCATGCAATATTGGGTGAAGGGGAGCCGGTTATGGGGAGTGTCAAGGAGGGAACAACTTGTATTCTCAAGACACTAGGGTGGTTACTCGGTTAGTGTTCTCTAGGTGGTGCTTTAAACACAATGATTATAGTGTATTAAACACACTAATCATCCACTAACTATCCTAACCAAACCGGCACCCATAATCCATAAAATGGATTTCATTTTACAACTTTGTAATAATGTACAATTTTTACAAAGTGTGACATCTTATATGTCTTTAAGATATAAAATGCTTTAGTACATCTAAAACATATAAATATTTATCATATAAATATTTTACATAATTAAATAAATCACATTTATTTAATTAATAAGTAATTCGAAATTATTAATGTAAAATGATCATTTATCGTCAATACGATTTACAACCTTTGTATTATTTCAACCCAATTCATTCTAATAACGATATGATAAATATCGTTTAATGTTTAACAATTGACACGTTTCAATTTTAAACAAAAATCTTACATTAAGATTTAACCTCTAATTTCTCGATATACGAGTTTAAGGAATATGATCAAATCGTATCAATATACATTTGATCACTTTATCAATTAAGGGAATTGTCCTAAAGGTGTGACCTAAAGGGATCAACTGACCACCACCGTCATACGACAGTAATATCAAACTCTAGCTAGCCAATCATTACCGATTAATGTTGGTCAGTTGACTAATATAAATCGTATCATCCCTTGCGCATTCTTGTTATGAGATTTAATTACGTGATCGCACTATTGTTGAGGACACATTTCCCAACAATCTCCCACTTGTCCTCGACAAGTGTGCGTCACCAATTCTCTTGTCCTATTACAATCTCCCATTCAATGCAAGATGTCTCTCTCTGGTCGTTCTTGCATTTGATCATATCATGAGTGGTTTCCTCGATCTGGAGAATAACTGTTTGACCGGAATTATCTACCATAGATACCTTCCGAGCGTGGCCACGCATTTCCAGTTAACTTCTCCTCGAGTGGCCTTGAGATTTGAACAACCCTGACAAGGGGTGGACAATTTCTATCGCACTACTTCCTTCAACTAGTCACAGTTAGTCACAACCCAAAACAATCCCATTTGACTCCAGTTACGAAAAGTCGTAGAGAATGAATCAAAGTTATGCCAGAACTGTACCATCTTGGGAGAGCAGTCTTTAGTCTAAGAATTGACTCACAAGAATACTATAGCAGCTCTCGCTACGACCCGGCTATAAAATTTCCAGAACTCTATAAGCGGTCACATTGCCTGACAGAGTGTCTCTTACAGTCTGCCTATGTGATCGACTAGTCATCACATATGACTCTATGGCACTTGAACTTGCCATCAATCGCCTCACACTCTAGTCGCTTTGAGACGTCACCTCATGTAAGCGGCTAGGGGCCATACTAAGTCAATCCAGTTCACTTATGGGGTTCAAAATTGTCTCTTACAACCCATTTGGATTCTGACAAAGTATCTTTTACTTTGAGTTAATTATAACTCAAATGATGTTGTCATGCAACAATAGTCAATACTATTACATTGCATTTGATGCACAATCATCTATTTGTATTAGTGTTTTGCGAATAAACCTTTTATTCATGATTGCAAAACTTACAAATTTTTGTCTCCTTCATTCTCATATTATCTCGTATAATATGATCCTATTTGAGTACATATCTAAAACTCTTTCTAGATTTTGAGTTTCCTTTCCGGAGGAAAGCTCCCACTGTTATCTTATAACTTGTGACGTATCGATATACAGTCACTTATGTACTGAAAACTTTATTGTAGTCTATTTATGATTTCATCATTCTAATAATTTTCACTCATCTTGGCTATTTGATAATGGTTTCATTCATCATTATGAATAATGTATCCAACCATTCTAACTTCTAGTGGGCGACCTTTTATTATCCATATAATAAACCTTCCCGTAAAGCTCCATCATCTTATGATATAAGGTATTTGATCATCTAGAATTGAAAACCTCTTATTCTTTACACCTTAAAGAATCACCCATTCTCTCTAAATGGTAGGCTTAATTCTTTTAATGAAAATTGCTCCCACTAAAATCAATATCTCTCGATATCTTAAATGAACCTTTCATTTCTCGCATGTTAAACTATTACTTGAATCTTTATCACTATCACTATCCCTATAGTGATCTGTTTCCATTCAATCAATCATTACCTTCTTATCATGTCTTCGTTACCTCAAGACGAAAATGACATGATAATTTCTTTATAACTACATTGAGAGGATTGAGATGATTTCTTCTCTTTTATCTTATAAATCTAGAAAAATCATTTATTTAAGGAACCGTTTTCCTTCTGATTTCATACGGGGTTTCATGTTTCCTCATACGGGGTTTCATGTTTCCTCTCTATGGAACAATGAACACAAAGAACCTTTCTTCGAGTGTCCTCCCGTAGTTTCTTCAGTGTCGTCTCGTAGTTTCTTCAAATCACTTAGGGCTCTTCTTAAGACTCCCAAGTAAGAATCTTCTCTAAGATCTTTCCTTTATTTTCATCATGAATCTTCTCTAAGATCCTTCCTTTATTTTCATCATTGGTTTGCGAGCGAAATATTTTCTCCCACTCTATCCTTCTAACAATAACCTTTATTCGTTTAAGAATAGCTATTTCGATTAACCAATGTATCTGAATGTTTGAAGTTTGATAGGTGTGATGAATACATTCTCATTTTCACTTAAAATGAAAATCTTATAATGAACTGATATAGTCTCATTTTGATTGAATTTATCTCATGGGGTGTAGTTCTCTGTTTTAATCAACTCTTTGATTATATTATATTGATCGTATCAATAGTTTGTTGCGTGATAAAATCACTATTATTCATGTTTAAACAAGGTATGCAATTTATTTGAGAAATCAAAACATTGATTAAGAACAAAAGTAGTGACTCGGGTTGAAAACCAAGTCACCAATATCTAAAACTACAACCATTGTTTTAGGATTTTAATCCTTGTCTTACAAGAAAATAAATTGTTTCATAAATAAATGCAAAATATGAAAGAAGACGATATGAAAATTAGAGGCTAGCTCTTCAAGTCTTCGATCATTTGGATGCTACCATAGCCATCCAAGAAAGGAACCTCAAGCTTCCTTCTCCTTGCCCTTATCGTTATTAGGAGGCGCCCCTTTAAAACATTTAAAAAGGGTAAACATCAACACATTTGTATCACTATACATAAGTTGATAAATGACATGAATCATAAACGAGAATTATTACCTACGGCGGTTGCCTTCCCATTTTTGAGATCGCTTAAGTACCTGGGGCAATTTCTCTTCCAATGACCGATCCTCGTGCAATAAAGGCACTTGTCTTGCTCTTTAGAAGACGAGGTGGAAGCGCCTTTCGAAAAGGTCTTTTCTTTGGTCGCCTTGGGCTTGAACGTTTTCTTGCCCTTGCCTTTAGAGGCATTCTTCTTGAAGCTCGTTTTCCCTTTCTTTTCGATGTTCAAAACATCTTTGGTGGAACTTTCATGAAGTCCCATGTCCCTTTCGGCTTGGACGAGCATCTTATGCAACTCTTCCAACGTGGTCTCTTGGTTTCGCATATTGAAATTCACCCGGAATTGAGCATACGCCTTAACCTTATTGAGCGAGTGAAGAACTCGGTCAATAATTAGAGAGTCGGGAACATCAACATCTTGAGCTTTTAGAGTCTCCGCGAGCTCAACAAGTTTGAGCACATGAGGGCTTATCTTTTGCCCTTCCTTGAATGTAATGTCAAAGAAGGCGGAAGCCGCCTCATATTGAATCACCCTTGGAGTTTGCGAAAACATGGTCGCAAGCTTGGTGTAGATTTCATACGATGTGGTCAACTTAATCATACTCCTTTGGAGATCCGGCTCCATGGAGAAGATGAGCACATTTTTAAGAGCGGAGGACTCTTTCATGTAGGCTTCATAGGCCTCACGAGTTCCGACCGCGGAACGAGCGGTTGGAGCGGGAGGAGCGGCTTCGGATAGGTAACGACTCTTATCGTCACCTTGAGCGGCCAAAAGTAATTGCGCATCCCAATCCTTAAAGTTTGAACCATGCTTATCGAGTTTGCAACGATCCATAAAGGATCGAAGCCATGATACGTTAGTGAGAGGTGGAGCGTTGGTTGCCATAGTCGATGTTGAAAATTAAACTACAATAATAAAAGGAAAAACAACATCATTTTAAAATCATAATTTAAACTATAACTTTCAACAAGTTTAGTTATATATTTACTTAATGATCTCTTACCCAATTAAGTAAACAATCCCGAGACCCAAACCCATACTAATCCGGGCACGGTGTAGCCGATTCAACCCGTATCGGTATAATTTGGTGGATTAACTCTTTAATCGGTTCTACTCTTAGAACTCTCGGTCGACAATTTTCTTAAAATTATCTTTTGCCCGAACTTATTGCAACTACGGTTACGAATACTTTCGTTGAGATCAACCAAATTTCAAGGTGTAATCTTATTACCCCACTTACCCAACGTGACAATTTTAGTACCCCGGTGTAGCCGAGCCTACGTTCTTGTGAAGAAGGGATTCATGGGTCCGTACTTTTTGGTAAGGCTAAGTCTCAATATTTATATGTAAGAGATCTAGTCAAATTATTATCTATCTCCGTTTAAGTGAACTAAGTCGGTGAATTATCGATAAAATAAAAGACTAGGTCGACTAGGTCGAAACATGCATGATACGATGTATGACGATTTGGCTATGCATGCAAACATATAAAAAGCAAAAATAAAAGCATAAATAAACCCTGGTATGGCCTTTCCTAAAAAAGAAATAACAAAGTACAAATTCGGAAACCAACTCCTTTGGTCCCATGAACTTCACGCGGCACGCACTTCGAGGTAAACACCGTCTTGTTCGGAACTCCTTTCCGAATGGCACCGTCTTCAAGGAACTCCGGATTTAACAAATATTACAACTTTTCTAGTCTACTTTATACATTATAAAATAGAAATAAATTACAATTGGGTGATACGAGATCACAAAATTACAACCCAATCGGTAACCCCTTACATTACGGGAAATACCGACTTAAAACTAAGGCCATACTAAGTAAATTACATAATTCCCAAAATTACGTAAAAATAAATCATGACATTCATAATATAAAATATGCAATGCTTATATAAATATGAATTAACATGCAAACCCTAAGCCAAATCGTCCTATTTAAAACACTTATTTAAATAGTTATCGTAAACCTTGGTTTATGGAATCGCGTGTTTTAACGGTTAACAACACTATGCATTAAATGAAACGGTTTTCATCCTTAAGTTAATCATCCTAACTCTTATAGGTTTCAAAATTTAGTCTTACTCAAACTTTGAACATGACTTAACTTAATATATATCAATATTGATCGGTATTACTCGGTTTTTCGGGAAAAATAATATAAAATTCAAAAGAGTCATAAAAATTTCGAAAATTCAAAATTCAAATTTTGAAAATTCCAGAATGTTCTTAAAATTTTCAGAAAGTTAAAATATTAGTATATATACGGTTTTAACATTATTTCGAAAATAACACGTAAAACGAGCAATTTAAGTCGAAAAATTCAATAATTAACTTCATAAATGCAAATTAAATACTAATAATATTTTTATACCTTCCAAAACAGTTTAAGAACACAAAATGGACATAAAATTAAATGGCACATTGCCCTATAGCCGAAATTTTAAATGCATGACTCTTTTTATTTAATTTTAAATGTAACTTTTTAACAAATTAAAATTAAATCAAATCTGAAACTTTTGGCTCCCAAGAATATTTTCATGATGAACATATCACATATGACTAATATGGGTTACTTTTTCGGCCATTTTTAACAACATTTGCAAATTTTAACGATTTACGTCATATATCGTACGATTGTAACCTTTAAAATTATTTCTCAAGCATAAAATAAGATAAAATTCTCGAAAATTTTATACATGCTGGAAATAATATAAATGACATCGTGTAAAATTTTTATGGCCAAATTCCAACTTAAACTATTAAAGTCGAAATTATGTCACTAATTACCCGATTTTTACATTAAAAGTCTATAATATTGCAATATTTGAGATAAATTTCTGGAAAATTCAACATAAATTTTAAATATTGCATGTGACATCCTCATAAATTTTTATAGTCAAATTCATAATATAACTATTTTAACCCAATTTTATTCATCTTATTGCATTTTAACACTTAAAATTCATATCACACGATTTATAAGTCCATAATTTACGAAAATTCATATTCATATTATAGAAAATACATGTGATAACATACTGAAAAATCTCGGCCAGAAGCTAATTTTAACTATTTTTCCCAAAAATAAACATTTTTAACCATTAAAACATATTAAAACCGAGATTTAATATACCAATAATCAATATTCATGCAAAAATTATTCCAATTATTCTAAAACATTTTAGAAAACAGTAGGTATTCATGCTAAATTAATTTCGTGCATATCATATATTAAACGAAAATTTCAAGTTTTATTTTGTTATCACTATAACTCCGTAAAAACGTAAACGGAAAGCATGCAAACAACCTATCGCTCTGATACCAATTGTTGGGTTTTATTAGTTGCTCATAAACTAATTTTAGTCATACTAAACAACCTTGTGATTAACATTTTAATATACATGTTAAAACGATCTTATGCATGCTAAAAATGCGGAAATGAGGAGATATTGAACCCTTACACACGGTCCAAGTGAATGGCAAGGATGATCCTCCAAGTACCCAAAATAGAATACCTCCTTTGGATGCACCAAGACCCTCAAATAAACCGAAGCCTTGTATTTGCTAGACTAGAAATCGGTTTCTTCCTTAAATAATTCTAATCACTCTTGTTAGAATGTCAATACAATACTACTATTAGTATGTTAATATTATCTTATAATATGTATTTTAGAGGTTGAATAAACACTCCTTGCTTGGTGATTTTTCGGCTAGGGCAAGAAGAGAGAAAGAATGAATGTGATATATCATATATATATATATCCTAAGCATGCTCTTTAACTTAAGATAATCTAATTAACTTAAGCATGCAATATTGGGTGAAG
The DNA here is from genome assembly GCA_029255685.2 of Silene conica. NCBI lineage: Eukaryota > Viridiplantae > Streptophyta > Magnoliopsida > Caryophyllales > Caryophyllaceae > Silene > Silene conica. The sequence continues at coordinate 8,647,019 of CM055315.2, read as the reverse complement.
GGGAGCCGGTTATGGGGAGTGTCAAGGAGGGAACAACTTGTATTCTCAAGACACTAGGGTGGTTACTCGGTTAGTGTTCTCTAGGTGGTGCTTTAAACACAATGATTATAGTGTATTAAACACACTAATCATCCACTAACTATCCTAACCAAACCGGCACCCATAATCCATAAAATGGATTTCATTTTACAACTTTGTAATAATGTACAATTTTTACAAAGTGTGACATCTTATATGTCTTTAAGATATAAAATGCTTTAGTACATCTAAAACATATAAATATTTATCATATAAATATTTTACATAATTAAATAAATCACATTTATTTAATTAATAAGTAATTCGAAATTATTAATGTAAAATGATCATTTATCGTCAATACGATTTACAACCTTTGTATTATTTCAACCCAATTCATTCTAATAACGATATGATAAATATCGTTTAATGTTTAACAATTGACACGTTTCAATTTTAAACAAAAATCTTACATTAAGATTTAACCTCTAATTTCTCGATATACGAGTTTAAGGAATATGATCAAATCGTATCAATATACATTTGATCACTTTATCAATTAAGGGAATTGTCCTAAAGGTGTGACCTAAAGGGATCAACTGACCACCACCGTCATACGACAGTAATATCAAACTCTAGCTAGCCAATCATTACCGATTAATGTTGGTCAGTTGACTAATATAAATCGTATCATCCCTTGCGCATTCTTGTTATGAGATTTAATTACGTGATCGCACTATTGTTGAGGACACATTTCCCAACAATCTCCCACTTGTCCTCGACAAGTGTGCGTCACCAATTCTCTTGTCCTATTACAATCTCCCATTCAATGCAAGATGTCTCTCTCTGGTCGTTCTTGCATTTGATCATATCATGAGTGGTTTCCTCGATCTGGAGAATAACTGTTTGACCGGAATTATCTACCATAGATACCTTCCGAGCGTGGCCACGCATTTCCAGTTAACTTCTCCTCGAGTGGCCTTGAGATTTGAACAACCCTGACAAGGGGTGGACAATTTCTATCGCACTACTTCCTTCAACTAGTCACAGTTAGTCACAACCCAAAACAATCCCATTTGACTCCAGTTACGAAAAGTCGTAGAGAATGAATCAAAGTTATGCCAGAACTGTACCATCTTGGGAGAGCAGTCTTTAGTCTAAGAATTGACTCACAAGAATACTATAGCAGCTCTCGCTACGACCCGGCTATAAAATTTCCAGAACTCTATAAGCGGTCACATTGCCTGACAGAGTGTCTCTTACAGTCTGCCTATGTGATCGACTAGTCATCACATATGACTCTATGGCACTTGAACTTGCCATCAATCGCCTCACACTCTAGTCGCTTTGAGACGTCACCTCATGTAAGCGGCTAGGGGCCATACTAAGTCAATCCAGTTCACTTATGGGGTTCAAAATTGTCTCTTACAACCCATTTGGATTCTGACAAAGTATCTTTTACTTTGAGTTAATTATAACTCAAATGATGTTGTCATGCAACAATAGTCAATACTATTACATTGCATTTGATGCACAATCATCTATTTGTATTAGTGTTTTGCGAATAAACCTTTTATTCATGATTGCAAAACTTACAAATTTTTGTCTCCTTCATTCTCATATTATCTCGTATAATATGATCCTATTTGAGTACATATCTAAAACTCTTTCTAGATTTTGAGTTTCCTTTCCGGAGGAAAGCTCCCACTGTTATCTTATAACTTGTGACGTATCGATATACAGTCACTTATGTACTGAAAACTTTATTGTAGTCTATTTATGATTTCATCATTCTAATAATTTTCACTCATCTTGGCTATTTGATAATGGTTTCATTCATCATTATGAATAATGTATCCAACCATTCTAACTTCTAGTGGGCGACCTTTTATTATCCATATAATAAACCTTCCCGTAAAGCTCCATCATCTTATGATATAAGGTATTTGATCATCTAGAATTGAAAACCTCTTATTCTTTACACCTTAAAGAATCACCCATTCTCTCTAAATGGTAGGCTTAATTCTTTTAATGAAAATTGCTCCCACTAAAATCAATATCTCTCGATATCTTAAATGAACCTTTCATTTCTCGCATGTTAAACTATTACTTGAATCTTTATCACTATCACTATCCCTATAGTGATCTGTTTCCATTCAATCAATCATTACCTTCTTATCATGTCTTCGTTACCTCAAGACGAAAATGACATGATAATTTCTTTATAACTACATTGAGAGGATTGAGATGATTTCTTCTCTTTTATCTTATAAATCTAGAAAAATCATTTATTTAAGGAACCGTTTTCCTTCCGATTTCATACGGGGTTTCATGTTTCCTCATACGGGGTTTCATGTTTCCTCTCTATGGAACAATGAACACAAAGAACCTTTCTTCGAGTGTCCTCCCGTAGTTTCTTCAGTGTCGTCTCGTAGTTTCTTCAAATCATTTAGGGCTCTTCTTAAGACTTCCAAGTAAGAATCTTCTCTAAGATCTTTCCTTTATTTTCATCATGAATCTTCTCTAAGATCCTTCCTTTATTTTCATCATTGGTTTGCGAGCGAAATATTTTCTCCCATTCTATCCTTCTAACAATAACCTTTATTCGTTTAAGGATAGCTATTTCGATTAACCAATGTATCTGAATGTTTGAAGTTTGATAGGTGTGATGAATACATTCTCATTTTCACTTAAAATGAAAATCTTATAATGAACTGATATAGTCTCATTTTGATTGAATTTATCTCATGGGGTGTAGTTCTCCGTTTTAATCAACTCTTTGATTATATTATATTGATCGTATCAATAGTTTGTTGCGTGATAAAATCACTATTATTCATGTTTAAACAAGGTATGCAATTTATTTGAGAAATCAAAACATTGATTAAGAACAAAAGTAGTGACTCGGGTTGAAAACCAAGTCACCAATATCTAAAACTACAACCATTGTTTTAGGATTTTAATCCTTGTCTTACAAGAAAATAAATTGTTTCATAAATAAATGCAAAATATGAAAGAAGACGATATGAAAATTAGAGGCTAGCTCTTCAAGTCTTCGATCATTTGGATGCTACCATAGCCATCCAACTAATCCTTAAGCGAACTCAACCCGTACCCGTATTCATACCCGTACCCGTAGCCACCCATGACCTATGAGTCCATAACCAATTCCCCTAGGCCATTAATGATATTTTCCAACCAAAGTAGAGTACGAGAAGGAAATTAGAATTCAAAAACCGGTACCACAAATGTTGGTAGAGAAGTAAATATACGGAAAGCAAAATTAAAAAGGTAGAAAAGAAACGTATGACCCCGAAGTGGTCCTCCACTCCACTCCTCCCCTCCCTATCCCTCTCCCTCCCCTTCAATGCCACTCCACTCACTAACATTTGTCAACGACGTACTGGTCTTGTTCCCATTTACTTTCTTCCCTCCCTCTAGGGTTTTATACAAGCGCGTGGATCTCACTTCCTATGCGCGTGGATCTCACTTCCGTACTATTCGTCTACATATACGGTTTACAATACCAATACCCCACCACTTTCCCACTCACTTTCTCTCTCCATATATACCCTTCCCTTCTTTCTTAACCAAACCCTCATTTACTTCAAATTTCTTCCCTCCCTCCCTCCCTCTTAACCCGCCGAAATATCCATCATCTTCTTTAACCAACTCATACCTAGTCAACACCAACTCAGCTATGGCAGACGAGTTATTAGACGGCGAGTTCTGGCTCCCCTCGCAGTTTCTCACCGACGACGACATCCTCATGGACTTCAAATCCGACACCACTTCCGGTTTCGGCTTCGGGCTTACTTCCGGGTCGAGTTCTGATCTCGCTTCACTCACCAGCGACGACGACGAACTCCTCCACTACTCCAAACCACTGGCGCCTCTATCCGGGTCGCCTCAGTCGACGCTCTGCGGTTGGGAGTTAAGCCACACGGATTCCGGTTCAGGTTCCGGTTCTCCTCTGAAAGAACAGCCGGAAAAGGAAGTAAATAATGATATCAAAAACGACAACGATGATGATGACGACAACAAAAACGCAACGTTAGATCTGCTGAACAAGGCGGCTGGTGAGGTGGCGAAGATGAAGTTAAGGACTGAAAGAAGCACCGGTACTGGTTTCTTTGACTGTAGTAACACCGCGAAAACTCTTCCTTCTCCTCCTGCTTTATCCAAGCCTAATCAACCTCAACCTCCTCTTTTTCCGCCTCCGTTTTATTACTACCCTCAATTCCGTCGTTTTCCACCGGTATGTTTATTTCTATTATTTCTGTTTCCGTCTCAATCATTTGTTTATCTTTAATTAATTTATCGTTACTAATTTTCTTTATTCTTGGTTTGTGTAGAATATGATGTGGGGACCAGTCCAGTATCCGCCGCCGCCACAGCAACTACAGAACAGAGTCACGAAAAACAACAATAACAGTAACACCAAGACAAAAGACACCAAACCCGCCACCAACGGTAGTAACAACCGTCCTTTGGGCTTACCTCCATCTGCATGGCCACCTCTTCCGGGCCAGACCCAGACCCAAACCCAAACCCAAGCACAAGCCCAAACTCAACCCCAGGCCCAACCCCAACAGCCGCAAGCCCAAGTCAAGCCCTATATGGGTATATATGTCGGCCCACAAAGCGCTTCGGTTGGTACCGGCGTATTCTTACCTCGCCGAACCGCCGCTACCGAGCCTAAAAAGAAGTCAGGTATGATTACTCTTATTTTTATTACTCAATACGGAGTATATAAAACGGTTTCATATTGTGAGATGGGTCGGGTTGTGGTTGTGCTTACTTTACGTTATTTTACCGTTTACAGTTTTCTAGATCTCGATCTGTGTTACAGTTACTGGTTTTATGTGTTTTGACGGTGGAATGTTTAATGGAGTTATTGCGTAAAGCTGTGTTCCTGACAATTAAATTTAATTAAAAAGCGATAAAATAAATAAATAAATTAAATGTAATTTAATTTAATTAGATAGTCATAAAAAGAAATAAATAAAATGAAATAAATTAGGGGGGAGAATATGTGAGAGATAAAGAAAAAGAGAGGTGGGTGGTCACTATTTCGTGTCATGTACACCTGTTAAAGATTGTTCCAGGAATCTTTTTTTTTTAAAATTACTATTGTCCTATTTTGCTGACGTTTTTGATGGAATCTATTAAAGTATTGGTCCGTCTATTTATTCCACAGTAAATATAATTCATTTCAAATTTAGCATAAATATATATTCGGTCTTAAATAAGAATTATCGGTTCTATGGTCGTCGTCATTGGGTTAAGGAATCGGATTTGGGGGGCGAACATTAAGGATTCCTTTCCGTATTGGTTTATTAACGTTAGGATATTGGTAAAAGGGTTCATTTCCCCTGTTTTGATTTGTTACATTCTCCGCTCGTTACGGCTATCTTCTGGAATAAAGTTGCGCACATTCGACTTAATTTGCATCTGATCCGAACTTATTCGTATACTTAATTTGCAGATGGTAATGTGATGAAGACGAAAAACAATAAAGGAACACAAAAACGAAGCTCGATTCCAGCAAAAACAAACAACGACGAGATTCAATTGCCAGTGGAATGGGTTTATTGAATCATCTAGCAGAATGGTCTCAAACTTCGATTCGCTTCTCTCTTTTCTTTTTGGAATGATTTAGGAAATATATTTGGTTTTTGGGTTCGGTCGGTTTTTTTTTGGTTTTAGCAGGTATAGGGTAGAACAAACTATAGGATAGTTTACTGATAGTAGAAGTAATAAGGAGTGAAATAAAAGGAAATGGTAGTTTTTTTGGGGTTTCTTACCAGAATACAAGTTTGTTTCATTCTTGGCTGGTGACAGACAATAAGGGTATTCAATTTGGCTACATGGGTCCTGCTTTTGTTTTACCCATGGAGTTGGTCCGGATAATAAATTTCGAAGTGTTGTCCGTTTGTTTTTTTTGTTAATTAGAATTAGAATTTGAATTTATATCTTTATTTTATTTATTATATTATATGGGATGTAATTTGAGGGAAAGTTGGTTCTGCTGTAGATTATCCCTCTTTGTGATATAATAATATTGTCTTTTGAATCATTGTCGTTTATTTTCTCTCCCTCTTCATCAGCAATCCAACGTAACCACAGTTATTACGACTATCATATGGAGTAATAAAGAGTAATACTCCACATCGTGCAACCCGAATGTATATTCCAAAAAACTTGACCCGACTCGGCAGGACTCTTGCAAACCCTAATTGACTTATTCCAAACTCGATCTAATTGATCCTTTTATCAGGTCAGGTGCAAGAACAATGGTAACTTGAATATTAGCCATTAAAATGGGAAAGTTCAATATGTATAAGGTAGAATGGTAGTGGGTAACTAGTGTGCGAAAAATGGGGCCGAACATGCGGGTGCATAACTGTAAATAATACGAAAACCTAATTACGGTACACGATCAACGAGGAACGAGGTTGCCGTCAAATGGGGAAATGGTAAATAATGGTAAATAATAATTAAAAAAAAGAGAGAGGAAGAAGTGGTCAACAGCTAAACTAAGTACATGGGTTAGAGCGAAAGCATGATCTCAAGAACAACAAAACAGGTGGATTACCATTATCCATCATGATTAAGAGTGCTACCAAACCTTTTTCAAATAAAGTAGAGATAATAATTAAAGTTGTATTTCGTACAGTTTATTACTGTATTTCTTTGTGTTATTTTGAGGGTGATATTTCTGTTGTCTCACCATCTCCACACCCTATTCTTATTCTATTTAGGTACATATCGTCATATCGACTTCGTTAATGAAAAATATAAAATTAAATAAGGTATTAATTTTTGTTAATGCCACGATGACAATGTAGGCTAAGTAATATTACTATTCGCCAATTTGCAAATATAAGTCACATTAATAATTCCAAAGTCGCATAATACCTTTCATGGCTTTCAAGATTCACAAATTCTTATTTGCAACGGCATTATCCGTCGCAAGATTGCGACGGATACCGTTTCCTCTCATAAAATACCCACTTTTTCTCTCTCCAACACTATTCATGTGGTCCCCTTTCTCCACTAACTCATTTTCTATCCATTTTATCTTACAAAATATCCGTCACAAATGATGACTCGTCGCAAGCAAGACTTACTTTTCAAGATTAAGCAGGTTGAACATACTTCCTCCGTTCATATCCAAAGCACATATATGCTTTTTGCACAAATATTAAGAAAGATATTAAAAAACTATTAAAGGTACATTTGAAAGTGTGTAAGATGTTTTTTTTATTAATTTAAATGTGTGATGATGGATAATAGGTGGGTCATGGAGTAACATTTTATGTAGATAAATGGGTTTCATAAGGCGAAAAGGCTGGAGTTACACTCAGTGTAGGGGGCTTTTGCTACACTTGCAATGGGAGAGTGACATGTGTCCATTTTGTTGGAATCTGATATTTGCATCTTTCTTGAGATTCCTTGCATTTAATGCCCACTTGCATGATGACCCCACCCAATTACCCACTAACCTATAGTTTAAGACATGTTTACTTTTTGTAATTTTGTATTTTTTCAACACAATTTGCTTTGGAAAATACATTTAAGGTATTTTGTATTTTATATGCAGGGTATACGGCATACGGAATACATTTATACGGTATTTATACGGTATACGATATACTATATTTATACCGTATACAGTAATTTTTAAATATATTTTTTAATATATTAATTTTTAGTATCCGTATTTCTCGTATCTTAATATCGTATTTATACGGTATTTTTATCAATTGAATTTTTTTTTACTAAATTAGAAAAAGAAAAAAAAACATAGATTATTATTTAAAAAAAGGGAAGAGAAGATGATATATTTTTTATAAAAATTATTTTTAAGTAATGAAAAAAAAATAATTTGAGATAGTTTTTTATGGTTTTTTCTCATTAACCACTTCCTGAGTAGTCTTTATATTTAATAAAGATTGTCAAGTAATCAGTTGTTTACAATGGGTGGGTTGGTTGATTGTTGTTTGCATAAGTTGTCATTTGCTCCATAGGTTACAGGTTCGAGCATTGATGAGTGCCTCTATGTTGTATTTTTGGTATTTTTTTTTGTTGTGAGGGATTAATTAAATTCTTTTATTTATTTTTGTGATGTCGATATTTATTTTGTAAAAAATATTATTGTTTCCCTTACTTGTATTTACTAGTGAGGGACTTCCAATGAACGTAACCCATAGTTAATTTGATATTAGTAATTTGAACATATTTAGCTAATTTTTCGTATCATACCTATCTGCATTGATCATCTATTTTTTAATTTTTTTTGTGTAAAAATAAGAAAATATGCATATTTGATTTAATACGAGTATAGCATATTTGAATATACTAGATCGCGACATGATTTAATTTACGATAATATGTAACATGTTTATTGAAGAAAAGCTTAAAGTAAGAGTTCATGGTCTACATTAGTTTAGCGTGTAAATCAATTACAATATTCAACCAAATCTACTGTAATTTGTGTACAAAGAGTTGGAGAATTGCGACTGTTGTTGAGAGTCGGAGTACTGCGATGACGAGTATTGCGGCCAATACTGATGTGGGTGGGATACCGTGGGCGTCGTTTGAGAAGCTGCAAAAATTGGAGTGACGTCCGTGGGTGTGTTTCGTGTGTCGCTGAAACCGCTCATGTACGATGATCCTTCACCGTTAGGGGGTTGGGTTGCTCGGGTCGTGCTCGTTGGCAGTATATTACCCGCGGCATCCATAGCCTTGGGGTTTCTCCTCCTCTTTTTCTGCTTATCCAAACGTCTCCTCCCCGTCCCGCGCTTGCTTGGAGGGTCGGCAATGTCGTCTTCCCGTCTCGCTGCGTTCGCCTTCGGCTGCTTTAAACTCAACCTATTCCGACCCCAAACTCTCAATGACACCCCATCTGCCGCAAAGGAGTCTACGGCATGTATCCCGGCCACAGCCTCAAGTTCGCTGATTAGTTCGTCCGTACGAGTCTTGTAGATTGCGGACGCCTCATCGCTTTGCATCGCCAACCTTTTAATGTAGTCGTTTTTCATACTCATCCCGACTGATTTCTTGTTGCGTTCATTCGTTTCCGGGTCGTAATACCCAACACGGATGGCCTCGTATCCCCGTACCAAGTCTTTTCGCCATCGATCCAAGATGTATTTATCCGGGATTCCCTTCACGTCTAACACGTCGAGGCACTTCATGATATGGCGGCATAAGATCCCACGGAATTCAAACATCTTACAGCCGCAAATATAGTCACCTGTCCTCGTGTCGATTGTCACCTCGAAAGTCCTGCGATCTTTCCTCCAAATTGGCTCTGTGACCTTCGAAGTGGCCCTGTACCTCTTAATGTGATCGATAGGGCTTGGCTGTGTTTCGACGTTGGTGCTAATGCATCCGTAAACCTCGGTCTTGACCTCTTTGAATTTGGCGTTCGTGTATACCTTACTGTAGATATCCTTGAAGAGCAATTGGGGATCCCATTTCAGCGGACTCTTTGCGTCCCTTGCGTTGTGCACCTTCTCGCCCTCTACCTTTTTTTGTACGACATCATTGTACTGGTGCATGAACTGAATCAGTCCAGTTTCAATATTCACGTGTCCTTTGATCAGCCTGTTTGTCTGCTCACTCCTCTGCGTGGAAGACATGCCAGCAGAGAAGGTGTCCTTCCAGTACACCGGCATCCACCTTTCTCTTATCGACCACGCGTCGGCTAACCACCTGTTCTGTCGCAAGTGGTGTTTATCCAGAAATTCGGCCCACAGAGAATACAATTCTTCGACCGTGACACTTTCGTGAACAATTGTGCGCATATCTTTGTCTATGGCATCGAATTTAGGATGGTGCTTCAAATGATTATCAAAGTTCTGTAGGACATGCCAAAGACACAACCTGTGATCCGTTTCCGGGAATACTTCTCTGATGGCCCCCACCATTTTCCCGCATTGATCAGTCAGTAGCACCCGTGGAGCTCTGCCCATGCATTTTACCCAGTTGTTGAAGACCCAGGTGAAGGACTTTGTCTCCTCGTGTGATATTAGTGCTGCTGCGTAGATTATTGTACTCCCGTGGTGGTTGACACCGACGAAAGGGCAGAATGGCATCTGATACCTGTTGCTTAGGAAAGTGCTATCAAATGAGACGGGGTCACCAAATGCCTGGTACATGGCACGACACCTTGCGTCAGACCAAAAAATGTTGAGCAGTTTATTGTCCGTGTCCCTCTCAACATCGTAGTAGAAATCTGAATTCTGAGCTTTCAACATTTCAAAATGATCAAGTACCGCTTGCGCGTCACCGCGCAATCTGGTTTTGCGTCGTTCTACGTTCACCAAGTTTTTGGCGTCCTTCCCGGTGAAAGGAAGATGTTGAAGTCCTCCAACCTCCCTAACCAGAGTGTTGAAGCTGCGGGTGATGGGGATGCCTGCCCTGTCATTCATCATCAACCTCTCTTTGAAATACTCGCTTACATGCCTGTAGTGGACGCAGTGTCGACTCATTTCCGGAGTCACTTCGTGGTTGTGGTCCAAATTACATGTTCTAATTTCGAATTTCCCATTGTCGTCATTCATTTGACCGAATATAAAAGTTGAACATACCTGGGTTTGTTTTATTTTCCGGGTTGGACTGGCCTCAGAACACATTAGTCTTAGATGTGATTAGATTTAACTATGAATATGGTCGTTTTAACTAAATAAAAAAAACGTCTGTTGTTAAAAAAATACACTTACTCTAAAAAATACACTTACTCTTAAATACGACTTCGCGGATTTACGTATTTATGACTCGTTCTATTTTGTAAACATTTTTCAACCTAATGTTTATAATTTCAATTACTGTTTATCATATGACTAACTTAAAAACGTCTTTTTTATTTTCGTTTTACTATTCTAACGGTTTCATTTTATTTATACATCATTTTATTTGCCATGCAAATAATTAAATTAAACTAGTAGCCCAAAAAACATAGGAATACCAACATGCAAATAATAAATAAAGAAAATAACAAAACATAGCCTTACCATTAATAATATAAAAATATATATACATAAATTCTAATTAAAAAAACTAAAAAAAGATAATTAAAAAACACATAAAAAAACCTACTACATCCTATTAAGACGCTCCTTCAACTCAGAAATACATCTGTTGTATTCGATAATTCTCGCGGCACCATTTGCAAATTCCCCCAACAACAGATCAATATTGGGTTGAAGGGCTTCGTACTCCCCCCCCGATCCCTAAACCACACCCAAGGTTGCGAAACTCTATTATCGCAACCACCTCCTTCATCACCGTGAGTTGTTGCTCACGGGCTAGGGTTATGGCAGCCTCGTAGGCTTTGATGAGGTTGAGGGTGTCGTTTCTTATGGCATCCATTTCTTAGGGTTTATTAGGTTTTGAAAAAAAGGAGAGTTTAGGAGCTTTTGGAAAGAAGAGGGTGTAGATAAGTTCACAAAATATGGGTAAAATTAAGGGAAGTGAAGGTTTATATTACTGAGTTCTACCTTGCAAATTGCATGGAACATGTACACGTGTCACCATGTCATTGGAACACACTTCACTAATTGTAGTTAATTGACATATCGATTATTTGCTTACGTTCGTAATACTACAATTTATCGATACTTAAAAGATACCTATTTTTTAACCGAAATTGTTAATTTAAATGAATTGTGTAATAGAAACTTAAAATTGTCCAAAACTACTAATCGTAAATTTAAATCAAACGTTCTTAATAATATTATAGTCTCGCAATTTTTATGAATCGAAAATTTTTAATTGATCACTTTTTAACATTTTTGAAAATCTTATAATTATTTTTATGACTTATGATTTTGTTATCACTAACTCATACTTGTACAATTTTTCACTTATCAATTTTTTACCACTTCAAATATTTTTAACACTTTTAATTTTTTTGTTCACTTATACTAGTTTTTAAAACTCTTGTAATTATTTTTGACTTATAATTTTTTAAACTCATCCTATTTTTATCATTTCAAAATTTTTAACACGTTTAATTTTTTGGATCACTCATGTCATTGAGGTTGTCAAAGCCAATTTAAACAATTCACTGTTACATGCAAATACTAAGAGAATTCGAATAGGTAAAGAAATGGCAAATGCAATTAAAATCCACATTACATATAATTAATAATATAGAATTATAATTAATAATATATAATTTATATATACAAAATAAAAAAATAAAAATCAAAAGCAAATATATAAAAATAAAAGCAAACCGATTAAAAAACCTAGAAAATCATACATGTATTATTAATTAAATTAAGTCCAAAATCAGGGTTAGAAGGGCGTTATCCTGCTCCTCAAACCACTGCCTCTTCTCCCTTGCTATTTCGATGTTTCTGAAGCAGGTTGTAATCATATGATGACACTCCGTCACCACCTCGTCCAGGCCGCGCAAGTAAGCGCGATCGGCAACTTCTCTGGCCTTGGCAATGGCTTCGTTGGCCCTCCTCTCCACATCCCTTAACTGTTGAATCATTTCTTTGTGGTGGCTATGTGCTGACATCAATGGTGGAAGGTCGTACTTGTTCAACATTTTGAGGTTTAAAGAAAGGTTTGGGTTAGGGTTTGGAGAGAAAGTTGTGGTTTGAGGAGATAGAGTGAGAAAGAGAAACTAAAAGAGAGAGGTTATAAAGTGGATAAAGAGAGGTTCATTTTAGGGTTTCTCTATATTTAGTTGCAACGAAACGTTCTTAATAATACACTACAAAAAAAACGCGGTGTTCTGACCGAAATACTGACGGATTATACAGTCCGTCAGATGTCTCGGTGTACTGACACATTTCTGACGAAATATCCGTTAGAAATTTGTTTTGACGGATAACAGGTCACAAATTCGTTAAAATAGCAGACCGCGAAAACAAAATGGGAAGGCGCGAAATTTTGGTTGCAGTTTCTGACGGATAGTGCGTCAGTAATAGTTAATGACGGATTCCCCGTCAGGAAAATTACTGACAAAAGGCTGACATAACTGAAAAAGTAGAACCATTTTCTGACGGATTATCCGTCAGAAATGCCACGTAATATTTTATTGACGCATTATCCGTCAATACCTTTTTTTTTTGCTTTTCCTATTTTCAATAATTCAAACCACGCCTGCATTCAATTCTTTTACCTTTTTTACCCAAATTAAACGACTCTCCTGACGCCTTATCCGTCAGAGATTCTATTTTTTAAATTCCTGACGCCTTATCCGTCAGGATTTTGTATAAAAAAAAGAAACAGAAGCATTCACGCGTTCACTTTCTTTCTTTTTTTTTTTACCCCAAAACCCTTCGACAACCACCAACCCTCCCAAAATCCGATTTCTACCCCCACCAATCCTACCACCGTGACAACCACCAACACACTACTAACTCCATCTTGCTAATAGGTAATGTTTTTATGTTTTTTTCATTAATTTACAGTTTTCTTTTCGATTTATTTCAATTCATAATTGATTTGTTTGTACATTGTAGTGTGACAACCACCACCACCGTGACAACCCCGCGCCAACACTGCTTTGCAAAATTAATTAGGTAATTGTTTATGTTTATTACTTAATTATTTATTTAAGAATGTGTTAGTTTAGAAAGTAATTAGTGTAACTTATTTAGGTTAATAGATAATTAGTTAGAAATTTTGATTTAGGATAATGCTAATTAGATAGAAAAACTGACCTAGGATAGTAGCCTGTTAGATAGAAAAATTGACTTAGGATAGTTGCTAATAATTTGTTGTTGTTAGTGTTGTTACTTCTTAATTGTTGTTGTTGTTGTTGTTGGTGATAGTTATTAGTTGTTAATTTTGAATTATTATTTGTTAATTGTTGTTGTTGTTGTTGATCAACGATAATTTTTAGTTGTTAATTGTAGATTGTTGTTAATTGTTAGTTATTGATAATTCTGAATTGTTAAATATTGACCTAGTACCCGTTCAAAAATTACTTATTAGGAGTAATTTTTGAATAGTCCCCATTTTGGGATTGTCTTTGTACGTTTCAAGTCATTTAGGTAGCAAACAGATACTTGTTATTTTTTTAATGAGGGTACAAATTCGGTGACGATTCCTTTAATATTCTCTGAATACATATATGGACTAATAATATAATCCATATTTTGTATTTGGAGAATAAAGGGGAATTGCTGCCGAATTTTTTCCCCATTAATAAATAACAAGTGCGTGTTTGCTAATGACTTGAAATGTACATTGATGGGTTTAGGTTGGAGTGATAAGGACCTAATTCAAAGACTATTTGATTTTTTGACAATAATTATATATTCATTGATGATATTGTTTTTTTGTGTATTATATGTGATAGTTAATTAATAATTGTCAATTGATTGATTATTTGAATGTAGATACATAATAAGATGAAAAGATTAGAACGACAGTGGATGTATGAAAGATTAGATGAGAAAAAGAAACCTAAGCTTGAATTTGCAAATGGGGTAAAAGAGTTTCTTGAATTCGCTGCACAAAGTAGTGTGTATAAGAATTTAGGTGAAATGAGGTGTCCCTGTAAGAAATGTAATAACAGAGCTTTTAAAAGGATTAAGGATGTTCAACTGCATCTTTGGTCGAATGGTTTTGCCCCATGTTATTATGTTTGGACGTATCATGGTGAGGAAATGCCAACCGGAGAAAGTAGCAGTAGTACTGTAGTTAGTGATAATCCTTATAGGGAGCTCGTGGAAAATGCATTACGTGATAATATTGAACAAATAATGGAGGATCGACTCAATCCTGATGACCTTAGTGATGAGGAAGTGCGTCATGAAACCCCAAATCCTCAAGTTTCTTCCTTCTATAAATTGTTAGAAAAAGCCAAACAACCAGTGTATGAGGGAAGCAAAATAAGTTTATTGCAAGCCGCTGCTAGGTTGATAGCACTCAAATGTGAGAACAACTTATCCCTTCGATGCACGAATGGGTTTATGTCGTTTGTTGGTGACATGATTCCAACAAAAAATGACATGTTACGCAATTTCAATGAGGTTAAGAGTGTTCTTAAGGGACTACAACTACCACATGAGAAGATCGATGCATGTCCTACTGGATGTATGCTTTTTTGGGAGGAAAATGTCAATCTCGAGCAATGTACAAAGTGTAATGCATTTCGGTACAAAGGTAACAATAATTCAAGTAATGGGAGGCGAATTCCGAATAACCCCTTAATTTATTTCCCGCTTGCACCAAGGTTACAACGATTATATGCAACCAAGAGCATAGCAGGTGAGATGAGTTGGCACCATAGAAATTCACGATTAAGAGAAAAAGGGACAATGGCACATCCAAGTGATGGAGAAGCGTGGAAACATTTTGATCGAGAGCATCCAGAATTTGCAAGTGAGCCTCGTAACGTTCGGTTGGGTTTGTGTACGGATGGATTTTCCCCACATGGCGGCCAATTTGGGAAAAAATATTCATGTTGGCCTGTGATTGTCACTCCGTATAATTTACCTCCCTGGTTATGCATGAAGAGACAATTTATGTTTCTATCATTGATCGTTCCAGGTCCTAAGAACCCCAAGACAAATCTAGATGTGTACCTTCAACCGTTGATCAAAGAGTTGAAAGAACTTTGGGAAACGGGTGTGCACACTTACGATGTTTATAAGAAACAAAATTTTCAACTGAAAGCTGCATTAATTTGGACTATCAATGATTTTCCGGCATATGGCATGCTTTCCGGTTGGTCCACGTCTGGATACCATGCTTGTCCTTATTGTCAAGACAAGGATCATAACTCCTTTTGGCTTAAACATAGCAAGAAAGTTAGTTGGTTCGATTGTCACCGTGTGTTTTTGAAACCTGATCATCCTTTTCGCAACAACTGCAAGAATTTTCTGAAGATTAGAAAAACTGAAGATCGCATTGCCGCATCGAGATTAACTGGTGAAGAAGTGTGGGATGCGGTAAAGGATATGCCAAGAATTGTTGATGCTTCTGATCAAGAATTGAAAAAATTAAAAGACAAGAATGAAGGATGGTGGAAACAAAGCATATTTTGGCAACTTCCTTATTGGAAAACTTTGTTGATTCGACACAACTTAGATATTATGCACATTGAGAAAAACATTTTTGAACATCTTATCAGTACGGTGATGAATGAACCAAATAAAACTAAGTTCGGAGTTAATGGTAAAGCTGACTTTAAAGAGCATTGCTTTGTACGGCCCCCATCATCTAGGTTTGTTTTAAACGCCGCGGAGAAAAAAGTTGTATGTGAGTGGGTTGCCAAATTGAAATTCCCGGATGGTTATGCTTCGGATTTGAGTCGGTGTGTTGATCATAAAAGTATGGTGTTGCATTCCATGAAAAGTCATGATTGCCATGTCTTTATGCAACGGTTACTTCCTGTTGCCTTAAAACATTTGCTCCCGACGGGTCCTTGGAATGCAATAACTGAGTTAAGTCAATTTTTTAGAGACTTGTGTACCTCTACGATTAAGGTTGATTCTATGGAACGTCTAGAATCAAACATTGCAGAGATAATATGCAAGTTAGAGAAGATATTTCCTCCGTCTTTCTTCAATTCCATGGAGCATCTACCTGTGCATTTGCCTTATGAGGCGAAGGTTGGAGGACCAGTTCAATATCGATGGATGTATCCATTTGAGAGATTTCTTAATCATATAAAAAAAAAGATTGGCAATAAAGCTCGGGTGGAGGGTTCCATATGCAACGCTTATTTATTAGAGGAAATTTCGAATTTTTGTTCGATGTATTTCGAAAATCACATTGATACAAAAGCGAAAGACTTAGACATTGGTGTGAATTTCGATGACCAGCTCACTTCAAAATTACCTGAGTTATTCAATGATGACATGGGAACTACAACCGGGAAATGTAAAGAGAGGTACTTGAACGAGAAAGAGTATGAAGACGCTCATTTTTATGTGCTAAGGAACTGTGGAAACTTTTTGGAGTCCTATGAAAAGTAAGTTAATCATTATTTTGTCACTTCTACATACATTATTTTAATAATTACATTAAGGTATAATTTTAGTTAATAGTTAATTATTATATATGTTTTACATATAGGGAGTTTGAGGAATATATCAAATTATCATTTCCTGATGTTACTTCTTCTGAAGATGTTTGGACGAAACATGAGAAACGTTTTCCGAAATGGTTACGAAATGAAGTAAGTAATACATTTTCTTTTAAAATAAGCAACCAATTTGAAAGAATCTATAATTAAACATCTTAATTAACATATATATTGTTTTATTGGTAGGCTAATAGATGGAAGGATCCTTTAGTATTAGGTCTATCATTAGGTCCTTGTACCATGGTGAAGACATGGAGACGATATTCTATCAACGGTTATAAATTTCGAGCTTTTAAGGAGGGAGTTGATGTTTCCAAAGCTACCATAAGCAATGGGGTTTGTGTGAATTCTACAGATGGGTTGGATTATTATGGAACTCTAAATGAAGTAGTTGAACTTGCCTATTATACCGAGCACAAGGTTTATAAAGTGATATTGTTTAAATGTGATTGGTTTGATAACTCCCCACAAGGACTTAGTATCCATAAGATATATGGACTTGTAGATGTGAATGAGAAAAGAAAACTCAAAGGACATAACCCATTTGTGGCAGCTTTTCAAGTCGATCAAGTTTGTTATGCTAGCTATCCAACCACTAAGAAAGGTGATCAATGGTCTGCAGTTTTTAAAATCAAGGCACGATCACATGTTGATGCTCCTATTGACGAAATTGAATTCCAAGAAGATGTGGTTCTCAATGATCATTCAATTTCATCAATTTTGGTAGAAGAGACAGATACTGAAGATGAGTATCAAGTGGTTGCAGATGAAATAGGTGAAATAGGTGAAGATGAATATGACGGGAATGTCGCGGAAGAAGAGGATAGAGATTTAGTTCAAAACACCACAATTGAGATAAATGAGGAGGAAGAAGAAGAAGTCGGAATTCTATTTTCGGATGATGAAACTTTTTTAATTTCTAGTGATAGTGATAGTTAGTGGTGATAGGGAGTACTTGTAATTGTTTATTTATCTTTTGAGCATACATTTGTAAGACATGTTTTATTTATCCTTTGGTTATACATTCATAAGAAATGTATGAAAACTTTGTTTTATTTTTCATGGGTTAACATTTATTATTGCTAGTGTTTATTTGTATTGTTAGCTTTATTTGAAGCAGGTAAATGTCGAGATTTATACGAAAGATATTGGGGAGTGGATCAGGTAGGCGTTCTCAAAATGAGAACGAAGAAGTGGAGGAGAATGATGATGACCTTCATTTGACCGGTGACAATGTGCCCCACCGAAATCCACCGATTATACTCACTTCTGATCCTTCGGTAGTTAACGGTTGTTGGTAAGTATTTTTTTTTATCCTCCATTAATGAAAAATATATCCTTCAAATTTATAATATTCATATTTATATATATGTGTTTGTTTTTAATCAGGTGGAATGACAAGATTGTAAAGAGATACGTGGTTGCCTCGTTCACTCAAAATCTTACCGATGAGTACTTCACCAACTGGACTGAAGTGAGTTATGCGCAACGAGAAAAGATGTGGATCTACTTTAAGGTAATGTAAAAATAAACAAGCCACATTAGTTTTTAAAATTAAACTAATATTTTCTATTTCTAATAACATTTTATTTTATGGCAGACTCATGTGAGGTCCATTGATTCTCAGTATGACCCTTTTCCTGAGTGGAAGAGGAGGGTCACGAGATTGATTACCCACATGGTGACTGGTGTCAAATACGGAAAGAAGAAGTCGGATTGGGTGCCCGATAGTTGGAAGGAGAAGTTGGACGCAAGGTACGAGAACAATCCTGAATTTAAAAAAAAATCAGACATAAACAAGGCAAATAGAAGGTCTGGTGCTAAGGACGGGAAAGCGTTGGGCACCCACACTCTAGGCCGCAAGAGTTGCTCTGATATTTTCAAAGAAATGGCAAGTATTTCATAAATTTTTAAAATATTAAATTTGGTTAATTAATATTTTATTGTCGGATATAATTAACATATAAGTTTTCTTTGCTTTTTAAAGGGCGAGTCGGCTACACCGTACAAGGTGTTTGAGAAGACGAAGAAAAACAAGAAGGGGGAGTGGATTAACCCTAGAGCTGCTCGGACAGACGTAAGTATTTCTAATCGAGCAACTTATTGTATATTTTTCATATTAAAATGATAATTTTACAATATATTTTATTTATTTTTTATTTAATAATTTCTCTTTTTTTCAGGCTGCTTACAATGAACTTTTGGGTCAACCAACGCCAACCGGAGAGCCTCGGGATGAGATTCAGACCTACCACGAAGCTGTTGGAGGATTTGACAAGAAAGGAGGTTTTTTTGGGATCGGTCCATTGGGTGAAGAGGTATGGTATGAGAATCCTAGGGACAAAAGAGGAGATCGTCGATCTTGTTCTTATCGACCAAGCATGTTTAGTCAAATGCAAACTGAGAATATGCGTCTTAAAGAACAAGTTGAAAGCACTCAAGCATCTCAAAAACAAATTCAAGAGGAAATGGCGGAAATGAAAAAAGCTTGGAGTGATATGCAGGCTTTCTTTTCCACTCAGTCATGCTCAAGTATGCCAAATTATCACCGACATGATGACTTCTCGGACGACCCTCATGGCTTTGGATGCAATAACATGTCAGTTGATCCTCCAACCACTTAGCATAGTTTAGTCAAATGCAAACTGAGATTATGACTTATTAACTTTAGAACATATTTTATGTTAGTGTATGAATTATGAAGACTATTTTATGTAATTCAATTTCTTACCCATGTTTTTTCTTTGTTGTTGGTTAATTGTGTTGGTTCCCGCTTAGCGGTCGACTTGGAAATATAAATCTCCGTTTGGCGAATGATGAATGTTTTGCAGGATTTAGTGATTTTGAGGTTGTAAATATGAACAATGCTATCGCATTGGGCTGGACAGCAAGCAGCTGTTTCCTGCCTATACTGCTTTAAATTCTGACGGATAACCCGTCAAAAAAAGTCAAAAATTGACTAAATTCCCGACGGATAATCCGTCACAAAAGTCAACAGTTGACCAAATTTCCGACGGATTATCCGTCAGAAATTGAGTCAAATATTGACTTTTTGAACAAAATTCCTGACGGATTATCCGTCACAAATTACCAAGTACTGACAGATTATCCGTCACTAAAAGTCAAAAAAAATTTGACCGTAGAATTTTTTCTTCTACGGATAGACCGTCAGAAGTCCGTCACAATTATTTTTCTGACGGATAATTCGTCACAAACTTGATTTTCGTGACGAATATTTGGGACGGAAATTTCTGACGGATAATCCGTCAGAAACGCGAAATTCCTGACGGATTTCCACTTTTCTGACGGATTTTTTCGGTCAGAACACCGCGTTTTTTTTGTAGTCGTCTCGCAATTTTTATGAAACGAAAATAATACGATCAATTTTATAATAACACAACAACTACGTTATTCATTTTCACCTATTCTCTTTTTAAAATTATGATTAACTATGAACAATTTCATTTAAACTGCATTCAAAAATAAAATTGCCATCAATATAGTGATCAATTAACAACTCTAACTTTTTAAAAACATCTTGTTAAATAAAAGTCAAGAATAACTAAAATAGCACCAAGTTAAATTATAGTACTCCATAATTGAAGGGAAAACACTTTTTTTCATTATATAATCAACATAATTTACATAAACTAAAAACAGAAAAATACAAATAAATATAAACTAACTACACCAATAAAGCTAAAACATAAAAATATAACTAAACCGAAGTTGATGAGAAAAAACGAAAGCTTAAATGCGACTACATCCGACGCAACCATCGAACTTAAGCTTCTTAGAACTATTCCTTGAACGAATAGTTCTCCCAACTAATCTTTGTGACTTCTTCGGAGGGGCTAAGTCGGGAGTTGATAGGCACGGGGATTTCCTTTTCCCCTCGGGGGAAACCCTACGCCTCTTTGGTGTCACCAAGGGAGGAGGATTCGAACCCGTGACATTCAGTTATTTCGCACTAGTCTGGTGGTAAGTTCTTCGAGGTTAAAACTGCATGTCACGGGTTCGAATCCTGCTAATGGCCATTTTGCTTTTCCTCAAATTAACTATTACTTGTATTTAAATAACAGATATTTAGCAATAAGTACTTTCAATCGTACACAATAATCAGTTATTTGTCACTAGTCTGGTGGTAACCTCTTTGATAACGACACTCCATGTCACGGGTTCGAATCTTGCTATTGGTGTTTTTGCTTTTCCTCATAATTCCGGGTTTTTTTGTTGAAGTTTGGTATGAGAGTAATAAGTCTGGCCCAATAACTAATACCTCCTAGCATAGGCCTCACCCCATTAGTATAAATTAGCCTACACAAAATTTTCCCAAATAGGTGATAAAGTCTGGCCCAATAACTATTACCTCCTACCATAGGCCTCACCCCATTATTTAAATAACAGATATATAGTACTTGCTATATATTAAATACGTTTAATCCTGCACAATGTTCAGTCATTTGTTACTAGTCTGGTGGTTAACTCTTCGATAATGAAACTACATGTCACGGGTTCGAATCCTCCTAAAGGCTATTTTGTTTTTTTTTGAATATTCTTTCCTTTACGAAAGTAATTATCAACATACTAAAATAAATATATTATGTACAAATTTTTATTCTAAATATTTACTACCCTTAAAACACGTGCAGTACTATTTTTTTTTTTTTAAAATTATATTTTTAATTTTTTTTTATATTTTCGAATATATAACACAAATAATCGTAACTTGTTTTTATTAAAAAAAAAAATACGAACAAATTTATTTTTTCAAAAATATAACACAAATATAAAACCGACTGTATAAAAAAAATGGCTTCTATACAAAATATACGTATAATTATACGGTATAAATACACCGTATAAATACAGCGTAAATACATAACAAAGATATACGGTATAAATACCAAGTATATGAAAACCTAAAAACAAAAAGAATACAAAAAGGAATACCACTTAATGAAATAATTAGGAATTATAATATGTTAATAAAGTACAAAAACATTTATTAAGTATCATAATTAGGTGAGATGGTGGACAAGAAAGATTCCTTCTGACATCCACGTGTCACTCTCCCATTGCAAGTGTAGCAAACCCCCTTACACCAAGTGTAACTCCAGCCTCTTCCTTCATAAGGGTAGTTTAATCATTTTGTTTTCCTTTTTAGGAAAGTGGTAAAG
Organism: Silene conica; assembly: GCA_029255685.2. Taxonomy (NCBI): domain Eukaryota; kingdom Viridiplantae; phylum Streptophyta; class Magnoliopsida; order Caryophyllales; family Caryophyllaceae; genus Silene; species Silene conica. The sequence continues at coordinate 8,624,750 of CM055315.2, read as the reverse complement.
TGGATATAAATGGATGAAAAAGGAATATATGTTGGTTGGATATGAATGGAGAAAGTAGTATTTAAATCTACAACTGCTTATAAATGGTCTTGGACCAATAAAATGGACATATGGGTCTCAACCTAACCAGTCCAATCTCCGATTTTGGAGTAAGAGAGTGCCAGTTTTTGGGGTCAATGGGTTGGATTCGGGTCGAATTCGGCTCTAAATGGTGAACACCCCTACTCAAATCACATGATTTTGGGAACACATCGTGTCAATTGGAAAAGCAATACCTATATATTGCACTAAATAATTATATTGCAAATATTCGAAAGTTATGAACCAGTTGAGTATTTAAAATTGAAATACCCAACTTAGAAAATACTTTTTAGGTCCCGGTTATTTGTTGTCATATTTCACTTTAGAGTGTTTTAATTAATTATATCCGCTTTTGATAAGCAAAAACATGTCAGAAGAAAATATTAATAATTTTGTTAATTTGTAAGTAAATATCCGCGTAAGTTATTATACTATTCATTATCAGGTATTCCCTTACTCCTTTGTGACGACAATATCCGTTAGACCGTTACAAGTTTGTAACGTGTTAAATAAACACACTCGGAAAATAGAGATAAATCATTTATAATTATCTATATATTTTAATTTTTGTCCAATATAAATAAATGTTTATACTCCCGTCACAAGACAGAGCTATACCTCCCTTAATCCCTTAATATCATATCCATTTGAAAGCAGATTAATCTGAAAGGGGTGAGGAGAATATTGAGAAACGGTGGCCGATAAATGACGGGAATAGGGAAAGGGAAGAGGTTACTTGAGAGATGGAATTAAACAAGCGGAGGCCCTACGCGCTATTCACACGTGTCATGCTCAACGGTTGCATTACCTATTCACATGTCATGTTATTTCAGTTTACTCTACATTTTTCCTTTAAAAAAAAAAAAAAAAGTGTTTACTCTACATTTTTTTTTTCTGTTTTTTTTTTTCCGTCAAATTCTTATTTAAGACAAGCTATATTTAAATGTAAGAGCGATAAATACGTACATTTTAAAAGAATAAAACAAAAATAAAATATATTACAAAAAAATAAAATGACTTGATATTCAATTTGTTGGAGTATTAAAATAAATATTTCCGTCTTAAATACTCCCTCCTATTCGGAATAAGTGTCACATTTCGGGTTGGGCACGGGAATTAAGGAATTCATTTGTTTAATGTAAAGTAATGTGTGGGGTGGGAAGATTGGAGAGAGGGAATGTATTATTGATTATTATTGTGAGTAGAGGGGATTAAAATAAGTAGTGTTGTGGGGTAAGGTGGGGTATTATTATGGGTTAGAGTGAATAAAATAAGTATAAACAATGTCCCAAAATGAAATATGTGACAATTACGTGAATAGACGAAAACGGCAAATGTGACAGTTATTCAGAATAGGAGGGAGTAAGATCGTTACTTGAAGAAGGAGAAAGGTAGATGGCATGTGAATGAAAAAATGGGAAAATTGAGTGGATTAGAAAAGAGCAGCAGCAGCAGCAGCAGCTTTGAAAAGGGTGGGGCAGAGTGTATCTTCTATGCTCTTGGCTGGTTTATATGGTCTTACCTGAATTAACAGCTCAATCTACCTCCTTTACCTTTTTCTTTTCTTTTCTTCTCTAATGCACGGTCATCTAGGCATTCTATGTAGTAGTATGTACTGTACTTGTTGCATGCTGGATTACAGTTGTACTTTACACATTCTAACATCGTATGTCCGTTTTCACATTAAAAACGGTTCGAGATCATCCCATATACGAAGACTCCCTCCATTCCAATCAATTCTATACATTTACTTTATTCACGTTTGCCAATATCTTTTTTCTTTTGTTAATATGTTTAGTTACATATCGATAAAAATTATAAAACTTTGATATTTATAATATACTCGATAAGACAATTTAAACAAGATCTCACATGACTATCTTTTATGTTATATATTAGAAGTTGTGTCGAAAATTCACCTGACGTATGAATAGTGGCCAAAAAGTGAAATGTATAGAATTGATTGGAATGGAGGAAATACTTATTAGTGACGGACAATCCATCACAAGCTAAAAACGGATAGTTACTTTTTTATACTCCCTTTTTTTTTATATCATCCAATTTCATTATTCACGTTTGCCGATGTTCATTTTGTTTTGATTATATCTCTAGCTACATACTACTGAAAATTATAAAAGTTTGATATTCTTAATCCTCTTATCAAGACAATCTAAAAAAGATCTCACATGAATGTATTTCCGTGAACGGATTAAGAGAAAACCGACGTTGAATACTCGATTGTGAATAGTATTAAAACAAAAGTTGGGTGATATAAAAAGAATGGAGGGAGTATTATGCAAGTACATTATCAATAAGGTGATCAATTTTCTTCCAATGGCCTTTTCACTTGTTTTATTGTGAGAGAAATGTATGTCTTCAGCTTTAAACAGATACGAAGTACTCCCTCCATTCTTTCTTTATGTCCCCATTTCCCTATTGGACGCTATTCACAATCGAGTATTCAACGTCAGTTTTCTCTCAATCCGTTCACGGAAATATATTTATGTGAGATTTTTTTTGGACTGTCTTGGCTCTTGATAAGAGGATTACGAATATCAAACTTTTATAATTTTTAGTAGTATGTAGCTAAAAATATAATCAAAACAAAATTAATATCGAGAAATATTTATAAAGAAATGTGGTGATATCAAAAGAATGAAGGAAGTATATTATACTTGTTTAAAACCGTGCAAATTAGGATGACGTTAGTTGTATTAATGCATTTGCTTATCATTATGCGCAAATTGCTTTAACATTTGGTGAAAACTTATAAATTGGCTTAATTTTATCTGTTAGTGATCTCAAGTAATTTTATGATTTTAAAATCAACATTATTTCACGTAGTTATTTAACTCGCTACATTTCTTTAGTTTTTTTTTTATTGTGTTGTGATAGATGAATTCCAATTCATTTTTAAAGGAGTAGGTCTGGTTTCCTTTTAAAGGAACAATTTTGGTATGGAATAATAATAATACGAAGTTTTACTACGCTTTTACAGTCAAGTGTGGAAAACAAGTTATCATAAACCGTAATGCTAGTTGTACCATAAAAAACTCATTATTTCAGGCCAAAATAATCATATGCAACAAGAATTTGCGTTCTTAAAAAAGTGGGAGGCCTTATACCCGTGAAACATAACTATAAGGCCCTGTTCTTTTGGACTTCAAGTCACTTAACTTAAATTCACTTCAGATCCTATAAGTTCAGTTCAGTTCAGTTCAGTTCCTATAAGTTCAGTTCAGTTCAGATCCTATAAGTTCAGTTCAGTTCAGTTCCTATAAGTTCAGTTCAGTTCAGTTCAGTTCCTATAAGTTCAGTTCAGTTCAGTTCAGTTCCTATAAGTTCAGTTCAGTTCAGTTCCTATAAGTTCAGTTCATATAAACTCAATTAAGAAAAGTTATATACGGAGTATTATTTTTAACAACCGATACAAACATTTCTTTTAATTATTCGATACACGTCATCTATAAAAAAAATAACTCATTAATAATTTACCCGTCTTTTACTCTCTAATTAATGTCAAACTATCATCCTCATTAATGCCAAAAAAACAACAACTCAACATACGACGCCCTCACCCTCACCCTCACCCTCACCAATTGTCACTCTCCCATTAATCAGTTTCTTCATCACCATTGTTAGAGAAAATAAATGGTTAGAGAAAATTGTAATAGTGAATTATTTTTTATCTAATGTAATTGTAGTATAATGTATGAACTATGAACAAACCATTATATACAAAGTTAAAAATGTTTTAAACTACCTTGTGTTTTAGACTAATTCTTTTATCAATGTCATATATTGGATAATAATAATAATAATAATAATAATAATAATAATAATAATAATAATAATAATAATAATAATAATAATAATAATAATAAGAACAACAACAATGTGAAATTCAAGAGAAAACAGAGAAGTATGGTTTTGGTAATTAAGTTGATGTCTATTACGTTATTCAATCATGCAATATATACAACCTATAGAGAATATTTCCTTATCTTATCTCCTATATACAAGGCAACAATATAACTAATTGATACATGTAAATATTGAAAATATGCATAATAATATCTCGAATATTCTAATACTCCCCCTCAAGTTGGAGGTCGAGGTAAACCGAGACCCAACTTGTACTGTAGATGTTCGAATATTTCTCCTCCTAACGCCTTAGTGAACAAATCCGCTATTTGTTCTTTGCTTTGGACATGACTCGTATTTATAGTCTTGGAGACAAGATGTTGTCGAACGAAATGACAATCGATCTCTATATGTTTCGTTCGATCATGAAATACCGGGTTCTTTGCAATGTGTAACGCCGCTTGGTTGTCGCAATAGAGATTCATTGGATTATCGTGGAACACTCCAAGAGATGCTAAAAATGCTTTCACCCAAATCAATTCACTAGTAGCAGCTCCCATTGACCTATATTCGGCTTCCGCCGTTGACTTCGCAACCGTCACCTGTTTCTTTGCTTTCCATGAAATGGGAGAATTTCCAATGGCAACAAAATATCCGCTTAGACTCCGTCTAGTCAAGGGACAACTAGCGTAGTCCGAGTCACAATACCCTTCTACTTGCAGTTTCGAATCCCTTCTTAGCATTATGCCCTTACTTGGGTTCCTTTTAATGTATCGTACCACACGCATAGCTGCTTCCCAATGATCTCGTTTTGGCTCGTTCACGAATTGAGACAGAGTGTGCACCGCGTACACCAAGTCCGGTCTTGTGATTGTCAAGTACACAAGCCTACCCACGATTCTCCTGTACTTCATTACATCACGCATGACTTCACCCTTTGCCATGGCTAGGTCGTGTCTCGTTTGCATGGGAGTGAAGGCTGTTTTGGCCCCTTTCATTCCCGAGTCTTCAATGATCCCTAATGCATATTTTCTTTGATTGAGGAACAATCCATCTTGTCCATGCTCTACTTCTATCCCCAAAAAATATTTCAACCTCCCTAAGTCTTTGATACCAAATTTTTTATCCAAGAAGGTTTTAAACTTGCTGCTTGATTTTCGGTCATTGCTAACGATAATCATATCGTCAACGTATACAAGCACTCCTATGAAAACACCACTGCGATTATATGTGAACAATGAATAGTCCGCTAAGGACTGTACAAAACCGTAACTTTGCATAGCCACGGTTAATTTTGCGAACCAGTTTCGGGATGCTTGTTTAAGACCGTAAATAGACTTCAGTAGTTTACATACCTTGCCTTTTTCGTTCCTCTCAAAACCTTGTGGTACCTTCATGTATACCTCCTCATCAAGTTCACCATGTAAAAAAGCATTATTTACGTCGAGTTGCTCGATATTCCACCCTTTAATCACAGCCACGGCCAATAGACAACGGACACTCGTCATTTTCGCCACTGGTGCATATGTCTCGTGGAAGTCTACCCCTTCCACTTGAGTAAATCCTTGCGCCACTAGCCTCGCCTTATATCTTTCTATGGTACCATCCGCCTTGTACTTCACCTTGTATACCCATTTGCACCCAATCGGTCTCTTGCCTTCAGGTAATGAAACTACCTTCCAAGTACCATTTCGCTCAAGTGCATCGACTTCTTTTCGCATAGCTTCACGCCATTCGCTCTTTGTTGCTGCCTCCGAATAGTTTCTGGGCTCCATAACCTTATCTACTTTCGCAAGGAATGCCCTGTGGGAAGGTGAGAAACAATCGGTAATAACATAGTCATCTAACGGATAACGAGTACCTGACTTTGAGGCCGAATTTTGAACGGAGTGAGCAGTCGACTGTGGGTTTAATATCCTCATGGACTTGCAGTAGTAATCCTTTTTCCAAGCCGGTTCATGTTTTTCGCGTGCACCTCTGCCCATATTTGTTGCACGAGGATCCCTGGTTTCCTGTCTCTCAATGGTTTCTGTCTCACAGTGGTTATCATCGCATATTCCAGTATCATTTCTATCCTCTGCTGGACTGTCAGGAATTAATTCCTGTTCAGCCGTGAATTGTGAACCAGTTTCTGGACTTTGTGACTGGTCCTCAGTTTCTGGACTTTGTGAAACATGCTGGAATGTCGTGTCCCAAGCACTTTCAATATGGGCATGTTGCACTTTTGTTTCCTCAATATGATTCTCGCTAGTGGACAATAAGTACGGGAAAACATGTTCAACAAAATTCACATCCCTCGACACGAAAACCCGTTTCTCCCTCAAGTCATAAACTTTCCATCCTTTCTTACTATGTGGGTACCCAATGAACACACACCGTTTTCCTCGCTCCCCAAATTTGTCCCGTGGTTTGTCTTTGTTATGAACGTAACATAGACACCCGAAAACCTTAAAAGAATCAAATGTGGGCCGTCTTCTATGGATTAATTCATAGGGAGTCTTACCATCAAGTAAGGGCGTCGGTGTCCTATTTATTAAGTATGCTGCCGTTAACACGCATTCCCCCCAAAATTGAAGTGGTAATCCACTTTCGAACCGTAATGTCCTAGCTTTTTCGAGAATATGTCGATGCTTTCTTTCGGCCCTCCCATTTTGTTGAGGTGTGTCGACATTACTAGTTCGAAAACAAATACCATTCTCCTCGTAGTAGTGTCCCATGGCCCCCGATAATAATTCCGTTCCATTATCACTTTGTATGATTTTAACACATTTATCGAATTGTGTCTTAACCATTTGACAGAAAATTCTCATTAATTCACTAGCTTCACTCTTTTCTTTCATAAGATAAACCCAGACTCCCCGACTATGGTCGTCAACTATGGTCAAAAAATAATGGGCTCGTGTTAGACTCGCTACTCGATATGGTCCCCAAATATCGCAATGAATGAGACCAAATAAAACGTTACTTCTTTTATTGTTCAAAGTAAATGGTGCACGAGTCTGTTTTGCCCTACAACACGAATCACAAACAAAATCCAAATTCCAGTTCAAACTTTTGCCAACTAATGAAGAAAATTGAGAAAAAATACTCTTGGATGGATGTCCTAAACGTCTATGCCATAGACGATTTTCCTTCGTGACCTCCACACGATTTGCCAATTCCTGCTTCGGTGACTTGAGATAATAAACCCCTTGTCGATGCTCACCTCGTCCAATCTCCATCCTCGTAGTCGGATCCTGCATTATACAACAATTAGGATGAAAAGTTACAACACAATTATTCTCACATATTAATTGTTGTACGGAAATTAAATCACACGTGAGAGTTGGGACTAATAAGACATCTCGTAATACAAAATTCCCGTTTAACTTGACTTCTCCATGAACCGTTGCTTCCGCTACTCGTCCGTCTGGTAAGCTGACCTTGGACGGTTGCTCTACCCACGTATTTGTGAGTAAGTTTCGTTTTCCTGTCACGTGGTGCGACGCCCCGCTGTCAATTAACCACTCAATATTATTTAATTGCATACCTATTGTATTGTCATTACCATCCTGACTCCCAACCAAAAGTGATCGGAGTCTCTCAACTTCTTCATTGGTGAAAGGGAATTTCTTTACAGCATCTGTTTCTTTGGGTTCAGAGGTTCCAGTCATGGCATTTGCTTGTTGGTGCCCCTGGTTCCATCCCCTGCCTCTTCCTCTATTTCCTCCTGCACCACGTCCCATGCTACTGCCACGCCTGCCACGGCCTCGCTCTCGCCCTTTTACTTCTTCGTATCCGTGCTTGCTGTAACAGTTATCCTCAGTATGGTAAAACTTACCGCAATAATTGCATTGAGGTGGTGCATCTTCTTTTCCTCCATCTTGTTTGTGATACTGACTTCTACCGTTTCCTCGCACTGCCATTGCTGCTTCGTTTCTTTCCTCCTTGACTCTGGTCAAGGAAACATGTCTCTCTTCTCGTAAGACAGCAGCATAGACTCGGGTTAGGGTCGGTATTGGTTCCTCCATTAATAAATTTGATCGTAAATGACCATACAATTTTGAGTCGAGACCCATCAAAAATTGATGGACTCGTTCTTCCTCTCGTTCCTTTGTTATTGATGCGGCTGCTCCACAAGTGCACGCCTTGATTTTGCTATAGTTGCCCAATTCATCCCAAATGGTCTTGAGTTTTGTATAATACTCAACAACCGAGTCGCTCCCCTGCTTACAATCATTCAACTCGCCCTTCAGTTGATGTACTCGTGGTGCATTACCAGAAGAGTACCTCTCCTTTAATTCGTCCCAAACTTCTCTGATCGAATGCGAAAAGGTGATGCTAGGATGCAATTTTGGGTCTATTACATTCCGTAGCCACGCCCTTAACATCGCATTACACTGCCTCCAAGCAACCCATTCAATATCGTTTTCTGTTCCGTCGTTCGATGGTTCCTTCACCGTTCCCTCGATGAAGCCAAGTTTGTTCTTCGCATCGAGACCGTTTTTTACAGCCTCTGCCCACAAATCGTAGTTATTTCCATTAAAAATAATCTGAGTGACATTCATACTCGGGTTATCTGACGGATGCAAATACAAAGGAGATGACATCGGGATGGTCTTTGGACCGCTTCCCTGTCCTTTCTTGCCATTGTCTCCCGTCATGATACAAGGTAAAAAAATTCTGGATCGAAAAAAATTAATGCTCTGATGCCATGTGAAATTCAAGAGAAAACAGAGAAGTATGGTTTTGGTAATTAAGTTGATGTCTATTACGTTATTCAATCATGCAATATATACAACCTATAGAGAATATTTCCTTATCTTATCTCCTATATACAAGGCAACAATATAACTAATTGATACATGTAAATATTGAAAATATGCATAATAATATCTCGAATATTCTAATAAACAACAACAACAACAATAATAAGAATAAGAATAAGAATAATAATAACAACAATAATAACAATAATAATAATAATAATAATAATAGTTAACTTAAATTAAAATAAAGTTAATTAAGTTCGAATTTTATAAGTTCAGTTCAGATTCTATAAGTTAAGTTCAGTTCAGATTCTATAAGTTCAGTTCAGTTCAGTTCCTATAAGTTCAGTTCAGTTCCTATAAGTTCAGTTCAGTTCAGTTCAGTTCCTATAAGTTCAGTTCAGTTCCTATAAGTTCAGTTCAGTTCAGTTCCTATAAGTTCAGTTCAGTTCAGTTCCTATAAGTTCAGTTCAGTTCCTATAAGTTCAGTTCAGTTCAGTTCAGATCCTATAAGTTCAGTTCAGTTCAGTTCAGCTAAGTTTCAGTCCAAAAGAACAGGGCCTAAGACCAACACCAAGCAGTGGTCACAATAATTAAGTCGTGAACCGGTTTTACTCTTAATTTCACCTTATTTATAATAATCAACTTTTACCCTCCCAAGCATAAGGTCACAACCTAGTCATCAACCCAATCGTTGTATGAGATTGGAATTTGTAACTTGATTCCTGATACCATGTATTTGTTTCAATACTGTAATCAATTTCATTATTATACTTTGTGTTTGGATTGAAAAATGTTGGAATTAGGAATCATGTTAAATGTTTTAACTAAAAAAAACATAAACTTTACAACGGTATAGAAGTATTGGTAAAAAAATGGCACTAAAGTAAGATTCGGATTTTTAAACTCCAAAAATATAGATGAATATCAAAGTAAATGACAACTTATTGTAAAGAATTGTTCAAATTATTATTCGATAATCACATAAGAAAAAAGTGAGTTTATGATCCCAATATAAACTATTTAGACATTACGACTTAACATGTCAAGTACCACTTTCTTCTTCCAATCCTCATTGGGACTAGAAAAAACATATATCCATTTGACTTGTTTTTATGAAAATAAATTTGCTGCTCGAATTGCCTCCGCTTGAGTAATACCGGGCAAACTAGCAATCTCTGAAAGTTTTTTTTGTTCAACCGTCTATATTTAACATTCTTGAGTTGTACTCAAGGCACCCACAATAGTAGCTAAATGATTACTTATATCCTTCATAAATCATGAGAAACCATTAGTCATTTGATCTGAGAGGTTAGATAAACAAACTGTGAAACTTTCTTTTCATCAAACAATGCAATATTGTAGTGCAAAACAGAATAGTGCACAATAATTAACTCAAAAAAGTTAGCATATGAATTACGAATTAACTCAAACAGAAATAAGTATCATGCAGATTAATTGCGAATTAACTCAAAAAATTATTTTAGAATCAAAAGATGTGGATTTAAATTTACAGGTAGTCGAGTCAAAATAATTGTAGTGTAAAATAGACGTACTAGTATAAAGGAAAAAAATACATGAATGGAAGGAAGAAGATGAACAATGAGAGCATCTCCAATGGACGGCTACAACACGTTGTAGCTTGATTTCTCAATACAGTTTTTTAAGCTATTTTGTTCTTCGGCTATATATCGCTCCAATGGTTAGATACAACATTTTCTAATATTATGGGTCCCACAATAAAAAATTTCCTCCAATCATAAACTTCACCTTTCATTTTATTTTTATTTTTTTTAAAGCTAGCTACATGCTTGGTAGAGTTATAATGCTCATAACACTACAAAACAATGCGCTCTTTGCGACGGAATCGTCCGTCGCAAAAAGGGTGAAATTCGTCGCAAATGATGTTTTTGCGACGGATTTGCGACGGACTGCTTCTGTCCCATATTTTTGTCGCAAAAAGTTCTTTTGCGACGGATTTTTCCGTCGCAACACTTTTGCGACGGATTGACCTTATTGTGCGACGGACTGACCTTGACTAGAAGTCAAAGGCAGTCCAGATTTGCGACGGAATTTCCGTCGCAAATAGTCCCTTTTGCGACGGATTTTCCGTCGCAAATCTGGACTGACCTTGACTATTTGCGACGGAAATTCCGTCGCAAATCTGGACTGCCTTTGACTTCTAGTCAAGGTTTGCGACGGAAGTCCGTCGCAAATTGAGACATTTCCGTCGCAAATTCCTGTATGATTTTTGTGTTTCAGCCGTTTTTCCAGCTCCCCATTTCCATTGAAATGATTCATTTTTTCCCTTTTGCATGATCTGTAAACCTGCAATTTCAGAAAAACAACCCAGCAACAAAAAATTTGTCGGAGACAAGGTTTTTAAAACGTCTTTTCATAACTAAAATGAAGGTTGTACAAATGATCATCCAACTAAAAACTAAACATAATCCGCGGTACATCAACTAAACAACCTAATAAAACCTATCTAACGGTCGTGTCGGTGGGCTGTGGGGTGGCGAAATGAGTGGCCGCCCTAGCATTGTCGCCGCCATCATCGTCGAAGTCGCGTCTCGGCTGAGAAAAGCCTCCCGGGTTGCAGCTCTGAGTAGTGAACTCCGCCCCCTGTTGACTTAAGTATTCTTCAATTGCCTTCAGCCTTTGGGATGTCTCGAGATCGCGTTCTCTTAGCTGAGCATTCTCTCGAAGAACTCTGCCGACGATACCTGCAATGAATAGTCAAACATGATATTATATTCATTTATTAAACGGTTAAATAATCGGTTAGTCTTAATTTTTAATAAACTATAAAATACAAACCTGGGGTGTATGATGATTGGGTCCCAGCACTTGAGTGACGACGCTCGTAAATGACTGGGGCTGCATTTCCCATACCGAGTATCAACCCTTTCTTGTTGAAACCGCCATGTTCTTCGAAGTAGATCTCGTTGTCGTCGATATCTTGCTCCGGGATTCCTTCACTTATCATTTTCGACTTTCTTGAAAAAACTTTTTCCTACAAAACAAAAATAAAATGTGATTAGTATACGTTAATTAATTAGTAAACCAAATTACTAAAATATAAAGAAAAGTTTTTGTTCACTTACAAAGAGTGCTTTGGGTTTCGTTGATAGACAACCCTTCTTGGCATGCTTTTTTGTCTTCTCCAGCAACTTCAAGGCGGATGGTACATCCCTCCCATCTTCTCCAGCCTGCAATTTAAATCCAACGACACTTGTTAAAAAAAACATTCAAGATTGTCAAAGGGTGAAAATCATTCAAGACAAGAAAAAGTGAATTAAAAACTAAGAAATTACCATTTCATCCATCATCTGTAGGGTGTTTTTACGACCCATAATGTGAGTACCTAAGGCCTTGCCTTTTTCGGTACTTCCCGACATCCGATTGGTCTTGTTTTTGTCGGATTTCTCTTGGAATTTTGGATCGTCCTTTCTTCCCTTTAGTTGTTCGAAAATATCGGCCGGTATCCACTGCGGCCTTTGCTCCGTTGTTTTCCTCATAGCATAGTGGATTCTTTTGCGAAGGCGGTCTTTCATCATGTCTTCCCACGCCGACCTAACCGCTGCTCTATCACGAGGGTGAAAGGTAACTTTTTTCTATTCCAAAAAAAAAAATAGTTAAATAAATATGAAACAATAAATAGGTAATAAATAATAAAACGGAAATAGGTAGTAAACAGTTAATAAATACCTCAAACCAATTCCACCACTCTTCCTTAATGGCATCCGGCGCTTCTGACCAGTTGGGCGCATACTCCTTGTAGTTGCAAATAATGGTCTGTGTTATAAGATTAGAAACGTCTTTGTGACTGAACCTGAAAAAGAGTTAAATGTGAAAATAAAATAGTCAACAAGTAATCATATTATAATCAATATATACATATATATAATCAATTATCCGTAAACAAATAAGATACTTACCACTTGGCGCCTTCGTAATCAGTCGGATCGAGGTGTATTCGATGTGTAGGCGGCTGAGGCTCAGGTGGAACAATCTCGTCCTCATCATCATTAGCTCCCGATCGTCCTCCCTCAGGCTGACGACTACCACCACCTCGTCGTCTTCCGCCCGGCATATAATTATCAAACTAATATAGCAACAATTAGAAAGAAATGCTTTACGTAATTAAAAACTTGAATAATAAGATTAATAAGATAATTTCATTGACATTAAGCCATACGGCATCTACAATAATTTCAACAAATACAAGATTATCGAATCTACTAGATAGTAGTCCTAATCATCATCATCATAACTTGAACAATTTATTCCTACATCCTTACAAAGAGAATCTATAATATCTTCATCTTCATCCTCATCCTCATACTCATTAAATAACAACAACTACGTGTGTGTGTATATATATATATATATATATATATATATATATATATATATATATATATATATATATATAACAACAACTAACAACAAAAACTAGTTAACAACTTATTAACAACAACAACAACAATTAATTAACAACAACAATTAAATAACAACTACATATATATAACAACAACTAACAACAACAACAACAACAACAACTACAACTACAACTACAACTACAACTACAACTACAACTACCAACACCAACACCAACACCAACATACACCAACACCAACACCAACACCAACACCAACCTGCAAAAAAAAACAATTTACATATATTGGTCTGGGGTCCTTATCTCTCCAGCCTAAACCCATCTTTGAATCTTTCATACCATTAGTAAACACTCTTATATTTTCTTGATTGTAATGAGACAAAAATTGGGCAGCACTTCCCTATTGTTCTCCAAATACATTATATAGAATGTATTTGGAGAACAATAAGGAAGTGTTGCCCAATTTTTGTTTCATTACAATCAAGAAAATATAAGAGTGTTTACTACCTAAATGGCATGAAAGATTCAAAGACAGTCCCAAAACGGGGACTATTCAACAATTACACCTAATGTGTAATTATTGAACGGGTACTATTCAAGAATATTCTAAACAAATCAACAACACTAACAATCAACAACAATGCAAATTTTATATCAAAAATCAATCGTCCTAAACATCTTAACAACAATATGCGACAGATTTGAGACGGAATTAGCTACTAACCTAATATCACTAACCACCTAACAATACTAACTAAACTAATCAAATAACAATTAAACTAAACTAACTATTCCTAATAACAATAAAAAAACAATAATACGGAATTTGCGACGGAATTTTGCGACGGATTAAACATAACTAATTAAGACGGTATATAAATAACGAAAGTTAGTATACATACATTAAGAGAAATGGAGAATGAAGAAGTAAGTGGCGGCGGCAAGGTGGCAGCGGTGTGGTGGTGGCGGCGGCGGTGAGGTGGAAGGGAGAAGGAGAAGGAGAAGGAGAAGGAGAGGAAGGAGGAAGGAAGGAAGGAGAAAGAGGGAGTGCTCCGGCGACGTGGCAGGGTGGCCGGCGGTGTCAGGGGTAGTGGGGTCGGGGGTGGTGGCGTCGGGGGTGGTGGGTTGGGGTGGTTTGGGTGTTCGTCAAAATCGCACTTAGGGTTTTTAAGAGACAAAATTGAAATCGATTTGGGGAAAAAAGAAGACCCGCGGGGTCTGTATAAATTTTGTTTGCGACGGAAATTTGCGACGGAATTTCCGTCGCAAATCTGGTCAAGGTCAAACTTTGACCAGCTTTGCGACGGAAATTCCGTCGCAAATTTTGACTTCTGCGACGGAATTTCCGTCGCAAAGATGGTCAAAGTTTGACCTTGACCAACTTTTGGTCAAGTCTGGTCAATGTGTTTGCGACGGAAATTCCGTCGCAAAAGTCAATATTTTCGACGGACTTTCCGTCGCAAACTTTCCCGCCATTTGACTTTCACTTCGCGGGTCTGGGAAATTTAGGTCCGTCGCAAAATAAAAATCCGTCGCAAAATCCGTCCCAAACCCAAGTTTGCGACGGCTTTTCTGTCCGTCGCAAATTTTCCGTCGCAAAGGCAGCATTTTTTTGTAGTGTAAGCTATATAAATATTTTATAAATATTGCACGCAAGTTTCTAAAGCAAACCATTGGAGATGCTCTGATAAGCGTAGAATGCTCCACAAACAATGTAATATTTATTTTTTTTGAAATAATTTGAAACTCAGGGGTTTGGAATGAGTGATACTCACTTCCCTTTAGGGTTTACAAAACTCATACCTCATGAAATTGAGGTATGGGAATAAAACAAAAAAAATCTTAAACAAACACTTGAAATGAGTTAAAGTCATTCTAAACTTATATCTCATTTCAAATCAAGTTGAACCAAACACCCCTTTAATAAGAACGTGTTTGGATGGAACAAAATGGACGAAAAGGGAATGGAAAGTTGTTAGACTAACATATGGGCCGAGCCGTGCCCACCGAGGAGAACGGTGCTCACTTTATAAGCCAAATAGGTTCTATTTCAAAACCAAGTAATTGATAATAAGTGGAGTAACTTTTATAAGGTAGATTACACTCCTCTCGTTTTTTTTTATGTGAGCGACTTACATGTGAGAAAGATGGAGATGATTCTCCTTCCAAATATTACTTTTGTTGGTATTGAAATAATTTATCTTGTGGAATATTTCCCCTCCAAATCCCTTTACCTTCATTTTATTAAACAAACAATAAAATTCTCATCGTTTCAATTCCATCCTTTCTCCTCCACTTCAAATTTCGCAATCCAAACACAGTCTAAAGGGGTCCAACTTCCAAGTAACATAATAACACGATCGTATATTTAGAAGTTTTTCTAAATAAAAAATGGATCCTATAGACGATCATTCAACTCGAAAATCTTGCCAGTTTGTTGATAGTGTTTATTTCCTATCAATCATGATTTATGCTTAACTTCTACTCCTCCGTTTTGGTCTATTATAATCTTTTGGTTTTGACTCAAAAATCAAAGAAAGACGAGAAGGTTAACTACTAAATGACAAGTGGATCAAGTTATGTATGAATGATCAAATTGCTCATTAAGTTCATTCTTAAAATAGAAAGGAGAATAATTACTAATACCCAAAAAGGTTGTTCATTCGATGCCTATTATGCTTTGATTCATAAGCATGGTGCATGCTCCTCAGTTGGCGCGGTGGTGTATTGGTGGCGTGATAGTGCGGTGCTCCTGTGGTTGTTGTCGCATAAGTGGCGGTGGGGTGGGGTTGGGGTCGATGGTTAATATGAAAAGGAAAGAGAGAGTAAGAAATAGGAGAAAGAAAGGTAAGAATATAGTGTCTTTTATATGAATAACGTTAATGATTTGTTATAAAATATTGACGATATTTTGTAATCGGGAAACTAAAACTACTTTGAGACTTTGTACCACTTATAAGACCTAAAAACAAGATTTGTAAGGAGATCTCATGCTTTGTGATGAAACTGGCATCAAACACAACCAAATATTAAGATGAATATCGCAATCAATTGTATACAAATTAGAAAGCATAATCCAAACTAACAGTCTCAAAATGGGTCAAAATCACAAGTAGATATTCTATATTGTTAACATCATCACCTCCTATTCACCTCTAAACGCTCATAATAATTTAAGACAAATGGAATGGTGATACACCATTATGCATAAAAATCCAAAAATAGAAAGCCAAAAATATCAAAGAGGATAGGATCAAATATTCAGATCTCTGACCAACACGCACTAAACGTATTATACTTCCCTATAGAAGTTTTGCTTGTGACGGGTCATTATTTGTGACGGATATTTTGTGAGATAAAATGGATAGAAAATGAGTTAGTAGAGAAAGGGAACCACATGAATAGTATTGGAGAAAGAGAAAAAGTGGGTATTTTGTGAGAGGAAACGGTATCCGTCACAAGCTTGCGACGGATAGTGCCGTTGCAAATACGAATTTGTGACTTCCCTAAACCAATTTAACTTAGCCGGCTAGTGTTTTTTGTGACTTACTAATTTATGATAGGTCAAATATTATTTACATAGTACTCTCTTCTATTTAACTGGAGTGTGTCATTGTGATGAAAGGATAAAATTTATGCCATATTAGTTGTTTAATATTTTGGTTGAGTAGGGTATGTAGATTCGAGAGAGGGTGTTAGGATTTGTATAAAGTAAGTAGAGAAATGGGTGGGTGGGTGAGTAATAAATGAAAATTAATCTATCTCTATAAAAGGAATAGATTTTAGACTTCTCTCATTGGTTCCTTAAAATAAGGAATGCATGGGCCCACCACTTTTACATTGATTTAATTTCCCTCTTTCCTGTATTCTCAATTAATTCCGACATTTAATCATTTCTAATTACGTATTCTAATATTTTCTCATTTCTAATTACGTAATCGATTGCAGCAGTATTACATTTAATTTCGTCATTGTCATATTAAAATACGATATGATCAAATTATTGTTAATCGAATATTTAAATAACAATATACAGCGGTCAAATAAAATACAATATCGGTCCAAAAATTAAATCCGAAAAACAAAAAATTACAAACAACAAAAATAATATCCGTGCAAAAATTAAATTCGAAAAACAAAAAATTACAAACAGCAAAAATAATTACAGTCCAAGAATTAAATTACATTATATTTTTCAATCAATCAAATACATAAGATACCAAACAAGATAAAATACGATAAAATACGATATACAACAATCCGATATATTGTAACATATTTTTTTAGCACTTAGTAACTTAAATAATATGTACGTCGAATATCAAATTATAGACTATTTACATTGTCAC
The DNA here is from genome assembly GCA_029255685.2 of Silene conica. Classification (NCBI taxonomy): domain Eukaryota; kingdom Viridiplantae; phylum Streptophyta; class Magnoliopsida; order Caryophyllales; family Caryophyllaceae; genus Silene; species Silene conica. Next base: position 8,607,306 of record CM055315.2, on the reverse strand, counting down.
CACATAACACATTTAATCATGATAGTTTATATGCTTCAGTATCAGAGATAACGTTTGCAATTTCGACCCGTGCATTTTTTTGCACGAGTTTAAAACTAGTAAGAATAGAATGGTAAAACATTGGTAAAAAACTTACTAAAAGTGGATAACGGACACTTTGCTGAATAGACAGAAATGTACAATGGGACACTTAAATTGAGTAAGAGGGAGTATTATTTTTGGGCTTTTGGCTAATCTTTTCCTGCTTAATATTTGACTCCGTCGCAAGTTTGCGACGTAATATACCGTCACAAATAAAAATGTGTGTAACTTAGTTTATGAGTATTTTTTTGAGTTGTTATAAGTTTTGATTTATTTTAATTTTTTGATTTAAAATTTAAAATTTAATTAGGTATATATATTATTTTTGAGTTTTATTATAATTTTTTAAATTCATACTTTTATAATAAAACACAATTTCTTTTAAACAAAACTTGTAGGCTGTGTTTGGCAAGGCAAATCAGGTACCTGATTTGTCAAAATGACTTTTTTGTCAAAATAATCAGGTACCTTATTTCTTTTTGGGTGTTTGGCAAGAACCTGATTTGAGGAAAAAAGGTACCTGAAATAAAAAGCTACTCCAGGTAGCATTTGAGAAATCAGGTACCTGTTTTATTTTCATCTACCTATTCTACCCTTAATTGTATAGGATCGCTACTTTAATTTGGGGTGAAGCTTAATTAATACGGAGTATTTTTTTTGTATGATTTTAATAAAGAATTATTTTTGTATCGCTAAAATATATTTTCAAGGGTGTATTGTTTGAATTTTTTTACCTAATCGTTATATGTTAATTATTTTCTCATTCGTCTTGACGTCAGCCTATTAAAAACGTAACGTCGTCAAAGACAATAACACAAGAATAATAGTAAAAACGTAAAAGATATCAATAATAAGCCATGTCCTTTTCTGTCATTTTGTTAAATATCAGCTACCTTTTCAGCTAATTTCCAAACAGTTTTAACAAAAATCAGCTACCTTTTCAGGTCTTAATTTTCAGCTACCTTTTCAGGTAACTTTTCAGGTTCCAGGTACCTTTTCAGCTTTCAGCTACCTTTTCAGGTATGAGCTACCTTTTCAGCTAGTTTTGCCAAACAGAGCCGTAATCTATAATTCAACCTCAATTAAATACATTACAAAGATTAAATTCATTCACGCCATAGACACACAAATACAGAATTATTGGAAAGTTAAGCCGACAATCCATCGTACACACGACCGACGTCTGGGATTAAAGTATTAAACCGGTACATATTATAAGAACGCGCTAAATTCGGAGCGTGAAATACAGAATGTCGGGTACTAAACAGTTAGTGGGGATAGTATGGAGTGTGAGTGTGTCAGTGTGAGTGGTGGGTAAGCTTGAGTCGTGGGTTAGCTAGCTGTTATGTCTTCATATTGACGGTCTAGGTTGGATCGTACACGTCCGGGTACATTTCTTCATGGATTATACATTTTCATAATCTTATCGATACTTATTTAATGTTAAATTAGTTTTTAGTAAGTCTTGCTTGTGACGGGTCACCATTTGCGACGGATATTTTGTGAGATAAAATGGATACAAAATGAGTTAATGGAGAAAGGGGACCACATGAATAGTGTCGAAGAGAGAAAAAAAGTGGGTATTTTGTGAGAGGAAACGCTATCCGTCACAAGCTTGTGACGGATACCACCGTCACAAATGAGAATTTGTGATTAGTTTTACCCTTCTAAAATTATACGGGTTTGTTTTTCAAATATTTGTTTTTCAAATATTTGTTCTTATCGATACGGAGTATATTGTTAAATTTTGGAATTCACATTAAATATATAGAAGGATTCGTATAAAATATAAATAATCAAATTAATATTCATGTACTTCATATTAAATATGAAATAAGTATAAAAAAAATTCAAACATTGTAAATAATAATAGAAACATTAATAATAGTTGTGCCTCAACCATCACCTTAAGGTTTTGGTTGAGATGGTTCATCTATCATTAATATTCCTATTAAATAACATAGTGATCGAATTTAAAAATTATATAAATAGCTTGATATTTATAGCTACGGTGGTACATGTAAATGATGTAAGTAACGAATATAATTAAAGTGATAATAGCAAACTCGGTATAATTTTTAGACAAATTATTTTTTTCAATTGTAAAACGGTGAAAAAAGGCGGCATACACCAATTTTGACCTGTTTTCTAATCACGTTCCAATCCGAGTCACCGGACCTATTTCTGTCCGAACAATATTATGTTTACTAACTTTGACAATTTTATATATACTCGTAACATTATTAAGTCATGTCATCCGGGAGGTTGTGTTAAGTTAAATTACATTTTAAATGAGTGAATATAAAATAAATTAATAGTTTTTCACCAATAAATATTCATTTTATTAAACTGTAATTTATTTTGTTGAATACTGTTTTTAATAAATTTTTGAACTGTTGTGAATATAAACTATAATTTATTTTATTTTCGGATTAGTTTTATAAGTATATTTATATTATTATGAGGATTATTTTCAATAAAGCTAGCATAACTAATAAACACCAATTTACTATTACGTCGTCATTCAATAGAAGGTGAATATTAGTTATACTGTTATAGGAGTATTTATTTTTCTTACTAATTTGGGTAAAATTGAGGGAAAAAGACTATAAGTAGTGGGTTTTTAATGAATATACTGGGTCGTAGAAAATCAATAAATCCTAAAAAATGTATGCTAAAATTTCACATTAATTATTTGCAAAATTGGAAAAAAAATTCATAAAGCATTTTATGAATGTTACTCGTATTTTTAAAATGATTTAATTAAATGAAATTAGAAAATTATTTGTGGGTCCTCATATATTTTGATGAGGTGGCTTCACCAAAATGCTTTAATATAGAAAAATAGCAAACTCGGTATAATATTATTAAATCATGTAATCTATGAGAATGTGTTAAATTAAATTGCATTTTAAGTAAGTGAATGTAAAATAAATTAATAAATTTTCACCAATAAATATACACTTTATTAAGCTGTAATTTATTTTGTTGAATATTGTTCTTAATAAATTTTTGAACTATTGTGATTAAAAATTATTATATAATTTAATTTATTTCCGTATTTGTTTTATAAGTATATTTATATTATTATGAGGATTATTTTTCAATAAAGCTAGCATAACTGATAAACACCAATTTACTATTTGATCGTCATTCAATAGAAGATTCATATTAGTTACACGACTATAGGAATATTTAATTTTCTTACTAATTTGGGTAAAATTGAGGAAAAAATACAAAAAACGGGTTTTTAATTAATATATTTGGTACAAAATTTATAAATCCTAAAAAAAATGTATACTAAATTTTCACATTAATTATTTGCAAAATTGGAAGAAAAATATAATTCATAAAGCATTTTATTAATATTACTCGTATTTTTAAAAGTGTAATTTAATTAAATGAAATTAGAAAATTAGTGGACCCTTGAATATTTTAATGAGGTGACTTCACCAAAGTGTTTTAAATGATTCTGCTTTACTATAAAAAAAGATTAAGCAAACAAGTTTAGGTTAATCGGATTCCACTTTAAAATTAATATAGATTATAGGGTGTTGCTCAATCATGGACGAGTTTTACTCAATCATGGACGTGATTGAGCATTATATCCTATATTTTCACACCACGGTTGCCACCGTCATCACCATCGTGCAACAACGTCGCCTCCCCTCCTACCATCACCCCACCGAGAAACAACGTCACTCTCACCGCCACAACCTCCCCTCCAATTGTCGCCCAGATCTTCTGTATTATTGTTGCTCCGCTGCATTCTGGGCTGATGTGACATTGTTTGCAGCTTCAGTGTAAATCTGGGTTTAATTTGCTGTATCTCCTTATGGTATTCATGTCTATTTGGGAGAAAGACATGTACCGATAAAAAGTACAGCTTGATCGATTTGTTCTCTAATGTCAATTTGTGCTGTAATTGAATATCCTACAAATCTAATATTATTCTGACAGAATTCAATCCAAATAACAATTGAAAAAAGAAGAATAACGAAGAAAATGAAAAACAGAAAATGATTTAAAGAAACCCTAATTTAATTAGTTTAGGATTTTTTGTGTGGGAGAGAATTAGAGAGAATTAGAGAGTTTTTTTTTGTTTTAGGCAAAGGGTATAGAATCATTATTACTATAAAAGCAAAATGTGTAACTGCATACGTGGCGCAATAATATTCCATCGTCCACTCTTTCGCGCACTCACATTCACCCTCACAAAAATCAGTTTCGTAGACCAATGAGAACCCTTAATTTATGCCAAATCATATATTTTTATGTATTATAATATTATATTATTATTATTATTATTTATTTATTATTATTATAAACATTCCAAGATTCTCGGATTTTGCATTATTTCAAGTCATATATTTTCATTCCATAAATAAGAAATATTCCATAGTAAAAGATATACAAAATAAATATTAGCTGTAATATCGGGATCGATAATAAAAAATTAGTTGCCAATATTAAAGTGTATAATCTTTGGCTAATTAGCTAATTACACGGCTGAAGATATATTAGCTAATTAGCTAATTACACGGCTGAATAATTACCTTACTAATAAAATATTCCATTCCATAAACTACACACTTCAACAATATATACAAAATAATAAGAGTTTGATCGATGCAATATTCCATAATAATAAATATTAGCTAATTACACGGCTGAAGAAATTTCATAAATTACACGCCTCAACAATATATACAAAATATTAAGAGTTTGATCCATGAAATATTCCATAATAAATAATAAATATTACCTAATTCGATAATAAAAAATTTATGGAATAAAGATAGTGATTTTCACGGGTGTAAAAGATTGTAATCTCGGAATCGGTAATAAAAAACTACTTGCTAATATTCAAGTGTATAATCTTTGGCTAATTAGCTAATTACATGGCTGAAGAAATATTAGCTAATTAGCTAATTACACGGCTGAAGAATTACCCTACTAATAAAATATTCCATTCCATAAATTACACACTTCAACAATATATACAAAATAATAAGAGTTTGATCCATGCAATATTCCATAATAATAAATATTAGCTAATTACACGGCTGAAGAAATTCCATAAATTAAGAGTTTGATCCATGAAATATTCCATAATAAATAATAAATAATAAATATTACCTAAATATAGAGTTTTAGCTCCTACAGAGTTTCACGTGAGAAGAACTATCTCCGAATGATAAATAGAGACTTTAAGCTGTCACAACCTACCTACCTACCTCAACAATTTTTATTCACGTGCAACTCAATAGCTGCTATCCTACCTCAACAATTTTTCATATCAAATGCCTATGACAAGTTTTTTTTTTACTATTAGCGACCTCAAGTACGGGGTTCATGTTACTCAGTTTTTTGAAATGAATATACCTTCGTCATCTTTAAAAATAAGTGTACACAACCCCGTGATTTTTCACGGGTGTTAACTAGTGGAAAAGTAATGAAAAATTTTTAATAAATGAGTAAAACTCGTACATAAATGAGCTCATTGTTTGAGATAAATTATCTTCTTCCTATTACTATGAGATATTCACAAGTGGTAATTACAAACGGAATTTGTTTTCCCTATCGTCGTAGACAAATTTGAATTTGAATTCAATTAATTTTAAATTTATTCAGATAATCACCTTTATTAGTAAAACATAAAATAAAATGAGGTTTTTATGATTTGTTACTACAAAAATAAAAGTAATTTTATGACATTGCTAAATCTTAGACACTTGATGACATTCAATACACTTTGTTACTTTTTTTCCCACCGTCCCAATTGTAAGTCGAAAAAATTCATCACTACATAAACTGTGTTTGATAATAAAATATTCTTATGCGGCAAAAGTGTATACCACTTTGTGCGTAATTTTACGTAATTGCTAAATCTCAGGCAAATTTTTGTACATTATTTTATACAGTTGTATTTTTTTTTTCAAATACCCGCGTTGTAAGACGAAAACTTCTCTCTTGTGGCAGCTAGTAGTCCCTCTACACGCTCCTCCTCAGGGTAGAAGACTTTCAACCTTAGGGTAAGATTATTGGGGTCTTGAGACAAGACTTTGACGAGTCTTAAGACAAGACTTTTCTCAAGACTACCAATAATCTCCCAAAGTCTTAAGTCGAGTCTTGGAAATCCAAGACTCGACTTAAGACTTTGTTGAGTCTTGACCCCACCGTATTTTATTCTTGTAATGTCATATATTCTTTTAATTACTGTTGCTTTGTACGTAAAATGCATTAATAGAATTTCTCACTATTGCTTTATTTCACTTTTACTGCCAAAATTTTATTTCTCACTCATTTCTTTCAATAAAAATTGTATTCAACTAATTCCATATTCACAAATTTTCATTTGTGACGGCAGTATCCGTCACAAGCTTGTAACGGATACCGTTTCCTCTCACAAAATACCCACTTTTTCTCTCTCTACGACACTATTTATGTGGTCCTCTTTCTCCACTAACTCATTTTGTATCCATTTTATCTCACAAAATATCCGTCACAAATGATGACCCGTCACAAGCAAGACTTACACTTCCATATTACAAAATGGATCCCAACCAAAATTTTGATTTAAATTCTATTATGAATTTACTTCAAAATCCACAATTTCAACATGTCTTTTTATATATAAAATTAAGTTCCGTTAAGTTATATAATTAAGTTTATGCATTTTAATTAGTAATGTTTAATACAAACTAGAATTAATTAATAAGTTTCTAAGAAAGAAAAGTAAATGGAAAGTAAAGTCTGAGACGAGTCTGACGGATAATGTATAAAATCTGAGGTGAGTCTGAGGCAAGTCTGAACAATAAAGAAATAATTAAAGTTAGTGGAAAGCTGATGTGGCACAGTCTTAAGACTTTGGAAAATCTGAGGGATAATCTTACCCTTATGCGTTTAATAAAAAGAATAAATTTTATATGACTGATCAGGTGTCAGACAACAGGGACCCAATCAAATCCCGACCTAACCCTATCCCTCTCTAGTATCGTTTTTAACTACAACACTACACCAAGCCTCCCTTCCAAGGCTCCAACCCATGCCCATTGTCCAACCCTAGCGGATGGGAGGGAGAGGGTGGGAACGACGTTGTCGACGTGACGTGGGGTGTGGTAAGGTGGCTAGAGGGTTGTCGTAGGCACCTGAAGGGGCTAAAAGGGTTGCGGTGGTTCGAGGAGGATGCCAATAGCTTTTGCTAGATAAAAAAAAGTAATTATTTTTATTTACTATTTTTCGTTTTTTTTTGCAAGAAATAAAATATTAAATTTAAATTATATAAAACACACCTACCCATTTACAATTGAATTTCAACTACACAAATCAACCCAAACAAAAACCGAATAATCCAAATAAGGAAATAGGAAAGAAAATACTCGGGGTGATGATTCTGATGAATAAGAGTGAGTACTCATTTTTTTTCTTCTAAAACTTAAATAATACTTCCCATCTTAAAATAACGGTAGTTATAAGCCTTAATTTGCAAATCAGTATATTTCATGAGAGACCGTCTCACACTAATTTAGTGGGAGACATCATAGGGAGACAAAAATCTCAGTGGATTCTCACCCTATTATGTGGGACTGCTGTGGCGGATCTTGAAGAACATATCTAGGGGGGCCGAAAAGTAAATAACCGAATTTTTACTTACGATTAAATAAACAACCATTTATATATAGTTTAAAGGGAGGTGTTTATAAATACATTTTCTTATATGAACACACCTTTATACACGCACAAAAAGTCACACATCTAAAATAAAATATTAAAATTTTATCTCAAAATCTCCATTATGGTAATGATTAGTTCAATAAAAATATACTTCTTCCGTCCCGCTCATTTGTTATCCAATTTCATTTTTGAGTGTCTAATAGCATTAGACTCGAATGGTCTCATACCCTTAACTTTATCCAGTGTCAAACGTAGAGGTAACAAATGACGGGAACGGAAGCCGTAAGGACTAAGGAGTAATGAAAATTGATAAAAATTGATCATATATTTCCATAAACATTGTGAGCATGCTTAAAATTTCAAAAATCACTAATAATTACGTCTAATAAATTGTGAATAGTGATTTTTCAATCACTAAGCAAGTTTGGGAAAGATAATTATAGACATTGATTTTGTAATTTTGGAATCAATGAATATCATTAATCATTATGCAAGTGCGAATGTTCCCAATTTTTATTACTTTTTCTATATTTGCAATGTAAAATCTAAAGTCTAGTCTTACTTGGGGCTTTTATTAAGGTAAGGGGGGCCACTCTGTTCAAATACAAAAAGTTTCGTATATTTTTTTTTAAAGTTCGTACTTAGGCCACAATCGTAGGGGGGCCTGGCCCCGGCGCGTGATAAGGAAGATCCTCCTCTGTGTGGGAGGTTTCCCTAATAATATTATTAAGAGACCGTGTCTCTAAAATTATTGTGTTTGCGAATATCACGAATAGTTTAGCTGTTTTACTAGCGATTTCATTGATATGAATCTTGAGTTGATTGAATGAATTGGACTAGAGTCTTGTTAAATAGTAAGTCTTGGTTGCGACGGGTTACCATTTATGACGGATATTTTGTGAGATAAAATGGATAGAAAATGAGTTAGTGGAGAAAGGGGACCACATGAATAGTGTTGAAGAGAGAGAAAAAGTGGGTATTTTATGAGAGAAAACGGTATCCGTCACAAGCTTGTGACGGATAGTACCGTTACAAATAAGAATTTGTGCTCGTTAAGATAGAATGCTAATTTCTGGTAGTATCTAATAGTATGTCGGTCAATAATTTGCCGTGAATCTCTGAGATTCTATACACCCATGTGAATTTGTGATGTTCACCTGTTGCTTGGATTTTATGACTATAACAAATACTTTATCTATTCCAATCAATATAACTATAATAATTTTATTGTTAACAAAAAAAATGGTAATCATTTTATCGTTAAATATAACTATAGTAATCCAGTTAATTTTATATTTTTATAACTAATGTGTAACTTGGTTTTTAAAGTGATCACATTTAACCGTAAAATAATCTCGAAATTCCGTCTTTTTGAAAAGACCAAAACAGTCCGTTTTGAGGTAGACCAATTATAATAATAATATTATGTGTTGATGCAATTAATAGTAGAAAAGGAAAGGGGGTATGTATTTAGCATTTAGCAAGAGTTGGGTACTATTTTGGGCCGCTAAAAATATGGTTGGATTAACATGAATTTGGCGGGTAATGTCCACTTGTCAACTTACTTACTCATAAAGAATGACCTCCCACTTTAATGTTCCAAAATATCACTCACTGATTAATGAATGCACGTGCCACGTCATGTGCTAACATATTTATTGCCTTCATCTCATTTACGCATATTACTATCCTCCCAAACTACCCTCTTCACCCTAGTTATAGATACGGGGTCGTCGGATCGGTGTCTGATACGGTGTTAAATATAGATCACTAGATAGTTGAAGTGTCCGTGTTTTATAAATTTACTGATTTTTACTTTTAGGGTGTGTTTGGATTGAGAGAATTGGAAGGAAGGGGAGGGAAGGGAAAGGGAGGAATTCAATTTCCACTGTTTGGTTACAATATATGGAAGGAGGGAAATGGAAGGGGAGGGAATTGGGAGGATTCAATTTCTCTCCATTAGACCAAACTCTAATCTCTCCATTGTTGGCAAGATTTGGAAGGAAAATTATCCAAACAACTCATCTTCATTCCCCCTCTCTTTCCTTTCTTTCCCTTTCCCTTCCCTCCTTTCCTCTCACCTTCCTTTCTCTCCCAATTTGTTATAGGGTGTGTTTCGATAACAAAAATGGAGGGAAGGGAGAAGGAGGGAAGAGAAAGGGAGGGAAGGGGAAATAAATTATGCGTATTTGGATACATTTCCTTCCAAATCTCTCCTACTATGGAGAGATTTTAATTTGTCTTGGAGGGGAGAAAATGGATCCCTCCAAATCTCTCCCCCTCCTTTACTCTTCCACTCTTATTTGGCTATCCAAACAAGGGATTCTAATCCCTTACTCTCCCTCCCTTTCTTTTCCCTCCAAAACCCCCAATCCAAACGCACACTTAGGATGTGTTTGGATAAAAAAAATGGAGGGAAAGGGAGGGGAGGGACAAGGAGGGGAGGGAAGGGGAGGGGAGATAAATTGTGGGTGTTTGGATGAATTTCCTTCTAAATCTCTCCTATTATGGAGAGATTTTAATTTGTCTTGGAGGGGAGAAAATGGATCCCTCCAAATCTCTCCCCCTCCATTTCTCTTCCACCTTATTTGTTATCCAAACAAGGAATTCTAAATCCCTTACTCTCCCTCCCTTTCTTTTCCCTCCAAAACCCCTAATCCAAACACACCCTTAGAGTTATGAACCCGTACATCTCTTGATTCGTGTTCAACCCAAGACAACCAAACCTGACAGACTAATTTATGGTTAAGACTCGAGAGTCGAGACTCAGGACTCGCCTGACTAGTGTCTCGACCTGTAAATCTAATAGATTAGATAATACTCCGTATACGATTAAGGAAATATGACATTTTATAGGGTTGTTACATTGTCTCTATAATCCTTTTGATCACAGTTGGTGGCCTTTCTAGTTTGATGGTCGGACAATCTGACATTAGATTTGTTGTCCCTAAGAATACCAGTGGGCAATGGGTCCATTGCATTCAGACAAATTAAGTACTCAGGTGTTGTTGGGACCATAATGGTACGAAGACGATACGGTTATACTCGGTGTATGGAATCTTATAAAGCAGCTGTGCTAGAAGTCTAGAACATAGCTTGTGGCTCTCAGAATTGAACATAAATAAATTGACCTAAAACTCGAAATGGACTCGATTCAAACCACTCAAATTACGGCCAACTAAACCTTGCCCTAAAATGTTGTCCTAAATGGCTAAATAGCCCATCTATACATAACAAAACAATAACATGCCCTTTGTTGTAACACTTCCAAAACTGATTCGGCGTAAAGTAATTAATTAGTACTCGAAATGTCTCAAACCTGATATGATCCATTAGCAGTATCCAGGAAGCTGACATGACATGCCAGACAACCGAGATTGTTAAGCACATCTGAAATCACCCGACCTAAACTGACTCAACCCGGATCAACAGATTGACCTATTTGCAAAGTGGACAACAAGCTTCATATAATAATTACCAAAAATTTACTGAAGGGGCAATTGTGAGTTCATCTCAAAATGACCTAAATATCTCTCGGTACAACAAATGGAAAGCTGTACCAAATCTACACTATGAGCCTTCACTTAGATACAAATATAAGGCCGGCGGGAAGGCTTCCACCAGCACACCTGAACCTCTATATATTCACCTAACTTACAAAGATCAGACTGAATGATTATTCCTCTTAGAAGACCTCAAACTCCAAATTTTCGGCATTGTTCATGTGCATTTCACTAGATCCTGCTTTTGTCAAGCCATAGTCCTGTGCCTCGGGCAATTCGGGTGGAACAGCACACCTAATCAAGGCCCAGTTCAGTCCTTCAAAGAAAGGGTGCTGTTTTATCTCAGTAGCACCTCTTTCTGTCCCGAGCCGATTCTCTGGCTCTTTCACTAAAAGGGCAGCTATGAGGTCTCTGGTTTGGAGGCTGACTAGCGGGGTATCTGGGAATTTCAAGTTCTCCAATATCACATTGGCCAAAGTTTCTTCATTTCCAGCTCCTTTGAAGGGTGTTCTTCCATAAAGGAGCTCATAAAGGAAGATACCATAGGTCCACCAATCGACAGCACTCCCATGACCCTCTCCTTTGATTATTTCCGGGGCCAGGTATTCATGTGTGCCCACGAAAGAGTTGGATCTTGCTGAGGTGGGTTCTGCCACGAGCTGGAGTAACGGTCTCATTTCAGCTGCCATGTCGGATTTTATTTTCCTTGTGTGCCTTGGAGTAAAGCATGCGACTTGACAAGGTGGTTCTAAGCAGAGAGGCTGAGCACAGCGAGAATCTGAACATGAATGGGAATCATGAGATGTATTTCTCGAGGCTTCTGACATTGATGATGAAACCAGAAGTGTTGGGCTGACAGCACATCGGAGTGAAAGATCAAAGTCAGAGAGCATAATGTGGCCATCTTCCCGGACTAGAATGTTTTCAGGTTTTAAGTCCCGGTAGACAACTCCAAGCATGTGCAGGTACTCTAATGCAAGGAGTACTTCAGCAACGTAGAACCTGCAAAGGAAAGAAGGTATAATAAAATAATTGCAAGAACAAAGAAACCATGTGTGCTAAGATGAGTATGACAAATTCTGGTCTTAGCTCAATCCTTGATTAATGAATTTGCGCAACCCGGGGCATCTGTATTACGTATTTGTATCATGACTTATGAATGTATGATTTAAAATCTATGCATTGTATACTCTATTACTTTCTGATTGTGTGACTCGGGCAGTGGAGACACGTTTGCGTGAAGCAACAGACAATTTGGAGGTTGATTTGCACCGAAATTTAGGAAACAGCAACCAAAAAGACAGATGTAAATATTACCTTGTAGCTTGTTCTGAGAAACACTTGCCAGCTTGTCTTTGCCGGAGAACATGTAGATCACCCCCGGGACAATACTCCATGACTAAGCACGATAGATTATCTGACGTGAACTGGCAATACAAAGTGGGAAGAAAAGGATGGTCTAACATTCTCAATATCTCCCTTTCAGTTTGAGCCCTACTTATCTTTTTCCTTCTGGCCAGAAACTCATTATCCATGACCTTTATAGCAAAGAGACAATTAGTACCAATCAGCTCAGTAAGGTAAACAGTTCCGATGTCTCCACATCCGAGTTTCTTCAGTAGACTGAAGTTTTTCAACCCTAAAGTCCCATGTTGTTGAGACCTTACTTGGTAAACCGCTTCCCACCTAACATCCTTAGACATGTGAGGCCGATCACAAAAGCTAGGCCTGCTCAAGTTACTATTTTGACTAACAGTTGTGTTACTGCTGAATTCACCAGGGCTGCTTTTTGAGCTCTGTGTAAATTTATCCCTTGACCTAGAGTTGCTAGCAGATCCAACAAGAACAATCTTTGGCTTGTTTAAACCATCAGAACTAGTTTCAGTACTAATACTAGCAAATGGAGATACAGGAGAGTCTTCATAGAACACCATCGATTCTTGAGGAGATGCCAGAGATTCCTGAAGGGAAACTGGAGAATCATAGTGAGATAAAGAAGACTCGTTGCTGGATTCCTTCCAGTCATCCGTCACCACACACTGGCATCTTGGACAGACTATTGGGGTTGGACTTGAATACAGGTTATTATTGAATTCGCTCTTTTTAGATCTTCCATTAACAAGATTTTTAGTCTTGATGAGAGGTTTGACTAAATGTTGAGCATCTCTAGCTGGCCTTCTTACGTTTGTACCTTTTGGAGAGTCGGTCAAGGGTACAGTCTTCAAACTATGCTTCTGCACATCGATGCCCACGTCTTTGGCTTCTACTTCTTCTGAGGGCATTTTAGTTTCTTTACCAACCGGCTTGCTAGGGTCGACATTATCCTCAATAACATCCAGCACTTTCTCACCGTGATCAAAATGGTGAGGAGAACGTGTAGGCGCGTGTTCTTCCTTAGGTGAGGCTGAAATTCTAGTTTTTTGTTCTGCCATTGTCCTAGCAAGGTCCAGTGAGGTCTTCCCATAACTAGAACGAGAGGAGCATGGAGAATCAAGCCTTTCATTATGAAATGGCTCTGTCAATATGCCAATGCTCTTGTCATAGGAATCATCAGAATAACACGGTGATCGTGCCTTTGTATCCTGATGGATCATATCGACCTTTGACTTGCGCCTTCCGGGTTCTACTGCTGCAGCAACCAAAACCTTCTGCATTGGCAATTTTCCAGGGATATCCGAAGAGCTCTTGGCATATATAGAATGAGATGAAGAGGTTGGAAATGCATGCTTTCCGGTCTGAGATGTTTCTTTCCGAAGGGTTTGATTAGCAAAGTTAACAGAGGCACATGAATTCCCATCTTCTAGCGCGCCTCTCTTAGTTACCTGGCTTATGCTATTATTGGCAGTCGACGAGTTATTCAACTCAAACATCTTATCATTGTGCATTGTGGTAGGTCCTACTGCCTTATCTGTGATAGAACTTCGATTTGATGGCAAGAAATCCAATGGTGGTAACTTCTTGGGAATAGTCGGAAGAGAGTTGAAAGTTTTTTGTTCAGGCACAAGAGATATTTCCAGAATACTTCTTTTGCTATAATCTTGTCCATGATCAGAATTAATGTCTTCAACAACATTGCGATACATGGTCATTATCCTTTCAGCTTCAGAAGAACGAGGCGACTTCAGCGAGCGTTTCATGCTAGCCATTTCGGAGGCCTGAGACAGGCACAAGCCTCGCAATGCCTGTTTTAGGTTCACCTGCTCAGAAATTCCATGTCCAGACGAATGGGATCCACTGGATTTAACATGCTTTTTGGACGAGCTCCTCTTTGAAGTACTAGCTTGGTTTTCATGTGAGGACCTAACTGACGAAGATCTACGATTAAATATCTCGAAAAGCTGGTTAAGATCTTCTTCAACAGAACTGATTTTCCCAGTATTTGAGGCCCGAGATCTCCTATCATTTTCATCCCCTTTTATCTCTGGCTTCTTAAAATCGTTGTTGTTTCTATGACGTTCTCCAGGATTTAATTCCTCAATTTCAACAGTTTTGCTAGCACCAGGAAAGACGCTCTTATGCGTCATAGTATGAAGATGACTCCTACGTCTTTAGCAGCTTACTCCAATGGAACCATCTGACGGTAATCTGTCCAACATTTTCTCCATAGCCCTAAGACGCAGTGGATGATACTAAAACATTCCCAGCGTTGCGCGATGCAAGATTTTTAGCCTGATGTCATGCACAAAACACACATGATGAATCAATATAGCCAGTTGAATAAGAGGAAAAGGGTGTTTTACACAGAATGGTGAGCTATCTAGGCAAGTCAGTGCCACGATTGAAAAAGCACATTGTCCGGTTTCAGCTTCTTTTCTTTAACAAAAAACTGATGTCTTAGTTAGGCCTAATTTGAATATCATATACGAGGGACGGGGAGAGAAAGGGGACCAAATGGTTTCCTCTATTACCTCCAACCCAACTTGCTAACTAAACAGCAAATCGTCTCCCCTCCTTTCCTGTGAAACGCCTCTATTTAAACAAGGAGTAAAACCAGTACTATAGCTATAAACCACCCAAATAGGTGCACCCATGAACCATACTGATAAAACAATTCTCTTTCGGAACATTCAGAAGTAACACATAAAGGATTATATCACAGATCCTCAGTAATCTAATTACTCAGGCCTGCAAGTTTCATCGACTTGGCAACGAAACAACACGTAATTCAAATGCCTAGAAACAATCAGCAACATTCCTCAAAAATGATGTCTTTCTATATATTCAGTTCCTCGAGTTTCTGAACTACTGCAAAAGTTTCTGAACTACTGCAAGTATTCAATTACAGCTTACACAAAATGTGGATTTAAAAACAAATGATGGAGTACAAATTAAGCAAATTATTCCTAAAGAATTACACTAATGCACTAAATGTTATTATACAGAAAATCTCATTCTCTATATCAAAAAGTCAAGGGGAATAAAGGCAACAGCTTTGAAACAAAACCCATCTGCAGACTGCATTTCTTCATTCAATGTTAAGCCAATAAAAAAACCGTCTCACACACACTGTACGACACATCTTATTCTATAGTTTGAGTTCTTAAGTAGCCAACAGAAATTAAGTGGAGGAGCAAGGGGAGGCTAGCAGGGGCGCTCGCCCGCTGCAAAATGAAAATTCTAAATAAATTGCAATCGTTTTTCGAGTTTACCTTATGACATTCCTGGTGAAATTCTTCGCCTCTTAACTGTAAATCCTGACTCCGCCAAACAGCAACAAGAATCAAGTAAATAACAAGTAAAGTATCAAACATCTCAAACCCATAACTAACCATCAAAATCTAGACCAAATAACCAAACATTCAAACATTTAACCTGAATTATAACACAAATTATACAAAAATACCTGAAAAAATGCAAATGGGCAGTTCAAAATTGGTGTAAACTGAAATGGGTTTTGAGGAATCAATAAGAAAGAAAGAAATGGAGATTATTAGATGACGAAAACAAAATTGATGAACAACAAAATAAAATAAAAATAAAAAAGAAGAAAAAAGTGAGATTTTAATTTTAGTTTCAAAAAGAATAATAATTGGTGAGATAATAATAAAGGTAGGTGGGTCCAGCAAGCCCAAAAGAGATGGGATAGTAGTGTTTGGTGGGTCACACGTCGTATTATGTGAGGTTCATGTTATGTAATGTACGGAATACATACATGAAAATGGAGATACATTGATAGAGTTGATTTGATGTGATATTTGCAGACTGCTACTGTGATGTCAGATGTGTGAACACTGAATCAATGCATTTATGGCTGTCTGTTCTAATTTGTTGTTCTCGTTTTAGTCAGAAAGGTGTTGAATGTTGATGATGATTCATGTGATCTGTGGGGATTATTGGGAGTGTAGCATTAACATTTGCAACTAACTTACTTCTACTTGAAGAAGTTTGATGAGATACGCAGTCGTTATTTTTAGTCTAAAAATTTGGAAGAAACGGTTTATACGTGAGACGTTTTTACTTGTAATATGGTCTCATATAAAATTTATTTTACTTTTGAGCGTATTTTAACGATTACAGATTTACGGGGTAGTATTGTTGTATACCTAATTTTGACTTTAGATAAGTGATACTCCCTCCATTCTTTTTATATCACCCCATTTCTTTATACACGTTTGCCGATGTTCATTTTGTTTGATTATATTTTTAGCTACATACTACTAAAAATTATAAAAGTTTGATATTCTTAATCCTTTTATCAAGACAATCCAAAAAAGATCTCACATGAATATATTTCCGTGAACGGATTGAGAGAAAAATGACGTTGAATACTCGATTGTAAATAGTGTCAAAAGGGAGTTTGGGGTGATATAAAAAGAATGGAGGGAGTATTCGATTACTCGATGCTCGGTAGATATTAGGATAGGACAAAGGTGAGGGGGTGGGTTTGCAAGGCCAAATTCCGGCAAGTTTGTTGATGGACTCGAGGTTGGCGATTAGGGCTGTTCAAAACTCGGTTTAGACTAGCCACCCGAGACTTTTAATCTCCGGTCTAATTCGATCCAAACTCAATCGGAAAGGACCTTAGCCCCGTTAGTTCTACCAGCTAAGATACAAAAAAAAAAAAGATTATTTTAAGGGTGAGATAGAAGATTGAGCAAGATTTAACGCACTGATAAAATTGGTTAGTCATGATTTTAGAAGTTGATCTTGCTTATGACCGTCTTAACTTAAATTAGCAGAGATTTAAAGCACTAATAAAATAGGGTGTGAGAAACGTCTTAAGTTGAGAACTTAAAACAGTCGTAAATATTGTTCGATTCTGAAAGAAAATAACTTTTGAGACCCTTTCAATAGTAACCAAGGCACATTTAGTCATTTACATCTCATCTTGAACAAACTTGTGAGTATGTATATACTTTTACATGCGAGTCCAAACAGTCGAACATACACAAGTCACATTAACATAAACCCCGTGATAGGAAATAAAATTACTCGCTTTCAAGAAAAGAATATCGTTATTAGTCGTTACATACAGTAGCACCGAGAATGAATTCTCAGTTAAAGATAAAACAGATGAACAAAATTGAAAGCTTACATTATAAGCTAGCTACACAAGAAAGGGGCACAAAGTATGTACAAAGATGTGCCCATTATGAGATGACGACGAATTGGACCCTTCTTCCACCTGCAATAAAAATCACACCATATTATGATAGAATGAACCGGAAAAAAATGATTATGACAGGAGAGTGATTATGATAGAACGAACCAAAAAAACAGAATACAACGACCTAATTTGTGTTTCTGCAATGCACATCGTTTCTTGATGAGAATAACTGTCCTACAATCGTATACAAGACCAACTATAAAATGAATAGATGATTGTTATCCTCGAAGATACTAAACACGAACATGGCATACTTCATTAGCACACAAGCAAACAGACCTTCATGATCTTTAGAAGATTATGATGCAGAAGTATAGGAAGTTAGGAACAGGTAATTTGTGCAAGATTTATATTGAACAATAAGTTAAGGATTACCGAGAATTATATGAGATGAAGAATGGTACAAGGTATGGAAACTATTCTTTGAAATGAGGTGGCATTTGGGTGAATGATTAATGAACATGATAAGGAACTGCATAATAATACAATTATGTAATATATTTGCTGTATCACTGACAATTTTATGGGGGTACTTCATCAATTTCAAGAGTCTTTTAAACATTTAAAGCACATGTAATAATCAATGATACAGGAGATCAGCAATGCAGGAGGGATCAGCGCGTCAAAAAACAGAGAGAAATTTACGCAGGCAACGCAGCGGTCAGTGTGATTCATATAAGTATATAACTCGTCAACAGAGACATACAGAATCTAGAAAGCTTAAATTAGTATAGTAGACAATACCTTTTATGTTTTGGGAGACTAAATCCCAGCTCTAGGAGATGCTAATACGGCGTTAGCATTCGATAAAGACATAGGAGTCAGAGGAGGAGAAGCAGCATCTTTATCGGGCTGAGAAGACTCAAAAACCTTTGTGATGCTTAAATTTTTATTTCTATAGTGGCTAGAAGGTGTAGATAGACTCCGTGGAAAGGTCACTGGAGGCATTGGCAAGGGAGATGCTGTATTAGAGGCAGCAAGTGTTTTATTTCTCACTGCAAATTCAGAGTTCTTTGACGGGAAAGGAGCAGTAAATCCACTGGATCCAGGTTTGTTGATCGCATTCCCAGGTGGTCTAGGAAGTTCATGAAGCTCACTTATCTTGGGCGGTGATACCGATGGAGGAGAGCGGTGTGACGCTTTAGGAGATGATGGTCGAGGTATTAAGGGTTGAGATATAGGTCCAGATATTGGACCAAAAGCAGAAACACTAGATTTTGTGGAGCGGGGATTACTGCTTAAAGGACCAGAGAAAGCTTGTCTTTTTATTTTCTTATGGTCGGATGAATCAACCGCATCACTCAGTCGAGAAGGTAGTCCATCGGCCAAAGGCGGTAGACGGGCGGAGGCTTGGATACTATTCCCAACTGCTTGGTTATCCTCTTTTGACTCTCTCTTATTCATTTTGCTTTCGATGGGGGGTGAGTGCCATATATTTTGGTCCGAGAGGCTTTGCGGTCTAGAGCGAGGAGCTGAACTTGTTCTTGTGGAACTTGAAGGTTTTGCATCACCAGGAGTAGGTAGTACATATGTGTGAAACTTCTGGGTAAGGGAAGGACGCATTCGTCTTAATCTCTCAGCTGGATCAATCTTCTTTTCGGCAAGGATGGGTGCAGAGTGGCTGTAGTTACTTGTCCTTGGTTCACTGTCCAGCATCTGTGAATCAGCTTGAACTTTCTCAAATCTGGACTGCACCCAGAGATTATATTCAAAAAATATATATTAATTGCTCGAAAATGACAAGGCACCATGGATGGGGAGTAACAGTGTAAGTGACTTTTATGTAATTTTTCTTTTATATAATGTGAGGGTTATAACAAAATTAATTTAATTTAATTTAATATTGTAAATTACTTGATGGATCAAACCCATTTTCCATTGCAGATTCACAAAATAAATTCAAGTTCAGACTTCAGAGATGTGAGATACCTCTGTATTTTCCATTGTTGATGGTTTAGAAACCGACTCTTCTTCCTGGTCCAACTGAAATAAAACCAGAATAAATTAGCTTGATAGCATAAGCGGAAGTTTTCCCCCCCAAAAAAACCTATGTACAATAGGGGAAAAACATCATTTTCAGTACTAATCTAGCCAACAACCCACGAATCAAATTAAAGCAAGTCTTCAATAACGTAGCTTTAGTTCTAAAATAATATAGGATTGGAACAAAACAACCGTCAAGGAGCCTTTGTTAGATGAGACAGACTGAGAGGAAATAAAATCCAAGAGAAAGAAAATAAGGGAAAGTTCACAAATTCAAATTGTACAGAGTCGATGTTCCCCAGATCATTGGAGGTGTAATATACACCTCCATGACTCCATCCCATTTATAGTGTCCCTATTTGTGACGCAAAGTAGAAAATGTAAATGCAACGAAGGAAGTATATGATAAATCACCTTTGAAATTCAATCAATGAATTGGTAGGATCACTTGAAAACTAAAATGTGACATATAAGCAAAAGGCGCTTACTCATGAATCAATAACACTTCAAATGTGATTGCTAAATCAGATGCTCACCTCCATTGAGTTCCTTGATGTCGCCACAGCGTCAGTTCCCAGCTTTTGTGGGCGATAGTCAAAGCTTAATTCTCCTTGATCTTTAGAATCATAACTGTTTTCTTCCTCATCTTCTCCGTCATTGTCATCAAGCCCGCTAAGTTGGTAGTCTATATGTTGCTTTTCGGCAATCAGCTTTACATGTGGGTCAATAGCCTCTAGCGATTTAACCCCCCTTTTGAAGAAGTTTAACTGTAATGTAAACAACGTAATCATTAAAGTTATAAGAATCAGAATTAGTGGTACATATATTGTTGAAGGTATTGATAGTGAGGTAGGAACCACCAGCTAGACCTGAGCTGTATGATGACGAGCTGCTTGTGTTAAAAGACATCGCGACTGTCCTTGCTTTAGAGACTTCAGCCTGAAAACACAAAGAGTTGCTTCCTCTTCATATTCAGTATGGGCTTGCTTCAACTGATCCGTAGAAAAACTTTCACCTTTTCCACCTTTTGACCGCCCTTTCTCACGCTGTTGTGCCAGCATGTATTCGTATACGGTTCTGCATGCCATTTTCTAGTTTAAAGACAACTTAAAATTGTTGGGAAAAGGGAAGTGGAAATGAAGAAAAAGAGACCTTATGTAGACCAGGTTCATACCTTTTCTCATCACATTGCTGTTTCATTTCCTATAATAATTAAAGGGTAAAAAATCCAGTAAAAAAAAAGGCTTGTGTAATTATTCATTTAATAAATTGTAGTATTGAAACCTGCACAGTTTGAAGTTGATTGAGAAGAGATTCTGACGGATTTGTGATAGTGACGAAAATATGGGAACGCTGCCAAAAACACAAAAGAGCAAGATTATATCATGGTTTCATGTGAAGATAGAATAAACTGATGATAAGCAAATAGAAAAGCAACCACAACTAGGACTTACATAAAGATCAACAAGTTTCTGAAGTTCAAGTTGAATGTTTCCCAGCATCAACAAGGCCTTTTCTGCAGATATTATAAAGAAGCTAATCACCCACCACATTCAGGCCACAACGAATTTATCACAATATATAGCCATCAATAGAAAATTAATTGCTCAACGTGGAAGAACTCCCTCTCCAACATCAGATTCAGATGTCAAGCAACCAAAAAAACTCACCATTGAAAATAACAATGTTAAAATTTCTTATTTGGATAAAAGTAAAACAAATTCACAGAAAACAAATTTTACCTGAAACGAAAGAAAACAAGTTTCACTATTAATACTTACAGTAGCAAAGAATAGACCTCTTAATTTAGACCAATGGTGTCAGGTATGATCACATAAAAATATAATAACTGTTTTTCGAGGATTACCTAATGACCACTCATGTTACTAGATGCGTGGGATATGAGATTACTAGGATAGTAAAGCAGGAAGACTAACAGAAATGACAGCTGACAAGAACTGATTCAAGACATTCTCGCCATGTAGCTTCAAATGCAAGCTCATGAATTCAGAATTTTATTATGAAAGTGTGAATAGAATATATCTACTTTATAGCTGAAACCAGGATACTGCAGAAACTACAATATATGTTCTTTCAACTCTACGACTAACAATGCTGCTACATCAAAATTAGGGATTATGTAATCTGAAGCAGGTTAATCATAGTTCTCTTTACGATGCAAAGTATATGAAAAATTGTAACAACTTCGGCAATAGTGTACATACAGCTTTGAAAAAAAAGTTCTAGTGTCAATACAAGCAAAGTAGAAAAACTAGCTATATTACTCCCAGCTCGAAAAAGAGTAACATTTAAGCACTTCATTCTAAGCACAAAACATGATTTTTATTGTAAAATAGCAGAAACCCACACATGGATAAGGGAACATATTGGATACCCGCCATACTCCTAACCAAGTATAAGGGACATAGCTTCTAGCTACAACTTCTTTTAGCACGTTAAAAAATGAGGGATACGTACTACTATCGTCATCCTTATACAATTCAGCTTTGTCCAGTAGACAACCACCCATTTCGTGTAGAGACTCGGAAAACTCTGCAATGCCAATTGAAGTCAGTAGTCAGAGACCAGTTACAAACAAACTTAGAAAATAAGATTCAGCTAAATATTAAAAAAAAAATATCGCCAATATTGGCTTTTATCTATGGCAGCGTAGGAAGCGAGGTGGAGAGACTGGAGACGCATAGCGCAATCAACAACAGAGCCATTGACATCTAAGATCAGGAAGGCTCAAATCTCTATACTTCAAAGCATAACACGCTCTCGAGGACGAGGGCAGGAGAGAATGTTTCCCAACATGAAATCTTTAATATAAGTCCACTTCAAATATTTACTTAAGCAATCTTTTTGAGCAAAAAGTGGTTTTTCTAGTGAAGTTCTTCAAGAAATTTTTTTCTAAACATAAATAGATCCATATGAACATGATGTCAAATTTATTTTCTTATAATCCCTCCATTTTAATAAACTTCAGGAACAAAGGTGTGTGAATCTTTCATCCACAATTTTACCAAATGAAACCCATATTAGATGTCTCATAGCTTTTTTTATTTTACTGAGGCGGCGTACTTATAAGGAGGAAAGAGAAAGGCAACTGGTGCATAGTTTTCCTACAGAGGGTTACATTGTGAAAAAAAAGATAAATGGACGCCTTAGGCATCATCTACATCAATGAAACACAACTTGGACACAACATATTTTAATAAAAGCTAATTGTTTTTTTGGCTTGTAGTAGGGAACGTCCAGAGCCTTGCCTTTGTCCCTGGATCTACTTGAAATGTTTCAAATCCAAAATGACACGAAAATAGCATGAAACAAACCCAACCTTGGCGCGCGAATTAGAATGTGTAACTCACCTTAAATCCCCGGGCCAAAACTAGCCCAACCCGGATCCCAACCTAAACGACCCATTTGCCAAGTTTAGGTCCAATACTTCTTTAATACTTTTTAAAATAATCAAGGGAGTATGTAGAAGGGGCAAAGAGGGTGACACCTATTACAACAAAAGGCAAAAGATCACCACCCAAAAGTTATCGACGTCAAAAACGTCATTAAACCATAATTTCAAGAGAAGATTAGATAATAGCACAGCAAAGCAGCATCACTTTCTTGCTTCACCAAAAGACCCTTTAGTAACCAAAATTCTGGCACCCTCCGTCTATCTCGGTCTTACTACACTCCCATGGCATCATCACTTTTTCCTGTAAGTACCCACGACATCACTTCTACCACCATCATTCACCATACAGCTTCAACAACTTCCAGAAGTAACTCTGAACTTTTCTCTAAGTGGTTTCATGGTTCTAGAATATGGTTCAACTTTCGGCAACACACAATTAGTATATATGAGTTGTGAAGTCCGATTATCTGAGTTTGAAAGCTAGATTCCCAATAGTCTCTAAATACTCTTTACCACATTATACTTCTGGAAAGTATTTACTGCAACAGCTAAGTCTATTAATTAATACTAAAAATGACCAAGTAAACTGTAGAAGGGACACATAGTTATACCATAAGGCAAAGGATATGTCACTAACTATAGAAGGAAGCTAGCATTTCTACGCATAGACTAAATTTGCAAAGCTACGAAAAAAATGAAAACTCAAATTGTTACGAACATACCATATGCAGAGTTTGCAGTCGCAGCAGCAGCAGAGAGCAAGCTATCATAGCAGTCGCGCATGTCCTGCATCTCCTGCCAAACAGTAATAACCGAATAAATTCCTCTATCACATTTCTTCCCAACATCATTGCAAACACAAATTCCCTTCTATGACGATTTTACATATAATAACCACTGTGTTGAGAGTAAATGTGCACTCAGTGCAAAACCGGATCACAAAGACTCAAATACAACAGCAACGGAGCCTTTAATCCCAAAACGATTTGGAGTCGGTTCACATGATTCATCCCTTAGATTTGCAAAAACTCAAATCCTAGGGATAAAATTACCTCATTACCTTCGAACACACGTTCACTATCTCACCCTAGTACCTCAATGGCTCTCGCAAATTGCCAGGCAAGGGGAAACCGGATTTACGCAGCCTTACCTCTGTGTTATCAACACAAAGAGGGTGTTCTTAAATGACCCAAGATGAAAAGTGCATCGAGAACTACGAATCCTACATCTTTAACCACCAAATACAAGATCATCAACAACTTATTAACACTAACTTCAATTAAACTGCTACAAATGTCACAGTGTACTAAACCAAATTAACCTAAATTTAGTACTTCACATTGCACATTACATCATAATCAAACAAAAACTCACTCAGTAAAAATTAAATTCAACAAATTCAAACCCTAGATCATCATCAACAACTTACTATCACTAATTTCAATTTAAACAGCTTCAAACCACACAATGTACTAAATCAAATTAACCTAATCCAGCAATCCACATTACATCAATTACAACTAATCAATTACAACAAAATAACACAAAAAAATGATTCGATTTCAATCAAAAATCAAAAGAAACCTGAGACGCGAGGGCAAGTTCGTCGATTTTAGGAGGACGGTGCAATTCACGGCGATCTTTAACGGCATCATTTTTAAGGAAGGAGAGTTTCTTAAGCATGCCAAATGAAGACTTCATATTTTATAATTTTCCAGAAAATTATAAACCCTAGAAATTACAGTAAATGGTTGATAGAGTGTAGAGATAGATCGAAGAAATTGGGGAAGATCCTCCAAGTTCCGGGCTTGAAGGGGGAGTGATGCGTCAGGTGTATTTTTTAATTGAGTAGAGTAGACGACTTTCAACTTTGAATGTTGACTGCTACTCTGCTCTTTGACTCACTTTTTATTTTCTTATCCATTCCTATTTTGAGTTAAGGCTAAGATTAGTACCTAAATTTTCGTTTTTCTTTGGGACGTGTTAAATCCCGCACATCATTTTACTCAATCGCACACATTTTTCACTTTTATTCCGAATATATCCTCCTCATTATTTTTTTCATCCCACCAAAACAACCTGAGAGAGAAACAGTCTCCATCCCCTTTATGTTGTAAAATCTCCAATAATTAACTCCCTTCACCGACATCCTCCCCACCACCCTCCCAGATCCGGCGCCGACAACCACCCTCCCATCATCCCCTTTATGTTGAAAATTTCTGCAAAGTGCCTTTAATTAACGTTCTTCTAGTCTTATGTACAAGATTTTTTAAGTTGTTCCATGTACCCTTTTAGCATTTACGAAGTACTTCGTAATTGATTTTCTCTCTTAAATCAATAGAATTGATTCAATTGAACAGCAATGGAACTACTAGATTTTAAATTTTGGTATACATAACTTATGTTTCATTATCCAAACCCTAATTGCTAAAAAACCCTCTTTTTGAAAAATAAAATTAACTAAATCGAATAAAAGACGGAAGTTAATTAATAAAAAATTACGATGAAATGACGAAATTACTTTGATATGTGCGAATTACGATTCATTACGATTCATAGTTGTCGAATGAATAAGAGATTGATTAAGTTTAGAGAGGGAACTAGGGAAGTCTTTTAAATTCCTTTTTTTTACTAAGGGCAATTATGGAAATTTTGGGTAAAAATGTGTTGGATTAAGCAAATTGGTGTGCGGGATTTAGCAACTACGTTTTTTTTTTACAATTAAGTGATTGAACCTTCTAAGTTTTCGGTTAAGTGACTCAAATTTAACCCCGTTAACTTTTTGATGTTAAATCTACTTATAACAAGGCGTATTGGAATATACGTCAATCTTGTTCTTAGTACTCACAAAACAACTGTTATATCAAAATACTGTTAAATAAAAACATGTTTTATCTGTAACTAATCCTCGTTAATTTAACCAAACGGCGTATTACTCCAAAAAATTATGGGGGTTGCGAAAGGTCGTCGACGTTTTGCGAAAAATCGTCGACGTTTTTTTTGTAAAAAGACCAAGTTTGCCCTTTTCTCCTTATCTCTCTACAATTTATTCTTTCAAACAAAAACCTCACATAATCAACTATTCTAAAAAAATCGGTAGAGAACAACGAACAACAACATCAAACAACGACAACGATTCAATGTCAAACAACGATTCATCGCTAAGTAACTAAAATCTAAATTTTTTTTTAATTTTTGATCGAAATTAGGTTGATGTTAGGTTGATATTAGGTTGAATTAGGTTGATATTAGGTTGAATTATACGTAGAAGCCATTGAACACGACAAACTATTTGATCGAAATTTTGCATTAGACTTGAAAAATTCTCGTCCTAGGTAGGTTGGGACATGAACATTTCATGTCTATTGATGGTTAGGACATGAATATTTCATGTCCATTGATGGTTAGGACATGAACATTTCATGTCCATACCATACATGGACACCCGACTTTCACGTCCTCACCATTGATGGACTCACGCTTTTCACGTCCTTACCATACAAGGACGTGGGACACCCGACTTTCACGTCCTCACCATTGATGGACTCACGCTTTTCACGTCCTTACCATACACGGACGTGGGAACCTCACGTCCTCACCATACACGGACGTGGGAACCTCACGTCCATACCCAACATGGACACCCCAAATTCACGTCCTCCCCCACCCTAGACGTGTAGAACTCACGTCCAACCCCCCTCCCTCAATCGGATTTTCCTACTTTTTTTGATTCATACTATTGACTTTTGATTCAAAATACAACTTACAACAACAACAATACTAACAACAATGTAACTAACATCAACAACAACAACAACAACAAACAATAACACAAATTATGAATCAAAAGTTGAAAAATTAACAAAAACACCAAAAACATTAACAATTAACATTACAACTAACAAATGTAACCCAATTAACATTAACAATAACAACAATAACATAATACAACTCTAATTAAGACTAACAAGTCTACTTAAAAAATTAAAAAAAAAAAAAAAAAAAAACACTAACTGGTGGTCGTCGGTGGTGGTGCGGTGGTGGTGCGGGTGCTTGCGGTGTTGGTGGTGGTGCGTGAGGTGGGTGGTTGTAGGTGGGTGAGGGGTTTGGGTGGGTTTTGAATTTGAGAGGTTTTGTGGTAAGGCAAGGGTAAGGTTCGTCTTTTTAATGAATTACGTCGACGATTTTTCGCAAAACGTCGACGACCTTTCGCGATTGGGAAAATTATTTATTACGAGAGTAGTTGCGACTTTAATGTGTAGCGTCCATGTTATCTACTTTGCTTACTTCCGGCCATTCAAAGACATGTTTACAAGTTTCCACCCGAATTCAAAAAACAAAATATTACATATCTCTTACGTCATACACAACCACTGACATATAAGTGAAAAAAAAATCATTGTAAAATTAAATAATTAAGTTTCTCTCATATGTGACATTACCATCTTTTCTCAATTTATGTAATTGTGAAAAAAATGGTTTTAAAAGAGTGAATGTTAAAAAAATGTAATACGTGACTTCTTGATGCTTGTTGGCATTGTTGCTCTCCAAATTGGGTCATCCGAAAATAATTATTCATCCTTGTACGCAACTAAGAAATAAAATAATATCAATGTGAAAAAATTACTCAAACATGTGCAAAATCAAAAAAAGTTAACGGAGTTAAGTTTGCATCACTTAACCGTAAACTTAGAACTTTCGGTCACTTAAGTGTAAAAAAAGCAAAGTATAGGTACTAATCTTAACCTTAACTCTTCCTATTTTTCACTTAAATTTTTTCATATAGGTTGATTGAATCAGTTTTGAATTCAAAACACTTCACATCATCTAGAATGTCGACTGAGGTCAGGCCCGTCTATTCGATAGCGCTCTATGTGCGTTAGCACCGGGCCTCCAAATTTTGGGGGCCCAAACATAGCATTACCCATAAAAAAAGTTATACTAATGAAGTTATTAGAGATAACATAGTACATTAACGACTAATTCAATTCTCATTTATCAACATTATCCTTCCCTAAATAATTGATTTCCTTTCCAAAAATAATTAAATATAGTCTTTAAATTTACCATAAATTATTCAACGTTTTGTTTATAAATTTTAAATATAATTCCCAATATATACAAAATCAATTCCTTAAGTTTACAATTAGAGCAAAAGGAATAAAAACTTTTAATACAATCAGTTTCAAATTTATCAAAAATAAAAATCCAAAATTTATACTTGAAATTCAAAGAGATCAAAATAGGTAATATTTCTTCTTGATTTTCATAAATTTTATATTTTTAATATTGTATTCATTATTATTGAAAAAACTTTAAAACCCAGTCCTTGGATGCTTCTGGTAGTAATTACTTCTTGTTGCAATATTGGGTAGGATTCGTTAGTGTAATATAAATATATAATATTAATCGTCGGTGTGCGAACTTCAACAATTGGATCGAAAATTGTGAATTTATCGAACTAGCTTTCACAGGTGCCTCTCATACCTGGGCTCGTGGAAATACTATTGACACGAGGCAAAGCGCTAGACTTGATAGAGCCCTGTGTAACGCGAATTGGGGGACCATGTTCGAGGATGCTATGGTAAAACACCTTCCTGCGTTTCAATCTGATCACTGTCCGCTGTTTATTTCACCAAATGGTTTCGTTCCGCTACAGGCTATTAATAGACCGTTCCGTTTCCAAGCTTGCTGGCTTACTCACGACAAATTTCAAGACTTCCTAGATCATAACTGGCCGAAAGAGGGTGTTTTTAACACAAGACTCGAGCTGATGGCTGATAAATTACAAACGTGGAATTCGGATGTTTTCGGTAACATACACAAGCGCAAACGTATTCTGATGGCTCGTATAGGGGGGTGTCAAAGGGAACTAGCTATAGCAAAGAAAAGCAACCTCATAAAACTCGAAGCGAAACTCCGAAAGGAGCTTGACGAGGTCCTAACACAGGAAGAAATTCTTTGGTTTCAGAAGTCAAGAATGGACTTTATTAAAGACGGCGACAGAAACACCTCTTATTTTCATGTCAGTACCTTAGTCCGTCGCTGGCGAAACAAAATAGCTAGCCTCAAGAATGATGATGGTCTGCTGGTCAGTGATTCGGCTAATATAAAATCCCTGGTGGTCGAATACTTTCAAAAATTATATACTGATGACAACACGCATAGCATAGAGGATGGGGTTCCGTGGGACCTCTTTCAAGACTTCACAAATTCGGATTGGGAATGGCTTACTAGACCGTATTCCCTCGCGGAAATAGAACAAGTCGCAATGCATATGGGGTCTCTAAAAGCACCTGGTCCCGACGGGTTTCAAGCGCTTTTCTATCAAAAAAATTGGCCAATCATCGCCCCTTCCTTATACGATATGGTTTTCAAAGCTCTTGAAGGCAAAGGGATGCCTGAAGGACTCAACGACACCCATATTGTCCTTATACCTAAAATAGAAAATCCGGAATATATCACTCAATTCCGTCCTATAAGCTTATGCAATGTGGCTTATAAAATTATAAGCAAAGCCCTCGCCAACCGGATAAGGCGCGTCCTACCCCACGTCATCTCCGAAACTCAGAGCGGTTTTGTACCAGGGAGGCAAATTACCGACAATATCGTGATCTACCAAGAAATTATTCACTCTATGAACAAAAAGAAAGGGAAGGGCGGAATTATGGCTATCAAGATCGACTTAGAAAAAGCGTATGATAGACTCCGCTGGAGTTTCATTCGAGCCACGATGAGCGATATGGGTTTCCCAATTTTACTTATGGATACAGTAATGGACTGTGTGTCCACAGCCCGTATGCAAATTCTGTGGAATGGCGAACCAACCTCTCAATTTAGTCCCACTCGAGGAGTCCGACAAGGGGATCCTTTATCATCCTATCTATTCGTTATGTGCCTCGAAAAATTACAACAAGCTATAGATATGGAAGTTCGAAACAATAATTGGAAACCCATTACGATTTGTCGAAATGGACCGGATATTACAAACTTGTTTTTCGCGGATGATATGGTGATTTTTGGCGAAGCTTCGGATAGTCAGGCTTATGTAATTAGGCAGGTACTTGACAATTTTTGTCGCGCATCAGGGGCGAAGATCAGTGAGTCCAAATCCCGAGTGTACTTTTCGAAAAACACAGACCCACATATAAGGGAGTCAGTTGCAGCGGCTCTTCAATTTGAAGAAACAGAGGATTTGGGTACGTACCTTGGGATGCCAACTATAGATGGGCGCGTAACCCGTCAAACTTTTACCCATTTGGAAGAAAAAATGAATAGAAGATTGTCAGGCTGGTCGACTAAGAAACTGTCTTTAGCGGGCCGAACAACCCTAGTCAATTCGACTCTTACAACAATAGCAAATTATAGTATGCAAACAGCGAAAATTCCGAGAACTGTCTGCGATTCCATTGACAAAAAAGCTCGAAAATTCTTATGGGGCGGGAATGAGGAAAGGAACGCTGTCCATCTCATATCGTGGGAGCAAGTGCAAAAACCGAAATCCATGGGAGGTCTCGGCATTATTTCTGCCAGACAGTCGAACGCGGCTTTCCTCACAAAATTAGGATGGCGGGTTTTATCCGAACCACGAAGCTTATGGTCCCGCGTCTTGAGAGCAAAATATTGCAGAAATCGCTGTGACATTGATATTTTTCAGGCTAAAACAAGTATGTCGAATGTATGGGCAGGGATAACCTCACAAGCAAGAACTATTGTTAGGGGCACGGCTGCCGCGGTTGGGAACGGGCGCAAAACGCTGTTTTGGGAATACGCCTAGGTTGACGGAGTCTGCCTCTCTGATCATACTATATCACCTATCCCGGAGAATATATTGGGACATACAGTAAGCGAAATGTGGGATGAAGCTCATGGCTGGAAATGGGATCTATTTGCCGAATTTCTTCCCCAAATTATGCTTCAAAAGATAGCATCCATTTCCCTAACTACTGACCCGGACCTAGAAGACTCGTTGTATTGGGTGGGTACGTCTTCAGGGAAGTTTAGCATCCGCTCAGCCTTAGGCTTTCTCAAAGAAGCCGAAACCAACACTGAAACCGCGACCCAGGTATGGAGCATTATTTGGAAATTACCGGTTCAACAACGTGTCCGTATGTTTTTATGGTTAGCAGCACACGACCGACTTATGGTGAATGCGAACAGAGTGAAACGGAACATGGGTTCTAATCCGGTGTGCCCACGGTGTGACGATCACGAGGAAACTACGGACCATCTGTTAAGGCTATGCCCTGTTTCACGCAACTTGTGGAGAGAAATAGGAGTAGCTGCCAATAATTATTTCTTTTTTAATGCCCCGTTCACAGATTGGATTTCGAAGTGCGCAAGTAACGAGGTTCAAACAACGGAGCCTAACTGGCCGATACACTTCTCGTTAACCTGTTGGTGGATATGGAAATGGAGAAATAATATCGTTTTCGGCCGAGAGACGGAGAACCCCACCGACCCCCGCAGCTTCCTTTTTACCCAATTCGTAACTACAAAAAATGCGTTCGACATTCATAATATTTTCATCCCGAAACCAAGAAGTAGCTTGACAGAGGTTTTCATCCGATGGACTCCTCCCCCTCATGATTGGGTCTTACTTAACACGGATGGTGCATCGAAAGGGAATCCAGGTCCGGCTGGTGGTGGTGGCATCTTTCGTGACGCGACAGGTAACTTCATCTCGGCTTTCCTGTTTTCCTGTGGCCATTGTACTTCTATGAAGGCTGAATTCCGGGCTATCGCGGTGGGTCTAGCAAGAGCTAAGGAGATGAATATTAAGAAGCTCCTTATTCATGTCGACAACAAAACATGTGTTAACATCCTCACAGAAGACCAATTAATCAGTAATAATTTGAAGTTCCTAGTTACAAGATGCAGAGCACTCCTCAAAGATACGAGTTGGTCTACTAAAGTCGAGCACATTTACCGAGAAGCGAACCGTGCAGCGGATTTTTTAGCCAATCAAGGAGTTATTTCTACCATTGAGCCCGTCTATTTAGATACTCCTAGTGATGGTCTTAGGCCTATCCTTAGGGATGATATTTTCGGGGTAACCACCCCCCGTGTAATCGCGAACAATAATTAATTCTCTGTTCGGGGCTTTCCCCCTCTTTCGTACCAAAAAAAAAAATATATATAATATTAATGTATGTACGTCGTACAAACATTAATTTCGAATTTGATTGTTCGTAAAATTTGTATTCGAAGTTTGCGGGATTCGTCGTTTGTATACTTGATTAAAACTCCAAAGCATATATGTTAATATATACATGATATGCAGTTAAATTGGTTAAATTTTCTGTTTTTGTTAATGTTGTCGATTTCTTATCTATCTTGTCCTTATTTTTCTTTCATGATATTATTAATTTATTAATATTGTATAAATTTTTCTACGTTATGTAAATTTGAGGCCGCATAATTTTTTTGCACTAGGCCTCCACTTGACTTGAGACAGCCCTGACTGAGGTTATTCATGAAAGGTTAATGTGTGAGTTAAGATATACTATGAACTCTTTTTAATTTTACAAGTAGGATTATCTACTTGTCTTTTGAATATTGTACGCATTTGGATGCAGTGGTGGAATTAGAGGATAGGATAATTATGAATATGGTTTTGAATTTGATTTTGACATCAGTTATAGACTTGTAGCCTTATAAGTAAACCTATTAAACGAGTTAAGTGGGTATAGTCATGTGTTAGGTTAGAATATAGATTTTGTTAGCTATGAGTTTGGTCATATGGTCAAGGTCAAATTAATGTCAGAATATGAGTCAAAGTAATTTTTAAACCCCTTTTATTACGATTTTTTAAATCAGTTTTTTAAACTAAAATATATATTTAAAATTAATATTTTAATTATATTTAATGTTACATTCATGTACGATTTTTACTTATTTATAGACTTTTTTTCATTACTTTTTTATTCTATACCCTTTGCCTAAAACAAAAAAAAAACTCTCTAATTCTCTCCCCCAAAAAATTAATCAAAATTTTCGAATCCGTCAAAACTACATAACTATGGATGCTAGTTCTCGTATCGATCAAGTAATAATTCTAATATCTACCTTTATCAATTATATTATATGAAACTAAATGATTTAGACTAATTAAATTAGTATTTTCTTTAAATCATTTTCTATTTTGTTGTTCATTTTCTTCCTTATTCTTCTTTTTTCGATTGTTATTTGGATTGAATCCTGTCACAATAATATTGGATTTGTAGGATGTTCAATTAGAGAACAAATTGATATCACATAAAGTAAAGTAATCAAGAAATTGCTAGTCATCGCAGCTTTACATCAATGGATTTACAGTGGCATTAAAATTCGCATAAAGTGCATACCCAAAAGGAGTTGTACAATGGTTTCAATAACTTGAATCCTTGTTCTTCAATTTCTATCAGATTAAAAATCTTCAACTTCTTGGTGAAGGGAGACCGGGAATAGGGGAAAATATTCAAGAAATTGCCTTTAAAAATGGTTGAAGAAAATCTTGTTAAACTACACCTATACATCAAAATCCTCCTACGGATTATGAGACCTATTGTTGACACTGTTTAATGCCTAGATCCATTTCTGCCATGGCTGTCTCTCTGATGTTTGATTTTTTTAGGGTGAGAAGGTGAAATAAGATTGTAAATATTATGAAAAGATAGAGGTATTATGGTCAATCATATATATAATTGAGTAAAACTTGTTCATGATTGAGCAATACCCTTATTTTATTATTAAATATAAACATCATATAATATTAATTTTTTAAATGTGTTTGTTCAACTATTATTTCAAATATAATAGATACGAATATTTAAACAAATTGGTTATGTATATTTGACCCAATAGGTCAATCTGTTCGAGTTGGGTTTTGCCCTCAACGAATTATTTTAGGTGTAAATTGAAAGGGTGGTGCGTTGAGATTTTCGGATCTTTAATCCAACAGGTCGATCTATTCGAGTCAGATTAGGTTTTCAGATCGGGTCAGACTTTGACTATCTAGTTGTAGGGTAAGTAGTGATGAATTGATGATAGCATTGAGAATTGTTTAAGCAGTCCGTTTTTCTTAAGACGGGTCACCATTTGTGACGGATATTTTGTGAGATAAAATGGATACAAAATGAGTTAGGGGAGAAAGGGGACCACATGAATAGTGTCAGAGAGAGAGAGAAAAAGTGGGTATTTTGTGAGAGGAAACGGTATCCGTCACAAGCTTGCGACGGATAGTGCCGTTGCAAATAAGAATTTGTGTTGTTTAAGAAATGGGACCATACGAGGGTCGCGTCGTGTGAGTTGCACGACCATACGAGGGCGGCGTCGTGTGAGTTGCACGACCAAACGAGGGCGGCGTCGTGTGAGTTGCACGACCAAACGAGGGCGGCGTCGTGTGAGTTGCAAGGCTTGACGACGGTGTTGCCGTGTGACTTGCGCGGCCAGACGACGGTGTTGCCGTGTGACTTGCACGACCAGACGATGGTGCCGGCGTGAAACCCATGCGTCCGACCGATAATCAGAATCCGACACCAACAAACGATGGGCATCTGCATTTGCAGTACTAGATTTAGTTTTCCTATTTTACTCTTAATATTTATTTGGGAAAAAAATTAATTTAGGTCTTTCTATAATGAAGATAATCGTTGATTTCTAGTATAGGTTACTAATTGAATCATTCATCACTAGAAATCAAACTCGTGGGGCATTAGTTTGTTTGTGTTGCTGAGTATTTTTCCTTTTTTTTTTGTAATTGTATTAATGTTATTAATTTTCTAGATTTCCGTCTACCAAAATTAGTTACCGTCTCAAAAATATATTTAAAACAAAATGATATTTATTTTTTACTAAAATTAATTTACATGCTGAAGGGCAAACTTGGAATAAATAAAAAAGTAGGGAGCGTAACAAGTAAAACAGGGGGCGTGATATAGCAAATCCCTTTTTAAATGTTGATCTTAGTTAGGGTTTGAAACTGTGGTACGGATTTTATTTTTTTGATTTCAACTATAGAGATCAAAATATTTGAAATCTATTTTAATTTCAGTTTTTTAAAAGTCTGTTTGAAGAGTTTATAAAATTGAAACCGCAATTGGGAAGGACGGATGCGGGTTGAGGTTAATGATTTTTTATTAGGGACGTGCTAAATCCCACACATCATTTTACTTAAAACTGACAAATAATGACACGACACGAAAACACGACACGAACCCGACACGAAATTAACGGGTTTGGGTTGAGGCTTAATGACCCATTTATGTAAGTGGGTCGACATGAACACGATATGATATTTAATTGGGTCGGGTTTGGGTTGAGCTCTTTAAACACGAACCCGACACGAAATGACTTGTTTACTAAACTATTCCTAATTTTTTTTTAGGATTAATTGATAAGAATACTCTGAACTATGGGTGTCCTGCTCAAAATACTCCAAATTTTATTTTAACTACAAATATAACCAACTATTGCCCTCATTTGCTTTGAATAGAATTTGTTGTTTTGTTAAGTTGTTGTAGCATGTTTTAATGTTGTGATTAGGTAAATAGATTAACATAGAAGTAAAAAGAGAAAGACGGGTCAAAGAAGGGTTAAAAATTTCTTCACTTAATTTGCAAGTAACAGGACATATATTATAATAAAAGCGAGTGAGAACATTAGTTGGTTATATTAGTAGTTAAAATAAAGTTTAGAGTATTTTGAGCAGGACACCCATAGTTCAGAGTATTTTTATCAATCAATCCTTTTTTTTATCCTCTATCACATAAATATACTTAAAATTTCCAAATATGACCATGACACGAAAACACGACACGAACCCGACACGAAATTAACAGGTTAGGGTTGAGGCTTGATGACCCATTTATCTAAGTGGGTCGACACGAACACGACACGAAATTTAACTGGGTCGGGTTTGGGTTGAAGGTTTTGTGACCCATTTACAAGTGATACGAACACGAACCCGACACGACCCGATCTGTTTGTCAGGTCTAATTTTACTCAATCCCACATATTTTTCACATTTATTTCGAATACGCCCTTCTCATTTTTATCTTCCCCACAAAAAAATAAAGGAGAGAAACCGAAACCCCCAAAATTCCCCCAAAATCAACTCACTTCAGGTTCTGATTTTACTGCAATTGGATTTCCCGTTTTCAACAATTGTTCTAAAATCTGAGTTACTGCAATTAGAATATAAAAGTATTCTAAAATCCCTCCCAATTGGTTCTTATTTTACTGCAATTGAATTTTCCGATTTAAGTTCAATTTCAGAGATTGATTGGATTTCAGTGCAAACCTAATTGTTTTAGAAAAAAAACACCAACTAAATTGAATATTAAAAGACGGAGCTCATTAAAAAATTACGATGAAACGCTGAACTTACGATCCATAATAGTCAAACGAATAAGAGATTTATTAGGTTTAAAGGGAGGGAAGTCTTTTAATTCTTTAAGTCTTTTTAATTCTTTTTTTTACTAAGGGTAATTATGAAAATTTAGGGTAAAAAAGTGCTGGATTAAGCAAATTAGCGCGCGGGATTTAGCAAGTACGTTTTCATATTTGAAAGAAATAAATAGTCACTGAAAGTATGCGTGATCGTAAAAAATATCATAAATAAGAATATAATAACGATGGATTTTAACAAAAACATGTAAATATCGTCGGAATTGAAATAACTATATAGGGTAGAAATTTGACATACTCAAATTTTAACTAGGTTAAAAATCTTGAAATTAATATGAAATTGGTTCCAATATATATTCCAAATGTTAAGATTTTCAAACTCCTAAAATATCCCAATTACAAAATTCATTTCCAAATCTGAGTTTTCGAACATAATTACTGTAATACCTTTGCAATACATTTTAGAGTATTCAAATCATGACATGGAACAAAATATACAATTCCTCATATCATTTCATCAAAATATACAATTCTTCCCCACATGACTTTGGATTTCAAAGTTATGATTACAATAACCAATTGATATGCCTTTATCCATTTTCTTTTCTTTTAATCGATTTTGACAGGTCCATTATTTACCTCAACGGATTTATTTTCACTTTTAGAGACCGATCTAAACTTATTAATGTTATACAAACCACTCGCTTTAAAAATAAGTTTAACAGGTATAAAGTTAGTCTTAGGTACAGCTTTTCTAAACTTATTCCCTATTGTTGGTTTCTTCACAAGTTTGGCTTTTCCTACCTGTCACATAAATAAAGTATTCGTTAATCAACCGCGTATATTAACATAATTATACGAAAATTATACAAAATTATAAAGGAATGAATTAAAGAATTATTTTAGTCTAGATATAGTAGGCTAAAAATGTGTTGAAATAAAAATAAATAAATGAGACATTGGTCGTACCACGCTCGATTGATTGGAAGATGTCGACTCTTCGTTGTTTTGGCATTCTTGAAGGTTGCTTTGTTCTACTAATTTATGCTCTTCGTTCTCCATAATTTTTTCCAACTTAGGTTCCTTCTCGATGCCTACAAAAAATTAACAAAAAATATATATGAAACCAATTAAACTAATTCGTAAAACCAATTTTTTTAGCGTAACAAACATTAGTTTTTTATTATTAAAAATTAACAATCGTAAAAATATTATATAAAATTTGAAATGAATATTAGAGAATTACCATCGATAGTTTTCTCTTCACCATTTAATTTAAGCACGTAAACCTTAAAGCTTAGCGACGGAGCAAAACTCGTAAGCCTTTTAACATTATCTCCTTCCCTTGGCTTTGTATGGTCGCTTAACACATGCCCCGTCACCACTTGTTGATTTTCTCTTTTCAATTCCTCATTTGTTTCAACTTGTCGCGATGAAACCAACTCATTTGAACACGGGTTATTGTTACAATTGTCGATTTTCTTAGGCAAAGGACAACTGGACGCACTAATACGTTGATGAGTCGTCGTTTCATTTTTCAGTTGATCAACTGAGTGACTTTTGTCACTATCGTGACCAAGAAGGTTATGTTCAGAAAAATTAGACTCGCGCTCCATTATCAACATTGTGTCATCTTCGGGTTTTTTCATGTTAATCGATATATTCTCCATTTTACTACAATTCGAAGGTCGTAGGGGCCAAAATTTGTGATGAATGTTATTACTTGGAGGACTTCCTTGTAATGTTATCTTTGATGTTGCACAACCCATAACTATTATAATTTTTTTTAATTATTTCGAATTTTATTAATGAATAATTTTGAAAAGTAATTAAGGATTAGAATTGGAGATATAGAAGAAAGTATGAAATTTGATAATTGGATATATGTTTGCTTTTATTTAATTTAATTTTTCCAAATTTAGGTTGGAGTAACTAACTATAGTTGGTAACTTATTGGATTATAGGGTAATGTTGATACATATCTTGAAGGGCTTATACATAAATATACAACAAAGTTGAGTTAGTTACCTTGTTAGCAATTTGAATCTATTTTTAGATATGCATCATACAATGTTGGTAATCTTGTCTTGTACTAAACTAGTAACAAAAAATATTGACAAGTCATTTATCTATCACAAATTATTTTTTTAGATGGACCATTTTATTGTTGTACAAAAGACGGGGTTTTATGATTATTTTATGGTCAAATATAATGTAACCACAATAATTCAATACTTTTACAACTTATATATGATAATTTAGGACTTGCCTGGATTGCATAGAATAATTAGGAGGTAAATTTTAATCGGGTGATAATTACCGGGGAAGTTAATTACTTGGATAATTAGTTTATTGATAATAGATTCGACGTATAAGAGTAATGAAAACTGAATAGATGTTTTACTCTCGTAATCATTACTCAAGGGAAGTGTGGGTAATGTATTACCCATTCATGAGGGTATTGGATTCAGGTGGTCAATAATTACTCTTATACCAAACATAAAAAATGTACCTTACATTACATATTGTTGGAAATAGTGGTCTCCTACTACGGCGCTACGAATTTCGGTTCTGTTTTTTCTCCCTCTCGTTTATTTTCGGTCTCTGTTTACTGTTGTTACAGCATTTAACCAACACATATCACTAGTGAGGATCCTCTGTCCCTTTTATGTCTCACTCTATACACATCTTGACACATCAGTTGTTATAAATAAGAAAAACAAAAATAAATGTGGTAATGTGTTGATATATCAAAATGTAGATGAAGTGAGACACCAAATAAGACGGAGGATTTTCACTAACATATCCCTAATCCCTCCCCTATTCATTTCACTCCTTTTACCCTCAATCCATACACATTAATTGTTTGTGAACGGCGATATTATTTGCCTTTTTTGCGCAAACCATAGAGCAAATAACTCAAACAATAATCCGAATCACTTTACTATAAAAGGAGTAGAAAATAAAGACTTCTTATTGGTTGTTGATTTTAAAGTTAAAAAAATAACCTTTGTTTTGTAGGTCCTCCATGTTCCATCACTCATTTTTTTTTTTTAATCTTTTGTAACTATTTAAATTATGATTCCAAATTTAATAACACAAACTATAGAACATCATACATTATACATTTGTTATTCTAATACAAAACAATATAAACTTTCAAAAATTACAAATTTAATAATTACAAATACCAATTGACTATAACAAAAAAAATTCACCGAAAAAGTTAAAACGTTTTCGATGATATTACCAATATAATATAAAAAAAATTACAACCTGGATATTACAAAATACTATTACAGAGTACATTATTTGATCGAACCGGATTATTTCAGGTTTGAGTTTTTTTTGAGTCAATTATTATCAAGTTATTTTATTTTATTCAAATCATCTTTTAAAAAATCTCAAATGCCGAAATCGTTTTAAACATATTTTTCCCAAATAAAAAAATTACTCAAAAACAACAATAATTACTGGAAAATTCGTAATCAATAATAATTTTATACAAAGGTAATATAATCACCAATATTTTTTTGCACGGTAAAAGTCATCCGTGCATTCTTTGTACTAGATTAAAACTAGTATGATAAGAAAGTGAGAAGATGAGAATGGTGGTCGTATTTTATTTGATGTTCGGAGTAAGAAGAACGGACATGACGAAGGTAGCTCGTCAAAATTATGTCAGCAACTAAATTTTAAAAAAAAAGAAAAAAAAAAGGTCGGAATTAATGACGTGGAACCATTTTCGATAAATAATTTGAAATGGCCCCATTTTGATAAATAATTTGGTTTCCAACGCCATTTTAGCAAAAACTTGTTTTGCAAATGGGGTCACAGCCACCCTGATCGTGAGCGCATTTGTGGTTGTGGGTGGTGTTTTCGGGATGAACATTCATATTGAACTATTTGACCCAGACAAAGCCGGAGATCCAGAATTATGGACCGTAGGCGGTGAGACCACGGTCCACGGGTGCCGACGTGCCGTCGTCGTTCTCATCTACTTTCTTGCTATTGCATGGTGCAAACACAAGCGACTCCTCTAAGTCGTCTTTCATTTCAGGTGCTCTTTCAAGCTTCATGCTTTCTTCTATAGAATGTGTACGCTCATTGTTCGTAATGTCCTTCATATATACTCCTCCTTAAAGTCGGATAGTTACCGTGATGAGATAGAATTGCCCGTCTTTAAGGGTGTATTAGGAGGTGATAATAAATTACTGGTGGTTTTACTGTTGTAGTTAAACTGAAATTTAGGGCATTTTTGTCATGTTTTAAGTTTTAACTCTGTTATGCATCGATATTTTGCAAGTGATAAGAAATATGAGCCACATAAACAGTATCTCAATTCACAAAATGTAAAGCTTTCATGTAGAAAAATACCAAGGAAAAGAAAGCATGTATCTACCAGTTGTGTCTACCAAATTTGTTGTGAGTAGTAATGGCCAAGAACTCCGTGCACGCGTCACAAATATTCCGCCATCAACTACTAAATTACAAGTTGGTCAAGCAGGAAGAAGAGGCCTTCTCTTATCCTCTACTGTTACTACTATTGTCGCGGCAGCACTCGCTGTCGAAACCCCTGATTCTCAGACAGCTCTTCTTCAAAGTAATCTACAATTTCCAAGTTTTTGCTCCTTTAATTTCGACAATCATGTCTAATTTATTGTGTTTATTTATCAGAATATTTAAAGAAGTCGGAGGAGAACAAGGAAAAGAATGACAAGGAGGTATACACATTTATTTGTTCCTAACTTTGTTCTACCGTGGCTATCCGTAGATATCAGCTAGCTCAATTGGTAACGATATGAGTCGTGGTTGTCAGTCATGACTAGACCCGAAAGGTAATATCAACCAGACGGAACAAGAACTAGACACGACCCAATAATGCCCAATATGAGAGCGTTTCTTCATCATCCTTGTTGTTTACTCTACTCTGTAGTTCATATCATATCGGCGGGTAAATGTTGATTGGGTGTTCGTGTTCATCGATGATTGCAGCGGTTGGATAACAACTACAAGCAGAATTACAAGGATTACTTTGGATTTATGGAGGGGACCCTAAGAGCCAAGGATGAGGATAAACTTTCAGAATCGGAAAAGGGCATTCTTGGGTGGTTAGACAAGAACAAGTAGATCCTCAGATTGCACTCTAGTCTTATGCCAAATTATGCTTCCCCTTCAATTATTATATTTATAATTTTTGAGATGGTGTTTAATTGTTTATTATGTATTAATCTGTGTTTTTAGGACACCGGTTAAGAAACCGGATATTTGCAAAAGTTTGGTAATTTATCTACTTCGCTGGAAAAGAATCAAAGATCCATCAAAGTTGACAGTGTTTGAATGAGGATTTCGAATAGAAGTGTAGACCAATATAAAGTCGATATGGGTGAAAATTTGCAATTTTTTTTATGAAACTTGAATCATTACATTTTTGTCTGAAAAAGAATTCACATTAGAGTGCATTTGACAATCTTTTAAGTTATGTGCATATTATTATCCCTTTAAGGCTAGAACTTATCAAAACAAAGGAATACTTGTCTAACAAACATAAATCTTGAAATCATATAATTGTGTGACAAATTTGGGAGTTAAACGACTTCACAGTTCACACCTTTCATCAATTTTGTTAACACAAAAAATTGGGTCAGTATAAGACTAGGTGCATAAAGTAGAAGTCGGGCCCAAGAACAGGTACACAGGTTATCACATCAAGGTTAAGCCCAAACAGAGTCAAGAAGGATAAAAGCCCAGTGACTAAATTAAGCCCAAGCAGAGTCGAGAAGGATAAAAGTCCATCGACTAAGTTAACGGTTATAGAATGATGTGTCTATATAAGGAGGCTTCTCAATCAAACAATGTAGTTTTATCTTAGGACCTTATAATAGTCTAGTTAAGGCGTAGCAGTAGACATTGGTTTGTGTTGTTGTTGATGGTATTTCATGGTATATTAATATCATTTGGAATTACCGTGTTTTTTTACCTTTGGTTATGTTAATCATTCAACCCGAGAGTGTTAAATTACACAAAGTAATTAACATTAACTAGATTGCATATCTACAACCGTGACTCAAACCATTGCAATTAAGGGTAGTTCACAAAGTGTAGGAGGGTATTTACGACCTCCGCGGTACCTAGAGGTAATTAGCTTGTTTCCGAACAAACAAATTTACATTTTAAATCAACACAAATTCTCATTAAAGACGGACACTATCTGTCACAAGCTGAAGACGGATATTACCCCTCTCACATAATGCAAGTTACATTATCCATAAAATATTCCATTTTCTCCCACTTACAAGTTGTAATGTTGTATGTCCTCTTACATTATTATGAGAGTAGTATATCAGTCTTCAGTTCTTCACATTGACTCCTTGTTAAATCAATGTTGTATCTTCAATTCCCGTCATTTGTGATAATTAAATTAAAAGAAGTAGAATAACATATGCCATTACTCCTAATGACAGGGTTCAGTGGTTAAACTAGGGGTAAGTTTATGGTTTATCAAGATAATGTTGGAGAATTAGGTTGCCCGAGAGTGTGCCTAGAGGATAAATTTACATGGCCCAAGCACGGGAAAATGAGTTTTGTGTCTTGTTGTGCTGGTGAATTAGAAATGACAGCCCATGCACAACTCACATCCATTGCGTCTCATGTCATGCATGGGCGTGCCTAATAAAAATCTCCCATTCTATTTGAAATCCTAATTTCTTTTTTTCTTAGAGTGCGTGTGCGGTGTACCCCAAGCGTCTCGTGCTCAGATTGGTCATGTCGTGCCTGAGTTAGGCACAATTTTCTTTCTCAAACTTTGGCCCATGTATAGCCCACATCCATGTTGTGGCGTACCATGCTGAGTAATTTCAATCTTGTGCCATGCTCAAATGTGAAGAATCAAGAACGAGTTTAGCACCTAAGAGGGGGAGGGGGTGAATTAGGTGACCTTTTAAAAATTTAGAAATAGCTTAAGTGTTTCACGATTTAAGGCAACAAGATCAGGGACTAAGCAACAGTATAAGGAACTGTTGCATAGAACAGATCTATTACGAGTATAGCAAGAAACGAGAACAAGTACGAGAAAGAGTAAAGCAAGCGATATAAAAATTGGTCCAGCTCCTACTCCGGACTCCGGAGCCTACGTTCAACCGTTATTTTATTGAAAGTTTAGAAGCTACTCCGCTTAACTAAAACTATTACAACAAAACAACTCCCCAACCTACTCCGGTTGCATTTGCTAAGAGCTACTCCGCTCGAAGACTTGACTCAAACTTAAAGCTACTCCGCTCTAAGAGTTTGTTGTTCTACCTTTGGTTTACAAGATCAATGTCTCAAGAGTTCTCTTAAAGAACATGGAGACTACTTTTAAGATCTAAACGCAAGGTTCATCGAACAAACATTTATACTCATTAGAAGTGCGAACTATTACAAGGAGATCATAGCTTTTCGAAAACAATTTGAAGACTTCTTTTAAAACAGAAACTTTTACAAAACAGATTTGAAGAGTAAATGCTTGAAAAGGTTTTGCAAAGTTTAACAATAAATGCTTAGAAAGTCTTAGAAAATAATGAGCTAAAGGGTTGGTATTTATAGAGGGTTTGGGCGAGTGAGAGGGGCTCTCAAGTTGTGTATTTTGTTTGCATAACTCTTTTACCCAAGGGTTCAAATAGAAATGTCTTTTACAAACTGAAAATGCACATGGTTGCAATGCTCAAGGTAAACTACTCAAGGCTCAAAGCAACCCACTTAAGGAAAGAGTGTAAGAAGGAACCTTCCTTTTGTAGGTCTAATTGCCAAAAAAGGAAAAAGTAAACTTTCTACTTTTTATAACC
Source organism: Silene conica (assembly GCA_029255685.2). Classification (NCBI taxonomy): domain Eukaryota; kingdom Viridiplantae; phylum Streptophyta; class Magnoliopsida; order Caryophyllales; family Caryophyllaceae; genus Silene; species Silene conica. Next base: position 8,562,828 of record CM055315.2, on the reverse strand, counting down.
CTTAGACCTCATGTGCAAGTTGAGCTTTTGATTTTCAAATTAATTTCCTTCAGTTTGTAAAATATTTGAAATATGTAAATGAACCAAAACACCAACACTTTTGATAAAAATATTTTACGAAATATGATCTCCATGACCGTACTAGAAACCCCAGTTGCAACAGTCTGTTGGACTGTTGCAAGGATTTTGCACCTCTAACAAATACGAATGAATGTTGACTACCTTGCTTACAATACATTCCTAGACTTGGCCTTCTCTTGTCTTTGCTTGTATCTTGACATATGAACTTGTGATCTTCAATAGGCTTTATGTCATTTTGCTAATCTCTTGTATAATCAAGCAAACATTAGATTAATCAAGGTAACTTGTCATCATCAACATATTGTGTTCTAACAAAATGGATCATGGATCATGGGTCGTGTCAACTGTCAATCCAACGACCCCATGTGTTCCCTTTTTATTTGTAACTCTTGTTTTCAGATTTCGAATTTTGCCATTCCACAAACCAAGAAATAATCTACTCATTACTAATTCATTTTTAAACGATATCTCATCCAGATTTATAAAGTACTCTCTTTATTCCAGTCATTTGTTTACCTACTCATCCCTTTTTAAAGTGTTATTTATTTGTTTCCCTTTCAATGCAATAAGGGTAATAGGAATATTAATAATAGTTGGGCCTCAACCATCACCTTAAGGTTTTGGTTGAGATGGTTCATCTATCAAAGGGAAAGAGATAAATACCTCAATCATGGTCCTCATTCACTAACCAAAGAGTCTTGCTTGTGACAGATAATATCCGTTACAAATCGAAAACGGATACTTTACTTTTACAATAAATCAAATGGACATGCAGGTAAGAGAAAATGGAGCATCTTATGAATAACGCCACTTAAGTAAGAGGAGCAATATCCGTGTTCAACTTATGATAGATAGTGTCGTTTTCAACGAACCCTGTTACAATTCTTACAAATATCCGGGACAAAGTGAATACTCCGTCTTGATTTGGCTATTTGTGAAGTCTAAGAAACAAGTAGGACTCCATATAGGATAGTAAGTGAAGGCCGAATTTCATATTCTCCGTATATATTAATTTAGAGTTGTGGTGTTGCTAGTGTCTTACAATTCAATATTCTTTTCTTAAACTACTTAACATCGAATTTGTGTTCATATATTCAAATTCGATTTCAATGCTAAAACATGCATATTCTACTAGTGTACTTCACCCGCAAGGTATAAATCGTCCTTTTTTTAGCATACAATTCTATTGAGATAATAATATGCAACCACTTTTTCTCTTAGGATGCTTCTCTTTTGAGACCAAAGTTTTCATAATTATTTCACTTTCAATATTCCCTTTTTACTACTTTTAAATTCAATCGCCTTTTTCCTAATGAAAACGAATGCACAAGATAGATACTGAGCTAGTAATATTAGACCAGTTAGATTGTTGACACCACTGTTGCAACAGCTACGACATTATCCTAATGCTTTACGACTCCCCAAAGGTCAAATTAACGCGGCGTTACATAGATAGATTGTTTTTAAATAACACACGATGAAAATTGCATCAAAAATTATTAATTAGATGTTTCACTAGCTAGGAAAAAAAACATATAGAGACAGTGGTGGAATCAGGATTTATATTTCAATGGCAAAAGAAATTTGAAAGAGGGGATGCGAACATGCTGTAACATAAACTAGAAATAGTTTAAAATTTTAACTCAAAGTCTTCAATAGTTTTTTATTGTTCATGTATGGTTATAAGTTAATTAGTGGAGTCAAAATTTTGCGCAAAATAATAATAATATAAGGTATTCCTTAAAAAATTCTAAAATTTTAACTATAAATTTTGAAATTTTCAAACGCCACGGGTGACGAGCCCCTTGCAAGCCCCCTCACTCGCTCCACCACTGATGCTAATGTAACACCCTTTGGCCCCGACACCAGTTCATTGCACCAATTTTATTACATTAAAGAGACTAAACCCTTGTTCTTACACTTAAGTTCAAGTTATTTCTTTTATATTCGATGACTACTTAACTAAAGGTAAACAAATGATTGCGATACAGCAAATATTCGATGATCTCCTTAATCCATATTATTCCTTGTGTCCTAATGATGCATGCATGTTCTTAATTGACTTGAAACTTAAACAACATTATTAATTATTATTAATACAAACAAGATCAGACACAGACATTTATAGTTTTTTAGTAAAACAACAGTAGTAGTGCGAGCTAAAATTAGGTTTAGAAAAGAAGTAACTGATAAAAAGAGATTGAGAATAATGAAAGTAATAAATAAGATTGCTTACAAGTTACACAAGTTTGATCTGATCTCCTCTTTTATTGAAAGTAAAAAATGAAGTAAAGTTGTGTAAATTGTGTTTAAAACAATCATAATTATATTGGATATGTAACATACATAATGGGACACTCTTGTCGCAAAATAAGGAGATTTTATGTTTGTTCATCCAAATAAATACCAGTACGATGTAGTTTTTGTGGATTTCTTCATTATTATTATTTTAAAGCATGACTTCAACATTTTCATGTCGTCTTCCACTAATTAATTTTGCTTTGTTTTTCAGTCAAATCTTATCATGCTGTAAATATGTACTTTGTATGTACGATTATTGTACATACTAAACACAAGTAGACATGTAGTTGTAGAGCTACACAGAGTACTGTACAAGTGTACATCCTAACTCGCAATCAAGGATGTTGGTAAGAAGAGTTAGTTCAACGGGTAAGATTACTTATCTCAATCATGAAATTGAGCGTTGAATTCTAATCTACAACATAATACAGTCATTTAAAAAAATGTTGTCGACATAAATAAACAAATGCTTAAGTAAGTGTGTAATTGTTGTAGTGGAACGAAGTAGACGAAAGCAAGAAAAACAATAACCGTTATAGCGGAACTAGACAATAGGAAGAAAAACAATAATTGTTGAAGCAACTAAAGTAAGAAAAATAATAAAGAACACAAAAATTTACGTGATCCAATAAGGGCAGAAAGGCCAGAGAGAGTTTTATTAACGTGAGAAGTTTTCAGATTACAGATTCAGACGGTATGATAAGCATTACTATTCGGTTAAGGCTTAAAGAGTTTATAGAGTACTCTCCAAAAGACCTAATACAGAAAAAACTAATAAAACTCAAAGACCTAATGAAGCCCAATGACCTAGCCCCGTAAGAGATACATATCGTAGATCCTGCATAATCGTTTGAAACGGCGACTAACAGAGTCCAGGCATAGACTCAAACAAAGATATATAGCGTACTGATTAAAATTAAAACAATTACGCATAATGTATAAGAATATAAGATAAGTAGAAACTTTAAAAACGTACACAAGTATTTAAATAAGATCGTCATAACTTTATCGTATGCATAAGTTTACTAATATGGAGTATGCATGGTCTGTTCTTAGTTGCTTAATTTCAGCTTAGCTCTATTTAGCTCAGCTTAGTTTCATTGCGTTAAATTTAGCTTATCTCTTTAGCAATTAACTTTTATTTAATTAGTTTCATTCGATTCAATTTAGTTCAGCTCTTATAAGACAAAAAGAATCTGGCTGATATGGCTATTGTTAGAATGACAAAGAGAAAGGAGGTTTAGTCCATCGAATTTAACATCCACTATCATACGCCTTTTAAGGAAAGTCGTATTTTCTTTTCAATTGCGAGTAATTTGTTTATCTTTTTCGGTTATATTAGGTAGTTCGGGGTCTCTAATTTCCCTAATTTGTATTTTAAGGAACAATTTTTAGTAGTTTATTTTATTTATAAAATTTTATTGTTATTGAAAAAGAAATATGGCTATATCTTATGTAACCTTGACTATATAATTATTATTTCACGCAATTGATAGGATACATAAACAATTAGAAAATCATTGTACATTATTAGATAACATTGACCTTATATGATCATATTCTTATGTATGTAAATATTTGTACTCTTTCTCTTTTAGCATTGGTAGCTGAGGAGGAGAAAACCCATGCGTCCATGCATCGCATGCGAACCTAATTGGGTTAGGTTAGATTCGGATGCCAACTGAAGGTTTTGCTTCGTCACTTCACTTCACTTTTTTAGTCTTGCATTTTTAAGTTTGTCTAAAATGGTCTTCCACATAATGTTGATTTTTGTTAAATTCAATTTTTTTTAGTGCATTAATAACTTAATAAATTTTTTGAGCGTACTGATTTTCGCAGTACACATTTTACTCATTACAGTACATTGTTGACAATTTTACCCCTCTCATTTTCTTTTTTTTTTTTTTTTTGCTCTCTAACCTCTCTCTCTAATTTTTATTTTTCTCTAATAGTATCAAAATATAAATTCATCTCAACACATGTACATCAATTGACAACAATTCATATGAATACGTTCCGCAAAAATCCCTATTTTCTTATAATTATCAATTCATGTCCATTCGTATCGATTCATATCAATTTTTTTTTTCAAATCCCTAAACTAATAAATATTTGATTAATTAATTATAAATTATTAAACTAAAACTGATTAGACGTCACTACCGCATCACCGCATCGAGAATAGTGGTTGAATTTCCGGGCCGAAATGGTTAGACGTCTGAGCCTCGCCTCGCGAAGTATACAGCAAAGAAGGTCTGGTTCGTAAGAAAAGAAGGACAGGTTGGGGCGAAAAGATCCCGGCCCGGTAAAATGGGACCCCGGATCCTTTGCAATCGAGCGAGAAAGCAGCTGAAAATTGCAATAATTGGCTGCCATGGTTGAAGCAATTGGTTCGTTTGAGTTGCTTTGTTCAACGCAAATATCCATTGCTTAAGTTGTATGAACGTAGTTTTTGATTGCCGGTTGGAATTGTCCGAGTTGGTGGGGATGGTGGAATAATTTTCGGGTAGAAATGCAAACATTCAAGTAATATAGGATTAATAAATTAATTAGTTGTTCGTTACTTGAATAATTGTTCATAATTGAAGAATTTTGTTGTGGTTGAAGATGGTTTAATGTTACAGAGAAGGAGAGAAAATTAGGTTTAGTGTTTTTTTAGTGAAGGGCAAATAAATGGAAAGTTTGGTAGAATAAGTACTGCGTTAAGTAAAAAACGTACTGCGAAAATAAATTACGTTTTTTTAATGCTAAATAGATATATGAAATTTATTCAAATGGAGGGAGTATATTACTCATTAGAGGTCGAACTTGGTAGGGCTAAGCTGATGCAAATTGAGCCGAGATAGGAGTGGACCGGGGTGGTAGAGTAAGCCAGAGCCAACACATGGCTAAGAGTGGGTGTAGGCTCTGGCTTACTCCCTACCGGACCTAGATGGGCATGAGAGGTTGGTGGGCCATGCGGGATGTAGGTCTGGGCTGTGATTTTTGCGGTTCAGGCTACACCATTCATAACCCGGGACTGGCCCGTTTTGGGGAGCGAGATAGGAGGGGCCAGCGGGCAAGAAAATTCTTGAATTGGTTGGTAGGATGGGGCAAGTCCGCACTTGTGTCCAAGTCTAATGAGAGCGTTGTAATGACTTGTATAGTTGTTCCGCTTAATTTGGCCACTACTAGAGCAACTTGGGGAAAAAAAAATTGTGAAATGTTTAATCCCTAGTTTCGACAACAAAAAACGAGTTATTTTTTGTTGCAAGAAACAATTGTGAAATGTTTAATCCTGCCTAGTTTCGACAACGAAAAACGAGTCATTTTTGGTTGCAAGAAACATAATTTAAGTGAACAAAGTGTATATTCTGTGTGTTGGGTCTATGCCTTGAATCTGTTAGTCGTCGCTTCGAACGACTATGCGGGGGTCTCTGTCTGAGCCTTATTAGTTCAAATTTGTATTGTATTAGGTTAAGAGTACTATATAAACTCTTAATTAATCTCTACCCTAGCAGTTATTATATCACAATATACCGTTCTGAATTTGTAATCTGAAAAAACTCCTCACATTAATATAACTCTCTCCCTTCTGCCCTGTGGACGTAGCTAATACACCGTTAGTGAACCACGTAAATCTGTGCGTATTGTTCTTTATTGTTTGTTTTTATCTTTCTCTGTACTTCCGTTATAACATTGTGGAAATGTAAGTTGGTCTTATATTAAGATTCAAATTCGCAATCTATTGTCAGGTAATCTTTACTTTAATCACTAGACCAGACATCTCCGGTATATGACAAATTGGCACCAAAAACACAAAAACAGAATGTAAGATTGTAGCATTAATTAGGAGGGAACAGTAGCTGATTAGGAGGTAACAGTAGTTGATTAACTGGCTCATAATTGTTTAAATAATTATTGAGACAATAAATTTAGCAACAAAGGGAATCTTATCAAGACCAATTAAGAAGCAGAGCCTTGAATAACCAAAAAAAAGTGGGGGATTGTGTTGAGTTCCTCCTGGAATTGTGTCCCGGACCCAATCGTTTCGGAACAGTCAGTCAGTAGCGACTAGCGATTCTTCTGTTTCATCGTCTATCAGTCAGTAGTTGAGCAAGGCGAGGTTGGTTGTGGAGGTCCCAACTCAATATTGTTCTCCACCTCAAACTCATACGTATTTGGACTCTCGTTTCCCATTTCACCGTTCACTTTTTCGATGTCACGACTAGCGCATTTTTGTGCTGTTTTCTCATTGTTCTTATGCTTCACTTTCCTTTGAAAAATCCGGCATACAGTCCAATCTCCGTCTTGACATGTTTCATTCTGAAAAACGAAGTTAGGATTAGTTCTTCATAATTTTGTAACTATTGAAGCCATCGTACTTAAAATGAGATTGTGATCGTACATGAAAGAGTGATCGAATTACCTTAGTAAAGTCGACAAGTTGAAATTGATGCATAACCCAACGAGTTTTAGACGGATAATGCCCATGTAGTCGGGTCTTACTATTAGCTAGGTGAAATGTCCAAGTCTTCCTGATCCCAACGACGTCGTTTTGGGATCCAGGAGAAAAGATGTGCTTGACCTTAGAAGCATTAACCTTCCAAAATCCAAAAGAAGTGGACATTACTTTGGTGATGAATTTGTTCCCTTTTCTTTTCAGAAAGTAATACCTTTTCTCTTTCAAATCACCTGTGCACCATTCCAATTAAACAACATTTCTTTAACTTCACATACATTATAATTAGTGTTTCTTAATTATGCAGTAATTGCATCGATCACTTTCTCATTTGTTGAGCTCAAAAGTCTTTACATTTAGATTTTAATCAACATCGTGCAATTAAAAAGACAACTTTACACGTACTGTCGTACTCGTGTAAAGAAAATTACAAGGCTGAATATGATGCTGACGGAATTACGGGGTTGAATCTAGATCATCAACACTAACCCACTTGTTACTTTACCAGTTAGCTTAGCTGACATCTAAGCTTAAAGATAAATTTTGTATTCCTTAATTTCATGAAAATTTCATTTGTTTTTCGATAATTACCATGGCCAGCGGTATTATAAATGATTTTTTATATATAAAAACCGTGTCACGGTATAATATATAATTTGTTCTCACCCGTCATATAATGATAATTAAATTAAGTAAAACATTACCAACAAAAATTAGATATTAGTATAAAAGCGTATGTGCTCGTGTAGTCGTGTTGACATTTAATATGGAGTACTCCGTAATTCCTTTTATTATTGTTTAATACAAATTTTAAAATAAAACCGTTTTATTAGTAAAGTGACCTATTTTATAATTCATTCATTTATTGTTACACAGATTCTGCTTTTCGATAAGATCGTAGAAAAGTGATAACATTTTGATAAATATTGACAATTGTTGACTAAATATTGACCATCTCTTTGTTTGAAAAATGACCCATTTTTTAAAATTGGCCACTGATTATTAAAAATTGGTCAATTTTTATCACAAAATGGTCACATTTTGCCAAAAAAATACGGGATGAGACCGTGAGAGTACTGTTATTTTTAACAATAAACGAATAATATTTATACAAATGAACCGTTTTCTAACCGAGACCTGTACAGTTGTACTACGCTTGTAATAACTCAATGACTGTACTAGTAGCATTGAATTATACAGTGGCATGAAGCATTGAATTACAATAAATAAACTAGCATTGAATGGTAAAATTATTGGGAAGAGAGTAAAAAAAAAGTGAGCATATATACCAGGTAAAGACCAAGGGTCAAAGTTAATGGCATGAAGTTCAGGAATGACTGAGGCAGGAAGAGGAAGAGACATAGCCTTACGCTTCAAGTAATGAACCACTAACTCTTCATCAGTTGGACGAAACCTAAACCCTATAGGCAACTTCATTTCTCCTTTCATATCCGCCAACCAGGCCAGGGACCAGGGACGGATCTAGGATTTCAAGTTTGGGGTAGCGAAACTCCGTGCCGGGTTTTTATAATTTTGGTTATAGGTGAGTTGGGTTAGTAGTGAGCATTTATAATAAAAATGGGACTATGGAAGAAATAGATAGCATCGTATTCTTCAAAGAGGAAGAAGTGGATGAGAAATAAGGTTGAGAATGGACTTTTTAGGGTGTGTTTTTGAGAGGAGAGAATCTATAGCTAAAGTTTGAGAAAAAGAATGGGTGTTTTTATGAGAGTTTCAAGTGAATTTGTGGATTTTTAAATGGGAGAAGAGATTTGGTATTGATTTGTTTTCAGTGAGATGGTCCTTCTTTTGTAGGGTAGGATATATTCTAGAAAATGTTACTCCCTTTGAATTCACATAAAAGGTAACAGTTGTTTTCAGTGAGATTTGGACACGTGTCAAGCAATGGTGAATTATTTTCCCGCCTAACTCAAAATCCTAATAATTATTCTTACTAATTTTCACTATCATAGTTTTATTCCTAAATTATCTACCTTAGAAAATATTACATATCTTTACCCAAAAAGAAATATCTTTCTTCAAGATTTTTATAGTCGTATAAGATATACTTCCTCCATTCATATCCAAAGTGTAGTTTTGCTTTTTGCACACATATTAAGAAATAGGTTAAAACATTATTAAAAGTACAATTGGAGGTGTGAAAGGTGTTTTTTTATTAATTTAAATGGGTGATAGTTGATTAATGGTGGGTCATTCAATGGCATTTTGTGTAAATAATTGATATTCATAAGGACACTTTAGTAATTTTTTAGGCTTTAATAGGAAAGTGGTAGTTTGGATATGAATGGATTAAAATGGAATAAGTGTAGATTGGATTTGAATGGAGGAAGTATCTACCTAAACTTTCAATTTCCTGTATATCTTCATATATTATACTTTCTAGATCGTCATCTTAAGAGCATTCATTAGATTTACGGAGTATAATCTAACTCTTATTTTCGCAAAAATGTAATGTAGATTGCTTTACCCTTGTATTAATTCTACTTTTCCATATTTTACATCTACAAAAGTACTCTTCTTTTTCTCATTTTTGAGTCATTTTATATTTTGATGTTCGTTCTAAAATCGTTACTAGAGCAAGTTTTCTGAGTTGACAAATAATATGAATGTCAACGAAGTTTTTCATTAAATGTTAGTAGAGTGCAGAATAAATGTATTTTGTATTGTACTCTATTTGTTTATTTTCCGATAATATTAATTATTTATTTTAAGTCAATTGCAATGGATCATTTTGAGTCATGATTTTATCTTCCTATTTTTCAATTTGATGATGCATGTGACATGTAGTTAAACTCAACAAATTGTCACCATATTTTTTCTTTTAAAAGATTTATTATGGTTTATATTTAAATCTGACGCATTTTATTAATTCGTATAAGACAAGGTTTCTAATCCTATAATTTTAAACCATTCGACTAAGAGATACCTCTATTTAATTGCTCACAAATAGACTTGGTGACCCAATTCGATAAGACATACCCAATATCCGAAAATGACCTAAAATGTATGATTAGAAGGTCTAGAACACTCAAAGAGATCCAATCCGAAGTAGCCCGACCTAAATGTAACCCGAAATGATCCTATTGACCCAAAATGAGTGAATTAATGCAAAATCATGACCCAAAATGATCCCGAGTTTGAGTGATTGTTCCTTTTGCTTTATGCACAAGAAATAAGAAAATGATTCTAAACCACACAAAACACCCTACCCCACATTGAATTGATTTTAGACCACCAAAAAGTTACTAAAAAAGGAAATAGGAACAATCACGAAACTCGCATGAAAAAGGAAACAGGAGCAATCATACACACTCGGAGGGAGTATTATTTTTGAGTTTCAATATAATATTTTGAGTTAATTTTTTTTATTTATATAAGCGTTCAGATTCTTTCTGATGAAGTTCGTAAAATGTGCATACATATAAGCTCAAATCATTTGCTATGAGCTTATACAACTATACCTCTATACAGTTGGATCTATACAACTAGTTATATATTATTCTATTAATTGAGTAGTTGCACACTATAAAGTACTCAAATTTTATTTATTGAGCACATATCTTACACGTAATATAAATCATTACTCTATCATGTACATTTAAAATTTCAAATTAATACATTACTTAAAATGACAATGTAGAACTTCATTTTATATAGGATTTATATATATGCTCGTACAATTTTGTACGGGTTCTAAACTAGTTCCCTATATACTAAAACAATTCTGAACTTTTGGCTCAAGATTTTTGTCTATGTAATCACCTTCTGGTAACTTGATAAGTGGTCCTGCTCACAATAACTAGTCTCACTATGTAGTCTCTTTATTGCATATCGGTTCTGTTTGGTAAACAGCGGATTAATTTCAATATAAGCATATTGTAACGGCAGATTACAAATGACAAATTAGATAGAAGGTTTGATTAACATATTATAATTAACAGAATTAATTTGAGTGTTTGGTAACTAGCATATTACGATTAGTAGATTGTTATTTTTCTTTTATAAAATATAGCAAAATTTTCTATTTTAGAATATGTTAACCATTATGCTGGGTAATATTAAATTGTAAAATAGTATATTGACCCCAAATAAGGTGTTTCAATATGATGTTTACCAAACATCCAAATTAGCATATTGACTAGTCAAACATATTAAAACCTTTGAATAAATTTTTTATTAATACGACGTTTACTAAACCGGGCCGATATCATACACAAATTCTTATTTGCAACGGCACTATCCGTCGCAAACTTGTGACGGATACTGTTTTCTCTCACAAAATACCCATTTTTCTCTCTCTCCAACACTATTCTTGTGGTCCCCTTTCTCCACTAACTCATTTTGTTTCCATTTTATCTCACAAAATATCCGTCATAAATAGTGACCCATCGTAAACAAGACTTACTAGATATCATATACTCCCTCCGATCCAGACAAAAGGTAACGGTTGCTTTTTATAATCCGTAACATTATCATTTTACAAAACCGTACATAAAATTACACTAATATGGAGTATAAGATTTGGTATTGATTTGTATTGAATGAGATGGTCCTTGTTTTGTAGGACAAGTAAGAAAATACTCCCTCCATTTTTATCCAAGTGATACATAAGGTGTTTGTACACTATTCACAAGTTAACCTTCAATTTCAATTTTCTCTCAATACGTAAGAAAAAACATATTCATGTGGGATCTTGTTTAATTCGTCTTTAAGAGTACATTGAAAATATATTTCCTCCTATTCCATATTTTGTTCCCTTTTGTGTTTGGCACAAATATTAAGGTGGAGAATAAAATAAGTGTAAAAAATTGGGTGGGGTTTGGTTATAGGAGAGAGGGATAAATAATTAGGAATTAAATAAGATATTGTGGGGCCAAAAACATTAAAAAAGAATAAAATAAGAGTAAAAAAGTTGGGTGGGGTTTGATAATAGGAGAGAGAAATGAATAAAATAATAATAAAAGTTTCTAAAATAGGAAAGGAAGAAAACCTGAATAATCCGTTTTAGGAAATAGGGAAGAAAATATGGAATAAGAGTGAGTATAATTTTTATAATTTTTACAAATACGTAGCTAAAGATATTAAGCACGTAAAACGTGCGTTGACAAACGTGCAAAAAGAAATGTATCACTTGGATAAAAATGGAGGGAGTATAATACTCCGTAAGGTTTTGGGGGAAGAGTCCTACATTGACTAGAACACCTTTATGTGTGTGCCCTTTTTGGCCTTTGTGGTTTGTTTTCTTCTCATTATTTAATGGTATTTTGGTTAAACGAACAATGTACTCCGTAATAATTATAAAGTGAATTAAGGAGTATTTGTACATTAATAAGTCTTGCTTGTAACGGCTTAATATTTGTGACGAATATTTTATAAGATAAAATGAGTTAATCGAGAAAGGGGACCACATGAATAGTGTGGGAGAGAGAGAAAAAGTGGGTATTTTGTGAGAGGAAACGGTATCCGTCACAAGGTTGTGACGGATACCAACGTCAAAAATGAGAATTTGTGTTAGTACAGTGTTACTTGGTTAAACTTTGAAATTTATAAAAAATGTAAAAGCAGGGAGGTTTCAACTTCGACTATTAGTCGGGGCGATGATCACCTGACCACGATAACCCTGAAAGATATGACTTACATGGTCCATGTAATAGTACGAGAATGTATAAATTCGGAAAATTCAACCCACGTCATAAAAAAACAATTATAAATTACTGTATAAATTAATTTTAATTCAAACTCCGTAGGAGTTTAGGAACAACACACCACCAAGTCATGTGCTACTGTTAGGCCCTGTTCTTTCTGGCTTCTAAGAGCTGAACTGAACTGAGCTGAACTGAATGAGGCTGAGCTGAACTGAACTGAACTGAACTGAGCTGAGCTGAACTGAATCGAGCTGAACTGAACTGAACTGAACTGAACTGAACTGAACTGAATTTAATCGAACTGAACTGAACTGAGCTGAACTGAGCTGAATGAATCAGAAATTAATAGAAATAAACTGAATATAAATGTTTAATTAAAGTGTAATAACTAATAATAATATTAATAATAATAATAATAATATAAAAAAAGTTTGATTAATATAAATTTGTGATTTTTTTAAAAATAATTATATTATTAAAGTAACGGTATCTAGGCCAAAATGACCATTTTATTAAAGTATTATCCAAACTAACCATATGACCATATCTAGGCTAAAAAAATAGGGCGTGATATTGGTGTCCATAATGACCTCGATAATGACGCACGTCAAGACGATAGGGAAGTCAATAGCGAAGCAACATAGATGATGTTTTTGTTAATGATACCTATATTTTCAAGAATATGATTTTCGATTGTGTTAACAAATATTATTATTTGAATGTTATCAAATTTTACTTCTCAATTACATTTTTTCTACTCTTTCATGTTTACTACTACTAATAATTATAATAAGATGATGAAGAAATAATAAAAACAACAACAATAATAATCATAATAATAATTATTAATTAATAATAATAAATAGAATAATAACAAATAAATAAAATAATAATAATAATAATAATAATAACAAAAATAATAATAATAATAATAATAATAATAATAATAATAATATGGGCTGAACTTAATAAAGCCGAGCTGAACTGAACTGAGCTGAACTGAATGGAGCTGAGCTGAACTGAACTGAACTGAACTGAACTGAACTGAACTGAATGGAGCTGAGCTGAACTGAACTGAGCTGAACTGAACTGAACTGAACTGAATAGAGCTGAGCTGAACTGAAACGGGCTGAAAATAAGCCAGAAAGAACAGGGCCTTACTATGTTTTGTGGCCGTGGGTGACTATGACTTGGAGGAATGACTATTGAATTAGCATTATTTGTGTCTTTTTTTTTTTTTCCCCACTCCTAGTCCACGTCGTAAATAGAGATCTCAATGGGATGGGGTGGGTGTAGAGAAAGGGTAATCCGTAATTGTATTTGTATCCGTGAATTATAATGCGTTCACATTCGCTCCACAATTTTGGCGGGTTGAACTTCTCTATTTCCTATCCGACGCTAACCTGCCAAATTACTTGTCTTCTCGCAAAACAATTAATAAAAATATAAATTTTGAGTCTAAAACATATTAGTCTCATACTTGCGTACATATTATACAAATAAGTTTTCGCAAATGGTCACATTCAATTAATCAGGATACGAGTTTTTCAAACCACGAAATAGTTTGAGGATTGGGTTTTTTTGGGTGTAGGTTGTTGGATATTTGAGTGAGTAAGAACTAAGAATTAGATGAAATTTGTTTAAGTTTATGAAAAAACGGCTTAGAATTTTTATCGAAGTCGTAATTTTTTTTTTTTTTTCATATAATACAAATTTGTGTACGTTTATGAGTAAGACAGGCACAAACGGAGCGGGGTGGGATGAGTATGGGATGAGTCTCATGTAATACTCGCATCTGCCGCACTGACGAATGAACCACTTTTGAAACCCATTCCCGACCCACGACCCATAGAATCATTATTCGCATTCACCCTATGTGGGTCGGGGGTAGGGTGAGACCCGCCAAAATCCAGCCACTGACATCCCTAGTCATGAAATATCATTTAGAGATATAGTGAGAACTTGACTATTTCTAATCAGGTACGGATAGAATTGGTTTATGATCAGTTCAGGTAAGTTTTGGGACAAAAATTTCTTAAGCCGAGAGTAAAAACAATAGGGGGGAAAAGAGGAGAGAGGGTAGAAGTTTAGAGAGATGATACAAAAAGTAGGGGTAAAATTGGACTTCTCATCTGTAATTAAGTAAAGACGTACATAAAAGAAAAACACCCTTTTTTAAACCGTTATTAAAAGGAGCTTCAAGTCGTACGTTGGGACTAAACTCCTGACGGTCTTTGAAACTTTGTAGCACCGATAAATTTAATGTGTGTTTGATCTAACTTTTTAAAGTGTTTTTTTGACTTAAAAACACTTTTTACCCAAACACGTAATTTATTTTAATGTTAAAAATAATTTCTCAAATACCCTCCTTTTACCCATAAAAATAGAAGCAACAATTTAATGTTTCTGAATCTTAAAAACTACTTTTAAAATATTAAGATCATGTTTGACCTAGATTGTTAAAAATGAATTTTTGTTTTTAGAGCTTACTTTTTTAAAAGTAGTTTTCAACTATCAGAAATACAAAAGTGTTGTTTCTATTTTCATGTGCAAAAAGAGGATATTTGAGTTTTTAAAAAAATATTTTCAACACACACTAAGCTTGAGATCAAGAATTTTTAACTTTTATTTGCGACAACCAACTATAGTCGTACATATTCCTTTTAAAAAATTCTAAAGAGTTGTTTGATTGCCTTTTAAAATCACGGGAATTGAAAAATTCTTAAGAGTGGGAAAATAAATCTTGTTTGGTTCCCCAATTCATGAAAATTAAAACTTAAACTCTAATTCCGACATAATGTAGCCTTTAGGTAATTGAAAGTTTCCGCATAATTGAAATTCTTGCATTTAACCAAACAACATTTATACGGAATTTTATCTTCCTATGCCAAACCAAACGACCCTAGTTTTTTACTAAGACAAATATCTATATCCCAAATATTTTTCTTTTGACTTATTGAACATATTTAACACGTGACCTTAGAGTTATTAAGAACCCTAATTGTCTTATTTTACCGCGCATATTTAACAGATTTCACTTCACACCCTGGGAACACATGACTGAAGAGTTAAGACTGAAGACTGAAGACAACGAGTTCCACCTTTCGAACGCCGGCGACCACCTGCATCATCCGAACGCCGGCAACTACATTTTCAACGCCGACTACGAGCTCGCCCTTATTTTCGACCATCAACAATATCAGCAGGTAAGAACCCTAATTTCCGACTTATTTCTTGTATGTAACTAATTAGGGGTTGAATTTGAGTTTTCTTTTTGGTATGCAATTAATTGGATATTTAATTAGAGTGTTTTATGCAATTATTGGTGATTGAATTAGGTAAAAACCCTAATTTTGAAATTGAAATTGCTCATAACTGGCATTTGCTTTGCTTGTGACTAACATTGCTGTTTAGAAGAAGTAGAAAGCGATAATTAGGTGTAGTCGGTGGTCTTAGCAACTAAGCAAAGCTAATACTTGCGGCGTAGTCGAAAATTAGGGTGGTTAATTCACTGGTTAACAAGGGAAGATGGTTAAAGAAGGTAAAATAGGATGGTTAATTTCGCCAAATTAGGTAATTCACCATCCCACATCCCAGTATTCCACATCTCACATCTCACATCTCACATCTCACTCGTTGTTTGTATTATCTCCGTTCTGGTCATTTGCGGTGGTTGTTAATGGTGACAAATGGATAATTGTGGATTTGGAAGATTAAATTACTCGTTAGAAACATTCTCAATTCGCAGAAATGGAATAGGTAAAGAAATGAGCAGGACTAGGGGAGTATATATTGTTATGTTTAATTGCTGTTCTTATATTTAGTTTTCGGGGAATTTGTTGAATTTCTAGTATAACTTATTTTTTTTTTGTTTATTTCAATCTTAATTTGACTGTTTAGTTATTCTGATACGGTGATCCCCTTGCCTCTGATTTTATCCAATAAAGTCTCCATTCTCCTACTTTTATTTTTCATTTTTTCCTTAAATCTCATCTGGGTTTCCTTTGTTTTTGCATAAGTAGGTCAACAATGATGTTTATTCAATTGGGTATTTGCTGAATTAGGCATTAATAGTTGATTTAATTGCATTCTATATGTTCTAGGGTTTTAGGTTTCTAACCACTCTTATCCCGCCATTTACAAGGAGCCCTTCAGTTAGTAGGGTAATGCCGTCGTCGTTGTATGTGTATTGTGTGCTCTAAGTAGATGTTCAAACTACAAATTCTAGTTTGTTTATTAAGTCAAGCTCTATTCTGTTTTTGTAGGCTTAAACCGAAATTTACAACTCAAGAAGGCAGAAAATGTTGGCAGCAAGAAGTCTTGGAATCAGTAATCTTTCTGTCTCGAATAAGTCATTAAAATGCCCAAGCTACGATCCTAGTCGCTGTTCACCTTTCATCAATGCACGTCCGTGTATTAACAGAACATGTGCACCTCGGCTGGTGTCAACAATAACTTCATCACTTTCAGTCGACAATCTCAGCCCCGCTCAGAGTCGTGTTGATATTCTTTCAGAGTCTCTCCCATACCTGCAAAAGTTCAGAGGGAAAACTATAGTTGTCAAGTATGGTGGAGCTGCCATGAAATCTGAGTCTCTTCAAGCATCGGTTATCAATGATCTTGTACTTCTTTCTTGTGTTGGTATTCGGCCTGTTTTTGTCCATGGAGGCGGTCCTGAAATCAACTTCTGGCTTGATAAGATTGGCCTTAAACCCAATTTCCTCAACGGCCTTCGGGTCACCGATGCATCCACCATGGAGATAGTCACCATGGTTCTTGTAGGCAAGGTTAACAAACATCTAGTCTCTCTTATAAACAAGGCAGGGGCCACTGCGGTTGGCATGTGTGGCATGGACGGCCGTCTATTCACAGCTCGCCCTTCCCCGAGAGCCGCAGAACTCGGATTTGTTGGCGAGGTCGCTAATGTGGACCCCTCTATTCTCCGCCCCTTAGTGGAGAATAATCATATCCCCGTCATCACCTCCGTGGCAGCCGATGACAAGGGACAATCCTACAACATCAATGCAGACACCGTGGCAGGTGAGCTGGCAGCTGCGTTGGGTGCTGAAAAGCTAATATTGTTGACCGATGTTTCTGGAATTTTAGAAGATAAGAATGATCCAGGTAGTTTAGTTAAAGAAATCAACATTGCTGGGGTAAAGAAGATGGTAGAAGAGGGGAAAATTGCAGGAGGAATGATTCCGAAGGTAAATTGCTGTATAAGGTCATTGGCTCAGGGAGTCCGAACTGCCAGCATAATCGATGGTAGGCTTCAACACTCACTATTGCTTGAGGTCTTGACCGATGAAGGGGCTGGAACCATGATTACCGGTTAGTTGCCAAATTTGTTCAAGTCTATTGTTGGTCAATTTTACTCATAGTCCGTTTGAAGAATGTGAAATAAATGCGTCCCAGTGTTGGACTCAAGTATTTTACGAATAATCATGTTTTTTTTTTTTTCTGGATCTCCTACGTCTTTGATTGCTGTACTGTGTACTCCGTACAACATATTCCCTCTACTTCATCCCGCTATATTGAGTACATTTTTGTGGGTCAACTAGTTTTAATACCCTTGAAATTTACAGGTTAGTTCGCCGAGGAACAAAAGTATAGTTTTATTTATTACCGCGGCATAGTTTTCAACTTCTTGTACTTTAGTTGGTGGTCTCACAAACACGTCGTGGTTGGGTAAAGAATGGAGAACCAACTGAAGTCAAGCTATGGAGTGATCGTGAATCCGTGATGTTAGCTAAAAAGACGTCTTACACGAGTCGTGCTGGCGCTTTTACGACAAATGGGCTGACGGGCCTAATGGCCTATCACCTAAAATCCGAATGGATTTCCAACATATATATGCAATTATACTTGTGTAAAACCGCTTTGTACACACAAAGAAAGACAAATGGATAAAAATCTTATTGTTAATAATTCAACTAAATATTTGAAAGTGTTAAACTGTGCACACTAACTGGATTACATAAGCAACTAAAACATATAGTTCAGTTTTAAACACAATATCAATAAAACAGCAGACAGTTATGGAACTCTACGATTTCTTTCGCGCTTAAGACCCAATGTGGGCTGTGGCCATGGAGGACGAAGAAGAGACGCCGGGCTTGAGGATAACGAAACAACGTTGATTGTTGACCTTAAACGTAACAACTTGAATAAAGTCGTTTACTCGCAGTTTGTTCTCATTCAAGAAATCTGTCCAGCCACTTGTGATCACGAATTTATACCCGCTGTCTTTGTAGTCCCATCGACTAAGCGACAATTTGTGAATGTTTTCCGAACAAGGTCCCATGACCTTAACCACAATCACAGTCCTTTTTCGACTACCTGGCCTTCGGTATTCAAGCCAGTTAAACTCAGAATCAGACAGAAATTTGGTGATAATTTTTTTATAAGGGATTGACAGCCGATCCTGTCGGCTAAGAATGTCAGCCGTTTTAAGCGTCTTTCGAATTACCAACTTCACTTCAGTCATACCTCTGAATTCAGGATTACTCTTTACATAGTCAGGCAGTAATCCAGACGCGTCAAACGAACTTCCCGAGGACTGTCCTACTAACATCGTCTTATGGTCGAAAGGTAGACAACTGTCTTTAATTCTGGGGCAAGAGGAAGCACTAACAGACTTTCTTCTTAGCGGCGGTTTAGTCTTGTTAGACACACCTGGTTTCGGTTTCTGATGCTTCTGAACAGAGGACTCTTTTACTGGCGGTGTTTTAGGATTGAAACAGACACCAGTTTCGACTCCCTGACGCTTACAGTTAAGAGCATCGTCACAGACATCATCATTGTCTTTCTTCATTATTCGACAATAACGCTTCTTGGGTGGAAGGCCGAGAAGAAGCTTAGTTTCTTGTTCTTGTTTTTCCTTGACAAGATCAGCTTGCATTGTTTCTTCCTTCCAAGCCATCAAAATCCGTTTCTTAATCGGAAAAACCTTATAATCAATTTCAGTTTTCGGCTTCTCTGAATTAATCCTTTCTGCCAACACCACTTCTTCATCCACCGGAGGCAAATTTAGATCAAACATCACCATTTTATAAGTTTATTTATTTTATACCAATAAAAAGATGATTGTAGTAAATAATAATAATAATAATAATAATAATAATAATAATTGAGATTTTATGTGGAATAACGGAGGAGGGTGATTACTTATATACCGGTGCTGGGTAAATTCCTAATTCACCTGGAATTGGAAATTAAGGGAATTTGGAAAGTGTGAGAGTAATAGTAGAAGTAGAATTAATGTTTTCTTTCCTAAAATCGTTTCTAACAACCTGTTTTATTGCTCTTATAATTTCCCGCCAATATTACCGTTAGTCCGTTATGAATTTTTTGCCATCCGTTTTTTTGTGGGTAAACAATTAAACATTAGTGTGGACCGGGCCAATACAAACGGAACTGAATCATGGCATGGGCCCAGTTTTCTCATTCCCCTCGCAATTTTTACACAAATTCTCATCGAAGACGGACATATCCATCACAAACTGAAAACGGGTCAATTAATACCCAAGTGGTTAGATAAGACAAAAATATGATGCTACTCCCTACACAATTTGTTTTTGTCTATCTTGACCCGTGTTTCACTTGTGACGGATATGTTCGTCTTCAATGAGACTTACTGCATTTTTTATTATTTCATATTTGTAATTGGACTTTTATTATATCATATTTATAACTGGGTTTTTATTATATTATACTTACAAGTTACAACTAGATTATATTGAACTTTCGGGAAATATAACAAATCCCCTAATACGTTTGATATTATCATGCACATTCACTTATAAATGTTGCAAATCGGCTTTATAAGTTTCAATCAATGTGCAATTAAACACACCTTATTTTTAAGAATGAAATTTACTAAATTAAATATTTTACAATTATTGAAAGTCAAAATTAATGATCAAATATTAATCCTAAAATTTCTAATTATTAGAAAGCATATTCAATTTTTTTAATGATATCCATATTATGAGAATTTTTAATGCATTTGTAATGAAAAGTTACATGATCTCATTTTTGTTGATATCAGATTTAGTTCACATTATTAGACTTTTATTAGGTATATTTAAAATGATTTTTATAATAAAAAATAATAGGTTTTAGTTATAAAAATAGTAGAAAACTTGATTTGTGCTTAATTGCACATTTTTGAAAATTTAGGACTATTTACTACAAGTGAAACTTAAGAGGTTAATTTGCACATAATACATAAGTTATAGGGTCATTTGCTATATCCCGTTAAACTTTCTCTATTCCATCGATTTATAGAAAATATTAATTATAATATAATAAATTTTATAGTTAAATATCAATTGTATAATCGTTATTTTCTTTAACATTCTATCTAAAATACATTCGCGCAAATACTAGTAAATCAACTAAGTAATGACAATTAAATTTGAGTCTTGAGTTCTTGACACAAAAATTTAGTAGGGGATTCCTTTAAATTTTATCGACGATTCTTATAGGATATGACGTAGCTCCTATATCTTAAATGTAAATTTGGGATATATATGATAATAATAATATGATTGAACAATCATTCACAATGGCAGAGCCAAAAATTCACCCCAACAAGGGCGAAATTAGGTAATGTCCTAAAAAAAAGTCGATTTTTTTCAAAATTATAATTAAATCTTTCAAATATTTCAACCGACTGGACGAGCTTCCCTATAACCTCCCTAGCTCCATCAATAATCACCCAAATGATGAAATTGATATCGGTAATCTACACCTGGAATAATTCAACTCAGTATTTTTTTTTTATAACACGGTGAGAAATCTTGGGCGATGTTAATATATTACCCATCCAATTAGTAATCCTATAGTTCATAGAATATTTTCCGTTTCATTTATTTTTTTAATTTTTAAAAATTGTTTTTTCTGATACAAAATTGGAGCTTTGTTGTTTAATTTTAAGCCAAAAATAAAGCTTTATACTCAAAAAAGAAAATTACATAAAGATTAAAGAATATTTGAAGGCATTTAGACACTACCATCCTTTAAGGCTGTGTTTGGCAAGGCAAATCAGGTACCTGATTTGTCTTAAATGACTTTTTTGTCAAAATAATCAGGTACCTTATTTCTTTTTGGGTGTTTGGCAAGAACCTGATTTGAGGAAAAAAGGTACCTGAAATAAAAAGCTACTCCAGGTAGCATTTGAGAAATCAGGTACCTGTTTTATTTTCATCTACCTATTCTACCCTTAATTGTATAGGATCGCTACTTTAATTTGGGATGAAGCTTAATTAATACTCCCTCCGAGTCTGTATGATTGTTCCTGTTTCCTTTTTCATGCGAGTTTCGTGATTGTTCCTATTTCCTTTTTCAGTAACTTTTTTGTGGTCTAAAATCAATTCAGTGTGGGGTAGGGTGTTATGTGTGGTTTAGAATCATTTTCTTATTTCTTGTGCATAAAGCAAAAGGAACAATCACTCAAACTCGGAGGGAGTATTTTTTTTGTATGATTTTAATAAAGAATTATTTTTGTATCGCTAAAATATATTTTCAAGGGTGTATTGTTTGAATTTTGTTTACCTAATTGTTATATGTTAATTATTTTCTCATTCGCCTTGACCTCAGCCTATTAAAAACGTAACGCCGTCAAAGACAATAACACAAGAATAATAGTAAAAACGTAAAAGATATCAATAATAAGCCATGTCCTTTTCCGTCATTTTGTTAAATATCAGCTACCTTTTCAGCTAGTATCCAAACAGTTTTAACAAAAGTCAGCTACCTTTTCAGGTCTTAATTTTCAGCTACCTTTTCAGGTAACTTTTCAGGTTTCAGGTACCTTTTCAGCTTTCAGCTACCTTTTCAGGTTTCAGCTACCTTTTCAGCTAGTTTTGCCAAACAGAGCCTAAGAATATTCCATGAGGTAGCTAGATCCTTGTCTTTTCATTTCTATTATTTTTCTCGTTTCTTCTTCTTTTTTCTTCATGTTTCTCCTAAATATAATAAAAAACAATGAATTCATTCAAACTACAAACCATATTATTTCCTAAACTACCTTATTTGTTCTACAAACCCTTTCATTCTTCTTCTCTCAAGCTATTCCTAACACCAAGATCCATGGCTCTCAAGGCGGTCCATGTCGCCGATGTTCCTAATCTTGATCATGTCCAATCAAACGCCTCCTTTTCTTTCCCCTCCACCCGCTTTGACAAAGGTACAACATTTTCTGTTAGCGTTATATTCATGTTAGCTGACACCAAATTAACCCGTGATTATATAATTCTTTTATTTAGCTACCATATTTGTTTATCTATCATGCGCATACATGCCAACTCTACGTCTCGTAACTCATTTAAGGTACACAGGCCAACCAAGCTATGGTCCAGACGAGTTTTTTTTTTGGTAAAAAGGGCAACATAACTTTTTTTATAAATAACTATGATTAGAAATATAGGTAAGATTGATATTTCAGCCTGATCCAGCTACGTTTCTTGCAAAATAAACGTTAGTAGATTGATGTTAATTACGAATATTACTGGTACAATGCTATCCACTTATCGTAAATGGGTATCGCTAATTGAGTATGTTAGTTTTGAGATTGAAGGTGTGGAGGTCGGAAATGGGAGGTGGTACAAGGATGCAACGTTTATGGTGATAGGACATAGAGGAAATGGCATGAATAGATTACAATCTTCTGATCCTAGAATGAAGGCTGTCAAGGAGAATACCATCCTCTCATTCAACACTGCTGCTTCTTTTAACGTTGATTTCATCGAATTTGACGTTCAGGTTATTTCGATTCTCAAACTATTTTAACCAGATAAAGGTCCTGTTTGATAAGCGGATTAATTTTAGCATAAACAGATTGTAATGACGGATTATAAATGGCAGATTGCAATAGAAGGTATGACTAGCATATTATTATTAGCAGAATTAATTTGAGTGTTTGGTTATTGACAGATTAGCATTAGTAGATTCTTAATTTTCTTTATAAAATGAAATCAACTTTCATATTTTGCAATATGCTAACCAATATGTTGGGGTAAGCAACATATTGTGAAATAGCATATTGACCCTAAATGTGCTGTTTTAATATGCTGTTACCAAACATGAAAATTAACATATTGACTGGTCAAACATGCTAAAAGTCTCCAATATGTTAAAAATTGACCAATATACTGTTTATCAAACAGGCCAAAATATAAATATTTCACGATATCATCGTTTTTATTGTAAAATGTTGACATTTTCTCTTCTGATGATCGTGGCCTATAGGTGACTAAAGATGGTTGTCCAATCATTTTTCATGACGACAATATCTTTACCGAGGAGAATGTAAGTTCGTTAATATACGTTACGTTTATATATACGTGACTAAATGTTAACGCTTAAGGTACTCTGCTTGTTTCCACATAACACTAAGGCTAGTTAATTGTGTTTAATTGCAGGGTACTATACACGAAAAAAGAGTTACAGAGCTAAGTCTCTCTGATTTTCGCAGTTACGGTCCTCAAAATGAACCTGGAAAGGTCGGAAAACCATTGATGAGGAAAACTAAGGATGGCAAAATATACAAATGGGATGTCGAATTTGACGACATTTTTTGCACCTTGCAAGAAACCTTTCAGAAGGTTGATCCTAGTTTGGGTTTCAACATTGAATTGAAGTTCGACGATTTCATTGCCTATCAACAAGATAACCTCGTCAGTACCCTTCAATCGATATTACAGGTAATTATAAGGAGTAACACGTTTCCATTGCCCCACCTTAATCACGGGTCCTGATTGTTGCAGTACACATTGCAGGTTGTGTTCGATAATGCAAAGGAAAGACCTGTAATATTCTCGACATTCCACCCAGATGCGGCCTTACTTGTGAGGAGACTTCAGGGTACACACCCGGTTTTCTTCCTGACAAATGGGGGAATAGAGACGCACAATGATATTAGACGAAACTCAGTCGAGGAAGCCATTAAGCTCTGCTTAGAGGGTGGTTTACAAGGCATTGTCTCAGAAGTTAAGGGTATCTTCAGAAATCCCGGAGTTGTGAGCAAGGTTAAAGAAGCCAAGCTCTCGCTCTTCACTTATGGCACCCTTAAGTAAGCATCCTTTTTCGTCTCATTAACTGTTTCTTGTTACGGAGTGACATGATATACTATTATACTGACTGAAGCGCGATTTTGATGTATCAGTAATGTGCCAGAGTCGGTATATTTGCAACAGTTGATGGGCATTGACGCGGTGATAGTAGATTTTGTTAAAGACATTACGACATTTGTTGATAGCGTAATGCAGCAATCGAAAGCCAACGATGAGAATTCACCCCTGGAAGACATGAAAATGCACATAGCATCAAAGCCGGAGTTATCTCAAACGGAACTGTCATTTCTGCTTAAACTTATCCCGGAGTTGATCTGATCCAACAGTAGAATGATCATACTGTAGAAATTAATTGTAACTCTTTTACAATAGAATGATTGTAGAAATTGTATGTTCAGGGTATCATATTGTTTCCTAATTAACTTTGTACATATAGATGGTTAAGTAATCATTGATTTACCATTTGTGACTCTTTTTATTGAGTGACTAGTAGACAATATGTGATATGAACGATCAAATTACTATAAAAATAGTATATTTTTAATACAAGAAGTAAACAAATGAATACAAAAGCCATAAATATAAAATATAGAAAGTAAAATAGAGGTGACAAATGAGGCTATTGCGTAAGGTAAATTTATTTGGGTCAGGTTATTTCAAGTCTGCTCTTGGGTCATTTTCGGATGTCAAATTGTCGGGTTATTTTGGATTTTGACCACTTTGGAGAAATATTTAGTGCTAGGTCAGTTTCGGGTATGATAATCATAAGTCATTCTATGGCTGAAACAATTTAATTTGTACTAATGTGACTAAAACAAAGACTAGTTATAAAATTATTTATTTAATATGAATTGCTTTAAGAGATGAATCCTTTATTAACATTATAATATAACAATAATAATAACAATAATAATAATAATTATTGTAATTTCGGGTTATGTTATGTGACTTCGAATCAAATTGGTTTGGGTCATTACAAGATGGTGATTTTGGATCGGTTAGGTCAGTATTGGCTCAATCAATAATCAAATTAACAATCAAGTTTAGATTCAGTCGTGTCAATTTGGGTTTCAACTTTCAAGTCGCGTCACCACTTTCAAATTGAATCTAGTTATTCAGGTGAAGTTAGTTGGGCCGGTCTACCCTAAACCGACCCTATTTGTTTCTGTCCAGAAAAACGAGCAACAAATATTCATAATTCACAACGGTAATGTATGTTGGCGGGAGAAAATAGATGAACAATCCAACATCTCCTCGGAAACGATTTTAGGAAACAAACAATCACCAGCTTTCCTAATAACTCTATTCTTCTGCTATTACTCTCGAATTCAAATATCCTTGAACCTCAAGTTTTATAATTTCCAATTTGAGTTGAATTAGGAATTTCACCTCATACCACTATATAAGTAAAATCCCCTTTCCTCCTCCAGACCTCTGCAATTCCGCATACAATTTCAATTATTTACGACAATAATCATCTTATTATTAGCAAAAATTAGTTTAATAATGGCGTCGTTTGAACTAAATTTGGCAGAAGGGCTTAATTCGGAGGAACAGAAAAATAAAATTAATTATAAGATTTTTCCGATCAAGAAACGGATTTTGATGGCTTGGAAGAAAGAAACAATGGAAGATGATCTTGGACAGGAAAAAGAAGAACCAGAAACCAAGTCTTTTCTTCTCAGCCTTCCTCCCAAGAAGCGTTTCAGTGGGATGAAGAGAGACCGTGAGGTCGGCTGTGACGATGTTTGTGATCACGCTTTGGCCGGTAAGCGTC
Source organism: Silene conica (assembly GCA_029255685.2). Classification (NCBI taxonomy): domain Eukaryota; kingdom Viridiplantae; phylum Streptophyta; class Magnoliopsida; order Caryophyllales; family Caryophyllaceae; genus Silene; species Silene conica. Next base: position 8,536,485 of record CM055315.2, on the reverse strand, counting down.
AGAGAGTTGAAACTACTGTCTGTTTCAAACCCGAAACGCCACCAATAGAAGAGTTCTCTATTCAGAAGCGTCAGAAAGCGAAAACTCGTGTGTTTAACAAGTCTAAATCGCGGCTGAAGAAAAAGACTGCTGCTGGTTCCTCTCGCCGCCCCAGAATTAAAAAGAGCTGTCGGTCTTTCGTCCCAAAGACGACGTTAGCATCGGGCAGTTCCATTGACGCGTCAAAATTACTGCCCGACTATGTGAAGAATCATCCTGAATTCCAAGGTATGACTGAAGTGAAGTTAGTAATTGAAAAGTCGCTTGAAGTGGCTGATCTTCTTCTCGGCCAGGATCGGTTGTCAATCCCGTATAAGCAGATCAAGTCCAAGTTTCTGAGTGATTCCGAGTTCAACTTGCTTAAAACCCGAATGGGTCGAAACAGGAAGTATGTGCTTCCGGTCAAGGTCATGGGACCTTGCTCGGACAACATTCACAAGATGAAGCTTAAACGATGGGATTATAAAGGCAGTGGGTATAGATTCGCGATCACAAGTGACTGGAACTATTTCAGGGCGGAGAACGGCCTGAAATTGAACGACTTCATTCAAGTTATTTCATTCCGGGTTAACGGTCAATGTTGTTTCGTTATCCTGAAGCCGGAGGACGTCTCTCTGTCGTCCTCCGCGGCCACATGGGGCCTTAAGGGTAAAAGAACACGTAGAAATATTCTATAAGTTTCTGTTGTGTTTTTCATATTGTATTTAGAAATTAGAAGTAAATTAGTCCGTATGTGTTTTAGTTACTACTTGTGACTTATGTAGTCCAATTGATGTGCAATTGTGCATGATTTGATGCTATTTAGTTGAATGAATTACTCATCTCCGTCTCGGTTAATTATTTTCTTTTTTTAGTGAGAGGTATTTTATTAATGTAAGCAAATTAATGATACACAGAGAGAAACATAACGATTCATTATTCACCATGTACGCTATTTGTCTAATCTTGTTTATGATTTGTTATGAATGTGATATTGGCACACTTCGATTAGGTCATACTTTGTATTACTTATTGTTTATTTTAGATCAAAGTCTTTTCGGCACATGTTAAAAAGGAACATTTACGGTTGTAATGTTGTCAAAAATTTTCACAGTGTAATATTAACTCATTATTCACTGTATATAAAAACCATTTAGTTTTATATAAACTCTTCTAAAAGGACCTTAATTTCATGAAACATTGACCGAGTATCTCATGGGATTAATTATTGTGTGTTTATAAGGAAACTTTGGGTTTCAATCACTTGTGTTTGTTTAGTTAGAGTTTGCGTTCAACTTCCAATTGCCTGTTGATTTGTGACGAACATATATATCCGTTGCAAGCTTGTGACGGAACAAATACTATTTATGTGGCTAGATAATAAGATATGGCAAAAACAAAGGGCTTAGGGAGTAATAGTTTATTTTGTCTTATCTACCAAAATGAATAATACACTAACAGTAGTAATTGACCGTTCGCAAGCCTACAAAGGATATGTTTGTTACAAGCTGAGAGAGACTTGTTCAATTGTAAGTTGAATGATAAAGATGTAGAGATTCATTGTCTAGCTCTGATAGTTGAATTAAGACACTGTTTCTTTCAATTAGAAATCGCTAAATTAAACTGAAGTTAATGAAAGCCGAATTGAACTAAACATAATGTAGTTGAATTAAAATGAATTGAAATAAAAGTTAAATTATGAATAAATAAGCTAAACTGAATTAATCTGAACTAAAAATATTTGAAACTAGCACAAATTTCACCGTCCCTTTTTTCAAAAATAAAATATTAGCACCAGGTATAACCTGATCGACACATCCACAATGTGGCCCAAAAATGTTATGGTTACTTGGCAGTTAACATATATTTTAGGCCAATTATGAAGTTCCTAAGTTCAATGAATTTTAAGCCTACATATTAATGTTAGGGTCCCTGCTGGCGTATGTCATATATCTGAGGGATATGATACGGAAATGGTAGAGAATGTGACCAAAGATAAGATAATACAGACATCAACACAATGACATTACTAATCTACAAATAATAGATTTTCTTAAAAAAAACGTCTCTCATTAATATTAATAAAATACCATCTTTTAAAAAAAAATTATAATCTACATATCATAATGAACTTTACCTCACCTGAGCTTTTCTAAGTCACAATAATGAAACCATGGAGATAGTTATATCTAATCTATAAAAGCAACAACCACAGAGCTGATGTGTCGCTCTGTGGTTTAAAGTACATTATTTATTTTTGTTTTTCTTAATAGGTCCCACAATGTCCCCTGCTACACTCTCATATTATTTTTTGCTTTTATACAGAAATTCGTAATACAACAATAACGTTGAACCGTCGTGCGATCGTAATAGATATTTAAAAGCAACCTACTAATTTTATTGATATCATATAAATTAAACGAAATAAATGAATAAAATTAAAATTTAGGATTACATAATTATTAAGTAAATACATAATGATAATTTTGTATAATAAAAGACAGGATACGTTAATTCAGCCAAAAATACGGTCTAATTTAAAATAATACACATATTTTTTTTTTCTAAATTAGTTGCATAATCAGAAATGTGTGAATTAAATAGAATATACAACTTGAATGAATTACATGATATTATTAAATCACAGTACAATACTCCCAAAGTCCAAAACTAACATCATATATAAGCCACTCATAAAACAAACTGCATTATAAAATTAACGATGATATAATCAAGTGTTGGAAAATATAGTCAAAAATAGAAAAAACTAATAAATTAAAATTAACTCAATAGAGTCAAAATTTTAAGAAAAATTACAGATCAATATTAGTGTTGTAAAAATAATCAAAACTATACTGCACCAAAAAATAATTGAAAATTTTAAATAAAAGAACATATTATTCTATACAAAAAATAGTTTATAAAATATATGAATTCATAGATCGACTTTTTTTCATTTGAGTGAAACACATTAGTTAAATGAAAAGTAGTTAATTGGTTTAGATCGTAATTAATGGGCAACAACATGAAAAAAGCACATAAAAATATTGTAAAATAAATTTGAAATAAGTAAAAATTGAACTAAAAATCGCAACACATTTTAACTAATACAATAAGCAAAAATAAAACGAAAACTAAAAAATCTTTTAAACTGATAAATTAATAATAAAAAAGTTTAGATATGTGATGAGTATCATATTCGAGGGTAATGATTAGTCATGGAGTATAATACCCGAAAGAGTGATAGCTGAATGGTAATTGAGAGGCTTGAAAGGGAATAAATATAGGGTCGGGATTTGTTTACAAGATTCTATATGCACATAAAGGTATAATATGACTTATTTGGATGTGGGTCGTGTAGTTTATGAAGTACGGAGTAATATTGAATTCATTTTAACCCTTTGTTGAAAACAAATTTACACGCATACTACTCGATATTTACAAGTTCTTATTTAACACGGGTGTATTTGTCTTAAGTTTAGGACGCGTTAGGTAATATGTGTAAGATAAAAACGTAATGTATTGGGTTAAACAACAATTTTGTTATGCTTAAAAGGATCATATTTGACCGGTTTTGATGTTAAGATTGACACTTTCGTCTTAAGGGAGACTCACCTATTATTTTTTGCATGGATTATATTACTTTCCACATAGTACAGGTTTGGGTCGGAGATAGTATTTGGTAATTATTTTATGGAGTAATTGTTTGTTCACGTATTGGTAAATATGAATTACTATTTACAATCTTTTTAACAATAATTATTCGTGTAATTTTTCTCACACATGAAAACAGTTAGTATTTCTTATGTAGTACATGTTAATGAGATTTTTAAAATATTTTTCTAACACCTTATAATATATCTTTATATGATAATTTATTGAATTTAAATATATAATAAGTTGATTAAACCGTTTTAAAGGTGCACAAGTCTATTCTAATTTTGTTTCATGTACTAAGTAACATTTTGTACTAAATGAAAATTGAGTTAAAATTTGCATTTTAGGATATAGGGTCAAAAGTTTCATTTTGCCCTGTGCACGAGTGTAATTAAATGAAAAAAAACAGGTTAACAATTTGTTTTCACTAATTCTATGATAATTTCCGCAAGAATAAAAAAAATTTATCTATAAAAGTCAGCATTTTTTTAGGCCGCCGCCTAAGTAACAACGCCTAAGTAAAAATTCAAATTTAGCTGACAAGAATGCGTATCTACTATAATAATTACTCGACCAAATAACACTATTATATCATTTTATACTAATAGCAAGTGAAATTTTCAAATGAAAATCATAATTTTTTTAATTAATCGATTATTACATTGGTCAATTAAATTGTCAAATAACAAGTAGGGAGAATTTTATTACTTCACTTTAAAACTTTACTTACATTTACAACTTTTTATAATTTCTTGAATAAAATACCCGTGCAATTTGCACGGGTTTAAAACTAGTACACTATACAATATGCCTACTAGAATTCTTACGTTGGTATTTGTTGCGCAGCTACGCGATGGTTTGTAAGTTATCGGGAAATTTGTATTTGTAAAACGACAAGTATAACGAATTATATATATATATATATATATATATATATATATATATATATATATATATATATATATATATATATATATATATATATATATATATATATATATATAGAAATTGAATCACGTGAGGCCGCTCTCTTAGCGTGAGGCCGCCGGACCTCACGCATCCCCAAGCTTCTAGTTTCACAGTTTCACAATATTTGCTTCCAGTTTCACAAGTTAAGCTTCTAGTTTCACAAGTTAAGCATCTAGTTTCACAGTTTCACAGTTTCACAATATTTGCTTACAGTTTCACATCTTAAGCATCTAGTTTCACAAGTTAAGCTTCTAGTTTCACAGAATAAGCTTCTAGTTTCACAAGTTAAGCATCTAGTTTCACAGTTTCACAATATTTGCTTCCAATTTCACAAGTTAAGCATCTAGTTTCACAAATTAAGCTTCTAGTTTCACAGTTTCACAGTTTCTCAGTTTCACAATATTTGCTTACAGTTTCACATCTTAAGCATCTAGTTTCACAAGTTAAGCTTCTAGTTTCACAGAATAAGCTTCTAGTTTCACAAGTTAAGCATCTAGTTTCACAGTTTCACAGTTTCACAATATTTGCTTCCAGTTTCACAAGTTAAGCATCTAGTTTCACAAATTAAGCTTCTAGTTTCACAGTTAAGATGATCATGAGAAAGAGGAAACCAAAATCGACAAAAGAGGGCATTCCTAGTAACACCAAAGAAAATCAAATCCCACATCCCATTTTCTCTCTCTACAGTAGCCTCCGCCAACGCACGGCGGCGACACGTGTCCACTTCCTCATCAAGCCTCCACCTCCGCCGCCTCTTCACTGTCGTTTCAGGCGAAACGAGTAGTGAAGATTCAGATTCTTAAAACAATAATTAACCTCTCAAAATCGGCGATCAAACAAGCGCGACTCCCGTGAAATCATCATCGGACTTAGGTTTCCGGCGAAGGAATCTAGGGAGAGAAAGTAATGAACAAGCGATGAGAACGCCGGCGAAATCGGCGACAACGTCTTTGAAGGAGGCGCCGGAGGATTGAAAATAGCCGAAGTGATCGGCGAATTCTTTGGCAGCACCAGCGAGAAGAGAAAAAATGGCGGCGATGACGGTGGAGTGACGGCGGATGAAGCGCTGGCGCGTGAAGGAGGCGAAGAGATAGAAAAGGAGCGTGAGGGTGAAGCAGAAGATGACGTGGTAATGAAGAAAAAGAGAGAGAAATGAAGACAGATGAATTGTCAGTTTTTTTTTTGATATTATATAGGACACGTGTCAAGATCTCGTGCGCCCATGCTACTAAAATCTAACGGTTTAGAAAGGGTCCAGCGGCCTCATCCTAAGAGGGCGGCCTCACGTGATTCGATTTCTATATATATATATATATATATATATAACCAGAATTATAACATGTATAATGACAAATATAACGGATTATTTTATATTTATATAAAAATTTAAAAACATAAACTATACCACTTTTTTTTTTTGCAAGGACATAAACTATACCACTCGAAAACTTTGTTCTTGTATTTTTCTTTTCCCATTTCGTTTGTGGATTATTGAACGACAATTTTCTCAACAACAACAATAAACATGGGAAAATGATGAATTATTCATGTACTATGTATATAGACGTGTTAAAGCTCTCGACAAGAATCCTTTTATCTATTGACCGTATAATAAGATGACATAATCTCATTATATCTGTGGCTAAATACCAGAAAACTCTGAAAATCTGATCAGATTCACTATAAGCCTTGTTAGTAGGGTCAGCATATATGAAATGTACAGCATTTAAAAGCAACCAATAAATACCACTTTATATTCAATAGAGTCACACACGAACGAATGAGCTAGAAAGAGTCAAAAATATAAATCAGTGGCGGACCTAAGAAATTAGAGCCCGATGACACTAATTTTTTTTAACGCGCATTTTTTCAAAAAATAATGTCTCCTTTAAAATACTAATTACGCCTAAATTAATTATTATTATCTCTTATCTATAAAAAGAGTAGAATTTAGAAGAATTCTATTGACTCTCAGTTTTTAGAAAAAATAATTAACTTCTTCCATACCCTAATACCCCCACCACTTAATATCAAGTTTTTATTTCCAAATTATCAACCATAATATTTAAGTTTACACTTTAATCACTAATATTACTAAATTAAAGAAAATTACAACAATAAAAAATTGTCAAATAATTAAATAGTTGAAAAGTAGTTTTTTTTTTTTTGTTTTTTTCCGTTCTTTTTGCTAATTTGGTAAACATATACGTGGTCATTATTAACACCCTTCGTTTTAATTTACAACGTTTGCAAGCAAGATTTGTCTAATAAATTTATAGCACTCATTCATTAACTAACGGGGTTCTAATTTTGTTAAATTAAATAGAATATCAGTTTTTAATGATTAAAATAGAAAAAACTAAAAAATATTAATCAATATTTATAGTTCCCTATTACGTCGGAAATATAAAAAAAAATTGACGAAATAAATAAATTATAAATGTATATTTTTAATCATATTTTTTGTTTAAGATCGTCTAAGTTAATAAATATTAATAAATGTTTATAGGCCTCTTTTTATTTCCACCTATGTTTTATTTCGTATGTACTTTTGTCGTTTCCACTTTTATTTTAATCATACGTGGGAGTCGTCTTAAACTAAGATGATCTTAACAAAAAAACACCAATTGTTGTGTATAACCAACCACTTATGTGTTCGAAAAATTATACCCGTGCATTTTGTGCACGAGTTTAAAACCAGTACACATAAAAGAATAAAAATAATAATTAGTCTTATAGGTACTTTTTTCAAAAAATAATGTATTCTCTAAAATACTTTAAATTCTAAATATATGTAAAAATAATATTTGTTTTGATTAATATAACTAACATTAGTATTTAATTTAACAATAAAAGTAAGTGGTTCAATGATTTAGATAATCTTGTTAATAATTCATCCGAAGGTCTTGTGATTGAAGCAATTTTAACATATATATTTGAATAAACTTGTGGTGTTGCTACAAAGTAACTCATAAAAAAATTTATTCTAAAAATGTTACGGGGGTGCGGGCCTCCACCTGGGTCCGCCACTGATATAAACTATTAAATCTATTTTAAGTATAAAATAAGTTAAATATAACCTATATAGAAAGAACTCAAAGAAGGGACAAAAATCCGTGATTAGATATTTTGGATTTTTTTTTATCTAATTTATGTTTCAAAACGTTTTATTATTTAAGAGTGATACATACGCGGTAAACAATAATTTGTGTATAAAAAATACATATATACTCCCTCCATTCAAATCCAAATGATATATCTGTTTTTCACGTTTGTCAATGCACGTTTTACGTACTTAATATCTTTAGTACAGTTACGTATTTGAAAAACTATAAAAGTTATATATTTTCAATATATTCGTAAAGACGAATCAAACAAGACCTCACATGAATATATATTTTTTCTCTCTATAAATTGAGAGAAAATTAAAATTAAAAGTTAATTGTCAATAATGTACGAAATAGAAAAGTATCATTTGGATAAAAAATTGACCGAGTATATACCTTGCACAATATAATGAACATCAGTACATCACCATATAAATACATGCAAAACCCATACCGTTATTAGCTTCTCATCCAAAACAAAATTTCCACTTCCAACAATAATTTCCAAAATTAGAAACAACGGTAACAGTGTCACACAATCGTCACCCGGTGATACGGAAATTCAGTCGTCAAAACGTAAAAAATGCAATACCAAATAGGAGTACTAGAAAGGTTAGAGATGATAGCATCAGAAAATGCAGTAGTAATATTCAGCAAGAGGAATTGCTTCATGTGTCATGCCATCGAACGGTTGTTATGCGGCATGGGTGTTAATCCGACGGTCCACGAGCTAGATGAAGACCCTTGGGGTGAAGACATGGAGAGAGCCCTTATGGGGCTCGTCTCCACACCTAATCCTGGTCCTGTCGTCTTCGTTGGTGGTTTGCTTGTCGGTCCCATGGACCGTCTCATGGCGGCCCTCATTAACGGCTCGCTTGTTCCTCTCCTTAAGCAAGCTGGTGCTCTTTGGCTTTAGATACACGTTATAATTATCGAAGAAGTCTTAACCTGATAAAATCTAAACAAATGTTATGTGGATGAACTGCACATTATCACAAATATGGCTTTCAAAACACTAATATTTCGTTTTTCATTTTTTTTTTGTGTTTTAAAAAATTTCGAGTTTTTGTCGTCTCCTCATTTTTTACATGGGGTGAAGTCAATGATTTTAGCTGTACGGATTACTCGTGTTGATCAAGTTGTGAAGAGGAAGAGGAGTTCAAAATGGGTGATGGCCAAATAATTTGTGTTTTTTTGTATTTTTTTTTTTGCCTTTCATTTTTATTTTGTTGTATTTATTTTGCTCCCTCCTCAGTGCACAAAGTAAAACTGAAAAAATTATGGTGGATACAAAGTATAAGGTGCATATGTAAGTTCTCTGTAATTTATAAGTATGATTAAATTACTCAAACAAACATACAATAAATTAAATAGCGGAGGCGATAAATTAAGATCGAGAATTAAACTTCCAACCATTGTTTGTCGGTATTCCTAATTAAACAGCTTTACCTAATAATCGTCTTTAATAAACCCGTCTTTCCTTTTTTTTTTCTTTTTTTTTTGATAAGGTAAGGAAACTAGGTTGATCCTCTTAGATAGGACCAACCTATCTCATCCTTTCGAATGAGTAAGGTAAGTTGAAGCCACTGTCTTTCAACCCACCTCGAAAGAGTTGGACAACAATGTCCAACAGAAGTCATGAAGTCAGCAACCTTGTTGGCTTCACGGAAGCAATGTTTAATTATCACTTCATCGAAAAGATGAAGATCAAGTTTCACATCCTTGATAATACTAGATATTTCCCACGGGATCTGCCAAGTGCTACGGAGTGAGTTGATAACACATAAATTATCACCCTCCACAATTAATTTAGAGATTTCTAAGTGTTTAGCGGCTAAAATACCTTCTTTTAATTAAAGCGAGTGCTTCTGCGACAAGAATACTATTAGATCCGCACTTTTTTGCTCCTAACAACACGATTTCACCATTATGATCTCTTATACAAAATCCTAAAGCGGCTTTATTGCCATTTATTCTCGATCCGTCAAAATTTAGCTTTAGGAAGCCATTTCTAGGTTTCTCCCACCAGATTTCCTTCTTACTAGAAGTGTTTCTAGCATATTTTTCTTTCTCAGGATTGTTGAGATCTTTATGTCTAGTTTCGTTCCAGGCCTTAATACTATTATTACATAAAGTAATAAGTTTGTTTATATTGAAATTAACATTATTAAAGATAATATCATTTCTACAAAACCATGCATTCCACCAAATAAAAATGATCTTAACGAAATCATCTTGTGGAATTAATTCTTTGAGGTAATTAAGTTTCATTAGAAAATTTTGACTAGCAATGTTATCATAATTTGATAAAAAACTGTTGTAGCTAGTAATGTTCATTTCTTGGATAATAGACCCAATTAAAGGACATTTGTAAAAGAAATGGTCTTTATTTTCACTAGGATAGTTACACAAAAGGCAATGAGGTGGAACATTAATATGACTTTTGAGAAGTCTATCTTTCGTTGGGAGGCCGTCAACACATGCTTTCCAAAGAAAAAATTTCAATTTTGGTGGAATATTCAATTTCCAAACCCACTGAAAATTACATTTGTCACGATTGTGATCGAATAAACCTTGCGCTAGCCAAGTTGCTGTTTTTGTAGAGAAATTTCCATCCACGGACAACCCCCATAAGAGGGTATCCGGAATATCATTATGTGGCAGTGGAATGTTAGTAATCTGATTCACAATATCGATATTTACCAAATTGGTTAATTTACAAACATCCCATTGTTTGTCAGAGGTTATAAAATCTTTAACCAAAAGATTAAGATCATGGCTACTATCATCATCAGTCGTTATACTGGTAAGAGGGTGCGAGAAAACCCAATTATCAGACCAAAACTTAATATTGCTACCATTACCTACCTGCCATCTCAATCCTTTTCTAAAGAGAGTCCGAAGACTCATCAGTTTACGCCATTGCCAAGAAGAGACTGAGTTAGGCTTATGATCAAATAGTGAACAATTTCTCAAGTATTTTTTAGTTACCACTTTAACCCATATACTTTCTTTATCCATAAGGATTTTCCATAGAAGTTTCATTTGAAGGGCTTTATTAGCGGCTTCAGAAGATTTTATTCTCAATCCACCAATCGATTTCGGTAAGCAAACTTTATGCCAACCAATCAAACTGGGGGAGCGTTGTGAAGGATTCTTATTCCAAAGAAAGTCTATGTTAATCTTATCTAATCTCTCATGGATTGATAAGGGAAGAAGAAAGCTTTGCATTTGAAAAGTTTCCTTCGAGGCTAAATTAGCATTGATCAGAACTAGTCTACCTGCTTGTGATAAAGAATTTGCTTTCCATTTCGATAACTGGGTGCAAGAAGATTGAATAATACTATCGAAAGTATTTTTAGTTAATCTGCTATCTATTATAGGACTTCCTAAATATTTACCCAAATGAGCATCCTCGTTCATACGGAGGATACCTCTAAAGGATTCCCGTTGAGGTCGCTCAATATTTCTAGTGCATTGAAAAGTGGATTTGTCAAAATTAACAAATTGTCATGAAATTGTGCAAAATTTATCTAAAATACACTTAATGGTTCTACAACTTTGATTAGAGGCTTTAGCGAAAATGATCGTATCATCCGCAAAAGTGAGAAAAGGGATTTTCTCAATCCCGGATCCAATTCTAATACCAATATCACTAGAACTAAGATCACTATTCTTTTGTAGAGATCTTGCTAAAATCTCGGCGCACATAATAAATATATACGGCGATAGTGGGTCTCCCTGTCTAATACCGCGACTGGGTCTAAAAACTTCTCCCGGTCTTCCATTTACTAACACTGAGAACGAGACAGATGTTATACATTCCATAATCCAGGAAGTCCATTTAACATTAAAACCCATTTGCTTAAAGGTTTCCTCAATAAAGTTCCATTCTAGTCGGTCGTATGCTTTCTCCATATCAAGTTTAATTGCAATCCAACCCCCTTTGCCTTTTTTACGTTTAAACGAGTTAAAAATCTCGTGGGCTAGAAGAATATTATCTTGAATAAAGCGATTAGGTGTAAAGGCTCCTTGAAACGGGTGGATTATCTTATGCAAGACACTGCGAAGACGCGTAGCTAAGATTTTCGAAAAATATTTATAGATTGTTGAACAAAGACTAATAGGTCGAAAATGGTTTGCTGTTTGAGGATTATCAATTTTAGGAATTAATGCTATGAAAGTATGATTTATTTCTTTTAGTAATTTTCCTGAGTGGAAAAAAGCTAAAACCGCTTTAGTTACCGAATTTCCTACAATATCCCAATATTTTTGAAAGAACTCTATAGGAAATCCATCAGGACCTGGAGCTTTATTTGCGGCTAAACTAACACAGTTTGCTTAACCTCTTCCACACTTATATTACTTGTAAGAAATTCGTTATCTTCATCTGAAATTAATCCACTAATCGACTTAAAGTCTTCATTTTCATCGAAATGACAAAGTTGGTTTTTTGTAAACCTAAGTTCAAACTCGTAAGATATTTCTTGTTTAATAAGGTCTTGATCAGTAATACAAACACCATTTCTATTTATGAATTGCTTAATCCCATTTCTACTTCGTCTAATAGTGGCATGATTTTGAAAATATTTGGTATTACTATCTCCAAAGTTAGCTTTATTTATACAAATTTTCTGCTGCCAATAAATGCGCTTATAATCTAGTAATGCATCACGCTTTTTCAGCCATTTTAACTGAGCGACTTCTAGAACCGCAATATGGGATGAGCCAAGTTGGTTTTGTATATTCTCTAACTTTTTCTCAGCGATCGAAAGTTGCCTAAAAATATTTCCGAAAGTAGATTGATTCCATTTTTTAGCCTTTTGCTTAAGGAATTTGCACTTTTGAGAAAGACAAAACATATAAGACCCCTGAAATTGGTGTTGCCAGCACTTTTTTACTAATCTACTAAAATCATCTCGAAGGGTCCACATAAGCTCGAATCGAAAAGGAGGGGCTTTCGTATGAACTTTGAAGAGTCTATTGACCTAGATATACTCAAGAAGGGGGGGGGGGGGGGGTTGAATTGAGTATGCCAACTTTTTCTTTTCTTCTTCGATGATGATTGTCGAGATGAAGTAATAGCAAGTAAAGATTAAGAGCAATAAAATAAAGGAGACACGATCTTTTGAAGTGGTTCAGTTTCACAAATCGAAACCTACGTCCACTATTCTCGATTAATAAAATTAGTACCTTCTCCGGATTACAATTTTATCAACCCACTCGTGCGACTTTGATGTTAGTCACAACTCAATCTAGATACCGTTAAATATCTAGCTACGACAAGTACCGTGAAATACTTGTTTACAAAGAGTACCGCTAAATACTCGAATCTATCTTAAGTAAGTAAGATAAACTTTTAACAACTTCTTATATTTGATGATCTTGAATGTATGAAAATATTCCTCAATGCTTGTAGTCTTGATTACGAGATTTGACAATGATTAGCACGAATATCGAGACGTACGTGAGGTATCGTTCGTTCTTCTTCTTTGAGCGTGAGGCGTGTGATTCGATCGATTAGGCGTGTGATATTGAGAGCTTTATATACTAATTTAGATCTAGGTTAAACCCTAGATAGTTTAGGAATATTACTTTATCTAGAATACTAATTCTAGGTAATATTTAAAACTTAATCTTATATGAATTAGGAAAGGACTCTAATAGAATAATATTAAATTAAGACATAAGATAATATTTCCATAATCCTATTTGATTTAGGAAACATCCTTATACCATAAAATATAGAATCCTACTTTGAATCAAATCCTAATTCTTGTCAATAATATAATAAATTATATTCTTAATCAAATCCTAGTCAATCTTTAAGTAGATTAAATAAACAAGTTTATTTATTTAATTAACCATAAAGATAATATGAAACGTATTAGGGTTCGTAAAAAGAAACGTGTAGCACGCCTCTCTATGCACGATTCCCAACGTACATAACACGTTCTTCGAGACATATTTCTCGAAGTGCGTTTCTCTAGGAATTGAACTTTGACAATAACGGTTAAAATAAAATCTTTAGCATTTTTAGAATTAATATTTATCTCATAAGATAAATATCTTAATTCTTGTCAACTAAAGAATATTTCTATTTTAAAACTGTTTATAAGATTACTAAATTAATATATAATAATATATTAATAGCACGCATAAATCTTTACGCTTTGATTTACTTCACGCAAATCTCATTTCTTCGATAGTTATAGGAATGATCCATAACTTAAAAACTCTTGATATTGTAATGAAGCTTTTTGTCTTGTAAATCTTCAAAAAGACTTGACACTTGACATGAGCTTGATCATTCTTGCAATCTTCGATTGAATTATACTTTACTGAACTATGATCTTCGCTCTAAAATTAACTGTACACTTAACCGCACGATTACACGCATATGCATATAAAATATAATCACCTAGACTTGTCATTATTAAAACATAAAACAATATATTACTTATATAGAATATATTACTCAACAAATTCCCCCTTTTTTAATGATGGCAAGTCTTTACCTAGAATCGTGTCTAAGTGTAATATTGTAACGTTCCCCCTCAACATAATATTGGTCATTCATAATATAGATCAACTAGGGTTTCTATTTTTAAATTAAACCAATTTCTTAAAGAACTATGAGAGACAATACGTTACGACAAGGAGCAATCTTAGGCAAATTCGTAATCTAGGTCGCATTCTTTTCCCCCTCTTGACATCATTGAAAAGACGGAAACAAAGACATAAAACGACTAGAATGACACACAACCATATACTACAATGCCAAAGGACCGAATGTGTCGAATAAGAGCCTAATGGGCCGAAAGTTTGTAGGTAGGAAAATCATGGACCAAAAGGTTGAATAAATCAAGAAATAAATAAATAAGCAAAAGAGGCTGGAATGGGTTTGCAAAAAGGAACGGGTTAGAAACCGAGTACCCATGTCGTACCGCACCCAAAACAGAGTCCAGCAACAATTAAACTTTCCCAAAACCCAGCAAAAGTACGAACATCTTAAAACAACATTCAAGCTTCTTTAGGATGGTGAATAATGTGAGGATTAACGAACTCCGGCCTCGTACGATATTCCAATGTCGAGAGGCGATCTAAATAATTACCAATATTCCTTCTATGCGCATCAATGGCTCTTTCAAAGTTAAGAATTTCAAGAGATAGAGCCTTGACGGCTTCTAAACACTACGCACCATCCTCTCTCAACAAACGACTATCGCGCACTAATGCATCTTCTTGAGACGTCAAACAGTGATGACGCTCACTGACATGTAACACTTCATCACGAACTTCCCGGATACCATGACTTAGCTTTTCAAGAACTCCGTCCATCTTGTTCATCCACTCACGTAAATCCGTTCCCATCTCGGAGTCACGAGCCTGCTCTGCTTTTGGATTTTGTAAACCAGATACTAACACAAACAACTTATCGAATTTCCCTTCCAATCCATCTGCATTACTCTTCCTTCGTCATTACCATTATTTCGCCCAAACAACAATTCACGCTCATCTAACAAGATTCCCATCAATCTTCATTAGTTTATCACACATCCTTCCCCTTTTATCATTCTAGCACAATCAAGACCTTCCTCTTTTATCATTCTGCCATTACCGACTTCCCCTTGTCCACTTTACGACGTTTGCTAGGTTCTGATTTGGGTACAGACATAGACACGGGTTTTGGTGATGGCGGAGGTGAAGGATAGGATGATGGTGGGGGAGGAGATATGTTCTTTTTCCTTAGTAATCGACGAGCGGCCATGGGAGGCTTTGTCGTCAAGGTTGATGGTGTTTCAATGGTGATTTGTTTTCTTGGATTCTTGGTTTTAGAGGGAAACGGTTTATGGTGTGATTTGTATGGTAAAGGGTGAGGTGTCACGTGGAGTAAGTAGGAGGTAGGTAATATTAGGTAAAACCGTAGCTTATTTTGATTTTGTCGGTTACGTAAGTTTGGTAACTTGATTGGTACGGGTTTATTATAAGTTACGTATTTGAGATACGTAACTATGCTTATATATTTATATATATATTATGAATATAATATTGTGGGCATAAATTATTAATATGTGAATATTATTATTTTGACCTGAGAAATTGGTTGTGTACGTTCGTATAACACGTAGCATGAAATAATCAAAATTTGAGCATCTAATAAAAAATAACATACATAGGCATGCAGCGGAATATACGGACACAGTCATATAATTCAGTCTTTTCATAGTCAATCATTGGGTTATTTTCAGCTCTTAAGATTGATTAGGTGCCACCGATTAAACCAATTTCCAATCGTAAAGTCTCAAATCGTTCCCTAGCCAAAAGTTTAGTAAAAATATCCGCCCATTGTTTTTCCGTACTACAAAATTCCAACTTAATGTTTTTCTTTTCTACATGGTCACGTAAGAAGTGATGTCTAATCTCTATGTGTTTTGTTCTCGAGTGTTGAGCCGGGTTTTTAGATATTATAATAGCACTCGTATTATCATATAGTATAGGTATACATCCCACGCCAATACCATAATCAAGTAACTGTTGTTTTAACCATAGTAGTTGAGAACATACCAGTGCGGCTGCAATATATTCTGCTTCTGCGGTTGACAAGGCGACTGAATTTTGTTTCTTGGATGCCCAAGATATAATGCATGGTCCAACAAAAGTCGCAAGTCCAGAAGTACTTTTCCTGTCTAAAGAACAGCCTGCATAATCCGCATCTGAATATCCTAATAAGTTAAAATTACAGTCCATAGGATACCATAGATATAATTTTGATGTTCCAATTAGGTATCTTAAAATTCTCTTAACCGCAATCATATGTGATTCTTTTGGTGCAGATTGGAATCGAGCACAGACGCAGACACTAAACATTATGTCTGGACGACTTGCAGTAAGATAAAGAAGTGAGCCAATCATACCTCTATAAGTAGTTTCATCTACTGACTTACCGTCCTCGTCTTTGGTGAGTTTCTTATCTGTTACCATTGGAGTAGGCATAGGATGAGAGGATTCCATTCCGAATTTCTTTATTAATTCTTTGACGTACTTTTGTTGATGAACTTTGATACCCTCGTTCGTCTGTTGAATTTGAAGACCAAGGAAGAATTTTAATTCTCCCATCATACTCATCTCGAACTCGGATGTCATCAACTTTGAGAAGTATTGGCACAACTTTTTGTTGGTTGAGCCAAATATAATATCGTCAACGTAGATCTGTACAACTAGTAGATCGGAATTTTCATTTTTCAGAAATAATGTCTTATCTACTGATCCTCTCTTGAATCCGCTTTCCAATAGAAATTTTGATAGTCTGTCGTACCATGCTCGAGGGGCCTGTTTTAGCCCGTATAGAGCTTTATCCAATCTGTATACATGGTCTTTTAGTTTGCTGTCAGGAAATCCAGGAGGTTGTTCGACATATACTTCCTCCTGAAGATATCCGTTAAGGAATGCAGTCTTAACATCCATTTGAAATAATTTCATTCCTTTATGTGCAGCAAATGCTATGAGCAAGCGAATTGCTTCAAGACGAGCAACAGGAGCAAAGGTTTCGTCATAATCGATCCCTTCCTGTTGATTGTATCCTTGAACGGCCAATCTTGCTTTATTACGAACGATGACTCCAGAGTCATCTAATTTATTTCTGAATACCCATCTTGTTCCAATTACTGATCTATCTTTAGGACGAGGAACAAGATGCCATACTTTATTTCTTTCGAATTGTTGTAGTTCTTCTTGCATGGCGACTATCCAGTCAGGTTCTGCAAGTGCTTCTTTTATATTTGTAGGTTCAATTGAGGAGAGAAAGGAGTAGAAGGAACAGAAGTTGTTTAAGCTTCTTCGAGTTTGAACTCCTTCTGTAAGGCTTCCTATGATATTATCCAGAGGGTGAGAGCCTTTATATCTCCAGTTTCTTGATTGATTGTTTTCATTGCTACTGCTTGACTCGGGATTTTGACTTGTTCCCCCTGAATCCAAACCAGGGTTTGTAGGAGAGTCAGGTATAACTATACTCTCTTCCCTTTGGTTTTGATTCAAAGTTGTAGCTTCATTAGCTATAACTCTGGGTTCTAAGTCATTGGTTTGAGAGTTATCTACAGTATCATCAACTGTAGTTTCATCTCTCGCACCATTTCCTTCCAAGTTAAGTTCGTTATTGTTTCCTTGAATTTCGCCTTTATCGTTATTTTCTATTTCAAGAGGATCTTCCCTTGACAACCTAAAGTCAGGTTCGTCTAGGTTTTCCTCTTCGTCCTGTAAAGGCTTGTCGAAAGCATTATTCTCATCAAAGATAACATGTATGCTCTCTTCTATGCATAAAGTACGTTTGTTAAAAACTTTATAGGCTTTACTATGATCAGAATATCCTATGAAAATTGCCTCATCACTTCTAGGGTCAAATTTGCTTAAACGATTTTTACCATTGTTATGAACAAAGCATTTACTCCCAAAACATCTTAGATGAGATATATTAGGTTTACGACCACGTAGAAGTTCATAAGGTGTCTTTTTAAGGATAGGTCTAATCATAGCACGATTATGAATATAGCAAGCTGTACTAATAGCCTCTGCCCAAAAGTTTCTAGGTAGGCCACTACAAAGAAGCATTGTTCTAGCCATGTCTTCTAGGGTTCTGTTCATGCGTTCTACTACTCCGTTTTGTTGTGGTGTTCTAGGTGCAGAGAAGTTATGTCCAACACCGTTGGATTTACAGAATTCTATAAAAGCATGGTTGTCAAACTCAGTTCCATGGTCAGTTCGAATCGTTACCAGATTAGTTTTTAATTTGTTTTGAACAAGTTTTATAAGACTAACAAATTCATCAAATGTTTCGTCTTTAGAGTGAAGAAAGATAGGCCAAACAAATCTAGAATAATCATCAACAAGAACGAAAACATACCTGGAACCGCCTCTGCTTCTTACCTTCATAGGGCCACAGAGATCCATATGTACTAGATCAAGAGCTTGGTTAGTACTTACTATTCTTTTTGGTTTGAAGGATGATCTGACGTGTTTACATCGTGCACATGTGTCGCACATCTTTTCTTGATCAAATCTGATCTTGGGAAGACCTTCGACCAAGTCCCATCTCTTCAATTTGCTAAGAATATGAGAACTAATATGTCCAAATCTCTTATGCCAGAGACATGGATCATCTAACGTAACTTTCATACATGAGAGAGAGTCAGTAGGCACGACGTTTAAATCAATCATATAAACATTTTTCTTTCTATGTCCTTCAAGAATAACTTTACTTGTACCTTCCATAATTATACGACAAATATCTGCATGAAAAACAACTTTGTTTCCTTTGTCGCATAATTGGGATATACTAATTAAGTTATGTTTAAGACCACTTACTAGATATACATCGCTAATAGAGTGAGAAGCTGAGACGCCTATCTTACCGACACCTATTACCTTTCCTTTTTTGTTGTCACCGAAGGTAACTTTTCCTCCGTCGAATGGTTCTAAGGTAGTGAATAGGTTGGCGTCACCTGTCATGTGTCGGGAGCATCCACTGTCAAGGTACTATAGATTATTCTCTTTAGCGATTATCTGCACAAAGTAGTTTAAAGACAGGACTTAGGTACCCAAGCAAACTTGGGTCCTTTTGAGTTAGTGATAATGAAAACATCTTCCTTTTTAACCCAAACTTGTCTCACTATAGGTCTCTTGTAACTGTGGTAGTTAGGTTTTGTTGGTTGAGTGTGAGTCTTTGGGTTTTGTTTCTTGTAGGTTGTAGGTTTATGAGTTTGAGTGGTTCTATTCTTCTTTTCTGCGTAATTAAAGGACATGTCATAGAACCATCTATGGTCATTATTTCTTTCCTCAACCCCTTCATTATCTTCCTCACTATCAATGATAGATATAGAGTCATTTGGTATACCTAGAGATTTAACAAATTTGACTCCAGTTTTGAAGTCAAGTGCGTGTTTTACACAGTTTTCTCGTAGGTGTCCATTATGACCACAATAAGTACAAATCAAGTATTCAGGCAAGTCTACATACTTTCTTTTTCTAAAGTCACGTTCATCAGGTTTTTGTTGACATTTAGAATGGTCTCTCCTACCATAGCACTCATGACCTAGACCCATCTTCATGTTGTTATCGGATTGTTCAGTTAAGAAGTTTAGTACGTTAGTACTTCCTTCCCATTTTTCGTGAACCTTTCGAGCATGAAGAAGAAGGTCTTTTAAGGAATCTATTTCTTTTATGCAGGAGGAATGGTCAACATTGTTACGATCTTTCAAGTCTTGAATGTCTTTATTAAAGTTGATCACGATTTGCGCATGTTCCTTTTTAACTTTGGATAAGTTGAATTCTAGATCCATGATTTTTTGCTCGAGGATTTCAACTTCTTCTAGATGAGTTTCATCTACAACAACTGGTGTAGATTTACTCTTTAGAAGTTCATTAGACCTTTTTAGATCTGAGGTTATAGCTTCATTGGCTATAATCTTAGATTCAAGCTCTTTAATGTTGAGTTTTAATTTTGAGATTACGGCTTCATTGGCTGTAACTTTAGACTCAAGAATTTTCTTCTCAGACATTACTGTTTCCAATTTAACATTTGTATCAATGTTAACCTTGGATTTCAGTTTCTTAGCTTTGGCCTTTAGGAGTTGATTTTCCTCAGCAATATCAAGAATCTGTTCTTTCAGCTCGTCTAATTCAAGACTTTGTTCGTGACATTGATCTAGGGTTTGTTCAAAATAATTAATTAAAGCAGACTTAGATAAATTTTTGACTTGACTCTTAAGCTGTAAAAAATTTACCTCTTGGTCTTCATCCTCTGAATCAGATTCTCCGTAGAGGCAAAATTGTGATGAGTCATGATCGTCGGAGATTAGATCCAAGCTTACGTTGCTTAGACACAGGTTAGCAATTTCCTCTTCTTCTGAGTCATCGTCATCTTCGGAATCTAATTCTCCCCAGCAAGATGCGAGCATAACCTTTTTAAATTCAGTCTTGGTCTTATCTCGTTTGGTTTTGTCTTTAATCTTGTCCCAGCTTGGACAGTCCTTGATCATATGCCCTTGATCACCACATTTAAAGCACCCTCGTTTGAAGAAGGTTTGCTTGGAGTCACTCTTTTTCTTGTCGTTTGCTTTATTGTTGGATTTGGTAAATCTCCCTTTGAAGACTGCCTTTTTAAAGCGTCTTGCAAAGAGAACTGTTTCATCTTCCAGTTCAGGTTCACATTCTCCACTTGTAGAGGCTTGTAGTGCAATATTTTTATTTGTAGAATGATCATTGTCATCTCTATTTAGCATGATCTCATGAGCCATTAGAGATCCAATGAGTTCTTGATAAGTTAAGGTCGTGAGATCACGAGCTTCTTCAATTGCGGTGACTTTTGGTTGCCACTTTTTGGTTAGGCTTCTAAGGACCTTTCTGACTATGTCCTCAGAATCATATTTCCTACCAAGGTTCCGTAGTTCATTAAGTATGCAAGAGAATCGCGCAGACATGCTATCAATCGATTCATTCTTTTCCATAGTGAAAAGTTCATATCGTTGAATGAGCAAGTCTATGCGATGCTTCTTGACTACGGAAGTACCTTCGTAGGCAAGTTCTAGGCCATCCCATATTTCTTTAGCTGAGTTACAAGAAGAGAAGCGATCGAATTCAGAAGTAATCATACCATTTTGGAGTAGACTCATGGCTTTTGAATTTTTCTCAGCAATCTTGTAATCAGCTTCCACATAGTCACTTTCTGGTTTCTCATATGTGGTTCCATTTGCAGATGCAACCAATATCTTTTTTGGTCCGGTTTGAATTATTTTCCAGCATTCCCAGTCACATCCTTTGACGTAGTGGGTCATCATGTTCTTCCACAAGCTATAGTTCTTTCCATCGAAGATAGGACACTTAAGATGTTTTGAATCCATTGGAAATCAATAGAAGGATCAATCTCAAGCTGTAAGGCTTTCAAGAGCACGAGGCTCTGATACCAATTGAAGAGTCTATTGACCTAGATATACTCAAGAAGGGGGGGGGGGGGGGGGGTTGAATTGAGTATGCCAACTTTTTCTTTTCTTCTTCGATGATGATTGTCGAGATGAAGTAATAGCAAGTAAAGATTAAGAGCAATAAAATAAAGGAGACACGATCTTTTGAAGTGGTTCAGTTTCACAAATCGAAACCTACGTCCACTATTCTCGATTAATAAAATTAGTACCTTCTCCGGATTACAATTTTATCAACCCACTCGTGCGACTTTGATGTTAGTCACAACTCAATCTAGATACCGTTAAATATCTAGCTACGACAAGTACCGTGAAATACTTGTTTACAAAGAGTACCGCTAAATACTCGAATCTATCTTAAGTAAGTAAGATAAACTTTTAACAACTTCTTATATTTGATGATCTTGAATGTATGAAAATATTCCTCAATGCTTGTAGTCTTGATTACGAGATTTGACAATGATTAGCACGAATATCGAGACGTACGTGAGGTATCGTTCGTTCTTCTTCTTTGAGCGTGAGGCGTGTGATTCGATCGATTAGGCGTGTGATATTGAGAGCTTTATATACTAATTTAGATCTAGGTTAAACCCTAGATAGTTTAGGAATATTACTTTATCTAGAATACTAATTCTAGGTAATATTTAAAACTTAATCTTATATGAATTAGGAAAGGACTCTAATAGAATAATATTAAATTAAGACATAAGATAATATTTCCATAATCCTATTTGATTTAGGAAACATCCTTATACCATAAAATATAGAATCCTACTTTGAATCAAATCCTAATTCTTGTCAATAATATAATAAATTATATTCTTAATCAAATCCTAGTCAATCTTTAAGTAGATTAAATAAACAAGTTTATTTATTTAATTAACCATAAAGATAATATGAAACGTATTAGGGTTCGTAAAAAGAAACGTGTAGCACGCCTCTCTATGCACGATTCCCAACGTACATAACACGTTCTTCGAGACATATTTCTCGAAGTGCGTTTCTCTAGGAATTGAACTTTGACAATAACGGTTAAAATAAAATCTTTAGCATTTTTAGAATTAATATTTATCTCATAAGATAAATATCTTAATTCTTGTCAACTAAAGAATATTTCTATTTTAAAACTGTTTATAAGATTACTAAATTAATATATAATAATATATTAATAGCACGCATAAATCTTTACGCTTTGATTTACTTCACGCAAATCTCATTTCTTCGATAGTTATAGGAATGATCCATAACTTAAAAACTCTTGATATTGTAATGAAGCTTTTTGTCTTGTAAATCTTCAAAAAGACTTGACACTTGACATGAGCTTGATCATTCTTGCAATCTTCGATTGAATTATACTTTACTGAACTATGATCTTCGCTCTAAAATTAACTGTACACTTAACCGCACGATTACACGCATATGCATATAAAATATAATCACCTAGACTTGTCATTATTAAAACATAAAACAATATATTACTTATATAGAATATATTACTCAACAAACTTGGTCATGAAACTTCACAGAGATAGGACAATGGTCGGAACTAGTGAAAGCATGATGCATAAACTGCATGTTTGGATAATTACTAATCCAATCAGGAGATGCTAAAGCTCGATCAAGGATTTCAAAGACATTTTCAGAACCAAATTTCTTTTTTCTCCAAGTAAAAAAATTACCAGAGAAAGGTAGATCTACACAATTGGTATTACTTAAAAAATTTGTTAGTCTCAAACAACGCGCATTGGTAACCTTTGCGCCCCCTTCTTTTTCACTTGGACTTTTAATCTCGTTAAGATCCCCCAATAATAAAAAAAAGGCAAATCAAGATTATGGACAAAATTTTGAAATTCAATCCAAAAGTCCGATTTCTCAGCTGGTTGAGCCGGATCATAAACAAAAATAAGACAAAACTTCACATTAATAGATAAATCACACACTTCACAAGCAATGAATCTATTCGACTTAAATGTGACTATTAACGAAAAGGTCATGGATATAGACTCTTTCCAAAATAACCAAATACCACCTGATAAGCCAATACTAGGAATAAAGTCACAATTATTAAAACCAAAATTGGATATAAGATGAGGTTCAGGCATAGAAGTTGATTTAGTGTCGCAAATAGCTAAGATTTTAACTCCATTTGACGAGCAAAAGAAATTAAGTTCTTCGGCAAAATTCTTTCTTTTAGTTCCTCTAACATTCCAAAAAGCAATATTCATTTGGGTCAAAAGGGATTTGTAACCAATTTTCTAAAAAAGACTTGTAACAGATAGCGCTACCTGACAAGAAACTGATGCATAAGAGATCGTTAATATTCCCAAGTAACCATAACCGAAAAATTTCATATGAGTTGTTATATGTGCAAATGATTGTAATAATAACCATATAACGTCCGAAACTATAAATAGTTTTACTCAAACTGAGAAGATCCCACAAAAACAAGAGAAAAACAAAGAAGAGAGAATCAATACAGCTCAAGCTATGAAGGCAAAAAACAGTCCAAGAAGTAGCTTGATGGTCATCGGCTTCGAAAAAAAATAAGCTTTCTAAATAAGGCCAACAAAAATACATAGTGATGTCGACTGGAAAGACAGCACTCTCAGAAACAAAAAGATTTTTCGTAGACAACAAGAACTCCGCTTGAGCACATAAAAAAATCATCTTGGTGTCAAGGCTACAAGAAAAACTCTTGGTCGAAATCGTACTAACAACCGATTTTTCTACTTGGAAATAACCAACAACTAAAGTTCCTTCAAAGCAGACAAATAAACGATCTAAAGAATTTGCAAAATTAGGCCAACAATAGTACATCGGACTACCTATAAGATACAAGTGATTAATCTAACAAAGAAACCCAACCCCTGGGAACATGAAGCCCAGCAAAATCTTAACAGAAAATTCCGGCAGCTAAACAACCCCATTGTTATGGGAACATGAAGCCCAGCAAAATCTTAACAGAAAATTCCGGCAGCTAAACAACCCCATTGTTATTGCAAGAGCCTTGAAAAATCTGGAAAATGGACTAAAAACTGATACAGCACTACAAACCATCAGCTCATCATTGTAAAAAAACTGAACTTGCGTACAAAACAAATGTTCTATATACCAAAATATAAAACAGGCAAAATGGGTACAATAGAAATTATCAAAGCCGTAGAAGCAATATTGAATTTGAGTATCGGAAATGTATAAACCAAAATCTTCGACAATCAATAAGCTAACAACATACCAACAAATGGATAGTCGAGTAGAAACATGTGACAAGTTTACATCTTGAGCAAGAGACAACCGTCTCAGCCATAAGGTTGAGCAACTAAGTAACAGATTCTTATGGAGAAAAAAATTGACTAGATAAAATTTGGCTTGGGTAAAACCTTTGTCCAAAACCTCCTCAATGTAGACAAGAGACTGATAAAAGCTCTCCGAGACTAAAATGGAGAGCAAATCAATGTCTACAAACGAGGAAGATAATAGACAAGGCAAACTGCAAGAATCCAATGAGAAGAAAACCCCCTTAACTGACGGAAATAAAAGTGAATGATGACATACATCAAACATACGGCAGATGAAAAATACCACGACCGCTGTATGGTGCCTGAACCGAGCCTCCACTGGCGTCAGATTTGGGTTGTGCATCTCGATCGTAGAAGGAAGCTCCAGAGAATCGACATAAGACTTGCAATCAAGTAAGTCACTTTCGGCATTAGCCTTCTTCGAAATCGAATCAAAAGGCCAAGTGTAATAAGTAGCCGATGAACATCCAAATAATGGCTGAGAACAAGAAAAATTCCAGATCTGAAAGATGAGCTTCTCAGAGCAAGGACACACTTGAGATGGGGAAGAGAAGATGAAGCTAATCAAGGGACTATTCTTATTATAATCACAAAGATTAAAATCAGATTTAGAATTTAAGGGAATAGTAGAAGACAAAAGGGGAAAAACAAGGCAACAATGTCGATGTTCATGGTTTCTTTTTGTTAATTTTCTAATTTTTGATTTTCTTTTTTTTGGTTTTCTCATAGTTAGAGAGAGTTTTATCTCTCTAACTTTTTCATGAACCCGTCTTTCCGTATGCTTTGCTGATTTCGGTTCCGAACCCTCCTTCTCACAAATTTAGATGATGTATTTTTCTTAAGGGAGAGTAGGTTAGATGACCCTTATCAGTTAACTAGTTTTACGCCCGTGCAAAGAACGCACGGGTTTAATTTT
The DNA here is from genome assembly GCA_029255685.2 of Silene conica. Classification (NCBI taxonomy): domain Eukaryota; kingdom Viridiplantae; phylum Streptophyta; class Magnoliopsida; order Caryophyllales; family Caryophyllaceae; genus Silene; species Silene conica. The sequence continues at coordinate 8,510,546 of CM055315.2, read as the reverse complement.
ATTAAACTAAAAAAATAAAAATAAAAAGGTGAATATATTTAATAAAAAATATAATTTTAGTATTGCAAGTATATCAATGTAAAAAATAAAAAGAATTTATACGTTTAACTTAGACGTGAGTAAAAACAACTCATCTACTTGACATTACAAAATTATACTATCCTCCGTTTTTATATAATGTTCCCATTTGTTGAATATATGAGTGTAATATTTTAATAAAATGGGTACATTATATAAAAATGGAGGAAGTACAAATTCTTATGTAGGAGGACGCTATCAGTTTAAGTTTAAAACGGAACAAATATACATATGTAGGATGAATAAGACAAAAAAAAATTATGTATGGCGAAAATAAAATATTTGTCCTATAACCCATGGGGAGTGATACTGACCCGTTTTAATTTTAAGACGGAAAATAACCGGTAAAATATATATAGATTTTAAATTTATACTTACAGTTTAAATTCTAAGTTCATAACCATCGTAATGAACCCAAATTATTATTAGTCCGACTCTCTAACTACCCAAAATCTCCGACCATATAATATAAACTTATCTATTTTATGTACATTTAAGACGGAGTTACATATTTTTGTTGATTTCCAATTCTCAACATTTTTAATTTGTTGATTTCCAGTATTTGAATGCATTAATTTTCGCCAATTTATATATTACAGTATTATATTTGGTATTCACTTTTTGTTTCTATTTTATACTCATTGTCACTCAATTCAATTTAATCATTTTAGTTGTTGCATATTAAATTAATATTAACAATTTCTTTAATCTCGGAATATACTATATTTATAAAGTCTAAGCGTCTCCATCATATTATTATTATATTTAATTTATACCTTTAATTTATGTAAAATTGGTTAACTTATTATCAATGATCATCAAATATTTGATTTTTACAGTTGAAATTGAAGTTAGAACTTTGGAAGATTTCATATTTCAATGTGTGATTATAGATTGTAACCTATTTAATTAATGAAAGTAGTGAAAAGATTAAATTGATGAAAGTTTGAGAGATAATTAATTATGTAGCATGATGGACCCTGCTTTAATTAAATTTTTTTCTCTTCCTAATTTTGATCGACCAATAAGAACTTTCTAAAATCTAATCCTTTTATAGTAAAGGGATTTCCAGATTTTTTTTGTTTAATTTACAGAACTATTTTTTGTGCTTATATACAGGATTCTTGTTTTATTTTTATGATGATATTGGCGAAATATAATCATTCTGATATATATCGGACCGTTGCGTTGTATATCGTATTTAAAAGACGAATTTTTGTGCAGGATTTTTGTTGTTTCTGTATATTTCCAGATTCTACATGGTAACCCTGTATTTTTTCAAATTCTACGTGGTAACCCTATTTTTCAGAGACCACATGTGGTAACCCTCAACTTTGTTAATACGTATTGCCGTGACCCTTAACTTTTATTCCGTTAGTTTTGTCTGTTAAGTATGTGACGTGGTCAATTGAATTTTGTGATTTTCTATAAGGTAACCCTATATTTTTAAAAATTCTACAACATAACCTTACTTTTTCTACAAATCAGATGTGTATAAAAACATAATCCCCTAATTCATCTTATTTTCACAATTTTGCTTGATTACACCCAAATTGTCAAATCCACCTTCATTACCCTTCAATAAATCGAGTTTTGAAAAAAAACTTCAATAAAAACGTTCTTCGATATCAATAAAAACTCTCAATAAAATATTCTAAATACTATAGTAAACGTACTATATATGGAGCATTATAATAATCAATCCCAAATTTAATTCATAGCGGTAATCTAATTAAGAAAACTTTTGTTTTTAAAATCTCAACATATATCCCAAAACTAAAAATGTTGTAAACGCAATAATGACTTCAATTGTTCGACATATTCACACAATAAAATTGGGTACAATTGAGGAGTAGAGACTTATTTGTAAACATTAATTGGTGGATTTCTTTGTAAATTATTGAACCCGATGTTTGGAGATTTATTGTAATGGTACTTTGAAGAGATGATGATATTGAGAGTTGACATTCTTTTGAGTAATCGAGTGAAAAACATGTTAATAATAATAAATTGAGGAAACAAGGGAGTATTTTTAAGATTATTTCTTTTGTAAAAAAAACAAATAGGGTTATTTTGTAGGATACAACAAACAGAGGGTTACCTGGTAGAAAATCTCAAAATTCAATTGACCACGTCACATACTTAATTGACAAAACTAACAGAATAAAAGTTAAGGGTCACGGCAATACATATTAACAAAGTTGAGGGTTACCACGTGTACTCACTGAAAAATAGGGTTACCACGTAGAATTTGAAAAAATACAGGGTTAATATGTAGAATAACCCAAGATTATTTATTCCGCTCATATACAGGATTTTTGTCTTTTCCAATATACATGATTTTTATATATTGGACCGTTGTATATCGTATTTTATCTTGTTTGATATTTTAATTTGTATTTGATTTAACTGGAAAATATAATGTAATTTAATTCTTGGACTAATTATTTTTGCTGTTGATAATTTTTTGTTTTTTGGATTTAATTTTTGGACGTTATATATCGTATTTTATTGGACTGTTGTATATTGTTATTTACATATTCAATTAACAATAATTTGATTATATCGTATTTCATTATGATAATGATGAAATGTACTAACGCAATCGATTACGTAAATAGGAATGAGAAAATATCAGACTACAGAATTACGGATCATAATTAATTACGGATCAGAATTAATTCTGAATATAAGAAGGATGGAAATTAAGTAAGTGTGAAAGATGGTGAGCCCATATATTCCTTAATCTAAGGGACCAATGAGAGACTCTTATTTTCTATTCCTTTTATAGAGATAGACTAGATTGTAACCCGTAAAATTCACGGGTCTGTTTTTGAAATTTTAGATGAATATAGTAAATAATATCAAAGATAAACAGATTAATTATTTACAAAGGCATGTTTTTAGAGCTGTAGATTTTCTTATATAGAGGTATTGCCATCAAACAACTGTCACGAAATCAAACTGAAGTGTGGGGAGTGGTTACACACTTACACTTAATGGGGAGAGATTCTAGGACAGTTTTAAGTTCATCTTTTGACTGCCAAACAATTAGGATTTCACAAACTGAAATTAATATTATGACTTCGACTTTCTTTTCCCACGCCCTTTTGTGGCCAAATACTTAATGTCGATGTGTTTACTTCGACTTCAACTTCTGTTATTCTTAGCCATAAATACTGCAGCTGAATTATCACAATAGATTTTAATCGGTCGACTAATAAAGTCAACAACTCGTAGCGTAGCCTGGATATGAAACCTTTAGCCATACACCATGTGAGGTAGCCTTAAAACAAGAAACGAACCCGGCCTCTATAGTAGAAGTGACTGTCAATGTCTGCTTAATTTAGGATACAACTTCGCCAGGTAGCATAAACACATATCCTGATATTGATTTTCGCGAATCAATGCAGCCAACAAAGTCTGAGTCTGTAATACCCTTCTATTTGTTATATGGGTTACTCAGTGGAGTTGGTTGCACTCGGTCACATTGTTGATATATAAGTTGTTTGAGAAAGAAAGTGGTATAGTTATGTTGCCCGTTTATAAATAGGTTGTCTTAAAACTGTTATAACTTGAGATGTACATATGAATATATGATATTAATGTGATTCCAACTGGAGGTTGTACTTTGTCCTTTTACGATTCTAACGATAGGTTGCACGCCCATATAAACCAAAAATTGAGGGAGATATAATTGTTTTACGAAAAATGATCGGTGCTGAGAACCTCGAGGTAACTCGGCCAAGTTAAGTCTATTCGGCCGAGTTAAACCTATTCGGTCGAGTTGATGTAACTCGACCGAGTAAGTGCAACTCGACCGAGTTGATCCAACTCGGCCGAGTCGGTTGATCCGTTTTCAGCGTCGCGGTTACTTATAAAAGAAAATCCGGAAGTTAAAATCACTTTATCCTAATATGTCTGCCGTCATTCACTTCTTTTCTCTCAAATCTCTCACACTAAAACCTTTAAGAGTTCATACCAGAGTCTAGCCGCGCCGATCATCATAGTCTAGCGTTGTTATCGTCAAGTAAGTTTCGTACCGTTGTTAGCATACTTTAAGATAAATCTGATTGTGATGATTGTTAGTAATACCCTATATGTTATCTTAGGAAGAGAGTTCATAGAGGAACGGTGGTAGAATCGATTGGATCCTCGCCTTGTGTGATTTGCTCTGAGGTAGGGTTTCTCTACTCATATTTGATTGAATTTGATTATGACGATATCGTCGTTATTAATCTGATATCAATATACTGTTGTTGGTTGATTTGGGACATATGTGTGGGACTGTTGCGGGAAATGACTCCCACTCCTACGATCTCTCTTTGTGGGAACGGGCACGAAGAGGATGTAAGGATCTGGGTACCCCTTGCCGCGAGCAAGTGGTGGATTTGATGTGGGGCTTGAGGTCGCCACTTATGTTAATGAGGCAGTGATATCAGTGATTGTGATATATCAGATTATGGTGATTATTGTTATTCATGTTGTGACCGTCTTATTTATCAGATTCTAACGTTTGTTGTATTTTACTGTGATGATCCATGTAATTGTGAGCAGAGTCTCGGGATTCACCGTGGCTGGTGATTGCTTATGTGGGAGGAAGGGTCTTCACATCTATTTTTTGTAGCGTCATGATAGTTATGCATAGTTTCTGCAGACTTTGATACTTTTATTATTCTTTGAGATGGCTGTAATCGCTTACGCTATTTTATCAATAAAGGGTTGCTTGCAATTTTACCTTGATATTATGTCTCAGGAAACTGAAATGGTAATGCCCTCATAGTCTGATGGTCCTACCTAAAGGCCTTGGATTATGAGGGTGTTACAGAGTCGGAGTACGCCACTATTTCATGACTATTAGTCCGTCTACACAAAAGCATGTAATCTTTAATTTGGTACCCTGAAGATACCTCAACACTTTCTTTTCAGCCTTCCAGTGATCAATGTCTGGGTTACTCTGATATCTTCTTAATACTCCAACAACATATGCAATGTCAGGTCTGATACATACTTGAGCATACATAATGCTACTAACAGTTAAAGCATATGAAACATTTTTCATTTGTCCCCTTTTAAAATCATTCTTGGGACACTAGTCTAAACTGAATCTGTCACCTTTTACAATAGGTGCTACACTTAGTGAACAATCTTTCATTCTGAATCTTTCAAGCACTTTGTTGATATAGGCCTTCTGAGACAAGCCTAAAATGCCTCGGGATCTATTTCTATGGATCTTAATACCAATGACATAAGATGCTTTGCCCATATCTTTCATATCAAAGTTATTTGAAAGAAATTGTTTCACCTCATATAGCAACCCCTTATCATTGGTTATTAACAGAATATCATCAACATATAACATAAGGAAACAAATTTTACTCCCACTGACTTTAAGGTATATACATTGGTCCATGATATTTTCTTTAAAACCGAATTGAATGAAGAAATTACTTCATGGAACTTCTTGTACCATTGTCAGGAGGCTTATCTTGTTTCAAACCTTATATGGATTTATTTAGCTTACAAACCAAATGGTCACCATCTTTATTTGAGGATCAATTTTAGGAACCAAAGAAGAAGGGTAAACTGACTAAACATGGCCTAGAGATGACCTGTTCACTTTGCAAATCCAAAACTCACAATAAAAGAAAATGCCCTCAGAAAGGTAAACCACTACCCACACCACCTCCAAAAAGAGGAAGGGGGAGACCAAAGGCTGCCCATAATGTCAGTGCAAGTGAAATGCATGCATCAACTAATAATCACCACCAGATAACAGCTCAGTCAACAAGAGTGGAGAGAGGTGCAGTGGAAGAGGTGGGAGAACTACTACAAGGGGTGGGCTAAGAGGTGGAAGAACATGTGGAAGGGTGAGTTCTCTACATAACCTAATTACATTAAGTTTTGTACGCATAACTTAAATTAATTTGGAGTACTTTCTTGAAGGCACCACAAGATTTGGAGTACTTTTTGATAATCAAAAGACTCCTTTTACTAATGTCAGTTAAACACTGACTTGAACTTGTCCATTACTTCCTGTCAACCAAGATAAACAATGAATTGAACTTGTACTTGTACTTGTACACATACTTGAACTTATGTGAAAGTTTTTGTTTTGCAAGTGCTAAGGAGCAGAAATAGGAGCATCCAACAAGATACCCTAACAACAAGTTGCCCTTCAACTCAAGTTTCTGTCAACCAAAATCCTTGAAAAAACGAGCCCAAGTATTCTGCCTTATTTTGACAGTAGCTGCCAATTCATGAAGTCTGCCTTATTTTGAGTGTAGATGGTCAACTATTGAAACATTATTTGTTCATGAATTGTAATTTAATTGATTTGTAAGTCAACAGTAGATTAAATAGCTTGAACAATATGCATGCAACAGATTATGTGTATGCTATTTTGGATTGTAAATTTCATGTTATGCTACGAGAAATGTTGATCATTGTCAATGTGTAATTGGCAAATTCTGAAATGTTGATAATTGTCTAGGAATAATCAATGTGTAATTGGAAAATTCTGAAATTCTGACAAAGGAATGCTCATTACCAGAATACAAGTATGAAATCTTGAGAATAGTTGACCTTATTAAATCAAAATTAAAAAGCTTAATCTAGAATCTTATAACATAAAACTAAAAATTAAAACTACATTAATTTTTCTGAATCATCCAACATAATGCAAAAAAACCATGAGAAAATTGAGCCAAACAAAGCCATCTTTTCTCCTTTTGAATGTTTTTTCACTTCATTTTTAGGTCTAACAACTCTTTTTTTTTTATCTTCTGCTTCTTCGTCTTTAACTTCAACACTTCATCTTCACAACAACTTCTACTGCAATAGGTTGAAAACATAAACTCCAATCCTAATTCATTCACTAACAAAACAACCCGCAACTATTTTTCTACAATAATCAAACACATATCTTTTAATATCATAAAAAGTTACATTCATAATTAACATCAAATCTGAATCAATTAACTTATCGGGTACAATGGACAACCATAAAACATCTTCTCTTCATTTATCCCTTTATTCACTCTCCGTAAAACCACACTTAATTTGTGATTACATTTAACCTCATTTGAGGTTTTTGAACAATTATTATAAGAGTACATGTACTTTCATTGTTAGATCTACGATTCATGGTAACCGATTTATGAAAAGAACTCCAAATGAGGATGAAGATAGGAAGAATAGTGAAGAGTAGGAAAAGAAGATGAAAAGAGGAAGTAGACAGAGTTAGGGAAGAAGGAAACAAACTAATATAAGAACAATGTGCCCTACAAAAACCAGAAATAACAGGTCAATAATTAGGAGGTTTAGTAAGATATGAGGAGGGGTAAAGTTGGATTTATTGTGTGATTTTCTAAAGGATGAATTATTATAAGAAGACCAACAATAAGATGATTATTCATGTTAAATTTTCCTAAATTATAAGTGCACGATATCACGATATTTGATTAATATCTAATAAAGCTTTCTTAATATTGAAAAATAAACAAATGAACGAGAGACCTTAAAACAAAACACAAATTCTAATTTAAGCGGTACCATCTGCCTTAAGTTTAAGACGCGTCAAGTACATACCACTATTCATCTTATATATTGAGAACAATAGTTAACTTAGGTGGTAGAAGCCCTTTCACTCTAACCTTGAAGTTGAGAGTTCGATGATCACCTAGACTTAAAACAAACAAAAAAAATTGTTCATCTTATATACACAAGTTGTATGATACCTGGTCCGTCGTAAGTTTTAGTACCATCTTAAGCGAGACCACTAACAGTACTAAAATGACTTGAGCTTCGACCTGACAAAATTTTCCCAAACCCGACACCCAACCTTAACCTAGAACTGAATTGACCTGACCCGAGTTTTATTGTTGCAAAATAATCATTATTCAATTTAATAATAATTGACCCCAAAACAGTCCTCCCCAGTCCCCAGTCCCCAGTCCGCAGTCCGCACTCCTCCCAACTAGAGGTGGCAATCGGGTCACTCGGGTCGGGTTAAAGCAGGTCGGGTCATATCGGGCTCGGGTTATGTCAGTTAGTGACGGGTTCGAGTCGGTTCGGTTCATGTCGGGTCATCGGCGGGTGACAATTCGGGTCGGGTCATTAGTGGGTCAGGTTATTGACATATATTTTGTCTTATATATTTAGTTTTAGATGATAATTTTATGTTTAATTAATGGATAGATGTATTAATTGAAGTTTAAGTTAAAATAATTAAGAAGAATTATCAATTTGGTGTCATTTAAACCATTATTAAGCCAATTTATTATAACGTCATCTATCGGGTTGAGAAATATCGGGTCACAGGCCGGGTCGGTTCGGTTCGGGTTGGAAAAAATAATGCTGCTATCGGGGTCGGTTTCGGGTTGGGTCAGTTCGATTTCGGGTCGCCCAATTCTCATGTTGTATCGGGTCGAGTTTCGAGCAGGTCGGGTCAAATTCATCTGGTCGGATCAGCTTTTGCCAGCTCTACTCCCAAGAGTCCCAACACACTCGAAATAACTCGGCCCGAAATTCAACGGACCAGTTGACTCGTTTGCAAGGTAAGTCGAGCTCACCGAGTCACCGTAACTTTAATTTACTCGTTTACCCTCTCCCATTTCTGATTTCCCTATCAACCCAGATATTCACCGTCTTCCTCCTGTCCAGTAATTTTTCTTCTTCTTTAATCCTCAAAGCATCTGGAGGAAGCTTCCTCGTCTTTTTTCACCACGTTTCTCATGAAAGTAAGCAAACTCATATTTTATTTATTAAAACCTGGTGTTTTGACCATATTGGATTTGTAACTACATATCATAACCCTAATTTTATAATAATGAGTGTGTCTTTTCAGATTGAACTTCATCGAATTAGCCTAATCAGTTATTTTTAATAATTTGTTTGATTTGTGCTAAATGTTAAGCAATTATAGAGTTTCAATTAATCGATTTGGGGAAGTGGTAGAGTTGGTAGAAAGGGGGAGTTGCAGGAAAATGGGAAACACGGGAGAGACGGAGGTTACGGTATTACTCCCTCCCATTCGACTAGTTCTTTGCGTTTAATTAGAATACTCCTTACAAAAGAATAAAAACGTAAATAACTAGTTGAATGAACGCGAGTACACTGTTCAAACTGGAGGGAAATCTCATGGCGGAAAATTATAATGAAACGCGAATACTCTTGGGAGACTCAATTCCGGAGATTTAGTAGACTTGATAGTTCTAGACAAAACTGACGTAAATTAAGGTAGGATATTGCTGTAGCTGGAAAGGGTTAAGTTTTAGGTAATCTTTGCCAAAACAACCATTGTGAAGTAGAAATACAAATAGTTGCAGAATCTGGAAACAAAAGTGGAAGTAGCACTGAAGTATAGAAATGACCTTAGATGGAGACACGTTAGTAATTCTTGCTTGCGACGGGTCGTTATTTGTGACGGATATTTTATGAGATAAAATGGGTAGAAAATGAGTTAGTGGAGAAAGGGGACCACATGAATAGTGTTAGAGAGAGAAAAAGTGGATATATTGTGAGAGAAAACGGTATCCGTCACAAGCTTGCGACGGATAGTGCCGTTGCAAATAAGAATTTGTGGGAGACACATACCCAGTTACCCACAAAATAGCCCCACCTATTTCATTTTCCTCCATCACTATCTCATGGTACTACCAGTTTGTTGAATGTTGGTCAATTTAAACCTATTTTGCTCCGTTTTATATTCCCCGCATACCTGTGTCTGACACTTGACATTCGGACACCTCATTTCATTTTAAGTGAAATGTGCATATTTTTCAAAAACATAGCCGAGAGCAACACTTGAACACACACCCATGTCTGACCCTACTTAACGAGTCCGAGTAACATTATATTCAGACTTTTGATTCGGTTCTCTGGACTTCTTGCGCAATGATGCAATCTAATCAAAAACTATTTTTTATTTTTATTTTGTGTGTGTTGTTTGTTAGTCTGTCAAGGTATGGTTGTTTGTAACACATTTGGTGAGGTTTATTGGTCAATGGTATGGTATTTGGGGATTTTTTCTTGATTAAAAACGAATGTTTGTAAGAAATTGTGGTGCTGAGCTTTTACAGGTGGGAAAATTTGTGAAGTGGAGACGTGGAGTTTGTCACTGATGCGGGAGGAGGAGGAGGTAGTAGAGCTGAAATCTGGAATATATGATGGGTTGGATTTTGGCCCATTTTCTCTACAGGCGTCCATTGCGCATCTTAAGTAGATAATTGTTGCTTAAAGGTTTGTGCTATTTGCTAATTTTTTTATTGTTTTTGTTACATGTATGATATTAAGTAGAATTTTTTATTGTTTAGTTTGTTTTAAGGTTAGTTTACTTTGATTGGTCTGTGTGATAGGATGTTGGTTTATTAGGAGATCGTTTCATTGTTCTAGGAGTGAATAAGTTTAGAGGAGTCACCAAGGCATTATAATGAGGGCATTCAGCGATCTAATGTGTAGCTAATTCCGTCTTAACTGCTGAGCTAAGTCATCTTTGATTCCATGAGACCATGAGTGGACAGTGACTAGAGGTGGCAATCGGGTCACTCGGTTCGGTTACGGGTCGGGTCAACGCAGGCCGGGTCATATCGGGTTCGGGTTATGTCGGGTTAGTACGGGTTCGAGTCGGTTCGGTTCATGTCGGGTCATCTTCGGGTCGGGTCATCGACGGGTGACAATTCGGGTCGGGTCATTAGCGGGTTTGGTTATTGACATATATTTTATCTTATATATTTAGTTTTAGATGATAATTTTTTGTTTAATGAATGGATAGATGTATTAATTGAAGTTTAAGTCAAAATAATTAAGAAGAATTATCAATTTGTGTCATTTAAACCATTATTAAGCCAGTTTATTATAACGTCATCTATCGGGTTGAGAAATATCGGGTCACAGGCCGGGTCGGTTCGGTTCAGTTCGGGTTCGGGTTGGACAAAATAATGCTGCTATCGGTTAGCGGGTCGGTTCGGGTTGGGTCGGTTCGGTATCGGGTCGCCCAATTCTCGGGTTATATCGGGTCGGGTTTCGGACAAGTCGGGTCGGGTTCATCGGGTCGGGTCAGCTTTTGCCAGCTCTAACAGTGACTGGTAGATTAGAAGAATTTGATTAAGATGACTATAGTTTTTGTGCATTCATCAAATGACTACGAAATGGGTTGAGGAAAGCTGTATGCCAGTGGAAAATAAAGACACCTTGACAACCATAGGTGCTTTTCTCATGATTCATTACATGAGAAAAGAAAGGGAGAACAAGTATGTGTAATTGAGCTCCAATTGAATAGGAAGTTCAGGATTTAACCGAAGGGGAAGAAGTTTGTGTTCGGAGAACTAGTATGTGTAATTGAGCTCCAAATAATAGGCCTAGTAACACTCCAAATAAAGACATCTTTATTTGGAGTGTTACTAGGCCTATTATTTCCTTTTTTAGGTCAAAATTCTGATACATTAAGTCCAAAACACATACGAAGGTCTTGGAGAGGATATATATTGTAATATGTTGCAGCTCAGAGGCCTGTATGTACCTTAATGCTTGATTATTTGTGTTATTTGTTTGAATTCCGGTGATGATTATTCTCATTTGTTTGTATGCATCCTCCCTTTGATTGATATTGATCTGCATTACTCAGACACGGTAACACGTGTCGGTGTGTCGGACACAAAATTTATGGATTTTCCCGACATGGTCAACGGTGTGTCTTGACCGACACGACACGACACGCTAATTATAAATATAGTACTTTAAAAAAAATAAAGAGTGCATAAAATTAAAATAAATTTTAGTCCGTACAATTCATAATTCAATTGTCAAAAGTGCAAAACTAAAACATTTATAATTCAATTGCCAAAAGTCCAAAACTAAAACAAGTAAACATAATAGAATCTCCAAAATAAAAATTCTCAACCGACAAATTGGTTATCATCCCCATCACCAAGGTCGCCTTCCAATAATGGATCATCGACGGATATATCGGCCAACTCTTGAACACCCGCATCAACATCATACTTATCTCCGCCTAAAATAAAAAAACATAATTCATAAATTATTTCAATTGAACAAATAAAACAACACAACTATAATTAAGAAGGTAATTGAATTACCTAAATCCCAATATTTGGAGGGTCCCTTCTTATAACTTTCTTCTTGCCTTGCTAAAAGGCGGATATTAGTATGAACTTTCACTAGCATTTTTGCTCGGTCCGTAGTCAACCTATTTCTCTTCAATGTTTTAATATTACCATAGTCGCTCCAATTCCTCTCACATGAAGACGAAGAAGCAGGTTGAGATAATAATCTAAATGCTAGTGATTGTAAATGATAAGCAGCTGCACCATGATTAGCCCACCAACTCATAGGCTCTTCATAGTCACGGGATGCAATAACACCGGGTTGACTGAAGTAATCTAATCCTGACGAAAAAGAACCAAATTCTTTCATAACCGCTATGTAATCATTAGGATCGGGATATAGTCTCTGAAAACAAATGTTCCTTTGGGTTGACACCTCGTGGTATTGGTGGGGTGCTATACGTTGAAAACCATTCGTCCCCTCAATCAGCCAATTAATACTATAATATTTAGGAACTAAGGAATGTGCTAAACAATGAAGAGGAGTGTTACTTTTATTCCATCTAGCTTCTAAAACCTGTTGTACAACATCAAAGAATTCCGAAGAATCAACTTCAATATCCTTTACCTCCTTTCTAAAGATCACCTCTTTCACTTGTTCGATCATCGTATCCACATATCATATATTAGATGTAACATAGGGCCATCCATATCCGCAAACCGAATCATGTCATTAATGGGTTTCATAAAATCTAGAAAATATTCGAGCTTTTCCCACCAAGTATCGTCTAATATTAGCATATTAATTTCCCTAACCTTAACTTCAAGAGGATTAGTGTTTGATTTAAAAAGAGACCTCTATTCCGGATCTATTACCATCTTATCAAGAGCCGGCTTAACTAACATTAATCTTTGCGCTACGACATAATGACTTGCAAAACGAGTATCGACTACTTGCAAAAGATGAAGGGTAGAATGTTTTTCAAATAAAGCTTTAACCAAATCATCCCCCTTAACAAACTTTTGGATCTCATTCACCTCATCACATATAGAAGAGAGCCACTTACACTGCTCGTAGTGGTTAGACTTATCCGTGGGGTGACAAAGGCTTTTGAAAGCAAGATTCAGAAAATGGACCACACACGGAGTCCAAAAAATTGAAGAATGTTCTTTTTCAATTATGTTTCCTATAAAAACAAAAAACATATATATTAGCAAGGCTTTAAAATAGAGGTAAAGCTGTAAACATACATAGTCAATACTCAATAGCAATAGCAACCTGCGGCTTTAAAGTTTGATCCATTGTCCGTAACTATTTGGACAACATTTTTCTCTCCAATTTCAGTAATTGCTTTCTCAAAAATTTGGGCGATATAAGGAGCATCCTTTCGAATACCGGATGCATCAACAGAATCAATGAACATTGCCGTTGATCCACTACCAGCCATGATATTAATTAAGGACTTACTTGTCCCGTCAGACCATCCATCCGAACAAATGGAAATCCCCTTGGTTATCCAACCATCTTTTATCGGTTGACATAGCCTGTCTATGTGCGTACCCATTAATGACCTGATTCGGTTTGCGGATATGGATGGCCCTATGTTACATCTAATATATAATATGTGGGATACGATGATCGAACAAGTGAAAGAGGTGATCTTTAGAAAGGAGGTAAAGGATATTGAAGTTGATTCTTCAGAAATCTTTGATGCTGTACAACAGGTTTAGAAGCTAGATGGAATAAAAGTAACACTCCTCTTCATTGCTTAGCACATTCCTTAGTTCCTAAATATTATAGTATTAATTGGCTGAGTGAGGGGAGGAATGGTTTCAACGTATAGCACCCCACCAAGACCACGAGGTGTCAACCCAAAGGAACATTTGTTTTCAGAGACTATATCCCGATCCTAATGATTATATAGCGGTTATGAAAAAATTTGGTTCTTTTTCGTATGGATTAGATTACTTCAGTCAACCCGGTGTTAATTGCATCCCGTGATTATGAAGAGTCTATGAGTGGTGGGCTAATCATGGTGCAGCTGCTTATCATTTATAATCACTAGCATTTAGATTATTATCTCAACCTGCTTCTTCGTCTTCATGTGAGAGAAATTGGAGCGACTATGGTAATATTAAAACATTGAAGAGAAATAGGTTGACTACGGACCGATCAAAAATGCTAGTGAAAGTTCATACTAATATCCGCCTTTTCGCAAGGCAAGAAGAAAGTTATAAGAAGGGACCCTCCAAATATTGGGATTTAGGTAATTCAATTACTTTTTAATTACAGTTGTGTTGTTTTATTTGTTGAATTGAAATTATTTATGAATTATGTTTTTTTATTTTAGGCGGAGATAAGTATGATGTTGATGCGGGTGTTCAAGAGTTGGCCGATATATCCGTCGATGATCCATTATTGGAAGGCGACCTTGGTGATGGGGATGATAACCAATTTGTCGGTTGAGAATTTGTATTTTGGAGATTCTATTATGTTTATTTGTTTTAGTTTTGGACTTTTGGCAATTAAATTATGAATATTTTAGTTTTGGACTTTTGACAATTGAATTATGAATTGTACGGACTGAAATTTATTTTAATTTTATGCATTCTTTATTTATTTTTAAAGTACTATATTTATAATTAGCGTGTCGTGTCGGTTGGTCAAGACACACCGTTGACCGTGTTGGGAAAATCCAGAAATTTTGTGTCGGACATACCGACGTGTCTGAGTAACGCATCCAAACACAACATTTTGGCAATGATTCCGTCAACTTAAAGCATTTCTTGACCACTTGCAATGGGGCAACTTTTAGTTGGTATTTGAGATAGCAAACGAGGTCGGTTTGAGGTATTATTGGATTCATTGGAAAAACGGGAGTAGAGGCTTTCAACATAGTAGTTAAAGGTGGCCTTCTTTGGAGCATTTCCGGTCATTTAAGTGTTTCGCACATGAGAACCTATTTTGACGTTTCGGTTTTGTTTTTCCCTCTAATTCACTCCCTTGAACCACCACTTGCAACCAACAACCACCACAACTACGGCATTCCTTGTACTCCCTTCTACCTATATACCAATTTTCAAACCAAACAAAACATCAGAAATCCATCAGACCCACGAAAAACCAGCAACCCTTTTTTACCGGCCTTACTTTACAAACCAATCGACCCAATATAAGGCTATCTCAAACATGACCGAAAGTCACCCCATTGGAAGTTTTGAGTTGACGGAATCTGGCCAAAAAGTCGAGGTTTGGCAAAAAAAAATTTATATTAAAGATTGTATTTGACAAACTTTTTGTTTGAAGATGGTGTTTGAAATTTTTTTGAAAGCTCGTGTTTAACAAAAAAACCCTTTGATTTATTGAATTACAACTTGTATATTTATCCCTCATGCTGTACATTTACAATTAACTTTGTTAGGGTGCAAACCCATGTCCCACATCGGTAGTATAAAGGTGAAATTTCATCTTTATAAGTGTCCTACGATGCCTTTTGGAAAGGATCCCGAGAGTAAATCCGTGAGGGCTTGGACCAAAGCGGGAATATCGTACTATTATGGACAATGGACACCCCGACGCAGCACAGGCCCAACACGAGGGACAATGGACACCCCGACGCAGCAGACACCCAACACGAGGTATTCACACTTCTGTACAACAAACTTTACAAATATCTCATTCTTTTTACATCACTGTTTTGTCAATGAATTTCCTCTGTAAATGCTAGCTTTCTTCAACGTCACTGAAACGTGACGCGGTGTTGATCGATTGTCTTGGAATATTGATGATGGGTGTAAAATTTTGTTGAATTTTCAAACATCTTCTGATTAATCATTTAATGTGTTTGTTTATAGTTTCAAGACTTTTCAACTTCTTTTTACTGTAATATGTCTGTGACTTTTAGCCCAACAGGTGTATAAAGTACAAATTATGCATTGTCTATTTATTGTCATTTTATAGTATCTTTCGTCTGAAGCTGCTGCCTTCTTACTTACTTGCTTACGAAGTATGATTTATGAAGAGATGTCGGCTTTCAAATGCGAAAAGAGGAAAATATTGATAATGAGCCTCTAAAAAACTTGGTACATACCCTTAAAAACTAATGACATGGCCCTGCCTATATGGCTAAATAAGTGTACAATTACATTTAAACAAGCGCAAATTCTAATCCGCAACACGCTAAATCCGTCACAAGCTTGTGACATGAGACAAACTTGCAAGTGAGAGGGCAAGTGGAGAGGGCAAATGGGAGGGAGTTGTGAGAGGTCACAAGGTTGTGACCTAGGTAGCATGGACACTTCTCTTAATTTGCCATCCCGTGTCCGACACTCGGACACCCGATACTCGTTGGGCACATGGCTAAATATATTATAGTTTAGACGAGAAATAAAATTTTAAAAAAGATCGATTAGAAGATGAGTTTGGTTGGGAAAATGAGAATTAGTTATAGTAAAAGTCGAATTGTACCTTTACTTGTTTGGTTTTAGCTTCAAATACATGATAAAAATAAAATTATACATTATTTATAATCATAAAATATATATTTTATTATATTTAAATGGCGTGTCCCGTGTCCTAAATTTCATGGAATGTCGTGTCTCGTGTCCGTGTCGTGTTCGTGTCCGTGTCCATGTCCGTTTTGGTGCTACCTAGGTTGTGATCGTCACAAGCAAGAGTTAAACAAGATTAGAGTTTTTATTAGAGGGTTCTGTTAGTTAGTTCAGGATTCCAGGTCAAGTCAACTTTCATGTACATATATGTAATTATATATTTATATACTGCTAAATGAGAGAAAGAGAGGGGAAAAGAGGGAAAAAAGATGGAGGCAGAACTGTATAAAGCGGCAACAAGAGGCAGTTCTAGTGTCCTAGATGATGCTACGATTTTGGCCCGTGGAGAAGACTACTTCCTGTCCAAGTCCTCTGAAGGAAACAACATCATCCACTTAGCTGCTCAACATGGTGGCACTGACTTCATCACCCAAGCTCTTACACGCTTCCCCACCCAACTTGTCCTCCAACAGAACGTGCATGGGGACACGCCCTTGCACGTCGCCATTGCCACTCGTCAATCTGACGAGATGGTTACGCTCCTCATTTCTCACCTCAATGACATTGTTGCTACTGCTGCTGTTGCTATACCGTTTTTTATGGTCCAGAATAAACTAGGAGATACCCCTTTTCACGTGGCGTTCAAGAATGTCAATTTACAAGCTGCTCAACTGTTTTTGGGTAATATCATCCCAAACCACCCAGAGATTCTGAGTACTACCAACAAATTTAAGGAGACACCTTTGCATCTCTTTATCCGATATTGCACTGGTAATTTCATTTTAAATTTCTTTTCTACTCGTTCCGTTCCATTCATTTGCTTATTTTTTTATTGGTATTTTAGTTAGAGGTAAACAAATAATTGGGATTTGGGACGGTGGGACTTGGGAGTGTTCTTTTTCTGTAACAAAATCCTCTCTTGACTATTGAAATTTGTATTTATCTTTCATTGTAAAATGATTAATTATCTATAATGTTAATGAATGGCTACGGATAATTCTGGATAAGGCTACAACTTTAATTATTAGAGAGAATTTGTTAATTAATTAGATTAAAAAGTGTGTTTGAGAATTACTTATTTATAAAGTAGGTTTAATATTATTAGATTCCTCATATTTGTGTAGATAATACTACCTGTGATTTTAAGTTAGTTATTTCTAAGTAATTTCCGGTCTTTTTAAGTTATTTCTCATGAGGTCATTTTCGGGTCAAGTTATTTTGGATCTGGGTATTTCGGGTCGAGTTATTTTGGATCCGGGTATTTAGGGTCGAGTGTTTTTGGTTCCGAGTATTTTGAATTGACTTAATTATGTGTCAGCAAAGCTCTGGTCAAGTTTGGGTCGGATCGGGTAAGTTGGGTTTTTGCAAATTCATGTCAATTTCGGGTCGGGTCAATCGGGCCAAGTTGATTTTGTCATGTCTGCCAATTACTATCCACAAAATCCTCAATGTCCAATTTACCCAAAGAGTTTGTTTGATAGAGTAAATTGGATGGAATGGGAATGGACGGATACAAAATGACTTGCGATCGTATTGAGGTGGAGGGAAGGCTTGGCGCACCGGTTAAGGTGTTGCTTTGTGACCGTGAGGTCACAGGTTTAGCCCTGGGAGCGGCCTCTTGCCAAAAATGGCAAGGCAAGGCTTGCCCCCATTACACCCTTGTGGTGGGACCCTTCCCCGGACCCTCGCCTAGCGGGGACGCCATCGTGGACCGGGATGCCCTTTATTGAGGTGGAGGGAAATAGTGGAGGTCTGTTATTCCTCATACCAGCCTACTCGAAAAAAATTATATCGAACACTATCTTAATTCATCCCTCCTCCCTTCCCTTTCGTTCCATTCCCTCTCTTTTCCTCCTATTATATATCCAAACACGCTACAATATTGCTTTTCGATTTCTATTTTTCAGCAATATTTTAAAAGATTGGACTATTTGTTGCATTTAAGTGTTCACTTATACTCTATCCTGTAATGAATAGCATACATTTTTCAAGATTGTCCTTGCGTATTCTGCAAAATGTATACAAATCATTTGAATCGAGGGAGTATAAAATAAGATGGGACAACCTTCTAATGTGGTTTTGGTACTGGAACCTCAGCTAGCGAAATCAACAAATTTTGGATGCAAATGGAAAGCAACTGTTGCTTAATGAATATGATCCGTGAACTGCTGTTGCCGAACGCTTATGCAGTGTGTTCCCATGATGAAGAGGGTTTGACACCTTTATTACTAGCAGCCAGAAATGGGGATGTCCGTGTTTGTTGCTTGCTAATTGAACATTCTCCTCAGTCAGCAGAGGTATGTGATAAGGAGGGCAGGAATGTGCTACATCTTATCACTTGTTCATCTCAAGATTACAAGGACCTTAAACAGTTGATGGCTCTACCTGAAATTTGCATCCTTAAGGATAGGCAGGACTGTCAGGGGAATACTCCGGCACATTACTCTGTGTTTGATTGCAACTTCAGTAAGCTCAGAGTACTTTCAGAGTCTCTTGCTGACTTGGCCATTAGAAACAAGAAGGGGATTTCCGTCAGAGATCTAATAAGCCAGGAAGCTGATCAAAAGATGGTATGTGCCGACTTAAATCATGTTTGACAGAGAAATTTTGAGGAAAGGGAAGGGAAATGAATGCTATTATCCGTTTCTTGATAAAAATGGAGTTAATAAACCCATTTGCATCCGCCTAAAAGGGAAATCATAATTCTCTTAGCATGAAAAGATTTGGAAGGAAAGCACTTTGTACTAGGGTAATCGATTCCCGCTCCCTTAGCCTTCTATTCTCCCTATCCCCTCCATTTTTATCCCACCAAATATCATATACAAAAAAAAAATCTTAAAGCAGATATACTGCTAATCTTTGACGGCAATTTGATATAATCATGTGATATTTGCAGAGTCGAACACTGGAAACAATTTCTATTGGAAGAATAATGGATGAGGGTCTCTATAAGGCAGCTCAAGAAGGTGACACCAGTGTATTGCCCCTGCCGGGTCATTTATTGGCTAAGAATGACTATCGTCTTTGCCGAACCCACGATGGAAATAATATTATTCATTTAGCCATCCGACATGGGCAGATAACATTCATTGATGAAGTTCTAAAAAGCTTTCCCACCCTCATTTTCCAGAAAAACTTTAATGGTGATACCCCATTGCATATTGCTGCTAGGCTTCGGACTCCTACAGCATTGATGTTCTTGAATCTATCTTGCGGTGACTTGTGGAGAAATTTTTTGCAAGATCCTAAACTATCCTGTTTTTGCCCTCCGTGGGTGGTTAAAAGTTCCAAAGGCAATACACTTCTCCATGAAGCCGCACGTACTAGCAACTATAATGCTATTTCTTCACTTCTAAACTTCATGGACCATGAAGATGTATCAAATGCAAATGATAACGGCGAGACACCTCTTCTCCTGTTCACAAGATATGGCACCTATGCTGGTATGATTTGCCTCTCAAGTCTCAAATAGTATTCCTTTGTTCAATCCATTTAGTTATGTTGATCAAGATTCTCCTCGCTCAAATTCAGGAAAGGTAGTGAAATGGACGAAATGAAGCAAGTATTATTCATGCATTCTCAGCTCAAGCAACAACCAACTAGACTGATGTATTCACCTTGTGTTTCGTCTATTTTACCCTTAATTTGTGGTTATATGCAGCGACTGATACGTTGGAAATTGTACAAGAGTTGGTGGTAAAAAGTGGTGCTGCTGCCTACATAACCGATGTAGATGGGTTAACACCTGTTTCAAGAGCAGCAAAATGTGGTCGTTTTCGAGTGGCTAAAATGTTACTCACTCACTATTCACGGTCAGCAAACATTCCTGACCATCATGGTAAAATATTCCTGCACCATCTAAAGCAGTCAGTTACGGAACTTGTGGATGACTCCATCAGTATATTGCATTTATGGGAAGAGATATTCAGTTGTCCTATAGTAGATGAACTTAGAACTGTGCAAGATCAGGATGGGAACACGCCCCTCCACACGGCCATTATAAACGGCAACATTTCTGCCATAAAGTTTCTAATGAACAGGTGTCTACAATCAGATGGAATGGCGGAGTTGTCGATCATCAATAATCTGGGTCACTCTGTTTTCCAACTATTGGAATCAGAAGAAGATATCCCTCATATGGTATGTAATTATCAACGGTCGTGGTAACTTTCTAACTCTGGTTTGCCACTACTATAGATATAAATATCTTGTGCAGGAAACACGGAGCTCGTACGAGGGTTGAACCTTGAACGTTGGCCCCATGTTACTCGATTGCTGTCGTTTTCTCATTGTTGTTTGAGTGACCTTAAAGGTCTCCATATAAGCAAACGTTTTGTATTCTAACTTATATATGGGAAAAAAATGAGCTTTAGACAAAGTTATCTAAGGATGTCGAAATATTAATTATTTTTGGTCTGTCTTGGCTTCATTAACAGAAGGAAATGAAAGAGTTGGTGACAATGACCAAAAGCTACATCAAAGAGAGAGCCTTGGAACGACAAAAGATGGATGACAATCTCTATGAAATGGTTATAAAAGGAGAAACAGATATTCTTGATCCATCAGGAGCAGCATCGACAGTGATTAATATTGGAATTGGATCCCCGTCATATGAAGACTGTGACTTCCTTCGCGTTACACCAGATGGAAGCAATATACTTCACATAGCTCTTAAATACTCAAATCCTGAACCAGCAGTGGATTTTGTTAAAAAGGCTTTAAATCGCTTCCCCTCTCTTATCCTTCAACCCGACTGCAATGGAGACACGCCTCTTCATATTGCTGCAAAGGGTCTCAATCCTGCCTCTATTGAACTTATCAAGTGCATAAAGATAGAATATCAAATGGCCCAGAATGAAGACAGACAAGGGGTATATGTCGCTCCATGGAAACGTAAAAACCGTCGAGGCAACATGCCTATTCATGAGGCTATACAAGGGATCAACATGGAGGTTTCCAATCTTTTACTGGACATAGATCCGGGCATGGCTTCATATGCGAATGACTTAGGCGAGACTCCGCTTCATATATTTGCGAAGCATAGCCAATCTTGCAGTAAGTATCAGATGCCTTTGCCTTTTGATACATTTTGTTTTCAAAGCGTCTTGTTTGTGAGGATACTATCTGTCCGTCACAAGCTAAAGACGGATAGTGTCCTTCTCACAATATGGCAAGTGAGAGGGTTAGTGGGGAAAAAATGAAGCACCCAATAGACAGTGTCATTTGCATATTGTGAGGTAATACGTCCGTTTATTGCAAGTGTTTCCTCGTTCAATTTTTTTTTTCTCTCTTTTTGGAAAATAAATGAGGTCTATTGGCGAAAATAAAGAGAAAGAAGTCTAAGATGTGCTAGGCAAAATCATCCACAATGTTTACTTGGTCTTGCTGAACAACATAAGTGGGCCCCCTTCCCTTACCCCGCATCTTGCGGAAGCGATTGAAGCACTGAAGAAACATTGTTGTTATGTCTGTGCAGTTGATAAAAAACCTGCAGAATTTTGTGATCTATTAAAAAGATTGACAGATGAAGCGACTTCAGCAGCATATATGCGAGATGACGAAGGACTCACACCTATACTAAGGGCTGCACAGTCTGGTCGTTTAGGAGCTGTAATAAGTATACTGGAACATATACCGCAAGCAGCATGCCACCGAGATTCCAACGGGAAGACCCTTTTGCATCTGTTGCACTTCACAGATGGAGATGTGGCCAGATTTTCGTTTGATGACATATACAAATTGGTGAAAAAACACTTATTTAACAGGCCTGATGTAGATGCTCAATTCCTTCTGCAAGACAATGATGGGGACACTGCACTCCATAGTGCCATAAAGACCTCGAATTCAGTTATGATTGATGCTCTGGTTAGAAGAATTACAAACTTACGCTTAGAGGATCGTTATCCTTTAATATACTTGACAAACAAAGAGGGTCATACAGTTATTGATTTACTTGCTTCATCTGACGACCATGACACGGTAGGCATTGGTTTAACATTTTCCTTGCGTATTGTTTTGTCTAGAAAATAAATGAGGTCTATTGGCGAAAATAGAGAGGAAGAAGTCTAATATGTGCTATAAAACAACTTCCGCAATTAGTTTAGTTGATCTGTCCTCCTGCATAAATTGGATTCAACTGCCCTGGTAGGAAGCCTGTGACCGTTGGTCACCTTGAGTCTTTATTCATTTGAATTGAGCCCTTGTACCGGATTGGAGTGAATACACATTTTAATTCATTAGAATCACAAAAGTTTAAACTTCCTCTTTTATTAAATTACTAGTGTTGTTACTTTTGAAGCCTATTATCCTTAAATACTTTTTGATGGCCCTTTTTTATGTTTGGTTTTCTCCCTTGGTTGTAGATGCCCTCTCCAAATATCATTGTCATATTGTGAAGTTGCATTCAGTCCGTCTTTCATGTGACGGTCACAACTCACAAACTTTTGACCTCTCACTTCTCCTCCCCACTTGCCCTCCCACTTGCAAGTTTGACCCACCTCACAAGCTTGTGATTGATTTAGTTCGTCACAAATGAGAATTTGTGAGTTACATTTTATTTGGGTTAATTACCTATGGTACTCTGGCACTTCACTTAACTGCCGTGTCGCGTGTCGGACACGCCACAAAATAGGAAAATTCAGCCAAAATAGTCATGCCCGACACTTCGATGTTGGAAATAGGGGCTTGTTAAGGGGAGTCATTTTCTAACAATTGTCCCACATAGGAGAGTTATGGAAGTTTGTATGTGTTTATATATCCTTCTATTACTACACCTATCACTAGTCGGTCAAGGGAGCCTTTTGTAGAGGCTTTGCGAGGTGCTTAATTCAGCTCGCACACGCAAGCGCGAGCCCGGCCCGGCCCGGATCCCGGATTCGGACTTGGGAATCGCCTGCGGCGGGCTGTGCCTATCTTTTTGGGCCGAGGATTTGTTTTTTGCTGTGTAATACTCAAAACCGTCTAGGTTCAATCTGATGTTGAAACAGTTAGTCAACTGACTGTTAGTGGGTGAGATATTCTCTCCCCACTTCCAGCCCCTTGACTGCTGCTTTCGATCTGCGAACTCTGAAATACACATCACTCTCATCTCCTCTCTCAATTCTCTCTTCTTCTCATCTCTAAATTCTGGGTAATTGCTTAAAATCGTTCCCAAGTCTCACAGTTCCGAGTGGGCGGAGCTGCGTGGAGACTGTAGTGTTAACCTTGGGGAACTACCGGCACTAGCTGATTGCTACCACGGTCGTACCGGAAAAATAGTTTTCAAGGCAGTGGTCTCCTACCATGGCGCTACGATTTTCGGTTCTGTCTTTTCTCCCTCTCGTTTATTTTTGACTTTGTTATTGTTGTTACAGCATTTAACCAACATCCGACACGTGACAGACAACATGGTGTCGGAGATTTTGATTAACATAGTTAATTACAAATGTCCTACCACAAGACATGTATAGGTCATATTCGAAGATTACTTCTTGCATGTCAAACCTCGATAATGATATTAGGTTTATAATTTAAAACTTTTATCGCTCTGCACGTCTTTCTAAAGTTGTACTATCAAACAAGGATCAAATAAGCCTCTTTAGGGAGTATTAGTTGATGAAAATCCACTTCCGACCATCTCAGTTGTTGCGCATTGCGTAGGGTTCCCAACCCATCATTCTGTACTCCCTTGTCCCGTCAAAGAGTACTAGTGGGCGACCGACCACCATTACTTGACCCGGCTTGAGTACAGAACTGTGACACCCTGGCTCCTTAGGGCCTCCCTTGGGCTGGAATACTTATATCTCTTATCAGTGATAGTGATTGAAATGAAATAGGTTTTAAGTTTTTAACATTTTGTCTTGTCATGTGGATGGTATAGATTAAAAGACTACGTCAACGTGAGCATCGGACATTGGATTTGCCTAATGACTTATACCGGGTTCCAGAGGCCGCAATTAAAGACACAATCCAGTCCCTTTCAGTGGTAGCTGGTCTATTGGCAGCAATAACTTTTGCTGCCGCACTCCAAGTGCCGGGTGGATTTGACAGCAAGAGTGGCTCCCCAGTGGTTCTGAAGAAGTTGGCATTCAAAGTTTTCCTCTTGTCAGACACTATTGCAGTGTGTTTCTCTATGATGGCTCTTTATTGTCTTATATGGGCTATTAGTAGTGTTAAAATCAAAGATACGCGCTTCTTCTTAGATTTATCAATGAAATTGCTGTTGGGGGCCTTTACTGCAACTCTCATAGCTTTCATGTCGGGTGTATACGCCATTACAGCCGAGGAGACTCTATGGCTGTCCATCTTGGTATGTGTATTTTGCCATGTTGCCTTTTTATGTAAGTCGAGAGGATTGATCATTGCTGTCGGTCAATTCAGAGATGCACTGGAAGCCATGCGTTCCACGAATACAGAGCCACTTGTGATGTTTTTGGGAGCCGAATGGCTGAAATACATTCAACGACGACCGTTCGTACTCCTTCCACCCCGTGCGGAACTGCTGGAAATAGGCAGAAGAATTTTGTCGGCTGTACTAGGACCCCGCAGGCTGCAAATTTTTTCTTTTAGCGGGGGTTTTATGTTATCATTTTAAGTATTTCAATTTTTCTTGCATTTCCTATCTTTTGCTGTACTTAGTTCAAAAGTTACACTGTCATTGTCGTCGATGAATATTGATTTTTTTCTTGTGTATCAATATTATGTGTATTGGTATATAGCAGTGTACAGTAGAATGGAACAAATTCTGCTCATTTTATGTAGTTAAAATTCTGAACTGTCTGACAGTGGGTATGCATAAATACCTTCAAATTTAATTCTTCCTCATTAAATTTAATTCAGTTCCGAGTTGGATTTGTCTGGGTAGCCCCAATGATGAGCATTTTGTTTACTGTTCTGATAGGCACCAACATTCACTACTTGAATCTAGGCTTCTTTCTGCTATTTTAGAGTGTTCATACCCACTATTTACTGATATTAAATCTGTCGTGGATTTACGAGTCTGTCTTTGGAGCGAGTCTCTCATCCCCTGGTATCGTATCAGTTTACTATATTTTGAAGTGATATTGGGTGACGCAACAGCCGAGATTAGTTTACAAAGATCGATTAAAACTAAGGCTCAAACCGAGGTTTACTACCATGTTAAATGCGACTTTAGATATAGTCGTCAATAAACACAAATATATTGTTCATTTATTCATCTTCAAAAATGACATCAATAGCAACATAAAACACTCAAAAGAAGATCCAGTTTTGTTTTATCAAAAAAAATCAACAGTATAGTAACCAAATTAAATGATTAATTAACAAAGTACAAATAATCTCACACACTGGTATAATTATGAAAAAACAGACTGATACTCACGAATCACGATCTCGATGACAGTTCAATTCAGTCTTTAATCTCTTTCATTTCATCTTCAAAGTTTTTCATGGCAGAAACAGGTAATCCCAGGAGCACATTAACGGATCTTCTCGCTTTACCATGCGACAAGAACAATATAACTTCCTTCTCAGGCAATGCAACAGGACCTGATACTACAGGTTCGCCCCACCCGAAATCAGTTGTATGAAAACCCAACCTTGACCAAGTGGTAATCAACAGGGTTGAGCTCAATGATGGCCTTGCTCTTGTAGTTTCAAAATAGTCGATGGCTGATCTCATGTAACTATCAGTCACCATTTTAATGGCTTCTTGGACTAACTTTACCCCGGTAGAGAGTGGGTTTTCGATCAAATCTCCTGCAGGGCATACAGCATTTGTGAGTATAATTCCGTTCCCAAAATATCCTGTTGGCAAGGGTGGGATGAATTTAGGTCTTCCGTCAACAGCGAAAAGTAGTTTTGTCTTTTGATCCGGGTACATCTTTAAGGCCTTGGTTCTTGCCCTCCATACAAACCCTGAAAGGGCTTCAAAAGACGTGCATTTCTCTAAGGTTCCGTCTTCCATGGCCTTTGTTTTAAGCTTCTCAAGAAGAGTTGGGTCGAAGCAGAAGGAACGGTACTCCATTTCTTCATTGTACAGTTTAAATGTGCCAGAAATGTCATCAATTTCATCAAATTCTTGATGGTTATACTCGATTTTTGGTGGGTTCCTGGAGGTTAGGATTGTCCTGTCTAGGAATGGCGGTGTGCTTAGGGGTAAGCCTCGGGCTGTTTCACCCCATGAGTTCACGAATTCCATGGCTCCAATCCCATCGAAGATACCATGGTTCATGCATAATCCTAGAGCAAAACCCCCGCACTTGAACTTTGTCACCTGCATATATAATCACGCTCATAAATAACTTTACCAGTTAAGCTAGTTGATATCTGCCTTCAACTTAGTCGGCTTTTAGTCGTTAGGCAATAATACACAATTGAATTCTTTCATGCCCGGCCCGTTTCATTTCGTGCTTTTTAATTAGGAAACAGAACGAGTAAGGCACAAACCTGAGCAACAAGGGGAGGGATTTCGAGAACATTCTTAGCACCAGGGATCTCATAAACCAACTTGCCAAGGGTGACAGGGTCCGGCTTAGTCGAGTCACCAATCTCGTCCATGTTACAATCAGCTTCAGCCTCAACAAAGACCGCGCCTTGGCCAGTACAATCAACAATGAGCTTGCCTTGAGGGCTGATCGTAAGCCGTCCTGCCAAGGGGTAATAGTTAACCAACACCTTAGCTAAGGCTTCCTTTAAGACTTTCGCGGCCGTGTCATTTCCCATCTCCTCTGACTTGAAACAGTAGATTGTTCGAACAATAACAGCTATGTTTTGGTCTAGATTCGACAGGAAATATAAACCCTTTTCGGTTTCTTCTGCTGGTTGAACCAATGTTGGTTTTCCTACATGTTTCACTTCGAGCTCGTCTCTCATTTTGTGGCCGTTGGAGACCATTGTAGTCTTGTTCTCTCCATTCTCTTGACCCTATCAAGTTAAAAAGGCATAAAAGTGATTAACATGCTTATATAAAAAAAAACGTAGGTCATGGAATGCAGTAATGTTAAAATTCACGCGAGTTTACCATTCTTGTAACACTAATATTTCATTAAAAATATTTACAAAATGTGTGAATTTAAGATGTTGTAAACACAAAATTTGGACAAACTGGCTAAATGCATATCGGTCATATCGGTGTCAATTGTTCCTACTCAACTTAGACAATACGGAACAATTCAATGCTTATCGGTGTCATATGTTCCTACTCAACTTAAATACGAACTAGTGATGCTTACACTTATAACAAGAAAAATAAGATAATTGTATTGATTTTTTTTTAAAGCCACATGCAAATGAGCTAGAATGGACTAAATGACTCATCACTTTATCCAATTCATTTGTTTACCTTTTTTTTTTATGTTATTAAAAGGTAAACAAATGAGCGAGGTAAAGGAATGTAATGATTGATTTTGGGGCGAAGAGACGAACTAACCATGTTGTAAGCGTTTTCTTCTTGTGTAAATTAAATATGTTCTTTGTAGAGATTGTGATGAATGTATTGTTTAGAAGATATTGGATTTTTGATTAGAAGGCTTAAGGGAAGTGTATATATATAGATAGTGAGAAGTCCTTTAAAAAGTAGCTGTATGTATTTGTTTGTTAGTTATACCACTTATTGGTTATTTGTGTTACATGTATGAAAGTAGAGACTATATATTATTCTGATATTGGTGGAGGTTGTTCACTAGCCAAGATTTGAACTAATAAGGATGACATGTTGAGATAATCACATACGGAGCTAGGTAGCACGGACACTTTTCCTAGCGAGCCGTACCGTGTCCGACACCGACACTTCACGGACACACGTTGAAACGTGTCCAACACCTAAATAGCCGTGTCTAACTTTCTACATTTATTTGGGCACGTGTCCGACGCGTGTCCATGGTATTTGAGTCGTGTCCGTCGCGTGTCCATGCTATTTGGTTATCATTTGCGGTGAATGATGTTCTTGAGATGAGAAATGCATTATCGAAAGAGATCAATTAGAATATTAATTCGGATGAGGAATGAAAATAAAATTATTATCAAGGGCAAATTTTACATTCACTTATTTAAAATTAATATCAAATACTTTTACAAAAATAAAATCAAAAATTTATAACTATAAAATGTATATTTTATTAAATTTAAATGCCGTGTCCCGTGTCCTAAATTTCATGGCATGCCGTGTCCCGTGTCCGTGTCGTGTCCGTGTCCGTGTCCGTGTCCGTTTTGGTGCTACCTAGATACGGAGTATATAACAAATATTATTATTATTTTAAAAATTTTGTAAATTTTATTTAGTAGTTAATCCGCGGAGTATCTAGTAGTTAATTACTAGCCAAGATTTAAACTAATAAGGATGACATGGAGTATATGTTGTTTATTGCAGTTTATTGATTAAGATTATACATTAGACGTAGTAGACTGATTTTGGTAGTTTATGAATATAATACAGTTTTCGAGTTTTATTTTAAAGATTATTGTTCTAGTATTAGTATAAAGTTTTCGAATATGTTCACTTAAACACTAAGCTAAAAAGTTTTAATATAACTCAAAATTATACGATTTATTCAGTTGATTTTGAGTTTTGTTATCAAAAAATATGTTATTTATAAACTTCAAATGCTCAAAAAAAATAACTCAATTGCTAAAAGTTTTGATGTAATAACATCAGATACGTATTTTTTCTAGTTAAGAGTATTGTTATTAGAATCGCAAAGAATACTTAATCATTGAATAAACGAAATCATATGAACAAAATGAGATCGTGGGATCCTACAAACTTATTAAATATCACATGCATTCATTATTGATCAAAGGGAATTAAGCAATACCAAATAAAAGGGAATTAGGCAATACCAAATAAAACCGAGAAATATCTAGAGGCAAATGTAGGGGCGAACTCAGAATTAAATGTTTGGAGTAGCGAAAAAATTAAAAAGATAAAATGCATCTAACGGGACTCAAATCCAAGTCACCAGGTTGAAAAGTAAAACATTTACAATTGAACCAGAAGCTATTTATTTTACATGTAATGGGATATTATTTATTTATCTTTTATTCAACAATATTTGGGGTAACAAAAATCGATCCTCTAAATCATTTTTTTAATGTAGGATAAGGTCGTCACCCCTCTACTAGGTGGATTCGCCCTTGGGCACATGCATTAATGTAATTAAGAGGCCAAATTGACTAGGATTCACATTCTAATGGAAGAATAATAAAAATAATAAAGCTGATTTTTTATTGGTGAAATATCGTTGTTTTATAGCTTGCATAGAGTCACCAATCAAAAATGGTGTGTATATATTTATTGAGTTGAGTCCGCCAAGTTCGTTGGGATGTTATTTTCATCAATGAATAAACATACAATACTCAACGTTGGTAGCTGCATGGTTGATCAACCAAATTTCCTAGATTACGTTGCCAATTCCTGCCACTCAAATTAAATAAATAACATACGCCTTAAATAAATAAATGCTTTGTTTTTTTGACAGTTTATCCTTTGAAATTTTTGAGAGAATTCAGATCTCTATTAGAACAAGAGCACCTGGTTATATAAATTAATTATACTATATAATTTTTAATTGATAGCATTGTGTAATAGACCTTATCAAGGGACTTCAATATAATTATTATATAATTTTGGTTGAAATATATATAGAGAAAATATGGTGATTAATTAGTCCATTTATGGTATCAATTACTAATTGGTACGGAGTATATATATATGTTAATTATTTTAACATTAAACATAATATAAGTATGTTAAATTTTGGAAAATATTAAAAAAAAAAAATCAAGCTAGATTTCCAAAAAATGTAATATTCCTTAATTATTTTAATTAGACTTAATGCATATATGTAATATATTTATAAAAACATATAATATAAATCTTTAAAATTGCATGTCTAAATAGTAAAAATTTATATTAGTCGTAGTGAAAAGAATTGTAGTATAGTAATATGATAGTAACCACTTATTTGAATATTCAAAGTAACAATATTAGCCGCAAATGGTTGTAGTGGAAGTAATAGAAGTAACAATGGGAGTAGTGAAATTATCAATATTAATACGATAGTAGTGAATGTAATCAGGGGCGAAGCACAACACGGGCCCAAGGGGCTATAGCCCGGGTTGTATTTTTGGGATATATACAATAGTAGTAGTAATTTTACATTGAAGAAAAAATAGCGTAGTTGTCAATAGTGTAATTAACACTCAATTCGTGAGGTCGGAGGTTCAAACCTCATACCTTACATTGCGATAATCTCGTGCCTGGCCTATAGGTGGTGAAGATCTTGGTGTGGTGGTACAAAAGAAAGTGGTGGTATGGCTGCACATAGGAGTAAATGTATGGGGCTTATTTGCGAGTTGATGCTTCATGTGAACATAGCTAGTTGTAAACTTGTAATCGTGCCATTTAGTATCTCACATCGAATAAAATGACAATCGACTTCAAAAGGCGGCGTCAAATCACTCAAATCAAATGTATGCATATCACCTTAAGGTTTTGGTTGAGATGGTTCATCTATCAGATATGCCTGACCCTAACAGAGACATCAAGCACTTGCAGATGACGGAAGAAAACAGATGGAGCAACTAACCTCCTTGCCAATGGAAGAGAAACACAAAGCAAACAATTTTCAGAAATGCAGCCTGTAATCAAAGATAGTATATAGTTCATACTCAGTAAAAAAAAATAACAATGGATAAATTATCTACTGGATAAAATCATCCAGTTTTACTGTCACATCTCCTGTAAAACTTCAATTAAAATGACTATATTATTGACGTAAAGTGTTTTACCAAATCCAAAAGCTCATACCATCAGGTGCCAGTCTTCCATATGATCTACTGGGTGATGTAGCTCCAACTTTTGCCTTGAAACCTTCATGGGTTAATGAAGACATTCAATCTGATACACACATCCAACACAAAATAAGCTCCTCGTCAAGAGTAAGACTGTCATTTGGTCCATAACAAGTACTGGTTTGGAAGACGTGTGCTCTCAATCGCTAGTTATTACTGATTGTATATTCGGTAATTAGTATGAAGCAAGGAAGCAGCATTTACAATCTTGGCGTTAAATCAGTATTTGAGACTTGATCTTGGAATCTGTTGCCGTGGATTTATCTTAGTGTTGCGCCATGAAATTGGCTTGTACCACCTTGAATGTGGTCATCATAAACTCCAACCCTTTATAACTTGGTCAAGATATGTCAGGCCCAAATTTATTACCATGCTTACAACGTGACATCAAATCAGGATGCCACCTTCAAACTCCAAATACTTGGCCATCACACATGGAACAACGGCTGACTCGCTCCTGGCACCCATTTTAGCATTTGTCCACAGAACCTTCTCCAGTTTTCATCCGTGGAGGTGAGTTCAGTCTGTTGCATTTCTCTAAGTAGCTGCAGAATAGGGTCAGGGTTTGAAGATGAAGAGAGCAATGAGAATATTTCTGTTGATATTTCTTGCAGAAGAGCAGGCGAAACAGCCATGACCTGTCTCAGGTGGTTGATGGCAATTTGAAACTCTTTAGCATCTGCGAGATAGTTTAACAAGATAACATGGGACGCCATATGTCCTAGGTGACAATTACTGCATAGAAATTGAGAAGCAGATGCGAAATGACCTGCACACATTGATCACAAAATTAAATTAGAAATGCAAATTATAATTGCATAACTAAACTCCGGCCATATAGGAGGTGGTTAGGATCGGGTTAAGGTCATTTGGGTTGCGCTCTAACCGAGTCATTTACCCATATGTGCTGTTTTTTGGTCACTGATAATAGGTAGGGTCAATCAGGTAGTTTTGGCATTCGGGTTTGGTTGTTTTTCGAGTTATACGTCCTGTCAGGTAAGTTGCCTGTCTAATCTTGATTCTAGTAAGTACCATGGATGGAGCATTACCTGCTTTACAAAGAAGTAGCACAAGACGAGGAACTATAGTGCGTGCAATGGTTACATCTTGATCTGCAGCCTTAAAGAAAAATTGAATAGCAGCTTCAAATTTCGATTCTTGACAAAGGCCTTCTAGGAGAGACGTATATGTAGTTGCATTAGGCATGATCCCTTTCTGTAACATGTGATCATATAGTCCCTGTGCATCATCAACTTGACCTTCTTCTGCAAACTTTTTAATTAGGATGTTGTACGTTTGCAAGTTTCCATAAATTCCGCAGGCAAACATCTCATCCCAAAGCTTTTTAGCAGGACGGATAAGATCTTCACTGCATAACGCTTCCATGAGAGTATTATAAAATGAGATGTCCGGGATCAGTCCTTTCTTCCTCATCTCCTGAAGAATACCGTAAGCTTCTCTTACTCTACCAGCAACGCACAAAGACGAAAACAGAACATTATATCTCTCTGGGTTTGTAAAATAGTCTTTTGAAGTCAAAATCTGTTGAACTTCCAACAGATCATCAATTTTACCATGTCTGCACAGATTTCTGCTCAAGCTGTTCAAGGTTTGAAGATTTGGTGCTTGCTCTTTCCCTAACATGAATTTGAAAAACAGCATGGCCGAACAAGGATCAACCCGTGATACTGATCTAACCAAAGCATCCAAAATATCATCTTCGAGTGGGAAATCCCCATCTATAATCAAATGCCCCAATACTTTAGCTTCAAATATGAAGTTATCCGAAAGCAAAGCCAATATAAAATGTCTGTAGTCACTAACCCTCGGCGCAACTCCTAACTTCCTTTTCTTCTTTAAGGTCATCTGCACCTCGAAAATACACCCTGGTCCATTAGACCTATAAGCCTCCGCAATAATCCTATATGCCATAAAATCAGGCTTACAACCTCTATTTCTCAACTCCTCCAGAAGAGTATAAGCCTCGGATATCCTACCGACCTCACATAGCCCGTGGACAATCAAAAGAGCAACTATTGACCCATCAAATCCCGAAGCACCACCTCTAACTCTATCCAACACCCCTAAAACCCGAGTGATTTCAGCTTTCCTGCAATAATTCCACATAAACAACCCAAATCCAAGGGTATCAAACCTCACACCTCTAACAAGCATTTCACCAAACACCTTATGCGCAAACTCAAACCGCCCCTCGGACACCAACCCACCAAGAACCAAATTACAAACATCATCCCCAACATCACAAACCTCACTTAAAGCCAAATACCCCTCATGGGATCTTTTCAATTTCACTGACGACGCAATAAAATGTCGATAAACAGAGCGATCAACGCACGCATTTCGAGCTTTTGCTTCCTTGAAGACCTTCACAAAGGAATTAAAATGGCGGGAATTGGCAAGGGATTTGAGAACACAATTGTACGATGTTGAAGAATGTGAGAAATTTGGTTGTTGAGCTGCCCAATTGAAGAAACCGAGGGATAAAGATGGGTGATGGAGAAGATACGGGTCAATGACTCGGGCAACGAGTGATGGGGTTAATGAGTCACGGCAACCGAGTTGGTGGAGCGTTCGCTCGAGTGAGGCGGTCCATGTTCCGTGCTGTGTCGGGCTTTTCGATACGCTAAGCAGTGCTTGGCTGATTAATGTAGGGAGCTCTCTCGCCGGAGGTCTCATGTGGAGGTGGGAATCAATTGAGCCGCGAAATGATCAACTGAATTTCAAATCCTAACTAATCTTTTTTATAATACGGGGTACTTCTCAACTTAAACCGTCTCTAACTTACTTATCTATAAAAAACTTGATAATTAATTTTATACTAATTACGTAAAATGGCATACAATTGACTATAAAATTTACTTAAAATCATTTTGCATCAAAGTTTTTGATATTATTTACTCTTTTCATTAAGTTGGTGCTGAGTTTTATATTAAGCTTTCGCATCTGTTTGCTTTTATGCGACCTCCGTTCAATATCAGACCCTTTTTTAATCTAACAAAAATTGAATAATCATCATAAACTAGTTGAAATGCTTATATTTTTACCCAAATAAAAAGTACTTCGTATAATACAATATCATCCTAGGACAATTTTTATTTTTATTTTCGTTTCAAGACTAACTTTTCCTGCCGTTACTTGGATGCATTGTCATTACTCATAACGGTGAATTTTAAAGGACTAGCTGACTCGGAAAAATATATTTAATATTCTCCAAACAAAGTTCAAATTTGCCTCAACGCGTTACTTATTCTTCCCCTTGAAAAAAATCGCCCTCACAACTGCAAATCCCATCTCTAGCATTGAGTTTTGTCATTAGGTTAAATCGCCCTCACAACTGCAAATCCCTTCTCTCGCACTGAGTTTTGTCATTAGGTTATTTTGTTGCTAATTTCCAACAAAGCGTCTTGCGACGGACACTATCCGTCACAAGCTGAAGGTGGATAGTGTTTTTCTCACTATAAGGCAAGTGAAAGGGGAAGTGGGAGGAAATGAAGCGCCCATAGATAATGTCACATGCATATTATGAGAGGGAAACTATCCGTCTTCAGCTTATAACGTTCAGGTCCGTCTTTGGTGGAAAATTTGTGAACTTTCAATTTGGTATTTGTTATGATACTAAATAAGTGGACAAAAACAGCAAGGAGAGGAGAACCTCATGTACAGGTTTAACTGTTATTTACATTTACATAATTTGATATTTACATCCCTTATGGGTTATACCATTTGCAGAGGCTATTATATACATTCGAGCATCAGACTATTATTCACAAATACTATGACCTGTCTATTCGTATCTACAACCTGAACACCCTAACATTTTTCAGCCCCCTGTCATTCCGGGGGCAATCGTATAACACGAACATCTTTTGATATTCGAAACCTGTCTACAATAAATGTACATCTACTGCCTGCAATCTGCATTATCACTTCAATCTAGTTACAGTACCTGTTTCGCTTCAGGTTCTGTGGTTTTGGACGTTTGAAGAAACTCGCGAACAGAAAACTCATCGTGGTTTCTTGTGGTGGTGTTGGGGAGAGGCACGACTTCTGTTTAACCTGTAATATGGTCTGCCCAATTTGCTGTCGGATGGAATTGATTATTGTTTCATCCACTGGGTTTCCTTCTACATCAGTGACATAGAAAGTGTCTATTGCTTTCCCGCTTTTCGTGGAAATCTCAGCTCTTTGGATCGAAAGCCCGTTTTCTCTGAAAATTCGAGTTATATCTGATAGAAGTCCAGCTCGATCGTCAGTGCACAGTTCCAACTCTAGTCCCTATGAAACACGCGGCAGGAAGTCAGTTCAAAAACATGATGATAGTGACCATTAGAAAATGAGAAAGAGTTCCTTCAGAATGCAATCAACTAACCTCAGAGGCCCTTCGCTCTATGGCAGCCTCAAGACACTGCATGACTCGTTCCCGCTCAGCTTCAGATCTTATGGGTCTTCCATCAATGTGTCGGATGTAAAACTCCTGTTAACAAATCCTGTTAATTAAACATTGACCGACGCTCATACAGTGTGCAGAATATTAATGAAATGGAGAGGGTAAAACATCAAGAGTTTTCACCTGGTAAGCTTCCATAGTTCC
Source organism: Silene conica (assembly GCA_029255685.2). Lineage (NCBI taxonomy): Eukaryota > Viridiplantae > Streptophyta > Magnoliopsida > Caryophyllales > Caryophyllaceae > Silene > Silene conica. The sequence continues at coordinate 8,474,429 of CM055315.2, read as the reverse complement.
AGAAGCGACCATCCCATGAAACACCACATATTTCATGTCGGTAAGAGTACAAACGATATCAAACAGCAACTTGGGTCGATCCTTGGAGCGCATAGTAATCACGGTGTAATCTTTTTCAGGACAATCAGCCACTGTTATGTGTGGCCTTGGGAATTTGTCCTCTACACTAGCTTGCCCTATAGTTTCCATCCCTTGGTAGTCCCTATCATCAAACATAATCTGATGCAGCCTTCTTCCCCTGTGAGTTCCAGGCGGCGAAATTCTCATCTCGGCTGCCTGATAGTCACTATTTCCCTTAAGCACGTAGCAAAGGAGCCTCTTTATTGTAAGAAGCCTTTTTGGATCACTGATTGCACACCCTGTGGAATTATCAATTACATGTACAACAGCTGCAGCCCGAGAATTGTGGGTCCATATCTCAGCATTGACCACGTTGCAGTCCAAGTCAGCCAGGACTGCACACACCTCAGATAACAAGCCTGGTCTGTCCGTTCCAGTCAGCTCAATTGACGTAACTTCTTCAGAAGGCGTCACTCCCACTAACTCTCTCACTGAAGGCATAAGTGATGCATCACTCTCAATTGTCTGAACATTCGAAGGATAAGCAATGTTAGAGTGAGGTAAAGGGCTATTTCTTCAATCGACTGCGTAACTGAAAATGTTACAAGGCTCACCTTCTGAATGTAATTGATGACTTCTTGATCCCGTACCTTGTTCCCATTATAGTCAGTCACGTTGAAAACTGTAGTAGAATTAAGAATCAGAAAGGGCATCTCAAATATTTGAATACAAACTTGACAACTGTTACTCAGACTCGAGTATAGGTTCTCAACACGGGTATACATTCAAGTACAGAACCTGATTCTGGAACAAGGATACAGATACGAGGACAAATCTAAATCATTAAAATGATGCTGAACGCTTCATACATCACTCTTTTTCTACTTTTTCTATCCAGGTTACTAACGCACAACAAGTATGAAATCAATATATATAGACAGAATCATTACCATCCATAAACCATCCACCATCCGAAGAAATGTATGCCTTTTTAATGATAAGATTCATGTCCGACAGAACTTGGACGACTTGTAGAAGAGTTCCATGCTTGTTGACACTGTCCACCTGAACAATACCCATCCACACTTTTAATAGCTGCTCTATTATTAATCATGTCAAATCTCAGAAAAACCAACGTATGCAAAAAACGTTCTAGAATGAATCCTATCCGAGTTCAAGTAAAGACAGTTCGCATTGGCGGGGTATAAGGTTGAACATCCAACATTTATCAGCAATCAGTTGCGACTAATTAATAAAGAGAACTGTTTCCGAAGAACCAACATAGAAAAAGAAATTGTAACCTCAATAGAAACAAAAATAAAAATGATAACGACGACAACAACAGCAGAAGTTTCTCTCGTAAGTCGTAAATGATTCGGGGTTGTCTAACATGACCTGTCATTCTGTCAATCTGTCATATTAAACCGTTATCTTCGACTCAACTTTTAATATACTGCAAGTCTGCAACTATCCAAAACCAAGTTTATCCTATTTATTTCAAGTACAGATTACAATCACAGTATCAATTAACACAGTCCACTTCTCAGAAAACACAATTTCACAATTACTCGTTCGCTACCCTGAAATTTTCTGCTCCCTAACTAGTAACTGCAAATCCCGACTCCGCCACTGATTGAAAGTATTGAAAACTAATCCTAAGACCTGAATAACAAGAAAAAACATAGAAAGATAGAGAAAATATACCTGAATTACAGTAGCTACATCAGAAGAATCATTGTCTATAACAACTCTGCAACAACACAACACCAAACACTTTTAATGAACAACATGAACACCATTAAATTCCTCTCTTTGTTCCGATTATTTGTTTAACTTTAATTAAAATAACCCAAATAAAGAATAGAAAAGATAAACAAATAAACGAGACGGGTACAAAAAGAAAATCATTACCTAGGTGGGTTTAACCTCCTAATCAATTTCTCATACTCATCACCCATAACCCTCTTAATAAATTAAATAATTGTAATGATTAAATTAAATAGAAGTGTGTGTATATTATATGTAATATATACAGCTAGAATAAGAAGAAGAATAATTAATATAAAAAATTGGGGAAAAAAGGGTGGATTATTGAAGTTTGTGACATATGTAGTTATGTGAGTAAACCCTGTTTGAGGTTCCAATAATCATGGAAGTAAACAGAGAGAAGACTTAGACAGGAGGAAGATAGCAAGTAAGTGAGAAAAATGATGATGAAAAATGTTTGTTAGATTTGGGCAGCCGTCTTTCTTGTATTTATTGTAGTCTTCTTCACTTTTATGAACCTTCCTCAAAAAAATCAATTCTCGCTTTTATGGGATTATTTTTAGGCACGAATTCTTCATTTGTGACGGACAAAATTCATCACATAAAAAAGACGTGGAATAAATAGGGAGAGATTATGAGATGTCTTTTTGACGGGATTGTTTTAGGAAGGACTCTTTAGTTATAGAGTGAGAGGTGTAAAACAGTTTCACTATTAATTTATGAAATACGAAATAATTACACAATTTAAAGGAATGGTAATTAACGGCAGAGTTGGGATTCTTCGATGGAGGGTGGGAAATCTTACAAGGACGAAATGGTAAAGCCATAAATTAAATCTTGACAAATATTGAAAATGTTGACTAACAAATTCAAAATTTCCAATGATTAGAGGGACGAGCGCCCCTGCTGGCCCTACCTAAATCTGCTACTAAGAGCATCTCCAATGGTTTGTTTTAGGGACTTGCTTGCAATATTTATAAAATAGCAAGTAGCTTACCATTGGAGTAAAGAAATATTCATGTAGCTTATAAGCATGGTAGCTCTACCAAGCATGTAGCTAGGTTTTAAAAAAATAAAAATAAAATAAAAGGTAAGTTTATGATTGGAGGAATATCTTATTGTGGGACCCATAATATTAGAAAATGTTGTATCCCACCATTGGAGCGATATATAGTCGAAGAGCAAAATAGCTTAAAAAACTGTATTAATAAATCAGGCTACAACGTGTTGTAGCTGTCCATTGGAGATGCTCTAAATGATAATACTACTTAGTTCAATTCAATTCACCATTTTAAGTGAAAGAGAACATAGCTTAACCTTTGACAGACCTATTTATTTAATTGTCATAAATTTTTCCATAAGCGTATATGTTCTTTAACCATTTGCCTTTTACGCGTGGTTTTACACTTCTAATTATCTAAGTATCCAATTACTTATTCAGCAATTCTCCTTTCTGACCGGATATTATGACGGGTAGACGTGTTAAGTATTACTCATGTGAGTAGATAAGACAAAACAGAGAAGATAATTTGTGTTTGTCTTAACTACGCATATGGATAATATTTGTTTTGTTGTAAACTTGGGGTCATTGTTGTTAAAATCGTGATGGATCCAAAAAGTGGAAAACGATTCAAATCGTCGTAGAATCGTTTTGGCGGTAGGATCGGTACAAGATCGGTCAGGATCGATGGTAGGATCGTTTAGGATCGTAAAATGCTTATTTGTGTTATAAACTTGTGAGTTTGTTGTTCTTCTATACTCACAACTCTTAATTAGGGGTATATGTAATATGTTGATATGATTATTACAATTTTCATGTCATTAAATTAAATTTTAACATTATACATCACAAATTATACATAATTGTGTGCATAAACTTGCTTATATAAGCTATTTGTAGGATCTTACATCCTACGATTCGATCATGCGATCCGATCCTACCACCCCTCTTCGATCCAAACTAGGATCCCGATCCTGACAACATTGCTTGGGGTGAATATGTCGAAATTCTTTTGCTTATCAATAACGTGAGCAAGCGCCTTGCTTGTGACGAGCATTATTCATTACAAGTTGAGGTCGATAGTGTCCCTCTCACAATAAGGCAAGTGAGCAAATTAAACACTTTATAAATACGGTCACTCACATATTACGAGAAGTGCATTATCCGTCATTAACTCGTGATGAATAGTGTTCGTCTTTAATAAAAATTTGTCTAACGTGAGAGGTTGCTATCGGAGGAATGGGGCAGTTGAAAAAGAGTAGCCGTGGTAAAAGGGAAGAGAATGTAGTTAATTTGTGGAGGGTAGACATCTGAAACGGCACGTGAGTTGACTGTTGAGTAGAGAAGTAGAGAATGAACAGTTGAAAGAAGGAGCAGGGTTTAGGGACGGCACGTGAAGACTGGTCGGAAGAATGCCGGTATATATGGTGCCATTTTCCGTGCGAGCTACTTGTTTCCTGCTCACGTTACTCTTATTTTCAATTCTACTTATACTGCACTCTTCTTTTACACTACTCTTCTACCTACTTAATATCACAAAAAAAAAAAGCAAAAAAAAAGGAAAAAGAAGGTTTGCTACGTATAGTGCTTTGGATTGTACATAAAAATTTGTTAATTCTTGTTTTTAATATTAATTTTATTGAATGCTTTTTAAATCGTTCAATAACCATTCAATTAAACAAAAAAATACATTTAACTTGAAATTAAACTGAAGAATTTTAATTGAAATCAATCTAATCTATACAAACTAATTTGATGAAAGCAAGGCACCAAGTATTAGATATATCATCCCTATGTGCACTACATGATTCAAAATAATAACCTAACAAGATTTGTTCTAGGCGCTCTTTGGTAAACAGCATATTGCAGAAAAATTAGCATATTTGAGGCAATTAACATGTTTGACCAACCAATATGCTATTTAGGGTGTTTGGCTAATGGCATATTGAAATAGTATATTGGGGTCCAATATGTTCTTTTACAATATGCTGCTCCTACCAGCATATTGGATTAGCATATTAGAAAGAAAAAAATTGACTTATTTACCCTCTTAATAAAATACTAACATTCCTTTTATATATTTAATAAATAATTTTTTCATGTCCTTATATGTCATTTTACAAAGATTCTAGACAATCTGCTAATTTAAACTGCTAATTACCAAACACCTCTAAAATAATTCTGCTAAATAAATCTACTAGTCAAATCCGCTAAATCATTCTGCTAGTCAAATCTGCTTTTTAAATCTGCTTCTGCCAATATTAATCCGCTGTTTACCAAACAGAAACTGCTAATTACCAAACACCTCTAAAATAATTCTGCTAAATAAATCTACTAGTCAAATCCGCTAAATCATTCTGCTAGTCAAATCTGCTTTTTAAATCTGCTTCTGCCAATATTAATCCGCTCTTTACCAAACAGGGCCCTAGTCTTTTTTTTTTAACCGAACTAAATTTGTTTTAGAAGTCTGTAGGATTAATAAACTTTAGATTATAGAGAGGAGATTGCATAAGATAGAATTGTATTATTGATGATAGAATTGTATTATTGATTGTTGTGTCATTCTGATATAATAAAGATAGGGTATATATAATAAACTCTACTAGGTTAAGCTCTAGATGATAGCCGACTAGAGATGGCAATGAGTAGGATCTGGACAGGATCCTATAGGATCCAGATCCAGATCCATTTTAAAATGGTATATCCAGATCCTACCCTTATACTCAGGATCCGAAATTTGTATATCCATATCCGCATCCTAAAGATCTGGGTAGGATCTGGTTAAAATCCAGATCCGTCAATCTTCAACGATACATTCAAATGAAACCGCACCAAGTCACTATTATACACTATTTCACGTTTACTTGTCAATTAGAGACGATGTTTTTGTCGAATTACCCTCTATTAACTTCACCGGTTTAAAAATCATAGTGTAAAAGAAATAAAAAAAAGTGTACAAAGTATTAAAAAGTCTTATAGCAACTTACAAATAAGGTTTACAAACCACAAAATAGCTATAATTCCAACAATTCATAATAAAACAAATTGTCCAAACAAAATAAACACTAATACTTCATTGCTTGTTTCCTTGATCTACCTCTGAAAGGTCGAATTTATCCAAAAATTACCCTTAGAAAAATTAAAAGAGGGTCCAAGGGTAGGATCTGGATCTTAGTGGTGGGATCCAGATCCGACCCTCGTACTCGTATAAGGATATGGGTCCGATCCAGATCCTAAGGATCTAAAATAATGGGATCCATATCCTACCCTTGGGTATAGGATCTGGTGGATCTGGGTAGGATCCGGGATCCATTGCCATCTCTATAGCCGACCCTAATATCATAATACCCTCCCGCAATCGGAAAGGCAGTACGTTGTACGAACTTTACGATTGGAAAATACAAAAGAAAAAAAACATAATCAATATAAAAAAGAAAAGAAAAAATCTCCGTCTATCAAATAAGAACGTTGAGTTTTTCAGACTTGTCGACTATCAAATAATTTTAGTAATACGGAAAATTTTCCGTCAATTTCAAGATCTGAAAACGTTAATTTTTTCGGACTCCAGATAAATTAAATAACACCTTAACAAACGTTGAATAATTTTAATCAGATTTCAAAGAGAAGAGATTTTTTTTCCATAGAAAAACGAGAATTGCAAGAATAACAAATCATCATATTGATTTGTTTGACTTTCATATGAAAGTTATTTGGTAAATACTCCAAACGTAAATAGGAGTGAAGTTCATTCTTTTTTCTTTTTTTTTTTCTTTTGGTTTTTTTTTTTGAAGAAATCTCACCAGTGGGTGTAAAATTTCCGGTCACCCACCGGCCACCGGTAAGAACTCCGGAACGGTTCTTAAGAGTCTTCAAGAAAGAGACTCTGATGATACCATGTTAAGATAATAGAACTTTTTTTTGTTAAAAAAATAAAATAAATATCATCCTAAAATCTAGCCGGAGGGCACCATAGTTAATTAGTCCCTCCGGCAAGGCATCAGAATAATGTTGTTTTTTAGGTCTCAAGAGCGTAAGGCTCTATTGTTGTGTCATTTGATACAATATAGATAGTGTATATATAATAAACCCTACTAGGGTAAATCTTAGATGATAGCCGGTCCTAATGGCCTAATATCATACAGTTAGTCTTGCTTGTGACGGGTCGGGTGGAGAGACGGATAATGACACTCACAAAACGAATAGGGGGACAAGGTGGGGCACCCCATGTGCTTTCCTCTCTCTCTTCTAAATGGGCATTTTGTGAGACAAAATGGTATCCGTCTTCTCCTTGTGACGGATACCCTCCGTCTACAACGAGAATTTGTGAGGGGTTGTTTGGTTGACACCTTAAAAACACATGAATTGCAAAATCACGTGATTTTAAAAAATAAGTCTTGTTTGGTTGACATATTTTTTGGAAAATGGAAGAATTAGAAGTTCCTAGGAACTCTCAATGCCTACATGATGTAGGAATTGGCTTACCTACCCCTCCCTTGGTCATTGGAAATTCCCATGGAATTTAATTCCTACATGGGCAACCAAACACATTTGTGAAATTCACCCGAATTGGATGCTGGAACTTAATTCCTATGAAATTGAAGTTCCTAGGCAGATTAAGTTCCTTGATCAACCAAACGACTCCTGAATATCATAACATAAACCAATACAAGCTAATCCACAAAATGCACTGAACATCAATTCTTCACATCTCAAAAATTCGGAATTTGTTCTACATATTTTTGGAATTTTTTTGTTCAATTGGCGAAATATAATAAAGCATAACAACAATTTTGTTAATTGTCCAAAAGAAAGTTATGTAAGCGTCTTCAAATTTATATTATGTAATTTTTATTATATAATAAAAAAACTTAAGAATGGAGATTTTATCAATTGTTTGTAGTATTAGGAATATTAATAATAGTTGGGCCTCAACCATCACCTTAAGATTTTGGTTGAGACGGTTCATCTATCATGGTATCAGAGTCAGTGTGACCGAAGGTCACGGGTTCGAATCCTGGCGACCTCAAAACCCCTCGAAAACTCACGAAGTGGAAACCCAGCACACGGTATGGGGCATGTGCAAACTAACCACTCTTCAAGCCCAATGGGCATTCGAGTGAGGAGCGTATTAGGAATATTAATAATAGTTAGGCCTCAACCATCACCTTAAGGTTTTGGTTCGGGTTGGGCACGGGAATTAAAGAATTCATTTGTTTAAGGTAAAGTAATGTGTGGGGTGGGGAGATTGGAGAGAGGGAATGTATTATTGATTATTTGGTTCGGGTTGGGCACGGGAATTAAAGAATTCATTTGTTTAAGGTAAAGTAATGTGTGGGGTGGGGAGATTGGAGAGAGGGAATGTATTATTGATTATTATTGTGAGTAGAGGTGATTAAAATAAGTAGTGTTGTGGGGTAAGGTGGGGTATTATTATGGGTTAGAGTGAATAAAATAAATATAAACAATGTCCCAAAATGGAATATGTGACATTTACGTGACTAGACGAAAACGGTAAATGTGACAGTTATTCAGAATAGAAGGGAGTACATAATAAGTTGTAATTAACAAGTAAGATTCTAATTTACATTGAAAACATAAGAAAATTTTACTATAATTAAACATTTATATGCAACCCATAGGGTTGTATACTTGTATGTATCAATTTCCTAAAAATATGATTGCGAACTGGCCGAACTCGTATAATTCTATAAACTTAATCGTTTAAGCAATTATTTCGTAAATTATCAACCCATAATTCACTCCATACCTGTCGTATATCTCTAGTTAAAACTTAAAAGATAACAAGAGTTAAATTCTTGTTTGTCTCGTTGTGATATACTCCCTCTCATTCAACTGATTTATCGACGCTTTATAAAACTAATAGGAATATTAATAATAGTTGGGTTACAACCATCATCTTAAAGTTTTGGTTGACATGCTTCATCTATCATGATATCAGAGCCTGTGTACGGGTTCGAACCCTGACGACCTCAAAACCTCTAAAAAACTCACGAAGTGAAAACCCAACACACGGGTATGTATGGAGGAACATGTGTAAACTAACCACTCTTCAAACTCGATGACCGAAATATTAATAATAGTTGAGTCTCAATTATCACCTTAAGGTTTTGGTTGACACGGTTAATCTACCAAGAACATTATCATAAAAAAGTGAAAAGTAAAGAATATTTAAAATGAGTAAAATTAATTTAAACATGATATGGTTTTCTATTCATGTTTAATTTATGTCAATTGTTTACCGTTTTTCAGTTTTTGGCTTTTGGCTACATTTTGCGAGGAATAAAAATATTAATTTAATACGTAAATTAAACATGTGAGGAAAAAGATTAGTGATTCTTCCTTCAAGTATTAGGTATATCATACGGATAACGGAGTGTGTGTTATCCAGCTTCCACTATCTAATACGGAATATGTAATCATTTGATTCGAAGAGAATCCTTTAATTTGATTGTCTGGAATCTTGTTTTACCCTGTAATTCCTCGAGGAAACGAGGAGCCATTTGTGCCTTCTAAACCTTTGCTTCGACCAATGGGTTAGAGCAAGTGCAATGGTTTAGCTAAGGGCAAGTGCAATGGTTTAGCTAAGGGACTTGTTTGCAAATATAAAAAGTTGTAAGCTAGTAGCCAAACCATTGTACCTCTACTTTTGTATTAGCTTAAATCAAGCTACTAGCCCCATTAAGCTACTAGCTCAAATGCCCCATCCCAAAATTTCAACCTATCAAATTAAAGTTTCTTATAAAAATTAATTATTTAAATAAAAAACTTGGAATTTTTGTTGTATGTGGGTCCATTTAAACTAGTTTGAAACCATTGTATGCAATTGTAGCTCAAAATAATATAGCTTAAAAAATATGATGTGGTAACTCAAGCTAATAGTACATTAGCTCACCATTGCACTTGCTCTAAGGGACTTGCTTGTAAATATGAAAAGTTATAAGCTAGTAGCCAAACCATTGTACCTCTACTTTTGGATTAGCTTAGATCAAGCTAGTAGCCCCATTAAGCTACTAGCTCAAATGGACCTTTTCAAAATTTCAACCTATCAAATTAAAGTTTTTATAAAAAATAATTATTTTAAAAAAAAAAGTTGGAATTTTTTTTCATGTGGGAACATTTAAGCTAGCTTGAAACCATTGTTTGCAATTGTTGCTTAAAATGATATAGCTTAAAATATATGATGTGGCCATTCAAGCTAATAGTGTATTAGCTCACCATTACACTTGCTCTTAACTTGCTTGTTTTTACTCACTAAATGAAGTATCTAGTGCTTCCTCTTATGCAACCTATTCTTCCCCTTTTTTAGATCAAAACTAAGAAAATGAATTTATACCACACAAATTACCCTATCCCATGAAATTAAATTTGAATCACAAAAAACTTACCAAATAAGAAAAGAGAAAAGAAAAACGTAATTATCATCAATAAGGAAAAAGGGAAAAATAGACTGAATAGGAGGGAATATCATTTAAATTAGGTTTAATACTCCCATGTGCGAAATCAAATTATTAAACATAGTATTGTTTTTGGGATTCCTATATTCCGGCCCTAATTTTACTCCTTCCGTCCCTATAAATTACCAAATTGTCCCTTATATTTTAATAGTTACTTTTTCAGTGAAAGTTACTTTTATTAATTCATTTCAACATTTACGTATATTTGAAAATCGTTTCAAAATCCTCAAATCAAACTGTATTAATAAAAAAAACAAAAATTAACAAATTTGTGCATCCTTCAACAACAACGTTTTTTTTTTAAAACAAAATTCATACTCATCTTCATCCTTCCCCGACTATATTCACATTCATTCTTACCAACAGTCACATTCATCTTCTCCAACAACACCAACACCAACACCCATTCATATTCATTCTTCTTGTTTCACCATTCTTTTTTGCAGATTTCTGGGTAAATTATTAGATCTGGAAAATAGTGTCCAAGAATAAGAAAAATTAACGTTGTAAATTTTTTTTAAAAATTGGTTCATTCATGTAATTCACATGAATAGGTCTGGGCGTGTTCATGTGATCTACATGAACAGGCTTGAGCGTGTTCATGTAATTAGCGTGTTCATGTAATTCACATGAACGGACCATTTTACAGCTACTCTACTATTAAATAATATGACAAAATAATAAAAATAAGTGACGAAATTTAATTAAATCGATTAATAACTAACTTTCAGCTTCTTCGGTATAATTATATGAATCCGTATTGTTTCCACCTTATACAAAACCGCTTGCTTCTCCGTATTGGTGACTACTATACTCATCGTAATATCGATAATGTTGTTCGGCATTCCAATCATTGTTAAGTCGATTTCCGTCATTGTTGTATTAAGAACTATTATTATTGTACAATTCAAAAATATAATCGAAAAATGGATTATCGTTACCCATTAATCGATAAATATATGTGTTAAGTAATTTTTTAGAAAGAGAAAATGTTACAAACTGATGATGTGTGGTGATTAAATTTCATCTTAAGCTTATTTGGGGTAATTATATTAACCCGTAATGTTTTCACCGTAAACAAAATCACCACACTACACGTATTCGTACTATTATATTTATCATATACGATTAACCGATATATTAATGTGTTAAATAATTTTTACAAAGACAGGGGTAATCTTGGAATATTTTAAATGAAATTAGGAGTAGAATGAGTAAAGTAGAGGCGGAATATAACAATTTTGTTGTTTTTTCCTCAATGCGTACTCTACCAAGATTTGATATCGATTTTAGATAATCAACTATCTCTATCACAATTTATATTTCGTAACTTAATTAAACCATCTAAAAATAAAAAAATGGAATAAAAATCTGAATATATCTTAATATTCAAAAAAATCTAATTATGACATTGCTATAAATATTAGGGTTTGTTTGGTTACCCATTAAAATCATGGGATGTTAAACTTCCTAGGAAGTTGTTGAACACATTACGGTATATTGCAATATACCGTAATAAGAATTATATTAGTATTATAGAATAACGTATATTATGCTACTACTATTAGAAGATACGATTATTATCTTTAGATCTTTAATTAAAATAGTATATATATGATACCAATGTAATTGTTTCAAACACGAACTATCAATAACAATATTCTTATTATTTTCGCTATTTCTGCTCTTAATAGAAGTGAAAACCATGATGTTGTTTGATTGCCAAGATTATGAGAAGTAAAACTTCCCACATGAATTTATTTCCTTCATTATGTGGGAAGTCACTCACCAAGCCACTTGGTTATTCGAATTTCCCACATACAAACCAAACGCTTTTTGCAAATTCACATGAATTAAAAATTCATGCGAACTTGAAGTTTTCGGGAACTTTAATTTCTTTATGTCAACCAAACAAGCCTTAGAGGTGGTCATGTAATTGGGTCCTACTAACGAGTCACCACTCCCGCTAATCGGCTTACCCGATAGCCTATCTCGGTCGCGTCCACTCTTCATCTAAAAAACAAAAAATTGAATACAGATAGTCAGTCTAGACTCTAGGCTAGCATTACCCAACCCCCTCCCGAGTTGGTAAAGGATTAGACTTGTGCCAACTCATCTCGACTTGCCCTCCTCACCACGGGCCCGTTTAAAATCAAGTGGACCAATCCATGCCGCCACCAAGTCGATGTGGCCCGCCGACCCCACCCGTGACCACCTCTACATGCAACTATGCAAGGAGAATAGGAGATGCTTGCTAAGAATATCTACCCACCACCGTAAAATTTGTAGGCAAGTAGATAAATAGAGAAGTCAACTTCAAAACAAGTTGGAAGTAGGACATAATGAACCCAAAATGGTCCAAAAAGATCAAAATATATATTCCAAGGAGTTGGAAGATTAGCATTTTGGAATAGGATGCCTTTTCAACCATTTGAAGAAGTAAACTTCATTTTCCAATTTTACCCCCAACTCTCTATATATACTTCCTCCATTCTAATCAATTCTATACCTTTGCTTTATTCACGTTTGTCAATACCCGTTTTCTTTTATTAATATCTTTAGTTACATATCGATAAAAATTATAAAACTTTGATATTCACAATGTACTCGGTAAAACAATTGAAACAAGATCTCACATGACTATATTTTATGTTACATATCAGAAGTTGTGTCGAAGATTCACTCGACTTGTGAATAGTACCGAAAAAGTGAAATGTATAGAATTGATTGGAATGGAGGAAGTAATATATATGTATCCTCGTATCTTATCCTTTAAAAAGTGATAAACAAGTCATTTACGTGGAGTATTCTTCTAATGCTACGTGGGAAATTTGATTAATTGTATTGTATTACCTCATGTCCTCATTATCTTGATGATGTTATTATTTTTGTCATTAAAAACTATTTGATTCAATATTATTGCCGACCAAATTATTCTTTCCTATTTCCATGGAGAATAATTCAATTTTAATAGGTTAAGAACTACTCTCCGATTTAATTTCAGTCAATTTTTATTTAGGTTTAGCTTTGTTTAGTTAAATTCAGTTCAATATCAGTCAATTTTGTTCGGTTCATCTCTTCTCACAAAATTAACTCTTACTTCGGCTTTTGTCATTTCAGTTCAACTCCATTTAGTTTAGCTAGTTCGATCAGCTCAACCTCATCCAATTCAGTTCAGCTCGTTTCAGCCGAAAAAACAGATCTACTCTCATCCCTTAGTCTTGGTCATTTGTTTACCTATTCTATTTTAAGTGTCTCGATCAATTGTTTAATTTTTTTTATTTGAAATGCCTTTAATGGACAATTTGATTGTCTACACTCAATTCGGTTTATTTATCATCTAATAATTTGTTTTTTGGGGGGGTTTTGTCTCAAAATTAAAAGTAAATAATTGAGGGAAAGGAGTAGTACTCTATAATAGCGTGCTCATTCTTCTTAAGCAAAAATATAATTGCCACTACTTTTCTCTTTATGGATTAGAAAACGATTTATCTATAATGGTTGGTTCTAGTGCAATATTATGTCATTTGATATACATTGCATAAGTACACAAATTATTGAACTAAAAGTCTGAAACAAATACTATAAGTGAACAGACATTACAAAATTTTAAATTTGATTGTAGCTCATTTTGTGCTTATTTGTGACATGTTTGTCCTACTTATTCAACGTGGACCAAAACTATAAACTTTTGCAAAAGTACTTTTCATGCTAAAATAACGCCAATGAGTCTATGAAAAGTGTCCAATTGGTTTAAAAAAAAAACTAATTACAAGAACCATTTGGTAAAAAGGAAAAATACTATAAAAATGTTTTTCTTAACGTTGAATTTGGCTTTTCGGGAAATTAAAATTTAATTGAAGTGCATGTCAAATATTTTTCTGTAAAAAAGGAAAAGAAATATTTATCAACTCCACATTATTGTTAATTTGAGAAAGAAATTAAAAATCACCTTGAAATGTATAAAGATATCTTGTTTTAGTTTAAGACCGGTAATATACTCCTTGTGAGATGAATAGGACAAAGACATCATGCCGAGGAAAAAGCAAAACATTTGTCTTATATACCAATGTGAACATGTTGTAACCGAAAGGTTATAACTTATAACTAGTTTTGTGACCCGTGTAATGCATGGGATATTTCTATGTTTTGTTAGATTTTTGTCGTATATTTTTATTCATAAAATTGAGCGCCGATGTTTTAAGATAAATGTATAATAATTTTTTACATTAATTAAAATCTATAATACAAAACAATTACATTCTATTTTTTTTGGTAAAAGACAATTACAATCGTCTATAGTACAAGACAATTACGTAGTTTTTAAAAACGATAAATAGTTTGAATTACGAAGATAAATTCTTTGTTTTGCTAATTACCAAAACAAATATATACGAACAAAATAATTATCTAAAATTTGCACCGTAAACTTTCTAACTCATTAACTTAAAATATACGCTCTTTTATTCGAGTATATATTTTAGTACATTCATAACTTATAATTTTTTAATTTACTTTTTAAAACTTGAATTTTACCTCGGTTTCGTGTCTTTTGCATTTCTTCCCTCTTCAAATTATCCACGTGATGCTTTGCTTTATCTGCATTCACATACATTTCATGATATGTTAATCAAGATTATCAGCACGTCCATTTATGAATAACAATTGTTAATATTCTAAAATTTACTAAAATAATATTCTCGAAATTCATTCCTATTATTTTGAATGGATTTGTTTTAGGTATTTTGGGGAATGCATAATTTTTCTTAACTTGATTTCATTAATTTTTTTATGTAAACTTTAGTTATTTCAAAATTCACTAATTTTAAATTTTATATTATATTTTTCGGATTTTTTATTTAACTAAATTTATCGTTTTTTTAATTCATTGTATTTTATTTAAATTTGTTAGTTTAAATTTATTTAAGAGTTTGTATTTGATTAAAATTTTGTTAGGTTGCATTAAAAAAAATCTTATTATCATATATTTATCTAATGCAGAAGTCAAGCTGCTGACGTGGCTTCACATAAAACAAGCGCTGTCCTACGTGGCGCGATTTAAAGCATCCTAACATATTTTCCAATAAAATTTGAATATACGAGATTGCATTCCATAATCCAGAAAAAAGATTTGATTCCATTTACATTATATTGGTTGACGTGATTATGTATTTCAATTAACAATTATTTTGATTCCATAAATTCCATAATTCTACAAGATTTGATTCCATCTGCATTAAATTGGTTGACGTGATTATGTATTTCAATTAACAATTAACTAGTGTAACACCCGTGAAAAATCACGGGGTTGTGTACACTTATTTTTAAAGACGACGTCGGTATATTTATTTCAATATATAGCAATTCTATTTATTCGAACGAATTTTTTTTTAACGGGATGTTTGAATATAAGATATATTCGGTGAAAAGGTGAATTTCCTGGTGCACTAATTTTCGAATAGCTATTAGTATTGATGATAATATTTGGATTACTTATAATAACATTAATGAATAAGGTATATAAGAAAAAACAATAGACGGCTAAAAAAAGATTAAATAACTAATAATGAGTAGTTTGGAAAGTTACTGTCTTTTGATGAATTACTTACGGAACATAATTTGACGGACAAATACGATGAACAAAATATGTAGTTCTCTGAAGTCTCTCATGAGCTCATATAGTTTCAACTTAAATACTCGACTGACTATATCAGGTCTGTCCTCCGGCCGTAGTCCCTTTTTTGAACAAACCTAGTAATTTCAGGCCATTTTGGGTTGCATGTGAAGGTAATAAACAGATCAGGATACCCACACCACCTGCAAATGGTCCATTGTATCTTGATATGTTTCTCGCATGTAACCCTTACCACCAACGAAAGATGAAGGGAGAATGAAACGAACACCAGCGGTTGGCGGGTCGATTTGTCCTAATGCGGCAGCATTTGCTAGATTCTTGAAATTTTCGGACCGCAACTTTGGTTGGTTG
Organism: Silene conica; assembly: GCA_029255685.2. Classification (NCBI taxonomy): domain Eukaryota; kingdom Viridiplantae; phylum Streptophyta; class Magnoliopsida; order Caryophyllales; family Caryophyllaceae; genus Silene; species Silene conica. The sequence continues at coordinate 8,458,141 of CM055315.2, read as the reverse complement.
AAACTCTCGGTTGTTTGTTATAATTTCTCGCTTGGTTGGTTGAAATTCTCGGTTGTTTGTTATAATTTCCTATATTGAAATTATAAGTGCTGAAATAACAATCACATTCTTTTTTAAGTATTATTTTATTAACTTTATTAATTTAATAATATTGGTCTATATTCCTATTTTTTTTCGAGATTATAAATTATGAATTATGAATTACGTTTAATATAAAAAAATTTAGGTCAGACGACTTAGAAGGATTTATAAATTTAATAATTATAACCCCCAGAATTTTAAGAAAATTATGTGTTTTTTTCGAGATTATAAATTATAAATTACGTTTAATATAAAATTTTGTTTTACGTTTAAATTATTATTATTATAGAATAGAATCTGGTCAAATATGGTCAGACAACTTAGAAGGATTTTCACTTTGTAAATATAGAATAGAATCTTTAGGATAGATAACAATCGGACTTTTTATATTTAATTATTAAATTATTAAATTATTATGATGTGGCATAAATGAGTAATTTTGATTGGTCTACAAAACTGAAATTTCTGAGGGTGAATGTGAGAGCTCGAAACACTAAACGCTGAAACCTAATTGCGCCACGTCAGCGGAATTACATTCTTCTTTTATAGTAATAATGATTTGACTCCATAAATTCCATAATTCTACAAGATTTGATTCCATTTGCATTAAGTTGGTTGACGTGATTATGTATTCCATAATTCTACAAGTGATTTAATGCCAAGATTGCATTCCATAAGAACTCAAATTGTCGAGACTGAAAAGATTTGAATATAAGAGATTCAATTAATTAATAATTAATTAATAATATAAATTTATAAATTTATAAAGTCAACAAGCCCATCTATCCCATAATTCTACACGTGAAAAGGTAGTTTAAATAAATTTAGGTAATTTAAATACTAGATCCGTCAAATGACTGCCAAGATTGCATTCTATAAGAACTCAAATTGTCGAGACATAAAAGATTTAAATACCATATCCCTCAAATGACTGCCAATATTTGAATAATAATAATAATAATAATAATAATAATAATAATAATAATAATAATAATATTAAAGATTTCCAAAAATAAATTTTAAAAAAATGAATATAGTTAATATTATGAAAGATTCTAATTAAGTAAAGCCGTTATTAATTACTAAAGTCAACAGGCTCATCCCATCCCATTATCATAATCATATGTCATATTCCATATAAAATTTCGTGATTCTACACGTATATGCAACTAATAGTCAAGATTACAATATTCCATAATATTCCTTAGTAATATTCCACAATATTATGGAATATTGTTTTAAAAATAGATAGATAGAAAATCATATATCATATTCCATATAATGATTTAAATTAGGCCCGTAAAGTTCACGGGTCGGAATAATTACTATTCCTCGGTATATACACTAATGTGAGCGTCGTAATATATTAGACTATATTTTCGATTTTTAACCCAACTATACATTTATTACTCACATCTCATCAGATTATTTACGTTTTGCTTTTATGGTACAATGTGTAATATACAACTATATTATATAGGGGTTACATATTTTAAAAATGTTGTAATGGGTAATTAGAAGTATACTAATTCTACTGTGAGTCTCGATCATCTTAATAAACAACTATATGATAGCTCATGTATACCGTTATACCGACATGTGTCATAAATAATTCGAAATTTATTTATATGTATATAATTAATCAGCTTTTTTTGATATTATTAATTACGGTATTCATCTAAAGTTAAAAACAGACCACCGTAAATAATTAATTTCTTTTTCTCCAATATTATTAACTATATTCATCTAAAATTTAAAAAACAGACCCGTGAATTTCACGGGTTACAACCTAGTTCTTAGTATAATTTAGTTACCTATTATAGTGGGATATTGTGGAAAATGTGAGATTTTGTAATCTTTTAATATGGGTTGCCAGGTTTTATTAGTGGTGATTATGGAGGGCGGTGGTTATCATGGTGGGGAAAAAAATGGGAAAAAATGGAGGGAGATTTTGCCAGGGTTTTAGTTATATAAATACAACTCATTTTTATTAGTTCAAAAAATCGACAAGAGAAATTGCATTTAAATTAAATCTAACCTTAAAAATATATAATAGCTAACAATAACGAGAATTTAGAGTTACAATTGGCAAACTAAGCCTTACAATTGGCGATGGTGACAAATCGACTTCAGCAAGAGAGGGTTGAGCGAGCTCGTGAAAAGTTGGAAACATGAGCTTTTGTGCAATCGTTATTACAAACAATTCCAAAAAAGTAATTGGAAAAATCGCTTTACCGTATGAGGAGTTCTCATATAGAGTATATATATGAGGAGGAGTACAATGCCAAAAATGCGGAAATACTGCCCGACGAGCATTTGAAATGGCGTCAAGTGGGTGATTTGGAGTTACTCGCTCCTTATGCCAGTTGCGGACCTACAACTTGTTCGTGATGAATTTGACAATCATTTTGATCGTCCTACATCTCATCCTCCTACGCAACCACAATAAAGGACTAGAAATCGATGTAGATATAGACTTTAACTATTAGTTAATTTCTAGTATTTCTAGCATTTTAGTTTAATAAATACGTATATTTAAATGAAATAGTTACCTGAGTTAAAATGTAACTAATAGTTAAAGTCTATATCTATAGATATATAGATTTCTAGACCTCAATTGTGGTTGTGTAGGAGGATGAGGTGTAGAAATCGATATAGATATAGATATAAACTTTAATTATTAGTTACATTTTAACTCATGTAACTATTTCATTTAAATATACGTATTTATTAAACTAAAATGCTAGAAATACTAGAAATTAACTAATAGTTAAAGTCTATATCTACATCGATGTCTAGTCCTTCATTGTGGTTGCGTAGGAGGATGAGGTGTAGGACGATCAAAATGATTGTCAAATTCATCACGAACAAGTTGTAGGTCCGCAACTGGCATAAGGAGCGAGTAACTCCAAATCACCCACTTGACGCCATTTCAAATGCTCATTGGGCAATATTTCCGCATTTTTGACATTCTACACCTACTCATATATATACTCTATATGAGAACTCCTCATACGGTAAAGCGATTTTCCAATTCCTTTTCGGAATTGTTTGCATTAACGATTGCACATAAAAGCTCATGATGTTTCCAACTTTCCTCGAGCTCACCAAACCCTCTCTTGCTAAATTTGATTTGTCACCATTGCCAATTGTAAGGCTTGGTTTGCCAATTGTAACTCTAAATTCTCGGTATTGTTAGCCATTGTATTTTTAACGTTGGATTTAATTTCAATGCAATTTCTCTTGTCGATTTTTTGAACTAATAAAAATGAGTTATATTTATATAACTAAAACCCTAGCAAAATTTTCCTACATTTCTTCCCTCCAATTTTTTCCCACTTCGATAACCACCAACCTCCATGATCTCCACTAATAAAACTCTAACAACTCATAATAAAAGATTACAAGAAATCTCACATTTTCCAACATGTCCCACTATAATAAGTAACTAAATTATAGTACTAAGAATAATAAGATTTTTTTTAAATGCAACCTAATAGAACTTTAATCAAATACAAACTCTTAAAAAAATTTAAACTAACAAATTTAAATAAAATACAATAAATTCAAAAAACGAGAAATTTAGTTAATTAAAACAAGTTCCGAAAAATATAATATATAATTTAAAATTGCTGAATTTGGAAATAACCAAAGTTTTCATAAAAAAATTTAAGGAAATAAGTCAAGAACAATTATTCATTCCCTAAATATCTTATTTAAAATATCTAAAAAAAATTCATTCAATACAATAAGAATTTCAAAAATATTATTTTAGTACATTTAAGAATATTAACAATTGTAATTCATAAATGGACGTGCCAATATCATTGATTAATTGGTTAAAGTCTACTTGTAAACTTTGGCTTGTTCGTAACTGATCCCGGGTTTGAACCCTACTAACAATATTTTTAAAATTTTCAAAATTAACTCGTATTTTTAATTAGGCATATTGAATAATACGATTAATATAATTTAATTAGGCTTTAAAATAAATTATTAATTAAATTAAACAATCGCGAATGATAATTACATACTAACTAAAATAAAAATATTCCATCTAATTTAATTAATTCGAAAAACACATAGATTATTTTATTACTAACTAAAAGGATTTTTTTAAAAAATATTAATTTTCAGAATAATAATTTCCAAAATATTAATTTGTATTAATAACTAAACCGATTTTTTAAAAACAAAAAAAATCAAGAATAAAAAATTATTGTTACTCAAAAAATTATTATTATTGTTTAATTAATAACTAAAACAAAAAAAATTAAAATAAAATCCAAAAATATTAATTGGTTCTACTATATATTACCGAAATATTTATTTTAGAAATAAAATCATTCAATCTTGTTAAAAGAATAATATTTAAACAAAATAACAAAATTTCCTAATTTAATGATAACTACATGTTAACTAGACTTGTAAAATTACTAAACTAGCCTAAAACTAACTAATGTGGTTTAACTAGGGTTATCTTATGTGGTTCGTTGTGTACGTATGGAGTTTTCCATGCACAATGTGTATTATTTTCCTCATAAAATCTTATGCAAGTGGCTCTTATACCACTAAAGGGTTATAATAGATGCGGAAATGGAATTTCAGGAAAAAAAATTCCTAGCTAACATCTACCCTAAGATCACATACATAAGATAATGTGAATCGTATTAAAAGGCGAAAAGAATATTTACCTCTTGAAGCGTAAATTCCACAAATAACTTATAGAGATTGAGAGCCCCGCTTGTTACCCTCTGGTCTCTACTCAGTCCACGAGCACAACTTGAAAATCACGTCTGCTAAAATGGAAGAGAATGATCAATATCACTCTCTTACTTACGTCTGCTAGAATGGAAGAAAAAGATCAATATCGCTCTCTTACTTTTATGGAGGCTTGAGGCAGGTGGTATATACGAAGAACAATATGTTTTCTCCTTATAATTTCTGATGAGAAAAACTTATCTTTTCCATCACCCTATAGCTTTATTTATATAGTATCACATACCATAATCTAGTCACATACCATAATCGAGTCTCGGTGGAATAAGGAAAGAACACATATTCATATCCTAAAACAGGTGCCTCAAATATGTGTCCTTATAAGACTAATATTTCCATATTGTGCTTATATATGTGACCTTATAGGATGATATTATTTAGTCATTAGTTCAATTTTTTATTGTAACGAATTACCATAATTATCTCCGTAATATATCCTTTTTAATATTTAGTAATTGCCGAAAACGTCTATGGAAATATTTTTTCCGTAATATGGTGTGATATTTGATATGTCTTAGACCTAAGACGGATATCACTCTGTCTTTAGAAAGACTATCTAAAAAAAAGATAGTATAAGATTTTTAGTTGACTTTTGATTTACGAAGAAATAAAGTAAAAATTGAAGTGTGTCAAATATTTTTCTATTTAATAAAAAAGAATATTTTTATGGCAAACAAAAACGTGCCGAACACTTCATATAACTTTATTTCTTTGGAAAAAAATCAAATATAAATTATTTGTAATCTCATCGCCTTATTTTTCTTTTCCGCAAGATGTTTTCAAAATTGTTTTTATAACCAATTTGACACTCATCATTCACCTTTTTATTTTTTACCAATCCTTCAATTAACTTCCACTTTTTTAACCAATTAGGAATAAAGACCCGCCAAAGTTTATTTCATTTAAAACATACTTCGTTTGGTTTAAAATAATTTTCTTAGTTTGACTTTTGTGATAAAGGTGAATAAATATTAGAATAATAAAAATTATACAACATAATAATAAAGTAATTCGTAGGTCTTGTGAGTGACCGTCTCCTATTAAATCAGTGAGAGATATAACATGAAAAATAGGAAATTAATTAACTCCATTCCTTATGTTCGAGGGTCTGTTCGAGGGTCTTTCAATAACGCTATTAAGAGATCGCCCCTATAAAATTTTCGTATACAATAATATTTATTTTTTAAAACAACCTCTCACTAATTAAAAAGAAATTAACTAAGAAGAGTACTAGGAGAGTAGGAGTGTTCAACTAAAGGAAATACAGTTAGACTCTATTTGACAAGATACTTTAGATACCTGATTTGGTCGAAATAGTTTATTTGTTCTTTTTATTTAACTTATTTTATTTTATAAGCGTTTGACGAGTAACTTATTTAATTAAGGAAACTACTTGAAATGAAATTTGAGATTTTAGTAACCTGATTTGTTTTTATTTTAGTTTTGTACCCTTAAAACTTAAAAGTATACTACCCGTATTAAATAATTATCATATAACTTTACGTCATTTTATCAAAATCAATTACATTTTAAGTTAGTTTGCCAAAAAAATCTATATGATTAATTACCTTATTAGTTCCTAATTTTCAACTATCTTATCAATTACTTTTTCAGATTTCAACTACATTTTCAGTTTCGGCTATCTTTTTAGTTAGTTTTTTTGAAGAGAAAATCGTTTCATTAATCAAAAGTCTCATGGTAGTTACAACATATGTCAAGAATAACAGGATACAAAACGATTAAAATCAAATAAACTAAATTCTCGATCAACAGAAAATTTCTAAACTTGATGGGCTCATGAGACGCTTCTGCATATCCTCTAACATATCGCCTTCTGCGGCTTTTAACAAGAGGGTCTCCAAATTTTCTAGGGCATTGACAAGAATCAAGTTCTTTTGACCAAAAGGTTTGTAACGAGCAATCTGACAACAGTTTTATCTCCATAGGATCAACAATGAAAGCGCCGATCTTCCACTTAAATCTTGAACCTCTCAAATAGTGGGGAAAATCTCACCAAAAGATGAGGACAAAACTCACCAAAAGGTGAGAACAAAACTCACACAAAGGTGAGAACAAAACTCACACAAAGGTGAGAACAATTCTCCAATAAAGGAGAGGCAAGATGTTATTAGCGTAAAAAAATTAAAGAAGAACGAAAACGGAAAATTTGGGGCTTACCTCCACCAAAAAAGGTAGACGGCAGCCCCCAAAAGGTTGAATTAGGGTTTAGGTTTTGTTTTTTAGAGAGAGAATTTGGAGAGAGAATATTTCTTTTTTCGCAATTTTTTCTTTTAAACCAACCAAAAACGTGTTCTTTTTAGTTAGTTTAATTTTACTTAACATAGTCTTAAAATGATGTTCTAAAGACGATTCAAATTTAATAAAGGTAAATGAAAAAATTAACCTAAATTAAGGGAATATAAATATAACAATTTTCATTTAAAATTGTTTAATATAAGACAACTTTTATAATTGAATCAGATAAAAATGAAAAGTGAAATTTCTTAGATTAATACTGAGTATATATGGTCAAAGATTAATAGCATAAATAAATTACTCCTAAACATAATTTCTTATTTACAACAAAAGTATAGAACTATTTAAATCAATACTTAAAGTAATTTTATGTATATATCATATTATCATTCCTCCGTTGTAAATTACAACCGTTATAAGTAACTCGACATGCTCTATAAATAGCATATGATTTTGTACTACTAGTGACAATACATGTTTCGTTAGAGAAACACGATTCGACAAAATTGAATCACCAAGCTTTCTTTTTTGATGTTGATAAGGAGTAGATTCTTGATAGATCATGTTAGAATCGTTGACATGAGCCGGCCTAATCGCTAAAAGGTTAGCTACTTAGCAAGTAAGCTAAGTGTACGTATCAAAGTGGGTGTATGAGTGTGTCCTCCAACATCATCTAAGTGTTCCTCAACCTAATTGTTAGCGATATGTTTTTCTAAGATAAATATATACGTCTAAAATATAAAATAGGTCAAGTAACAGATTATTTAATTATATGGATGAAACAAATATTCTGTTATTTTCTATAAATTATACATTAATCTTATTTATCTTATAAAAGTATATTTGACCTGTTTAGAGGAGAATTTGTATATTGGTAGATTGTGGGAATCACATCATTTGATTCATTCTTTTTATTTGTCGCTTTCAAATGCCAAATTTGCATGTGGCAGAATCTAATTTATATATTGTGGTACATACACTAATAGTATGTGCTAATAACACCAAAGTTAAGAACGAACGTAAAGCATAACGGAAATTTAACAAATGGTTAGCATGTCACACCTTACGGCTTACATCTTGAATTCGGCTTACAAATACAAATTTTTGTAACTTAACTAATTACTAAGTTAGTAAAAATAATTAAAATATTTTTATATGAGAATAAAATAAGATTATTACATTTACATGTAGCTAGTTTTTATTATATAGGCATTATAAAGTCACTCTTGCAAAATGCAGAGTCTATGGTCTCCCCATGATAGTCAAACCACAGTATTATTGGTTTCATATTATATGTTATTTTAGAAAATATTAAAAAAATAAATCATATGTTGGCTTTATATTTTTCAACTTATTGCAAATTGCAAAACACTAATAACTAGAAATAAGTACTTTTAGGTATATAATTGGTTTAAAAAGTCTATTTTTCTATTTCCAAAACTTTTTTAATTTATGTGAAATGTTTTAAACCGACGCATAAAATGAAATGGAGAGAGTTATTAATATTAATTATTAATTTTAATTGATACGGAATACTACGTAGTCATTAGTTTGAGTTTATCTTCTTTACTAAATAATGAAAGGGTTTTCTAACCTTATGTCCATTAGACATAGGATAACAAACCAAAATAATTTTTGTAAAGAAAAGTAAAAAGAAATAGATTATTACAATTTACCATGAAAATAACATTTTGAACAATCCAAAATAATTCTTATAAAGAAAAGTAAAAAGAAATAGATTATTACAATTTACCATGAAAACAACATTTAGAACATGTTTGACCTTACTTGTGAAAAAATAATTTTTACTTTTGTAAATGAGTTTTTATAAAACTATTTCTTGATAAAATGGTCTTATTTAACCAATTTTTTTTAAAAACTATTTTATCAGGTTTATCGTGTTTAACCTAACTAGGCTTTATCAATTTTTTTTTTTTTTTTTTTTGCTAAAATATATAAAATAGGTAAAAAATTATGCAAATTGGTACTTAGCGGTATTTTTTTTGGGTTTAGGTGTTCAAATAACACATGAGCAACGTGAAAATAGGAATATAAGTAACAATTCTGTTTCTGGGGTCAATTTACAATCTCTGTTTAGTAAAATTAGTTTTTAGTTCTTTTAAAAAGTATTGTTTAACCCAACATCTATTTCTGTAGTTAGAAAAACACTTAAAATCAGGACCAAACACATACTTAATTCTTTTCTTTGGGTTTTTTATCCTATGCCTAGTGGTCATAACAAATAACACTCATAAGTTAAACACAAATTCTTATTTGCAACGGCACTATCCGTCGCAAGCTTGTGACGGATACCGTTTTCTCTCACAAAATACCCACTTTTTCTCTCTCTCCAACACTATTTATGTGGTCCCCTTTCTCCACTAACTCATTTCATATCCATTTTATCTCACAAAATATCCGTCACAAATAACGACCCGTCGCAAGCAAGACTTACTATAAGTTAAAAACCAATAAGGACATATGTTAAGGGTACTTAAATGCAAAATATGACAATATACTTCCTCCTACTTATTATAATTGTCCCATTGTCCATTTCGATATATTCGTCAGAGTGTCTCATTGTCTATATTTGGCAAACTTTTATACTTATTTTATACTTATTTTAATCACTTTAACCCCCAACAATACCCCACCTTATCCCACAACCCCACTTATTTTACACAAATTCTCATTTGTGACAGCGGTATCCGTCACAAGCTTGTGACAGATACCGTTTCCTCTCAGAAAATACCCATTTTTTCTATCTCTCTCTGACACTATTCATGTGGTCCCCTTTCTCCACTAACTCATTTTGTATTCATTTTATTTCACAAAATATCCGTCACAAATGGTGACCCGTCACAAATGGTGACCCGTCACAAACAAGACTTACTACTTATTTTAATCCCTTTACCCACAATTATAATCAATAATATATTCCCTCTCTCCAATCTTCTTACACCACACAATATTTTTCGTTATTTAAGTACTTTTCTTAATTCTTGTACCCTCCCAATAATGGGACACTTATAATAAGTACTTCGTAGAAGGGAGTATACAATATTGAAATATGAAAAGTGTTTTTATCATTTCAATTTTCCATAATATTAACTAGTGTAACACCCGTGAAAATCACGGGGTTGTGTATACTTATTTATAAAGACGACGGAGGTATATTCATTTCAATAAAATTTAATTATATTTATTCGAACGAATTAAATTTTAACAGGATGTTTGCATATAAGATATATTCGGTCAAAAGGTGAATTTCCTGGTGCACTAATTTTCGAATAGCTGTTAGTGATAATGATAATATTTGGATTACTTATGATACCATTAATCAATAAGGTATATAAGAAAAAACAATAGACGACTAAAAAAGATTAAATAACTGATAATGAGTAGTTTGGAAAGTTAGTCTTTTGATGAATTGCTACGGAACATTATTCGATTGACAAATACGATGAACAAAATAACTAATCAGGTGGAAATATAAATTAAATGGGTGTATTAAAATTCGATAATGTAGGACGAAAATTACAATTTCTCGAAAACCTGTTTGTAAACAACATTCGTTGTTGTATTAGTCATCCCTCCTTCTTCATCAAGAAGTAGCACTTTTAGACCCTTCTTACTCGTAACCCTAGATATAGCAACGTATAATTGGCCATGGGTAAAGACTGGTCTTGGAAGATAACGTCCAACACGGGATAGAGATTGACCCTGACTTTTGTTGATAGTCATAGCGAAACAAACTGCTAAAGGAAACTGTCTTCTTTCAAACTTATTGGGAACCTGGTTTGATCTGAAGGAGTCAAGGTGATGCGGGGAATGTAGACATTGTTTCCGATATGACTGCCAGAAATAACTGTTGCACTAATAACGCGATTTCCTAGTTGCACGAAAACACTCTCAAATCCAATATCCGTCGTTGGCTTACAGTATGATGACTTAGTACAGCATTTATCGGCCGATCACCTAAAAGTGTAGTAACATCGGCAGCATTAAGTACATTTCTAGCAGCCACACCTTGCAGTGGATGGACTAATAGTAGCATATACGTCACTAATTACTGGTCCGTTTCTAATTACTGGTCCGCGTCTTAAGGCACACAAAGTCAGTTCGTCTAGCTAGGGGCAGCCATCCAACAGTACGACTAATAGTGATTCTAGACTTCAAGTTAAAGGTCTTCATTCACATACTTTTGTGTTGGAAGGTTGATTACATTGACGGGTGCCCTAAAGAGCACCCAATACAGATAATATTAGGCCCTATTTTTTTCCACAATTTAGGTCATTAAGCCCAATATATACTTGCCAGTCGAACTAAAAGGGAAGGGAAACCAAGCAATTTGGCACACTCAAATGAATCAAACTCTCACTTCACAAGATAAACACTCAACCCATAACCGTTTAATTATATTTTAATAATTAGCTTATGAAATTTACGATTCAGCTGTGTAATTAGATTATGGAATAGCGTATTATATAATATGTATTAATATTTTAATATTAATATTTAATATGGAATTTTTTACCCGACCATAATTTTTATGATTTCCCGAATTTCCTATCGTGTGACTATAAATTTCGACTAAATATTATATGATTTGGTTTATTTTTATATGATTTGGTTTATTTTTATATGATTTGGTTTATTTTTATATGATTTGGTTTCTTATTTATGGAATTATGGAAAGATTTAGATAATTTAGTTATGGAATCTTTCTTAATTATGGATTCTCGAGATTACTGCATATATCTGTGATTGTACCTAAATTAGAATTCCACAGCTAACAAAATACTTACGAATGGTTCAGAAAGTTGTTGTGTTTTGGCAAGATTTAAGTTGACCGATAATATGTATAAGATGAAAATATTCTCAATTAAATATTTACGTCTATTATTTTTTATGATTTAACTTGACCGAGATTCTGGCCTTACTCACTTAATTTCGACGACTTCCTAAATGAGTCTACATGATTATTAATTAATTTGGTATATTAATTGGTATTAGATGATTTGGTATTAGATGATTTCTACATCATTCAGCCGTGTAATTGGTCTTCTAAATAATAGAATATTTAGATAATTATATTTAGATAATCATATAATCGGGTATTTCGACTACTTCCTAAATCATAGAATATTTAGATAATTATAAAATAGAATATTCCATAACACGTTTTTTATGGATTTATGAATGATTTGGTTTCTTATTTATGGAATTATATGGAAAGATTTAGATAATTTAGTTATGGAATCTTTCTTAAGTATGGATTCTCGAGATTACTGCATATATTTGTGATTGTACCTAAATTAGAATTCCATAGCTAACAAAATACTTACGAATGGTTCAGAAAGTTGTTGTGTTTTGGCAAGATTTAAGTTGACCAAGAATATATATAAGATGAAAATATTCTCAATTAAATATTTACGTCTATTATTTTTTATGATTTAACTTGACCGAGATTCTGGCCTTATTCACTTAATTTCGACGACTTCCCAAATGGGTCTACATGATTATTAATTAATTTGGTATATTAATTGGTATTAGATGATTTGGGAAACATTCAACCGTGTAATTGGTCTTCTAAATAATAGAATATTTAGATAATTATATTTAGATAATCATATAATCAGGTATTTCGACTACTTTCTAAATCATAAAATATTTAGACAATTATAAAATAGAATATTTCATAACACGTTTTTTTATGGATTTATGGAATATTTTGTTTCTTAATTATATAATTGCAAAATCGTTACAATCTTTTACTATCAATCATCAATATTCAATATTAGTCAATAGTAGCAACTAAAATCTCCTAATATCCGTGTAGAATAGAATATATAGAATAAAATATGTAGAATAGAATATTAGTTGATTTTGGTTTGACGTTTTTTATGGCATAGAATAAGGAGATTAATATTTTAATATTTAATTATTAAATAATTATTAAAATTATTATGATGTGGCATAAATGGGTAATGGTGATTGGTCTACGAAACTGAAATTTCTGAGGGTGAATGTGAAAGCCAGAAACACTAAACGCTGAAATCTTACTGCGCCACGTCAGCTGAAAAACATTCTTCTTTTATAGTAATAATGATTGTCACATTTTCATTCAAACTCTTAAACTCTGTTGATCAAGACATTTTAGGTAATTTATTTTACCAAAAAAGCTTATTTGACCAAATTTTTAATTACCGAATCTTAATTTATTTGACAAGTAGCTTATTTAACTAAATAAGTTACCTAAAATGAAAACTAAAAAGCTATCTAGAGTATCATTTGAGAAATCACCTACTTTCTTCATTTGATCTTCCTTTTTTACCTTTTAATCTATAAAATTAAATAATAATTATTATATTCTTTTATATTATTTTACCAAAAATCAGTTAACTTTTTAGCGAGTTTATCAAGCATTTTTTTATATAATCAATTGCCTTATTAACTTTTCATTTTCAGGTATCATATCAAATTTTAATTAGCTTTTAATTTCTAATTATCTTTTGATTCTTTTCGTACTCTTAGAAAAGAAAATTGTAATCATAAAAATATTATTACTAGTAGTAGACAAACAGGACAAAACGTCGGTGTAATTGTGTAAACTACAAAAGTAGAAAAATGGAATTTATATGTTAAATTTCCAGGAAATATCTATGTGATGTATGTGATGAACAGTATACATAAAATTGAGTGGAGTAATAGGTGCGCCACTTGTTGAATAACAATGGAAATTGTACAACCAATTCTGGACATTTAGAGCTGCGGAAAGTTCTCTTGTGACGAGTATATTCATCGTAACCTTGCGATGTGTCAGGTATATTTATTTATTTAGATAGAATAAAAATAAAAGTATAAAGAAATTATAGATAATTTGTCTTTATTTTCCCAAATGTAAATTATTTGATCCGTCACAAATTTGCGACGAATATTACCGTCGCAAACGAGAATTTGCTGCACTAACAAGTTTACTACTACTAGTTGTTGGCACTTGGCAATTGGCCTGATGGAGCCACGATTCTCAGTTAGACTGGGCGAAAAAATTCAAGCAGGACAAACTGTTAATGTTATAATGCAAATTTCAAAAAAAATTCGTAAATTGTAATTGAAAATTCGAAAATTTTAATATTTATTGGGGGCGACTGCTCCTCCAAACCCCCTAATTCCGTGACTAATGGTTGGTGTTAGTATACTTGTAAGTTGTAAGACACAAAAATGTGGAGTCATTTTAAAAGAAGTCGATATCAAGAGTGAAGATAGTCGATATGGCAATCTTACGTCTTTTTCATTTTGACAAAACCCATGATTCCATGAAGTTTCTGGTGAATGGTAATGGTAGTGGTCTAATGGTCTTCCTCATTTCTCTTACGCAATGTATCAACATACGAGGTTTGTGGATAATGTGTGTTTGATTAGTTATATAATCAAGTTGGATATTCTAAGGGAAAATAACTAATTTATGATAAAATTTACTCGTGTTTACCACTCTTACTTGTAAAAAAAAAAACAATTTCACATGTATGGTAATAAGTTATTTATTGTAAAACTCATTCATATTTACGAAGTACTAGAAATAGTAAACTAATTATATGAAAAGCATCTCATTGATTTTTTTAAAAAATGAGGCATGAAGATAATGCATTATACTCTATCCTAAACACTTAACTAAATTTCCTTGGTATAAAATACGGAGTATATATTATGAAATTTAAATATGAGAGGTAAATCGATGATAGTTAATAATAGGAATATTAATAATAGTTGAGACTCAATCATTATTTAAGAATTTGGTTGAGATGGGAGTTGGACCTTCGATGACACTGACTCTGATACTAAAATAGATAATCATCTCAACCAAAATCGTTAATGGTTGGGATCCAACTATTATTAATATTCCTATTAATCGATAATATGAAATAGTTAGTCGTTTAGAACTACTAAGTCCAATCCATTAAAATTGGTCTTTTTTAAAGATTTATGAGAAATATTTAAATTAAATAGGGCAAATCTTAGAGAGAGTACTTTACAATTCCTTTTCCGCGTGGAAAATTTTGAACACCGTATTAATCACGGCAAGTCTGTTATTAGAAAATCTGCAGGCCAGTTGCTTCATCTTACATGGGCTATTGGGCTTAGTAGGGGTTGTTTCATCTTACATGGGCTTTCGCTCTTTTATCTTACACAGAGGATAGCACATGATCATTTTTATCATCAACTAGCCCAATAACTAAAAATCCAACAAAATTGTTGGTTTGAATGGACTTATACCTAGAGATGGTAATTCGGGCTGGGTTAGGGTGGGCGGCACGAGTTTGGCATAGGCATGACACGGCCCAGGTGAATAGTACCCATGGCACGGGCACGTTGGAGTTAGCCTGTGGCTGCGGTTTGTGAAAATCCTTGTGCCTAGGCACGAGAACGACCCAAGCACGAACGAACCAGCACGACGGGCCTAGCACGACACGACCCGAATGTTAGCCCGTAAACTTGTGACTGTTGTAATGTTGTCGTTGCAATGTGACTGTTGTAGTGTTGACGTGTTGTTGCTGCCGTTGGAATGCCATCGTTACTTAGGTTTTGTTTTATTTTTTTATATTTCTTTTCTCCCCTAACTCTATAAATACCAACCAATTCTCACCATTTTTCTCACAAATCATTTGTTTACTCATCTTATAATCTTATATTATTACTCAATTACTCATACTCCAGTTATTAAACAAAAATTATTAAAAATATAACAATTACAGTATAAAACAAATTTTTTAAAAAAATAACTTAAGTTTTATGGGCGGGCCACGTACAATAATGCACAATTAGCTCATAGTCTAGGCACGGTCTGAGCACGAAAATGGGCGTGCCAGGAGCGGGCCGCGGCAAGGGTTTGGTTAGTGGGTCGGACACAACACGACCAACCCAATATCTGTGTCTGGGCGGGACATTTTTTAGGGAAGGCACGATTGGCCGACCCAGCACGCCCAATGCCAACTCTACTTATACCTCTGTTGTAGATTATTCTTATTTACAACAACAGTAAAGAAAAAATTGTGAAATAAGAATAAACTTAATTACCAAAAAAAAAAAACAAAAGGAAGATAATAAAAAATTGAAAAGAGTAATTAATAAATTTATGAAAAAATATTTTATTTTTATAACCTAATATTTTATATTGATAACTTGTACAATTAAATGTCAAAATTTATCACAGACTAAGAAATTATTAAAAAAAATATATAAATAAATTTTATTTTTGGGTTATCCTCTATTATAGAACCGTTATGTATGAAATTAGTTACTCACAGTTTATGGAGTATTACACAAGTTCTGATCAACATCATTGTATAAATATCAAGAATTTAGGTCTTGTTTGGTAAACAGCAGATTAATATTGGCAGAAGTAGATTGTAAAAGCAGATTTGACTAGCAGAATTTGTTGGCAGTTTTGACTAGCATATTCATTTAGCAGAATTTGTCAAAAGTGTTTGGTAATTAGCAGAATTAAATTAGCAGATTGTCTCAATTATTTGTTAAATGATAAAAAAGGAAATGAATAAATTATTGAGTAATATTTATCAAAATAAATCACACAAACAACTTTAATAACTAATGTCGATTTCTTCTACTAGCCATCAAACTAAAAGTAATATTATCGCGGATAGTTGACATTTCTTTGATTCCCGAAAACTCGGTTGCAGGTTGCGAGGAATGATTAGCCACATCCTGTAATAGATCCGGAGTTATAAAATCCGGGTGTTCATCAATGAGTCTAAAAGTTTCATCTCTAATTGTATTTCTTCTTATATAATTATCTAATGCAAAAGTTCCACAAATAATCCTATTTTGATCTTGTATGGTGAATTAAGGTATCTTTCCTAAAATTTTCCCTAACTGCTATAACCACAAACATATCACATAAAATGAAAATTTAACGGAATATCAATTATTCTAAAAGTTTTGAGTTAAGGAAATCAAAGTATAAACAAACAAAAACAACAATACACATTACACATGGAATATGTCACTAAATACTTTTTAGAAAATTTGAAAAAACAAGTTAGAGAAAAAAAGCGTAATTTTTGCAAGATATGAGAGAATGAAGAATGTATGTGAAACAAAAGTAGGGTTAATATTCTCTGAAGAGTAAAAATTTAGTTTTTTTATTTTTGCTAATCTACTCTTTGAATATGCTGGTGGGAGCAGCATATTCTAAAATAGAATATTGAAGTCCAATCTACTCTTTTAATATGCAGTTTCCCAAACAGTCCAAATAACATTTTGATTGGTCAAATATACTAATTGCCTCAAATATGCTAATTTTTTTTTGCAATATGTTGTTTACCAAACAACGCCTTTGTGACAATTATTATACGTATGAGATGATTTTCAAACTTACATAGGATTATATGAGCAAATGTTTTATGTATACAATGATGTTAATCCTAACTTACAAATTAATTTAGGATAATGATGTTGGAGTAGGAGGTTGCTCCAAACTTTAAGTAGAAAGTTTGTCCCACATTGGTAGAATAGTGGAGGGATTCCTACTTTATATATGGGATCGTGTTATCTAGTGTTAACTAGATAATAATGGAGAGGCTCAAGTCTCCCCGCGCCGCCGTTCGGTTCGTGACACGTGCGCAGTGGGGTGGAGCTACGTTTTTGCTCCGAGTCCAAACTAAGTCCTCGAATTCTAGCTGTTAGAATTCTAGTCGTTGGAGAATTTATTCACCATAGAATCACAATTCATTTTCTGATTTATTACAATTTATTCTATGCTTTTAATTGTCATAATTTCTTGAGATTTTATGACTGTTAGAGCATCCTACACACCTATAAATTCTAGTCTCTCCCACACAGTTTCATCATTAGAAAAACTACAAAAATATTTTCTCTTCTTCTCATCTCTGTTACAATATTTTACGGTTATTAGAGAACAGTTCCCACTTCCGTTTGTGGAGTGCACCATTGTGCGCCGGTTATTAGAGAACAGTTCCCACTTCCGTTTGTGGAGTGCACCATTGTGCGCCGGAAGGAGGTGTTAACTCTGGAATCGGTGATCGCAGAACCCAAGGAGCATCTGTGTGGGAGTCTAACTGATTTAGGGCAGTGTCTTACACGGCGTCTCAATTAAGGTTATCTCTGATCAATTTGTTCTTATCAAATGATACTCTCATATGCTATAAAGAGTGCATGTAAGATAGTGGCGTTGAGATTGAACACCACTCTTGTTTTTCATTAATCTACTTTCAATTTTCGTAGAACCTATTCTATAGTGTTGTAGAGTCTACAAACGAGTCAAAACAAAACAAAACAATAAAGTGTAGTTAAGCGGCGACATTCAATGAACCTAAAAGTCGTAAACTAGAAAACAAGGGATTATTTTAGCATCTTTAATTGTAGTTAATCTAAGTCCTGACTACATTAAAAATGTTCTTCCACAAGTCATAACATGAAGGAGACAATGACTTGAGACCAACTTCAGACATTACCCATCTTAACTTTCCTTAATTTACTAATTAACTCAATGCTAATCTAACATAGCACATGGGTTTTTCCTCTTAAACATGGTAATGCCTCGTATATTAAGGTTTTTAATTGTCTATTAAAATGATTGTAAGACGACTAGTCCTACTTCACCATATTGCCAAACCCAACACAATACTTGATTACAGGTTACTCGAACTCGACTCGATTTGTTTAATTAAGGTCTCTTTGGAATTGGCTCAATGGAGTGTGGTTTTCATTCACCTTAAGTTCATACTCGTACATAAATTATGTCGATATCTCAACATATTTCCTAACAGGTTTAGGTTCAAATTTCAAATACGAAAGTGGAGTTTGTGTATTAACTTGTTAAGATTATTATAGGGAGAGAAAAGCATAACGAATTGTCATATTGATGTTGTCATTTGTTACAATAGGTAGAGTATATATAATAAACTCTATTAGGTAACCCTAGGCGATAGCTGGCCCTAACGAGCCTAATATCCTAATAAACTCGGTTGAACTTGGAGAGTTGGAGCCAACGATACATAAAATGTCCAGACCATGGGCCATGGGCCAGAGCCATGTTAGCCTAATCAAGGTAGAATAATGTATGATTAAGACCTAGCTAATTAGCCTATTTTGGTAGTGCATAGCTCTAATGATGCAATTAGATTAAATTAATTGTTGGGTTTTAAAATAAAGTTATCAAAGAGACAGAACAATGTCACATGGTAACAGATCCAAGAAAACCTCATGTAAACATATAAGGCTGAACATACATGATGCATGCCAACAACCTTTGATAACATGACTTGTCTATCCAAAACATCATAACCATAAACAAGCCGCTGTTAAAGCCATTATTATCTCGGATAATCTTGCAATTAGTTAATAAAGAATCACAAATCCTTGTTAAGACGAGACCGGTCAAATAGATATTACATATTAGTTAATAAAGAATCATAAATCCTTGTTAAGACGAGACCGGTCAAATAGATATTACATTATATGGTAAGTTGCTCCAAAAATGTCAAAAGTATTGTCGTTATTAGCATTAATGCATTGTGTGCGAGATTTACTTATAATATTACTCTTTTACTCCTGTTGAAAATTTTCGCCTCTACTTATTTTAAAATTTGGTTGCATCACTAATTGTGTGGTACTACTTGAATCCGTTTTACAAATACAGCCAATAGTCCATGTTAAGCAAGATGATCTCACATGTGAAAATTTGTAAAATTGAAAATATAATAAGCTTAAATTAAAGGAAAAAAGCAAGTCTTATTATTTGGATGGAGCTAAAAAGTCTTGACTTTGGATTATGATGGAATAAAGTAAAATGACTCACTAAAGTGGTTACATTCCTTTCTCTTGTCAAATATTAGTCCTTCAATGCAATTCTTGATGCAATTTTCATCTTGGGTCATTCGAAAAAAGTCTCTTTACGCTGCCAGCATACGGATAAAGTTGTGTATATTATCTACCTTCCCCTTATCCCGTAATTTACGGACCATTGAGACTTTGTATTTGTTGTTGTTTTAAAAGAGTAAAAGTCTCCATTAAAATATAGAGTACACACTAATCTCAGTAGACCAGAGTGATAGATTCTGATTGGATTATCACAACTTAATTACATGATAGATCAGGGAACATAAACAAGAGCTACATCAATATTAAATACTGTCAAACACTCAAAGCCACCTATAAAATCAAAGTACTACTGTCTAATCCATCATACCCAAAACATTGTCAACTGTTAACTCAAACAAACAACAAACAAAAACAAAGAAAATAAGGAAAGTGCAAAGAAAGTGAAATCAGACAAATAACATGGCATGCAGCAGTTTAAACAGCATTCACAGCAAACAACAACTTGAGAAAAACAGCATCAACAACAGCTATATAAGCCCAAGAATTTCCTTCTCTAATGGCTTTGCAGAATCCCAAAATGGCATTCTCAATCGTCAGAGCATTGATCATTGCCCTGCAGCATTAGATTTCGAGTTTTCCGTAGCCACTTTCGACATGAATGTGGCTGATGACCTGTTTTTCAATGGGAGATTGATGCCTATTGTTGAAAATCAGAAGAATTTGGGTGTTAAGAACAAGGGCTGTATTACCACCACTCTTAGGGACGAGCTCCTGGCCGGTGACGATGATGGTGATGATTGTCGTGGGTCGGAGGAGGATGAGACTGGTTTTAGAATGAGGTTGCCAAGATTGCAGAAGGGTAATAATTCTAGTTTAGGTTGCAAATGGAGGGAAAGATTTAGTAGCTTCAAATATTGAAGTACGAAGATAAAAACACGTCACCAGATGGTATTGAGTTCAGTATACACGTACTACTTATTACAATTGAGGTTTGGTAATCTGTTTAAAGTACGATGATATTGAAACTCATTACCACTAGTGATAAGATAACACACCTAATTTCTAAGCGACTTATTAGTAATAGTTAATTAGATAAACTACTTTTAGTTCAATTCAATTCGGTTAAATATCATGCAAAATTTGTTTTGATCGCTTCTAAATTCTAATATAATTGAATCTCCATTACCGTACTTATCTTGGATTAAGAGAAGACATCATTCATCTAAAACAATAAATAAAACAGAACCATTGACACTTTGACAGAGAATTGTATGACTTGGTCATGCTAGGCATGCCATTTTTGGGTCAATCATGTTCCAAGGTGATTGATTTATGCCAAACTTGTAACGGGTCCTGTTGAGATATTGTCGAGATATCGACATAATAATATACAATAATATATTAGTTATTATGGGATGATGTTATATTAGATTATTTCGTTTCCTTAAGTTGAGATCTCGGTTTATTATATAAATGATGTATCGTATACTTTTGGAACAACACAATTAATAACACAATTCCTATTCTTCTATTTTACAACATGGTATCAGAGCCTCTTTTCTGAGGACTCTAACAGAAAAAAAAAAAAAAAATCTGATTCCGCGTTCTTACCGGTGGGTGGCCGGAAATCTACACCCACCGGTGGGATTTTTCAAAAAAAAAAAAAAATTATGCCGTTCAACATTTTTTTTCTATGTTTTTCTCATCTATTCTCATATTTACTATGTATTGTCTTAGCCTTGTGGTTTTCATCAAATCACTTTCATATGAAAGTCAAATATATTTATCTTCTTTTCTTTAAGAATATGTCTAAACATTATTCAACGTCTTTAAAGTAAATCTTGAAATTTTAACGGATAATTTTCCGTCTTTTTTGATATTTGTCAGGTTCGATTAGGGTTCCTGCAAATTATCTCATGTCTTCGACAAGTCCGAAAAAATTTAACGGATAATACCATATAGATATATTGCGGTGGTGCACATTACCAGTGATAGTAATCGGATTTATACATCAGAGTATCTAGCTATCCAGGAGTAGAAGTGTTGAACCAGGCAAATGGTACGTGTGTGAACTAGGAGTAGAAGTATCTACTAATCCGTCTGGCCGTCCCCAATGCACTTGTCCACGCCCCACGGGCTATAAAATTCATGTTGCGGAAAATACATGTATGGCTTAAGCCCGCATTTGTCTGTATCCGTTTATGTTTAACAATCTTGGTGAAGAGCTAAATCTAAGTCCACCTTCCCTCCTCATCAGTAAAGGGTGAAGATCACGCAGCGCAACAGATGGCGCAAATTATGCATTTTCTGTCATATTCAATGTCGTAGCAAATCACTAACAAAACGGAAGCTCTATTTCTATATGATTTCTGAAGCAGGCGACGACCATAAATAAAATAAACGAAGAAACGCAAACAATTAAATTATAAACATAATTAAATAATACTCGGTACTAAACCCAACCAATTAGCTAGTCCTCCACATTACCGTCTGTGCGCCTGTCCGTCTGTCCGTCTCACATGAGAAATTGCGATATATAACTAATGAGCGGATTTGTCGTCTGTCGAGTCTCGACGATCTTTCAAGTTTCAAGAACAGAAGAAGATCACATTTTATAATTCTCAAAACTATGCTATAAAAGCAATGACAGAACAAGGAACATAGATTCATTTCAGTGCACTGCATATATATATATATATATATATATATATATATATATATATATATATATATATATATATATATAGTCAGAAACATAGGTAAATGTCAGCAGGTGGTCCAACTGCTAATGTACTAATTAATTTCTTCAATTGGAAACCAGAATTTGATGTTTACCCTATCACAATGACAGCAAAATTTAGCTCGAATTGTTAAAAATTATCGTTTTATAATATACTCCGTATTACATAACTTTGTGCCCGGGTTGTCCTTTTTTCAAATCATTTAGGTCGAGTGTCTTAGATTTTGTATTATATTTTAGAGAAGATGAACGGTAATTAAAAGAAAACCAATTACAATACAAATCGTATAGCTCGGTGTCATAGACTTTGTATAAACTCCATCGTAGCAAATCAAAGCTACAAAACTACGAGAACAAGAGTTAGCTCGAGTGGTAAGAATTTTCTTATCCCTAAGCCTGTAGTCCCGCGACATAGTGCCAAAACTTTGATAATGAAACAAAACTAATAAACGTGAATAAAGGCACATATTACAACACCGAAAAAATGTAAATAAATACTCCGTATATAAAATTAAGAAAAATAAAATAGCATCATAACTCGAAAAAAAAAAAAACTTTGTTTTTACTATCACTATAATTCTATAAACCCTTTTTATTTTATTTACTTTCCTGAATTATGGGAGTCATCCTTGGAAATATCAGGCTGTTGATGTACTTGCTGATCAAAATGGGTCAACCCGCTTCTAGATTGACCCATTTGTTGATAAATCTGTGTTAATCCAAGCTCTAATCCGGGCATTTGTCGATTATCGTCCTCGACATCATTATTATTATTATCGTTATCATTATTATTATTATTACTATTACTATCGTTTCCGACCATAATCGGTCCGAAATTCATGTGTCCTAAATCAAACCCTGAATACCCAACCCCACCAAAAATATGATTATTAGGTCCCCACATGCCTAAATGACCTGAAGGACCAGGACCACCCATCATAAACCCGGACTCAAGGGTGGTCCCTTGAGGTGAAACGAGGGAACTCGCAGTCGCTCCCAGTGCTAAAGCCGGTACAGTCCCGCTACCGGTGGCGGCTATAATGGATGGTTCAGCTTGGTTTAGAAGCCATTGGATGGTTTCACCATCAGATTTGTGTCCAAGTTCTCTTGTTAATTGGAAAATTCTTGCTGCACAAAGTGCTGGCATTCTTATTCTTCTTCCTCTTCCTTCTACTTTTATGTGTCTATCTTTGATTGTTGTACTCTTTTTTGGACCTAATTGTTGTTTTTTGGGTTGTTTTTCTGGGATTGTAATTTGAAAATCTTTGGAATTTGGGATTAATGTTTCATTGGGATCCATGAAACTGATGATCTACCCTTTTCCTGAATTTCAGAGAATTATTTAAAATTGAGAGAGTATAAAGAGGTTATTTATTTTGTGTGTGTGAATGGACTTTGTTATAGTAGAATATTGTGAAACAACACTTGGGAGTTTTTATGTGGTGTCACTATGGAAAGAAAGTAGTCGGGATTCTCTCCATTTCTTTTCGGTCTATATCGTGATTCCTTGGTCTTTCTTGTGTAAAATTGTTTTAACTTAAGATAACTATTACACCCGATTAAAATAGAGATAGAAATAAAAGAAGTTTGTGAGAGATTTTAAGACGGTTTTAAGCAAGACGAGCGGGTATGTGAAGTATTTGGGTTGTGGATATGATGGCCTGTGCAAAAGTTGAAAACTGGCAGGAATTTTCACTGTGTTAGGCAGGAAATTGTGGTACAAAGTAAATAAAACTATATTTTGAGATCACAGGCAGAATAGAAACAGTATTTGAAAGAAATACCGCTGATTATGTTGAGAAAGGAAAAGAAAGATTCACTTCTAAGTGAATTTTTCTCAATTTCTGTAGAAAATTGAGGATTGATTTGTTCCTTCTTCCTTTACTTTTGACCGACAGTCTTTTTGTTCAACTAATATGAGTCTTTTTTTGTGGTTTTCTTACCTTACACATATATGGGAGATGAAACGATTATCAATTAGTAAGTCTTGGTTGTGACCAGTGGCGGACCCAAAAATTTAGTTGTTGGGGGGCACAAATTTGTTTTTTAACGTGTTATCTAAGCACATCTAATAAAATATTTTTATAATTTGGAGATGTTTTCCTTAATTAGTCATGATATTAGTAAAAGAATGAAAACATATTGGTCATAGACATATCTTTTTTCAGCTTTTTTTCTAAAATAATTTAAATTGTAAGTATATATAAAAAAATATCTCATTCATAGAATATATACATTTTATTACTACAATTAACGATAAATCAAAGTGGTTCAATGACTTAGTTTGGTAAGTTACCTAAAAGTCATGGGTTCAAATCTCATTTCAAACAATTTTTTAATTAAAAAAAAGGTAAAATCATTAAATGTTATCAGGATTCGAACCTTGTACCTCATGGATAAAATTATGCATATATACCAACTATGCCATGATAACTTACTATCTATTATAAATGCTTATAAAAACTTATTTCGGAAATTTCATGGGGGGCACCTGCCCCACCGGCCCCCCTACTTGATCCGCCCATGGTTGTGACGGGTCATCATTTGTGATGGATATGTTGTGAGATAAAATGGATACAAAATGAGCAGTGGAGAAAGGGAACCACATGAATATAGTGATGGAGAGAGAGAAATAATGGGTATTTTGTGAGAAAAAACGGTATCTGTCACAAGTTTGCGACGGATAGTGCCGTTGCAAATAAGAATTTGTGTTAATAATACTACGAGAATTTGTTAGATAGTTAACCTTTTGTAAGATGTAAGATTTTATATTTCTGCAAAAACTTGTCTACATCATTAACTAAACATTATTTTTGAATTAGCGTAAACTAGTTTTAAACCCGTGCAAAATTGCACGGGTATCTTTTAAAAAAATAGTAGATAAATATTATTAACAAAATATAAACGATATAATTGGGCGGAGTTTTAGTATTAATTTTTGTAACTTTACTGATGAATTTTAATCATTTGACGAAAAAATATGACCACGATAACTTTAAAATCAGAAAAAAAAATTTATACTTCTCGTAGGTATACTAAAACTGTTTTTTTTATGTATATAGAACTAAGACGTTTGTTATTATAAACTGTTCAAAAGTTTTCCAAAATTAATTTTTTGGAATTAAAATATTTTGTTCTATAATTTTTTAGTTCATTTGTAGTTACATTTTAGTATTTAAATTTCTTATTTTTATCAATTGGTGTAATTTATTATTAATATTATTTTAATCAAAATACTGCGATTTCTGAAACAACATTAATATTTTCGTACGTACGAAACATAAAACGTAATTATTTACGTACCAACATAAACATAGCGGTTTTTCAGAAATTAAATTCATTTTCTTTGCTGTGGGGCCACATTACTTTTTTTTTTTTTTTTTTAAAAAAAAAAAACTAAATGTGATGACTGATGAGGTGGCTTCATGAGGATGGGTTAAATGTTTTGCTATTTATATAGATAAGATTGTCTACAAATATGTATGAAGTAACTTACATGAATTAGATAAGTCGCTATTTTAAGAGTGTGTCGGATTCAAAATAATATGAATCCCCCTCCAAGAATCGTAATTTGACTTATTTGAATATTGCAAAAACGCAATTTACATTCTGATAGACAACTTCGATTAAATTGTTAATGATGTTGCAAGTCTACAGTAAGATTGTCTAAGTATGAATCAGATTTAGAAATATCTTCTTGATCATTTCTAACCAAGTATATGGATTACTTTAAATTCATTTCATGCTTATGTGTATAATCTTCTTAACAAAAATGCGGAGGTGACATTCAATTAATTAATTAATTAGAATTTTTTTTAGTGTTATTATCATATCTTTTCTCAATTGGTCTTGCTTAAGACGGATCGGTTTGAGAGACGGGTAATGACACTAACAAAACGAATAGGGGGACAAGGTGGGGGCACTCCCATGTGCTTCCCTCTCTCCTCTAAATGAGTATTTTGTGAGGTAAAATGGTATCCGTCTTAAGTTTAAGACGGATAGTGTCGGTCTGAAATAAGAATTTGTGATCTTTTCTTTATTAAAACAGAATCATTTAAATGAATTTGGTGAAGCCACCTCATCAATACACTAAGGCCCACCAATTTTTTAACTTCATTTAATTAAATTACACTTTTTTAAATATGATTAATATTTATAAAATGTTTTATAAATTATTATTTTTTCCGATTTTAGAAATGTGAAAATTTAGTATACACTTTTTTTAAGATTTATTGATCTTATACCAAGTATATACATTAAAACCCACTTATTATATTTTTTTTCCTCACTTTACCCAAATTAGTAAGAAAATTAAATACTCTTATAACAATATAACTAATATTAACCTATTATTGAATCATGATCTAATAGTAAATTGGTGTTGATTAGTCATGTCAGATTTATTGAAAAACAAAAACAATCATCATACTAATATAAATATACTTATAGAACTAACCAACAAAATAAATTAAATATATAATATATTCAAAATTTTATTAAAAAAAATATTCAACAAAATAATTTAAAATTTAATAAAGTGAATTCATTGGTGAAACACTATTAAATTATTTTATATTCACTTTTTAAAAATGTAATTTAATTTAACATATTCTTCCAGATTACATGACTTAATAATGTTATACGAGTATATGTAAAATTGTCAAAGGTTAGTATATACAATTGATCATGTCCTAAATAAGTAGATAGTTCAGGTGACTCGGATTGGAACATGGTCAGAAAACAGGTCAAAATTGATGTATGTCGTCTCTTTTCACGGTTTTTCAATTAAAAAAATATTTTGTCTAAAAAATAAATCGAGTTTCCTATTATCACTTTAATTATATCCATTACTTACATAACTTATATTGTAGTAGTTGTAAGCATCAAGTTATTTATATATTTTTTAAATTCATAATGAGATTTAAAATGTTTGCATTTTTCTATACATATTTCATATTTAATATGGAGTACATGAGTGTTAATTTGTTGGGTTTGTATTCTATGCGAATCATTTTATATATAAGCATGTGAATTTCAAAATTTAACAATACAATTCATTTATAAATATTTAATAAAAACAAACCCGTGCAATTTTGCACGGGGATAAAACTAGTTTTGATTATAGCAAAATAATGTTAATTATTGTGTTTAAAGTTTTTTTTGGTTTGCTTGGTAACGTCCGACTTTCTCTTCTTTGTTCTTTTGAATATTTTCTACGAGTATTTCATTGTTGCATCTGTGAAAGTTTGAATCCTTAGAGCAGGGGCGTTTTTGGGCCCGTGCGGGCCGTGCGGTCGCACAGGACCCCCAATTTTTTGGGTCAGAAATGAAAATAATAGTAAAAATAAATAAATTCAGTACACTAAATATTCAATCAAAAATAGGGTATAAGTAGATAGAAACTAGGTTTCTAAACATGAAGTCTCATGACCAAGACTTACTAACTACATTTTGTACTCTTTTTACTTTCTTTTCTAAAATTTTGTTTCTTAAATGTTAAATTGGGGTCTCTTTTTAAAAAAATTTGTTTATTAAAATGATATATAGGGACCCCATTTCTAGAGCTCGCACAGGGGCCCCAAATTCCCGAGACGGCCCTGCCTTAGAGTTTCTTCTTCGTTATTTATGGATCTGTTTTTCTCTTATTTTGTCAGGGTTTTTTAAGATTCCAACTTTCTGTTTCCCTTGTTTTCTTGATTTTACTATGATAATTAAAAAGTTGTCTTTCTTTCACTGCATCATCCACGAGAATGTTATATCATCCATGAAAATGTTATAGGTTGAAGCTGGATAACCCATTTTTCATGGATGATCCACGAGAATGTTATCATCCACAAGAATGTTATATCATCCATTAAAAAGTTGTCTTTCTAACGTTTTCCCAGTGGATGATATAACATTCTCATGGATAATAGGTCACAAGCTTATGACGAAATTGGCCGTGATAAGCAAGACCTGCCGTAGGAAGTTAGGAACTACTCTACAATCTACCCATACTTAGGCCCGTCACTTCATATTGTATGATACTTGATCATTTGCTTGTAGATACATTCTAGTTTTCAGAATTGATCTATTGAGAGACCATCCTCTGAAGTTTTTGTATATAGTTTGATACTTGTCTCATCACTAAATAATTCGATTAAAAACTGGTTAAATAATACATCATTTATTGCAAAAATATGACACAATCTCTTTATTTTATATGCATTTTATTTATGTCATATTTAATAAATTTGACTCGTCTTAACCTTAATACGAATATATCCATTTTAAATAAGATTTCTAGATGATTTATGGTAAATTTTGTTACCGTATTAAACCGGCAGACTTCATGATAAAATGTTAGGTCAAGACGTCAAGTAGAAAAACATGGACAAAAGCAACAAGATTCAACAAAATATCTTGGAATTTTATGATGCTTGATTTAGATATTATGTTTGTAGGTCCATTAATAAATAATATAGTCCATACAAATGTTGTTATTGTCGGTTCAAATGTTACTCTTTGAACAACAGAATTACTCTTTTTCTTCAAATTGGGGTGCAAAGTGGAGGATTGTTAATTTGGGAGATGAGATCAATCCCACAAATTTACAATCGAGTTAGGATCATTTCTTATCAACCCTTCTAGTCATGTCGAACTAGGTTATTGTAAAAATTTCGAAAGACGGTCTCTCAATGGCGTTATTGGGAGAATTTTTACATGATGGGGGTGAGGGATCCACTGAAATTTTTGTTTGCCTATTATGTCTCTCACTAAATTAGTAAGAGACGGTCTCTCACAAGACCTACTGATTATTCATTCATCAGGGATAAGATTATTGTAATTATACTATAAATCATCATTTATATATTATATGACTATAAAAACATAAACGATTTTAGGTTATTTTTTTAATAGCATACATACAAGAAAAAAAAATTGAAACATCAACTTAGTAATGAGTAAGGAACATAGGATTTTAATAACGAGAGTACGAATTCAAATGTAAAAATCGTGAAGGTGAAAGTTTAATTCACAATGGATCAATTGAAATTTATAAATGTTATATTTAGTAAAGTGTACGCGATTCATCTCATCAAAAATGTCTCTTCGTCCTAGACTAGTCTGCATCTTAATTTATTCGGTTAGATGAATTAAGATTAAAGGTAGATCAAAATCAAAATTCAGAATTAAAACTTTCAAATTTTTCCTTGGTTAGTGGAGGCGAACGCTTCTACTAACCCCCTAAATTCGTCATTGATCATATAGTTCCTCCGTTCCATTGAGTTGTTTACATTTGTTTTTTGCACTATTTTTAAGTTTTAAGACAAGTGTTGGAAATAATGCAAATGTTAGTAATGTTGTCTAGATACACATTACATTTTAGAGAAACCTTTCATTGCCTCGTAAGAGAATCTCCACACTTTCTCCACTAAGTGCACATGTATGACCACTAACATCATGGTTGACCCATGTTTATGGTAGTGGAGTAGTGATTATGTTAGGCCATTAACTTGGTAGTTAAGGTGCTAATTAACCACTATAAATATGAGAATTGTAGTCATTAGAGATACACATTTTCCATACATCTCTACTATATTTTATATGATAATTTTGAGCATACCATATGAGTTCCAACTCCTAATTGTTGAGTACACAACTTTTAGGAGTGTTGTGTGACCTTGGGGGACGACGCCCATTCCGATTTGTACCGTAGTCGGGGCGATTTCGTTTCTCATTCAGTGGCCTTCATACCACGACATAACAACATATATTCTCTCAATATATCTTGGATATGTTGGTATGACAACCAATTAAAAATGATTAATTGTCAAAGTTTCATAAGAGTAAAATACAGAGAATATATATTACGTACGATTGTATGATATCTAAACGTGGAGATAATTAATGAATGAATAATGTGTATATTTTGATTGAACGTTTATGTTTGTCACTAATTTGTGGCGTGACAACATGTGGGGGAAGACGTTCAACTTATTTGATAAATTATTCATCAAGTTTAGAGTTGATATCTTATAATTTGTTAAGGGTATGTATATCTCTGACTGTGGGGGTTGTATAGAAAATAATGATCGTATGTTTTATACGTGACTAATTGAACCATATTAAGAAATAATAATTTGTTTGCTAATGTCTATGTCAATAAATAATGGTTATACTTGACTTTATGTTAATTATTTATGTCAATTATTTATGTTATACTTGACTTACACCATACTATATGAGATTATGATGATTGATTTTATGTTTGTAAGAATTAAAATTCTTTCTGTAAAATGTGGCTTTGCAAAGATAAAGTAACATTGAAACAATCATCGGGGTTATTCGTTGTTCTCTAGTATAAGAATCATGGTGTAGAGACTTCAATATATATATTAATATGATTTTAGATGTAAAATCGTAAACACTTTGTGCATATTTTTTCTATGTTATTTAATTAAAAAGAGAAAATAACAAAGAAAATATGTGTTCTTTTAATGACGTTCGAGTGGAACTCTATATTTAATTAGAACAATTATGCTTATGAGTTATAAGAGAACACACGCTTTGACTATTTTGGGAAGTCTTACGTGTATAGATTGTTGATTCAATGTAGCTTGTGCATTTAGTACATTGTGTTTATATACTCATTACTAAAAAATCATCATTTACGTAAGGTGCAATATTGAGAATTACACTTTGTTGGATATCTAAAGATATTGTATCGAATAAAAGGTAATGATTGACCATAAGATAAGATCTATGTTGAGTACATTTTCACCTGTTGTGGTGATTTTATTTTATGTCTGTTGAGAAGACTATTATCACCTTGTGGTTAAGGCATATTAACCTTGTAGGGTAGATGCACGGTGACAGTGAAGCTATTATTAACTACTACTTAATTGTCGGGGCATGGAGTTTTGCCTAATATTTATCTTTATCATGATACTATTATCAATTTTATAATGCTAAAACTGGTGTGCATGATGTGTACGCTGAATTGTTAATTCGCACAGTTTATGCAGATTTGAGAAAGTTGATTGACAATTATATCCTCACAAATTATTTTTGTGAAATTTGTGTGGAGTATATTTATTTCTAAGGCTAATGGACTAAGAAAGAAAAGAAGCCCTTGAATTGTCGAGGGGAATAGGGCAAAAGCCTATTAGTTGAGGAATTTGTGGTGGATACCGGAATTTGCTTATGCAAGGGTGGTCTAACGAAGCCATAGATAACTCATACTTGTGTACACATCACATTCCTATGACATGTACACTATTTTGCAGGTTGAGCAAATAGCTCTTAATGATCTTATAGCCC
Source organism: Silene conica (assembly GCA_029255685.2). Lineage (NCBI taxonomy): Eukaryota > Viridiplantae > Streptophyta > Magnoliopsida > Caryophyllales > Caryophyllaceae > Silene > Silene conica. Next base: position 8,426,118 of record CM055315.2, on the reverse strand, counting down.
AAAATTGGGTGGTCCTTGTGAGACGGACTTGATGAGGTCACCGTAGTGATGGAGGTTGAGATATTTCTCTTAACGAATCTATATCCCTTTAATTGGGTGGTCCTATTGAGAAGGACTTGATGGATTCACCGCTATGTTGAAAGACTAAGCCTTAGAGCTTTTATTGAATCTATATCCCTTTACTTGGGTGGTCCTATTGAGAAGGACTTGATGGATTCACCGCTATGTTGAGAGGTTGAGCCTTAGAGCTCTTAATGATTCTATAGCTCATTCATGAGTGATCTATGTGGAGATAGACTTGTTGGAATCACCTACGTGAGTGTGAAGAATTGGCCTCCTTCTATGAGAGATTAAGCTATCTCTCTAGAGCACTCATGAGAATCCCAAGGTTCACTTGGCCATATTTTGTGAAATTGTATCGCGGAACTCGTTTGGAACTTGAGGTGAGATATGTGTTGTGGGGGTCTCAACCGAAGTCTAACAAGGAATTCAAATCGAAAGATATTCTCTTGTTAACAGTAAGTTGTTGCCTCATTTCACTAATACGTCAATTCAAGTCGAAAGACATTGAACGTTTAAGTATCAAATTCTTATTAATATGCTCAGAATTTTGTTTATCCTTTGCATTAGTGGGGGATTGTTGGGAATAATGCGAAGGTTAGTAATGTTGTCTAGATACACATTACATTTTAGAGAAACCTTTCATTGCCTCGTAAGAGAATCTCCACACTTTCTCCACTAAGTGCACATGTATGACCACTAACATCATGGTTGACCCATGTTTATGGTAGTGGAGTAGTGATTATGTTAGGCCATTAACTTGGTAGTTAAGGTGCTAATTAACCACTATAAATATGAGAATTGTAGTCATTAGAGATACACATTTTCCATACATCTCTACTACATTCTATATGATAATTTTGAGCATACCATATGAGTTCCAACTCCTAATTGTTGAGTACACAACTTTTAGGAGTGTTGTGTGACCTTGGGGGACGACGCCCATTCCGATTTGTACCGTAGTCGGGGCGATTTCGTTTCTCATTCAGTGGCCTTCATACCACGACACAACAACATATATTCTCTCAATATATCCTCGCCCCTATAGTGACCCTAATTTTCCAACAACAAGTAGATGGATCCATGTTATAAATTAAATGTAAGGATACTTTTATCATTTATAAGTTCATAACATGTCCAAAACAAAAACGTAAACAATTAAATAAATTGGCCAAAATCAAAATATATAAACAAGAAAATGATGCGAAGGAGATATGAATCTAAGTTGAATCTGGAATAACACACATAAAACATGATAATTCTAAAAAGAAAAAGCTGGAACTAGATTCCACAACTCCATAGATTAGATTGTACGGAGTAGTAGCTTTATATAATTTGAATCACATAAAAAGTCGTAGGTAGAAGAAATGTTTAGAATGATCAACATCACGCGATCTATATCAGTATTTAAGCAAGCTATAGAAAGGTGTGTGAAGATGTATGGATGAGGCTAAAGTTGTACAAATGTGTCAACTCCTTTAATTGATTCTTGCTTATCACTCTTTTCCCCGCAATAGGTGGGGAATAATACCGACACATAGTTTACATGCCACGATATGCGTATTTTGTAAAGAGTATATTCGTTACAAGTTTGCGACGGGTTAAGTACACCCACTTGTTAGATAAGATAAAAATAAAAATGCATGGAAAATTACAAATGCTCTATCTTTATATCTCCAAATGAGTTTTATTTAACCCGTCACAAGCTTGCGACGGATATTACCGTCCATTTCGTGTATGCCCAAACCCATTAAAATTACAATAAATTTCATAAGAGACCGTCCCCCATTAAATTAATAGGAGAAATAACATAGAAAATAAAAACTAAGTAATTGTCTTCTTTCATCAGGTAAGAAGTCTCTCAATAATGCTATTGAAAATTTCTTTTAAAATAATGCAAATCCTCATTTGTAACAGACTTTTTTGTATTTATGACGGACCAAATGTGACCACTTCAATAAAAAAATATAACTATTAAGGTAATAGGTAACATTTTATGAGTGATTAACTATGATCTTAAAGTGATCACATTTGAGACACTCATAATTCGTGAGTGTCACAAGAGAGACCAACTCTTAAAAGAATTAACGATTTTCTAACTTGCTTTAGGGTACACGTTAATAATCCAACCGTGGAAAAATATACAAGATATTTTCATGTAATGAGAATATATGTAACATCCCCTTCTTACACGACCAAGCTAATCAGGAGATGTCACTATCCCGGTTTTTCAAAATAGTGAATCGAAACTTCAGTTATGCAACATTGTATATAAATAACATGTTGTAGATACTTCGTTTCGACACTCTGCCAATCACCCAGTGATGATCGAGCTGCATGTTCAATATACGAAGCGATATTATGACATCTCGCTAATTACTCAAACAGTCGTGTCAACCCCTCTGTTGTCGTCTACGTGCCGATACGGTCATTTTGACAATAACTAGAGTGCATTTGGAGTCCGGGCCAAAAACCGTCTTCATTTTCTAAAACTGTTTTCATTTTATACAAAATCGTCTCAAGCCCGAGTCGGGATATTTCTAGAACTCCTTAAAAATATTCAAAAAACATTTTGTCAAAAATATCATGTTTGACGGAATAGGGAAGTCGACTCCTTCTCAAACTCCCAAAAATGCGTAAAAAGAAACCGGTGTACGTTGGAGAAGCTGCTCCAAAAAAGGACATACGACCTGCTGCGCGGCTGCGCCTTAATGAAGCAGAGGCGTACAGTATCCGTAGCATAGTGGTCAAAGGGGACTGCAAGCTGCTAATGGTTGATTTGAGGAAGAAGAGGAAAGGCATAGTGATATTTGTTTTTTCTTTTGTTCGTAGAAACTTGAATACGGTGGCACATGAGTTTGCTCATGCAATCTTCTTGGTTTGGTGGTCGGATCCGTTCCCTCCAACTATAGTGTCTTTGGTGGAGGTGGATTTGGTTGATCTATAATATACCACCCGTTGTTTTTCAAGAAAAAAGTAACAAATGAAAATCAGAGTGCAGCAATTGACAAAGATCTTGTAGAACACAAAGGAAGAATGAAGTAAAAGGGGATTTTAATTTTACCGATTGATCGTTGATCACATCGGAAACTCGGAAGGTACAAGTAATTACAAAGATGTACACCCTAACAAGTAACAACAGCTTTGACAATGCGACATAAACCAACGTATAACAAAGGCGTATTTACAGAACTGACGAGGAAGGATCCGAAATCAGTAGCCGGGTACAGACACTATTCAATGGCCAACAGCAGCCGGCCCAAAGTACATACAGATCGGAGGGTTCACCCTGAAAATAGACAGAACGGCTGATGGTATTGTCCAGATGCCGTCCCCACATATCAGGCCTGAAGCAACGGCTCCTGCATAATCCTCGGAATCTTGACGGTTTATCTTTTCCCACACGAATAAGATGACAGTCCCCACAAACATATCGATAGCAAAGTAGGCCCCGATGTAGAATGGGACTGCCATTGCCATAGGAAGAGGGATAAACTGTGATACTTTCTTTGGGGTAACATCTCTCAGTAAGTTGATGAGAAATGCAGCCACAAAGAACCAACAAGAAAGGGCGAGGCAGTGCTTGGGCAATTCTGAGAATCCCTCGATCCCTAGAATCGCCATTTCTCGGAAGATAACCGCATAAGGAGCTTTGTAAGGACCATCTGGTGACCCGATATCAAATGCTGTCCAATATAACCAAAATGTTAGAGGGGCGATGATGCAACCCATGGCAGTTCCGATTATTTGGCTGACAAACATAGACTTAGCCGAAGAATAGGTGAGGTAACCCGTCTTAAAATCCTGCATGAGATCACCGGCTGTGGAAACAATTGACATCATTACCCCACAAGCTGCTAAACCAGCTATAACTCCGCCATCAGTACCGACAATAGAAGCAATCATGAAAAGGCCAATTTTGCCATATGTTGAAGCCAGACTCCAATCAGTTAGCCCGGTTCCATAAGAGTTACAAAAGGCAAGAGCTGGTGCAATTATGTATGAGCATAGAACAAGATACCACTTGAGCGGAGGGAATATCATCGGTATTACCGCTATGGATACTGCTGCGAAGGCAGCATAACCTGCACCTGCAAACCATGTAGGTATCTGGTCTTTCAAGAATACTTCATCCCTTTTCTTTTGCTCAAGAAGCAATGTGGAATCCTCAGCACCTACAAAATCAAAGCACCTAGTTTAGACAACTGTATAAATGGGCAGCTTGTTGTCCTGTTTCACCAAGAGCTAGCTTAAAAGGCACAATGCGTTGAATATCCATTTTTCATTGTCCGTGACAGCTAGTAAGAGACAATACATGTCATTTTCTCAGCACCAAACGAATACTTAGTTACTTGCGCATTCACACAGAAATTGTTGTAGTCTTGTCTGTATGATTAGCCTTTCGAAAATTCTTGTATGACTGTAATTTTTTATTGGACAACATTATATTTTTTAAAGATACAGGCATGTTTAAATTAAATATGTCCGTCATCTTTATAAAATATAACGATGTCGAGATAAGTACTGTTCTTGTGTTAACTGAAAGAACTATTGTTTGTTCTTGTTTACATGCTTAGCTACTACTATCATTTTGAGTCTATCCCATGCTATAAAGCGGACATCTTAAAAGAGAGTTTATAAAATTTACTCTGTATATGATACTATGATAGCTGAGAAGCCTAAATCCATGACAAACAATTTCATCAGAAATATGGTTCACAAAATCACCGACTTTTCAACTCCTTTGCATAGAGTAAACTACTAACCGGGAAACTCTTGCATGATAGGAAGCTTCTGGGCAGTTCTACTTTTGCATATTTCCTTCACAGTTACCGATATTATCTTGATCAAATTATACAGACCATCGCCAAGGATGAGGGCAATGGCGATGAAGACCTGCATGAGACCAGATAATCAGAAAGAAAGAGATAAAACTAGCGATAAGAGTAAGACAAAACACCTACAAACAGACCACCCAGCATATATAGGTAACACTGTAATTAAGTTGATACGTTTACTAGGGATCAGATTTTACCATGAGAAAAAAAGGCTGTTTTTGATACACAAGCAGTCTCAAAATCTCGATTACGGTGAAAGAAAGTAATTGATATCAAATCAGTTGATTTACTATTGTGAAAACCCAATCTGCGAACATCATTGTTATGTGTTTCAGATTTTAAAGAACTAGAAGAGATGAATTTTCATCTGTCATTGGCTACAAATATTTGTTGCTCATCAATGTTAAAACCTTTGGTAGATATTATGGGGTCATAGTATTGGTTGTAGTGGACTAATCTAAACAACTTCACCAGAAAATAATGGTAAAACTGTAGTCCTTGAGCAAAGTTGTGTTGACTTCAAAACCTTTATAAAATGGTCGCATTTCAGTGTCATAGCCTTGATTTAATACCATTCATACATGTAATTGTTCGCTACATCTTTAAGGCTGACGGTTTTATTGTTCATGTCCTTGAGCGAAGTATAAATTAGAGAGGGAAGACGGAACTTTAGATTATCAGCATGTATTGTGGCATATTATCACTTTCTCTTCTTGTAAACTGTACATGAAAATAAAATCACTATACCTTATAGCCATAAAGACCTTTGAAATCATTGTTCCCAAGATCAGCAGGATACCAATCTCCAGCATAATTGGAGATGTAAGGCCAGAGGAAACCCCACGAAATGATTGCGCCAAACAAGACTGAACAATTAACTATGTGAGGGCAGATAAGCCCACAGCCGACATAAGTTGGACTAAAATCAAAGTAAAAGCTGCAAATGTTTGTTAAAAGACAGAAGTTCAGTAAAAAAAAAATTACAGTCAGTATAGCAAAAGCATGGAGATGTTCAAAATTCTAGTAAATTAACATAAAAAAATTAAAAATTAGCTTACGTATTTTTGAATAGCGTCAAGCCAAGGGTGGGAAAATTATCAAATCCACACGAATCACCAATTCCACTGAAAAACCACTTAAAGAAACTCCAAAATAGACTCAAGCTCAGATACTTCCCAAGGCAATTCACTTGTTTCCTGTAAAGCAATAGAAGATAAATTAACATCTAAGCGTAGAAGAATATGCTGAACTTCACCGACATGATCTAAAATATTTGCAACCATTAAAAGGACAACTCATAACTCGTGATACATAAGTTTTACCTACTCCTCAAGACTAGGAAATATTTCGAAGCACATTTGAGTTGAGCTCAAGTGTAAGACTATAACCAGGATATTACTTGCATAGCGATTGTAGCAAGTAGAATTCCACACACTAACTAAATTCGACTAAGTTAATGACTAGAGCACCTTTCAATAAAACATGGCCAGTATTAACTGATTTTGGCGGCTACAGCCTACACTCTTAGAATAAATCTCGGGTTAAGACCTGATCTTCAAATTGGTCACCCTTGGTCAGGGCATAATCTCCATCATTTCGTTCAAAAAGCGGACTGAATAAATTAGTAAAGAATTTAAGACTCTTTGCCTGGATTGGATAAGTTGAAGTTGAAGGGGCTAGTGCACTTTTTTGCTATTGCTAATCACACAAGAAACAGTTTCTATGATAATCACTTACTCTGCAAGCTCAGCTCCAGTAGTAGTGTGAAAGCTGTTAATCAGCATAGCTGTGGCTGTGCCACTGGGGAAAGTAAGCTTATACTCCAACACCATAACCTTTAAGAGAAGGAAGAAAAATCATATCAAAAGATGATAGCACTCCAACAGCAAGTTAAAGTTTACAGTGCAACGGATACCTAAGAAGACAAAATAGTCCAATGTACTACAGGCCCAAATTTATAGCAGCATTTTGGCAGACACAACATTACATTACCAGTGTGTTACATCTTAGATATTTAAAAGCTGCAAGTAAATTTTGATGTCAAAGATCGGGAAATGTAGGAAGATTAGTCGAACATAATTACGGTTCATTTGTAGAAATTGGGTTTAGTTAGCCTTCTTATCCATCTTCACCAATAATAGTATTGTTAGTTTGTTACTATTGTATGCATGTTTGACCGAATTTACTCATGTTATTAATAAAATGAAATTTAAGATGATTATATATTTAGCTGAACCACTCCTTAGTATAGAAAGTAATCAACAATTTTGGAAAAAGCCAACTTCTTGAGACATTTGAGTAGGCGGGAAAAGAATCTTTTCCACATCTAGCTTATACAAAATACAAACAAACAATATCTAAAACCTGTCTAAAAACTTTTTTTCTTATTACTCTTGTTGTATGTAATGTTGTTCCCCTTACCAAAAACCCGCTATTCTTTGGATTTAATTACGATGGAATAAATCACAACGGAACTACTAAACCAACTGTTATCTTCAAGGTGGGTTGAGAGTCATTGGCATTCACTCTCTTCCCTCATTTATAGGTTGGTATTATTGTGTAGAGGATCAACCTAATTTTTTTCCTTATAAAAAAAAGTCCACTGTTTATTTTAGTGTGAAATAGCAGTCATTTGATGCAATTTCGCTTCGGGTCAACTGGGAAAAAGCCTCTCTTTGTTAACAATCACAGAGGTAAGACTTGTCCCGTCAATTGGAATAGAAAATGAACTGGGGTAAATAGGTTTTTTTATAGTTATTGGTGTACACTTCAAAGTTTAAATGTATGCAATGCCAAACTGCCAAAGTAAACCAGAGGAGTGAATCTAAATGCAGAAATACCTTTCGGAGTGGAACGAGACTAAAAAGACCGAGGAAACTGACAAGAAACAAGAAACCCATCATCCACCATAAGCCAGGATTTTTCACATCTTCAGCTCGATTACCAGGATAATCGGCACCAATGAGATTGTATGTATTGCTATCCATTGCAAGCAAAGATGAACCAAAGCCACCTGAGAAACATAGACATATGTCCGAACAAATTAATTAAATACTGGTCTGTAATTAAATAGGAGGAAGAGATATGAGATGCTCGTTGAGTATATAAGAGGGCAATGTAGCAGTCACAATCCAAAGAAAAACAAGAATAATGATACAATTGTGCAGATAAATGTGTTTAATAGAAGCAATTACCACCATATAAAAACAAGCATCAACTGCATATTCATGGGTATAAGCAGTCTAAACTGAACGTTTTATCACTGATCAATACCAAACAACTAACCCATAGCTCTATTCAGACACCCTCGTAATGTTACAGACTCGTTACAATTCACTTGTTACTTCCTTATGAGCGATAAAATGGTAGGGGCATTATAACTTCATAAGCTAATCAAAGATCCCGACTTTACTAGCAGTGCTTGGTCCACTTCAAACAACCAAAGAATGACAAAGGCAACAACTCATATAGAAATTCTAACTTCACTAAGTAGACACTTCACAAAAATAATTCTATTGCAAATACAAAGACACCAGGATCATTAATTTGCTTTTTTGGGATCCTCTCCATATCAGCACCGCTCATAAAGGTCATAATACCGTATGTAACTTTAACTGTGATTATCATGGTCACATAGCATCTCACTTAATCAATCTCAATAACTATTAGCTAGACCCCCTGAGGACACGCTCTTACCACCAAAATTCTCACAACATACACTTCCAAGTGCACAAAATCGGTTCAACACTAATCAATTCCAATAATTTAGCTCAGTGACCTCTGTAATGATGCAATCATCCACAAATCAACTGCCTAAAATTAGTATAGCCTCGATCCTCCGTATTTAGCATCATAACTTCATGAACAACACCACAAAACATCCCAGATTATATGCTCCAAAGTACACTGAATTGGTTTCACATTAATCAAATCCCAAGATTTTGGTCAAACTCAATTCCCCACCCTTACAAAACAACAACAACATTATTAACCAAGTGTCTCAATGGCTCCTTGCGGTTAAGGGCATAGATGTACCCCTAGGCAATTCCGAAAACAGCTAAACATCCGAACCAAAGCAAACACAATCAATCAATCAGTCAACCAACAATAACATTACCCTAGTACCTCAACAACCCCCACAAACAGCAGAGTAAGGGGGTCGAATGTACAAGGTGTTACCCTCTTACCCTAGTGCTAGTAACACAAAGAGACAGTTTCCGAATATAACAAAACATCCAAAAAACAAACAAAAGCCAAAATAATTACCACTAAAAGCAAGGCCATAACAAGCAACAACACAAGTCTGAATAACAGTATTCTCCTGACGAGTAAAGGGTTTGGTAGAAAACCCCAATTTAGAAAGCAATCCAGTCCAAGATTTAAGAAAGAAGAACCCTAATAACCCAGCTGCAACATTCAAAGATGGTATAATTCCAACAGTTAAATTAAGTTTATGGGTAATTATGCAAAACAAGAACCCTAATAATGCACTAACTACTAATCCTCTTATAGTTATTTGTTCTTTCCATTCTGGGATGTTTTCATGTGCTGAAGATGTAAACTTTGCTGTTGATTCGGCTAAAAACGGTTCCTGTATTTCCTTTTCTGTACCCATTTTCTGGGTTTTTTGGGCTGAATTTTGGGATTGAAGAGATTAAGAAGAAGGGTGTTTGTTTTTTTGATGTAATGAGGTAATCTTGGTGATGTTGGGGTGGACTAATTTAATGGAGAATTGATTAGTTGCAGAGAGGAAACGTGGGTAACATGGGAATGTGTGAATGGATGAATCTTCTTAAGATATGGAATCTGAGGTTTGGATTTTAATTTTCATTACTAGTCTCGTTCAATATATAGATTATCCATTACAAGCTGGATACGGATATTGTGCTCTCCACATATCACAAATGAGAGGGTAAATAACGGGCTTCATTTAATTCTCAACTGCCTTACAGAGGCACTATGCATCTTTAGCGTATCACGAATAGTATGTCTGCAATGAAAATTTGTATTTCACGAATTCTATTTAAGACAATATTATTTCATGGTAAGTTTAAAACAGATAAAGTATAGTTAAATAAAATGAATATGACAAAAAAGAATGCATTAGAAAATGTAAAAAAATATTATGTACTCATTTCAGGTGATATGTAATTCGTTTTAAACTTAAAAGGATTAATGTCGTCTTAAACCAGACTAGTAAGTAGTAACCCTTTTTATCTTTTTTTTAATGGTGAGGAGATTTAATACTTTCCGGACACGCAACATAGTAACATATCATGTTTTATCTTGTTTGAATCGTTTTTGTCTTGTTTGAAGGTGGAGGGTGTGACTTATATTATTCTAAAATAGGATAGTTTTTGAGGTTGAATTATCCTATTTTAGGATGAGCAACTTTGTAGAATTCCTCAAGTTTGGGGTATATAGAGTATTCTTGTGGGACTCTTTTTTTATAAACACTTTTATATTGTTTTAATTACAAATTCTCATTTATGACGGCGGTATCCGTCACAAGCTTGTGACGGATACCGTTTCCTCTCACAAAATACCCACTTTTTCTCTCTCTGACACTATTCATGTGGTCTCCTTTTTCCACCAACTTATTTTGTATATATTTTATCTCACAAATTATCCGTCACAAATAGTGACCCGTCACAAGCAAGACTTACTATGTTTTAATAACTCTTGTAAATTTCGGTAAAAAGACCGGATACATTTTTATTTTTGTATTAGAAACCCAAAAAAAATTATTTCCTATGAAATGAGATGAAGTGTCCGTACTATAATATCTTTTAATCGATCTTTCTTAAAATTTCATTCCTCGTCCAAACTATAATATGTTTAGCTATGTATCCAACGAGTGTCGGACACGGGACGGCTAATTAGAAGAAGTGTCTGTACTATCTCATTGCTCGACACCGCCCAGATGACCAATGAGTCGTCCCCACCACGAAGTAACGTTTTTGTTAAACTCATTATGCACAAGCATTTAAATATGTCCATTACCCTTCTAAGCTCCACTAACGTGCCAATTACGTTGAAAAAAAAAACTGGAATATACCCATATTTTAATATATTTTCTTTTTTACTTCATTAAGACTTTATGATCAGAAGCATCAGATCATCACAAAAATTTATCCACACCGTTTATAAAAAATGAAGGTTCATTTCTTTTGAGAAAATTGGGTGAATTTAAAACGCTGGTAACAAAAATTCTAGCCCAACTCATAAAAGATATTGTGTTATCACTAAAACATCTCAATCAAATATTTTAGCCGATGGTTTTTTGGTTGAAGTCTCATGATCGGTTTTATACTCTAACACGTCCCCTCATACGAATGCCCGTTGGGCTTGAAGTGTGGATGCAAGTCATGCAACTGCAGACCTCCCCGTACTAGGTGCTAATATTCCACTTTAAAATTGTGGGAATTGAGATTTAAAACCGTGAACATTGTAGAGATATAAAATGATTATATTAAATTGAATATCATGCATCTTACATCTTACAAGAGGGATTTATATACAAGTATAAAAATCATTTCAACTAAAAACTTAACATGATGGTTAAAGTTTCATAACCAATTTTATACCCTAACAATCATCAACCCCATCTAAAAAGAAACGAAAATGACTTATCAAGTACTCCCTCCATTCATTTCCACTTGGTACATTTGCTTTATGCACGGGTTTTTACGCATTGTTAAAATATTAATAAAAGTACAACAAATAGGTGTAAAGTGTAGTATTGTGTTGAAAAAGTGGGCATTAATAGTGTTTTTATAGTATTATAGTATTAAAAGTACAACCAAATAAGGAAAGGTGCAAAGTGGATTCAAATGGACCGAAATGGAATAGGTGCAAAGTGGATATGAATGGAGGGAATATTCAACAATGAGATATCCACCTTTCCAAAAAAAAAAACAATGAGATATCCAAATCTTCTCATACACTAAACAACAGAGTTGGGGTATCTGAAACAGTTTACTCCTATTTCACACCACAATTTCCCATTTGCAACGAGTATATCGTCGCAAGCTTATGACGGATAAATATTATTCACATGGAAAGATAAGACAAAAGTAAAGTGTCTAAGGAGTAGCATTGGGTTGTCTTATCTATCCACGTCATAACTTTTTGACGGATATGTCCGTCGCAAGGAAGAGTAGCTGATTTAATACTTTATAAGATTTGTACTCTTTAACATCCGTACTTGAATGCCAAATTGTTAAGTTGTACTATAGTCTGAAGTATCTGTGTAATACCTCGCATTTTTGGTTTCTTTTATTTAAATCGTTCGTTTTATAAGCGTGCTCGTACTCGTTTTATACGAGGTGTTTTGGTCTTAGATGGGACTCGAAAAGGGAACTTAGCCACCTTAAGATAATAATAGTAATGTGTAGTTGTTGGGGCTCGAACCCAGGGTTCATAGCAGCACGTCCATGGGCCTCGATTGGCGTGCTAAGTAGCAGCCCATGGACGAAAATTAGAAACTCAGCACTATAACCCTTCTTGCCGCCTTATTTAAGGTGATTTTTCACCCTAAACCCTTAATCAAAACTTAGATCTAAAACCTCACAAACTTAGCCGCCACATCAGGGAAGAAGAAGGAGCCAGTCACGGTGGTTGTACACTAGCGTAGGGTGGTTCGAATTTGTCTGAGACCTGGTATGTTCACCATAGTGATGCTAATTCGTCTTTGTGTTCATAGTTCTGTCGCATGATTCTTTTTTTTGTACACACGACTAACCTTGGTTGTTTTTGCTTAGTGTCACTCTGGGACACGCATTTTAATTATATGGGTTTTGTTGGGGTGTCGTTGGTGGTCAAAAGGGCGTCGTGTATGGTGGTAAAGTCGGGGCAGGGAAACACTGTTCTGTCTTAATTCATTTTTCATAAGTATTGTTGTGTTTTATCAAGTGCTTTGTTTTGAGGCGTGTCTATTTAATTATGGGTCGTGGATCGGGGTGTCAGGTGTGTGGATGGGTGGTACGTTTGGTGCTAACCACGGTGGCTAAGGGTGGTTGGTTACGGTGGTCTGGGCAGGTTCGTTAGGGGTTGTCAGAAGGTGAGAAATGTTACTGGGTGTCGGGGGTTGTTTGGGTTGGTATCACCACCGACTAGGGGGAGGTCTATGTGGTGGTACCAAGGTGGTTGTGGGCAGCTGCTGTCGGTGGTGTTGACGGTGGTGAGGGTCGCCTGAGTCAGTCGTGTCAGTGGCGGGTACAGGCGGTTTCGTGGGGTCTGTTGAAGGGTTTCTGAGCAGAGGGTGGTGAACCAGGCCTGGTAACAGCTCTGGTTCACCTCGCCGGAAGTAGTCGACCAGGGTGGTGGTGGTCAGTGGTGAAGGGGACAGTGTGGGGGTCAGGTCTGGTGGTTGGCGGTGGTGTCTGGTTGGTCACGCGGCTGGGACGTGGGTTGTGAAAGCCGCGGGTTGGGGTTTTTGGGCTGTCGGGTTGTGTTTCTTTCCTTTTCATTTTTATTTACTTCCTTTTTATTTTATTTAGTATATTCCATAAATATTTTATTTATTATGGTTATTAAAGGAAATAATATTTTGTTATAAGTGTATTAACATTTATTATAGGAAAGTTTTTGATATGGTTTAATGAGTATTTTGAATAATTTGAATTTCAAAACCCAAAGGATCTATTTTTGAAAGTTGCTATTTTAGGTAACCTCGTTTGTTGGGAATCTTTCTAAATATAGGAAGTTTCTATAAATAGAATGTGTGCACGTGTTACGAGAATTAGGGAGTTTATTAATTAAATAATATTTGTTTAGGTAACGGGTTTCGCGTGGAACATTTCTAAACAAGACTCGGATTATCTGCGTTTCCTGCTATTTCAGGTAGGGGAAAATACTGTATATGATGTTGTGTAAACTGTTCTTATTTATTATTAAGCATGTTTGTGATATAATATGAGGTGGTCGTTATATTGTGTTATCCATATTATTCTGAGATATCGTTACAATGTGAATACATGTTGGGTCTTGTGATATGGTGATGGATCGGTGCGGAGTATATAAGGTGTTGGATCGGTGCGGAGTATATATGGCGTTGGATCGGTGCGGAGTATATATATGGCGTTGGATCGGTGCGGAGTTTATTTAGCGTTGGATCGGTGCGGAGTTTATTATATTGTTATATTTATTCTTTTCCCTACTCAACCTCGTGGTTGACCCTGTGTATTCGTGATCACCTGTGATGAACCAATTATTGGGGAGCAGATTGACAGGTGGCTGAGACTAAGGGGGAGCTATGGGAGGAAGAGCTTGGATCCGGACCAGATTAGATGTCTAGATCACCTTAGTCAGTTTAATACGAGTTGTACTTTATTTGTTTTGTTAGGACTTTTGGATACGGATGTAAGAACATGTCATGAGTTCAATTTTATTTAAAGTACTGTTTATCTTCCTTTGTGTCTACTGCCTCGGAAAACCGAGATTGTAACACCCTTATTTATCTGAGGAGTCCTAGTACAGGCCCTTAGACAAATGGGGGTGTTACAAAGTGGTATCAGAGCGAACGATCCTCAGGCCTAACCTAATGAATCCAATGAATGTAGGAGAGTCTAAATAAAATGAACCCCGGGATAGGACTGTTAGGAGCACACGAAAGGGGAAGTATGAGTCTGGGGCCCCCTCACACCGAACCATTGGCCCTATCAGTTTTACCCGGGAACCCAGAGTGAATATACGAGAGAAAAGGGTAAGTTAGGAAAAGATGGAATTATGGTATACTGTGATAAGTATTTTATGAGAATTCCGAGTATAAGTGACAGTTGGAAAAGCCGGAAGGGGCATGAACATGAAAGAATCTTTAATTGTTTGAATAAAGAAGTGCATATTAATATGGCTATGTGAAATGAAACATGTTAGTAATTCTTCTCTCATCATGTCTAGAGATATGCGGTTATGTGATCCCTGAGCCATGTTATAGAAAAGGACTACTTATAGTCTAAGTGTTTATAGACTTTAATGTTTAGGGAACATAGCCCTAATCTAAATGGGTACCCATATGAGTTGGGACTCATTTCTTTTTCTGTTGTACTATAGTATGCCTCCGCGAAGAGCCAATGCTGCGAACATCACACAAGAGGAGTTAGACCGGTTACTAGCTGAGAACGAGGCCCTAAAGGCCCAACGCATGGACTCGGCAAAAATGAGCACAATAATCGCAAGGCATCACCCTACCCAATTCACTGGGGAGGGGGAACCTCATCTGCTGGGGGCATGGTGTCGGGAATTCACTAATCTATTCGAGTTGGTGGGATGCCCTGAAGAATTGAGGGTTGACCAAGCAACCCACTATCTGAGGGGTATGGCCGGAGATTGGTGGACCGGGAACAAGGGAGAGATCCGGGAAGCAGCTAGAGAGGATGAGACCGAGTTTGTTGCTTGGGACGCATTCAAGAGGATCTTGTACGAGGTGTTTCTACCAGAATTCCAAAAGAGCAAGCTGAGGGAGAAGTTCGATACATTCAAGATGTTGGAGGATATGACTGTAGAGGCTTACTACAGGAAATTCATCCAGTTGGCGAACTACGTGGGAGACATGGGTTTCGATGATGCCATGCTGGCAATGAAATTTGAGAGAGGGTTATCAATCGCCATCAAGAAGAGATTGATTGCAGCTCCGCCCACCACAGTCCGTGACATTTACTTAAGGGCTGGGGCGGCGGAGAGGCTTTCCGAGATGATTAAGGAGGACAAGAAGTCCAAGACAGAAAAGAGGAAGGCGGAATCAGTAACCGAGGGTTCTGGATCGAAAAAGCAAAGCACTAATAAGTTCAGTGGATGTTTTGGGAATAGTGCCTCTGGTGGTGGGAGAAACCATGGTGGGGGCAGTCGCATGAGTGGAGTTTCTGGCGGTGGCTCAGCAGGAATAGTTTGTTTCGGCTGTGGGAAGAGAGGACATAAGCAGGCAGTGTGTCGCTCTTCTGGAGGGAATCAGTCCGGGGGTTATCGTACGCCTACATCCGGATACCAGGGATCTTGCACCCAGTCTTATGGTAGCAGTGGCTATCGCACACCCATGCCCAACTATGGTGGGGGTGCGAAGTCTGGAGGGGCAGTAATTACCAGAGGAGCTATAACAATTATCAGAGCCGCTCGTACCAGAATCAATACAATGGAGGTGGAAGCAACCAAAAGGCGGGAGCAGAAGGGAATCAGCAGGCTGGGACATCTGGTGCCAGTCAGAGTGGAGTCAAGTCCAGTGGCAAGCTCTTTGCCATGGGAAAGCAGGCAGCTCAGGAGGATGCGCATGTGGTAACCGGTACTTTTCTTGTGAACTCTAAGCCTACTTTCGTACTTTTCGATTCCGGTGCCACCCATTCGTTTGTGTCTAGAGATCATGTTAAGGCTTTGGGACTTGAGAGATTCGACTGGGTCGCGGATTCAGTGACCATACCTTCGGGCGAGTCGATAGTTTGTAATAGAGTATACGGTAGTGTACCCATCAAAATCAGGGAAACAATTTTCTATTGTGACCTCATAGAGTTTCCTCTGGGGGGTGTTGAGGTGATCCTAGGGATGGACTGGTTGGGGAAGTATAGGGCTTTTATCGACTGTCATCACAAAAAGATTTCTTTGAGGGGACCCAAGGGAGTGAGGGTGTCCTACAAGGGATACCGAGTCAAGCCAAAAATCAAATTCATACCCGTCAATACCTTGAAGTCTAGCTTGAGGAAAGGAGAGAGTCTGATCTTGTGCCAAATGTGGAATTGTGAGGCTGAGACTCCAAAGACTAGTGAGATACCTGTGGTACGGGATTTTGAGGGAGTATTTCGAGAAGACGTTCCAGGGTTGCCGCCAAGGAGGGAAGTGGAATTCTCCATTGACCTAAAACCAGGGGCGGGACCAATATCTAAATCACCGTACCGTATGGGACCGAAGGAGATGGAGGAGTTGAAGAAGCAATTGGATGAACTAGCTTAGAAAGGGTTCATTCGACCCAGTGTGTCGCCCTGGGGTGCACCTGTTTTATTTGTGAAGAAGAAGGATGGGAGTTTGAGGCTGTGCGTTGACTACCGAGAGCTGAATAATGTGACCATCAAGAACCGATATCCTTTGCCGAGAATTGACGACTTGTTCGATCAGTTGAGTGGAGCTGGGGTTTTCTCCAAGATTGATTTGAGATCCGGGTACCACCAGTTGAGAATAAAGGATGAAGATATTCCAAAGACTGCTTTCCGAACGAGGTATGGCCACTATGAATTTGTGGTTATGCCATTTGGATTGACTAATGCTCCAGCTGTGTTCATGGACTTGATGAATCGAGTCTTCAGCCCATATCTGGATAAGTTCGTGGTGGTATTCATCGATGATATCTTGGTATATTCCAAGAATGCAGAAGAGCACGAGGACCATTTGCGGAAAGTACTTCAGACTTTGGAGGAGCATAAGCTCAATGCTAAATTGAGCAAGTGTGAGTTCTGGTTGGAGAAAGTCGCATTTCTGGGGCATGTGATTTCAAAAGAGGGGGTATCTGTTGACCCTAGTAAGATTGAGGCAGTGACTAAGTGGCAAAGTCCGAAGAATGTGAGTGAGATTCGAAGTTTCCTGGGGTTAGCTGGTTATTATCGGAGATTTCTCAAAGATTTTTCAAAGATAGCGAAGCCGTTGACGTCGTTAATGAGGAAAGAGAACCGTTTTGTCTGGGATGAGAGTTGTGAGAAGGCATTCCTAACCCTTAAGGAACGCCTGACAACAGCTCCTATCCTTGCCTTGCCAGTTGGGAGTGATAACTTCGAAGTATATATCGACGCTTCGAAGCATGGGTTGGGTTGTGTGCTAATGCATAATGGGAGAGTAATAGCGTATGCTTCTCGCCAGTTGAAGGCCTACGAGGAAAATTATCCGACTCACGATTTGGAATTGGGAGCTGTGGTCTTTGCACTTAAATTGTGGCGCCATTACCTTTACGGAGCCACTTTTAAGGTGTTTTCTGACCATAAGAGTCTGAAGTACATCTACACCCAGAAGGAGTTGGAACATGAGGCAGAGAAGGTGGATAGAGTTAATCGGAGACTATGATATGCAGATTGTTTACCATGAGGGCAAGGCGAATGTGGTAGCTGACGCTCTAAGTAGGAAGTCAGTACATGCTTTGAGTTGTGCCAGATCGAGGGTGAGGTTGCATAGTGAACTAAAAGAGATGGGAATTTTCATGATCAGGAAAGGGGATGCTCTTGGTGATTTGACAGTAGAGCCCGAGTTGTATGGAGAGATACAGGAGTTACAACGGAACGATGCGAGAATCCAGAAATGGCGCAAGATGGTGGAGAGCGAGGGTGAAGAGTCGTCAACCAAGTTCAGTATTCATGCCGACGGTAGTTTGAGGTTCGGTGGGCGTTGGTGTGTTCCTGACGTAGAGGAGCTAAAGAAGAAAATCCTGACCGAAGCTCATGCTACTCCGTATTCCGTTCACCCAGGGGGTGATAAGTTGTATAAAGACCTTAAGCAGACATTCTGGTGGCCGAATATGAAGAAGGAGGTCGCAGAGTTTGTCTCGAGGTGTTTGACGTGTCAGCGAGTGAAAGGGGAGCATAAGAGACCTCAAGGGAAGGTCCAGCCTTTAGATGTGCCAGAGTGGAAGTGGGAGAATATTTCGATGGACTTTATCGTGGGGTTGCCTCGGACCCAGAGGGGCAACAACATGATTTGGGTGATTGTGGATCGCTTGACTAAGTCAGCTCACTTTATTCCCATGAAAGATACTTGGAGTAAAGCCGAGTTGGCTAAGTCATATGTTCAGAATGTGGTCAAACTGCATGGCGTACCCAAGGATATTGTTTCAGATCGGGACTCGAGGTTTATATCCAGATTTTGGCAGGAGTTGCAGGCTGCTTTGGGTACCCAGTTGAAGATGAGTACAGCTTTTCATCCGGCTACCGACGGTCAGACTGAGCGGACGATTCAGACTCTTGAGGATATGTTGAGAGCGTGCGTACTTGAGTTCGGAGGATCTTGGGAGGACCGACTGGGGTTGATAGAGTTTTCATATAACAACAGCTATCATGCCAGTATAGGGATGACTCCTTTTGAGGCTTTGTACGGGAGGAAGTGTCGGAGCCCTGTGTGTTGGGATGATCGAGCTGATGTTGTGATTTTAGGGCCGGATATGATCCAGGAGATGGTAGAGCAGGTTCAGGTTATTAGACAGAAAATGAGGGCCGCCCAGGATCGACAGAAGAGCTATGCAAATCTAAAGAGGAGCGATATTTCGTTCGAGGTCGGAGAGAAAGTTTTACTTAAGGTATCTCCGATGAAGGGTGTAATGAGATTCGGCATGTGTGGCAAACTGAGTCAGAAATTTATTGGACCGTTTGAGATTTTGGACAGGGTTGGAGAGGTGGCGTACCGATTAGCTTTACCTCCAGCTCTATCCAAGGTCCACAACGTGTTCCATGTCTCGCAGTTGAGGAAGTATGTGAGTGATTCATCACATGTACTTCAACACGAGGTGATTGAGGTAGATGAACAGTTGGCATACATTGAGACTCCGAAAGAGATTTTGGACAGGAAGGTACGGAAGACTCGCAATGGGGAGACATTTTTGCTGAAAGTCTTGTGGACAAATCACAATCAGGAAGAGGCTACGTGGGAGCCTGAGGCGTCTATGAGGGAGCGTTACCCACATTTGTTTGATTGAGGTAAGTTACGCGGACGTAACTTTTCTTTAAGGGGGGGTGGAATGTGACATTCTGTGTTTTAAGTAAGTTTTATGCAGATTGTTTTTGTGATATTTGTGTTCCAAGTTCGTTTGAGTTGATTGTTTTGTCACCTAGGTGTGGTAGAACTTCGGGACGAAGTTCTTTTTAAGGGGGGTAGACTGTAATACCTCGCATTTTTGGTTTCTTTTATTTAAATCGTTCGTTTTATAAGCGTGCTCGTACTCGTTTTATACGAGGTGTTTTGGTCTTAGATGGGACTCGAAAAGGGAACTTAGCCACCTTAAGATAATAATAGTAATGTGTAGTTGTTGGGGCTCGAACCCAGGGTTCATAGCAGCACGTCCATGGGCCTCGATTGGCGTGCTAAGTAGCAGCCCATGGACGAAAATTAGAAACTCAGCACTATAACCCTTCCTGCGGCCTTATTTAAGGTGATTTTTCACCCTAAACCCTTAATCAAAACTTAGATCTAAAACCTCACAAACTTAGCCGCCACATCAGGGAAGAAGAAGGAGCCAGTCACGGTGGTTGTACACTAGCGTAGGGTGGTTCGAATTTGTCTGAGACCTGGTATGTTCACCATAGTGATGCTAATTCGTCTTTGTGTTCATAGTTCTGTCGCATGATTCTTTTTTTTTGTACACACGACTAACCTTGGTTGTTTTTGCTTAGTGTCACTCTGGGACACGCATTTTAATTATATGGGTTTTGTTGGGGTGTCGTTGGTGGTCAAAAGGGCGTCGTGTATGGTGGTAAAGTCGGGGCAGGGAAACACTGTTCTGTCTTAATTCATTTTTCATAAGTATTGTTGTGTTTTATCAAGTGCTTTGTTTTGAGGCGTGTCTATTTAATTATGGGTCGTGGATCGGGGTGTCAGGTGTGTGGATGGGTGGTACGTTTGGTGCTAACCACGGTGGCTAAGGGTGGTTGGTTACGGTGGTCTGGGCAGGTTCGTTAGGGGTTGTCAGAAGGTGAGAAATGTTACTGGGTGTCGGGGGTTGTTTGGGTTGGTATCACCACCGACTAGGGGGAGGTCTATGTGGTGGTACCAAGGTGGTTGTGGGCAGCTGCTGTCGGTGGTGTTGACGGTGGTGAGGGTCGCCTGAGTCAGTCGTGTCAGTGGCGGGTACAGGCGGTTTCGTGGGGTCTGTTGAAGGGTTTCTGAGCAGAGGGTGGTGAACCAGGCCTGGTAACAGCTCTGGTTCACCTCGCCGGAAGTAGTCGACCAGGGTGGTGGTGGTCAGTGGTGAAGGGGACAGTGTGGGGGTCAGGTCTGGTGGTTGGCGGTGGTGTCTGGTTGGTCACGCGGCTGGGACGTGGGTTGTGAAAGCCGCGGGTTGGGGTTTTTGGGCTGTCGGGTTGTGTTTCTTTCCTTTTCATTTTTATTTACTTCCTTTTTATTTTATTTAGTATATTCCATAAATATTTTATTTATTATGGTTATTAAAGGAAATAATATTTTGTTATAAGTGTATTAACATTTATTATAGGAAAGTTTTTGATATGGTTTAATGAGTATTTTGAATAATTTGAATTTCAAAACCCAAAGGATCTATTTTTGAAAGTTGCTATTTTAGGTAACCTCGTTTGTTGAGAATCTTTCTAAATATAGGAAGTTTCTATAAATAGAATGTGTGCACGTGTTACGAGAATTAGGGAGTTTATTAATTAAATAATATTTGTTTAGGTAACGGGTTTCGCGTGGAACATTTCTAAACAAGACTCGGATTATCTGCGTTTCCTGCTATTTCAGGTAGGGGAAAATACTGTATATGATGTTGTGTAAACTGTTCTTATTTATTATTAAGCATGTTTGTGATATAATATGAGGTGGTCGTTATATTGTGTTATCCATATTATTCTGAGATATCGTTACAATGTGAATACATGTTGGGTCTTGTGATATGGTGATGGATCGGTGCGGAGTATATAAGGTGTTGGATCGGTGCGGAGTATATATGGCGTTGGATCGGTGCGGAGTATATATATGGCGTTGGATCGGTGCGGAGTTTATTTAGCGTTGGATCGGTGCGGAGTTTATTATATTGTTATATTTATTCTTTTCCCTACTCAACCTCGTGGTTGACCCTGTGTATTCGTGATCACCTGTGATGAACCAATTATTGGGGAGCAGATTGACAGGTGGCTGAGACTAAGGGGGAGCTATGGGAGGAAGAGCTTGGATCCGGACCAGATTAGATGTCTAGATCACCTTAGTCAGTTTAATATGAGTTGTACTTTATTTGTTTTGTTAGGACTTTTGGATACGGATGTAAGAACATGTCATGAGTTAAATTTTATTTAAAGTACTGTTTATCTTCCTTTGTGTCTACTGCCTCGGAAAACCGAGATGGTAACACCCTTATTTATCTGAGGAGTCCTAGTACAGGCCCTTAGACAAATGGGGGTGTTACAATCTGCAACTTCTTAATCTAAACTAAATAAACCAGATCATTTGAACATCTCATCTGGTGCCAATAGATCATGTAGGTTAGCCTGCCACAAGCCGATCAAATACCATAAAATCCGGTTCAAGGCCGAAATTGGCTCAGCTTGTCACATTGCCACTCATTGACCCGATAAAAACCCACGCATACCCGTTCCTAGGAGGTAGAGTGTCAAGGTCGGGTATCTTGAGCTGGAACATGGATCACACCCTTGGGTCTTGTCTAGTTTCGGGACCAGAATGCAAGCTTGATAGGAAAGCACTAGTGCAGGATCGCTACTTCGTGCCTTAGCTATCTCAAACTGTTTGTTAACCTCGATTGTCAACAGTTGACACGCCCAAGTTTCTATTCGTATCTGAATGCAAGCAACGAGTAATAACAAAACTAGTAGTAGGAAGTGAACTGATTGACTAGTACCTCCTAAGGAGGCTTATTTGATAGTACATTACTTGTAACCATTGAAAGTGAATAATATAAATATTCTTTTTGACGTCTAAAAAAGTATCTAATATATTGTTATTGTTCTCGACTTCAGAGCAAAAATAAAGTCTAATCATAAAGCGATCATTGTTGATAACTAACTATCTTTGTTTGAATTGTTTCTTAGCTCTTAAACAATCTGAATCGGCTATCCCATAGACTCAAGGGCCTGCAGTGAACAGGTGCGCAAATTCCGGCAACCCAATAGGCAAATGAATCACAAATGGATACACGGAAATGACCTGTGCTGTGATTCATCGGCCACTTGACTGAATCTGGAAACTCGACATCTATTCCTGAAGGTCGTGGCATTCCCTTCAAATGGCCAAGCATGCAAAGTCTTTAAAGAGACTTCATCCCATGACCTCCCTTATATAGCTATCCACCCAGAACAACTTTTTGTGACAAACTGTGGAAAACCTAGTTGGCCATATTTCCGAATTCTGATAATCTGTTCCAAAAGAGGTAGCAGCTAAAATTACACAAACACGAACAAAACTTTAACTTCACACAAAATGTCACAATAATAGATAATTGCTCCCATTGCTTCAGAAAGATGTTCCACATTCATTTTGCACAAAATCAAGAGATAGCAAGTAATATGCAAAGGGAAAGAAAGTGGAGTCACAAGTCACATAAGAATCACAAAACGTAGACGAAAAAAGAAAGGAAAACGTCTAGATGAAATTCTACAAAACGGAAATGAGGACCATGTTTGTGAAGCGGAAAGAGTACACTCTTTACGTGTAGAAGAGCCACAGAAAATAAAGTCCTCTCATTTAATACGCTCTCATTTTCTTTGCCTCATTTCTCGTTATCAGACTCTAAGAATGTTTATATATTCATAATTCTTGAAGTCTTCTATGTTTAGTCTTTTACTAATTCTCAGTATGTATTTTGTTAATTATAGAAAGTGGAGTATTTTTCTTTGAAACACAGGTACGTTTGATGTTTTCTCATCCCAAAACAGACAACTGAATTAGAAAAATAAATAAAAATTGACGTTGATATTCAATGCACTGTTTATAACATAAACCTTCGAAAGCCCTCAATCTTGAAATTCTAAATCAGCCATCAACACAGGAAGTATATCGCAACTCACCTCAAACAACTTAATTCTGAAGGAGCGGCAATCTTCGTCATATGTATCACAATGGCAAAGGCTCTGCCTTCAGAACCCCACCAACTTCCATCCTCCACGAATGGTCTACAAGCGGAGCTAGCTCTCTGTAGTAGATACACAACATGGTCAAACCAAACGACCGAACAATGTAGGCTAGAGAAATAAAAGCCCTTACGAAAAGCTTACTTGAGATCATGGCTGACAACAAGTAAAGTCAGTTCTTTCTTCAAATGCTTTAGTAGTTTTGCTACATCGGCGCGTGCCTTCCAATCTATATGTATTGAGAATTTCATCAACCTTAAGCTCATATGTTCATAAATTGGATGGTCACATGAATTATGAAGGCTACAAATCAATTTCTATAGCTAAGTAACTCTGGTTTAATACAAAAACATAACCCACTGCCTCGAGGATTCTCACAAATGGCGTGTGAGAACTGCTAAGAGACTCACATCGCAACCTTACCCCTGAGTTGTTAGCACACAATACAGAGAGGCTGTTTCTAAATGACTAAAAGTGAAAATTGCATAGAATTGCATTAAACAGAAGCTACACTACAATTAAAAAAAAGTGCGGCATATTCGTGGCTCTTCTCAAACCCCTTCTACCACCGTAACCATCGAGAGGAGGAAGCAAGCCCACCAAGTAGTTACACATCCATTGAGAACTCACCCTCACCCATAGAGATTGACCCAATTGAACTTGAATACCCAAGAATGGCGGACGACACGAGAACCATTAGGGAGCTTCGTGCTCGGAATTATGAGGAACAACCATCATGCATCACCTATCCACCAATGGGAACCCAAAATTTGATACGATTAAAACTAGCGGTCGTTAAACACTAATTATCTTACCAAACAAAATATAAAACCTAAACTAGACTCTAACAAAAGTAGTAAAGCGAAAGTTAAGGGTCGAACCCAAGAGAAGGGAAATAACTAAAAACTTGCTTAAACACAACTAATCAAAGATTAAATGAAAACTTAATGATGATTAGAGACGAAAGATAATTAACCTATCAACAAACAATGGATATTAACACAAGTGAACAACTATGAGATAACATAAATGAAGAATTCAATGATTGGAAAAGCATTCAAAAGAGTAATAAATGAGTAAAAATTGGGCTAGACAATACCACAAACAATAATGTGCACAAAGTCAATAAAAGGGAAGATTTTGGTGTAACCTTCTCAAATTACTTCAACAATGACAAAAATCGACTCTATCACCCCCTACCTATCTATCCACTAAGAAAATCCTAAGATAGTGAATCTCCCATGACTAAACCGTTCATAAGGTTCCTTCGACTCTAGCCTAAGTTACTAAACCGTAACAAGAGGACTAAAACCAAGCAAATAAAGTTGAGCGAAAGGATGAACAAGGAAACTAATCTACACACATTAAACCATGCTAGTAGAATTAGTCATGTAAAACTCTACTCAAAAGGTGTTTCCTTTAAACCAAATCCACACAAATTAAGCTTGCTACTAACAACCCTAAGTAAAACTAAGCCATTTTCCTTAGAGCATGCATAGATTGAACAATTAGAAGCAAGGGTGATCAAACCATACAACTAACTACTCAAAGTGAACATTAAAACAAAGAGAATACATTAGATAAAATAGAGGGATAAAATTGTCTTACAATGTCAAAGTTGGTAACTTTGATTAGAATTACACCAAGAACAAGGAGATTAGCTCCTCATTTTCACAATTACAAGCTTGAAATAAAGAAAGATTACAAAGTTCCTGACTTAATTAGAGAGTAAATGTTGAAGTTCTAATGATAAGAGATAAAAATAAAAACATTTCTGAACTTGGGTATTTATATGGGTGCACAAAACCCTAGGATAATTGCCTTTGAAAAGCCCAAACACGGATTAGAAAATCCGTGTAAAACAGAATTGCGCAGGAGGCGCAGGCTGCGCAGGGGTCCTTCTTGCCTGCGCTATCGGGCGCAGCTGCGCACGCCTTTTGCGCAGGCTGCGCAGTGGCTCGCTGCTGCTCCATTTTCTTTCTTTTGTTTCTTCTCCTCTTCAAATGATAATAAAACTTCAAATCTTCAAAAGTTCACTTCCCAAGCAAGCAAGATGGATGATGTTGATACTCGTGCGCCACCCTTGGGCCGAGAAATAGTTTCCCTTGATCCTCGGATCCCGATCATAAGAATTAACATAAAACAAAGGGTAAAAATTGACACAAACCAAAACTTAACCGATTATCAATTACTTGACAAAACACTACTAAGGACCCGTAGTAAATGACTAGATTGTGATAAAATCACAATCTAAAACCGACACAAAACTCTACTATCAAATACCCCCATACTTAGACTTTTGCTAGTCCCGAGCAAAACCCGAGACAAGCTTTTCCGAAAGTCAACAAGAAAGCGTGGTGCATTGATCTCTCTTCCCTTACAACCCCCTTCTTATGCCTCCCTCGACACAAAACACCGATTAAAAAGAAAAACAAACAAAACTAGACTCAAAAGTTTGACATTCATTCTTCCCTCACTCATCCACCTTATGCCTCTCTCAACACAAGACACAACGAACCTCCAACTCCGACTCATCAACACTTCCACCCTTCTTATAGCTCCTAATCAAAAGATGACCACCCTCACCTCATCCCGAGGTGATAGCAAGGTGGCCTCAACAACCATCAAAACCATCATAATTTCCACTTATAACACCCCTTATCACTCCATAAGATGCAAAACCGTGATACTTGGTTGCCCCCAAACACCTAATAATCGACAATCCAAGTACCACAAATGAAAACCACCGATTTGAAAACAAAATGTAACTCAAAAAGAAATTAATTCTAAACCTAGCCTCCTTCCAAATCCTCCTTATCGCTCCCTTCTTATCTCTCCATTTTTTTTTTCTTTTTTTTTTCTCTCTTTTTGCCTAAGGTGCCCTTTCGTGTTTTCACCTTAACTTTTTCCTTTCCTCTCGTGGTGGCTCGCAACTCAATTTTTCCTTTTGCCCGAAACCCCTTTCGGGTTTTCATTCCGTCCTCGGCCACCTTCCCAATTTTGCCTAGGCGCCCACCCTTGTGGGTTTTCACCTAGCCGGAATTTTTTTCTTTTTTCTTTTCTTTCTTTCTTTTTCTTTTCTCTTTTTTTCATTTTTTTTTGGGATTTTCTACAAGGTAACCCCATGTTTTCTACAATGACAAAATTTCCGCTATCACCAATCCACCCCTTCGGATTCTTGCTAGGATGATAGCATCATTCTTTTTTCCAATGGAGGAGCCAACCAAGGTTAATGATAGCGTGAGAGAATGCTTGCGGGCGATGTTACCCGAGGGAGGAGGAGTGCCGGATTGGGCAAGGTTGTTTGTGAAAAATGGGATCAAGCATAAAGGAAAAAAAGGGAGCATTAATTGTGGGGGACTTATCACCCTTTTCGTCCGCCATTTCGTGGACCTAATTCCCGGTGACCAACCTCAATTGTTTAGGACTAATCTTTACAATGAAGCGGGTCTTGTGGAAACCCACATGATCCAAGCATTAGACACGGTCCCGTGGAGTTGTGTTTGGTTGGGAGAAGGAGGTGTTGCCTACATGAGGCTCCCTAGCAATAACCCCCTTCCTAGTGGCTTTTTGGCGCGGGATTTCTTTTGCCCCGGTGAGGGAGATGTTACCGCAGCCCCGCAACAAAGGGTAAGGAAGAGAAGAGCCGTGGAGTCAAGCTCCAACCCCGAAGTAGTGGAAGAGAGGGAGCGTGAGTTCTTTGAGCAAGGATTTCATGATACTCCTATGACCGAGGCTAGTGGGAGTGCTCACAACCGAATTGCTCCTTGGGAGCAACGCCTTTTCGACTACTTTGACTCCACAAAGAGTACTTTGGAGACAATTGGTGGGAGGGTAGAGAGCGCCCATACTTGGCAAGGGGAGGTTAATACATGGCGCTCCACGGTAGATGAGAGAGCCCGGTTGCATGAGGAGGCCGAGAGGGCCCAAATTAAGTTGATGGAAGACATGCAAAAGCGCCAAGAGGAGGACCGGTTATGGAGAGAGCAACAAAATAAATACCGGGAGGAAGAGTTGAAAAGATGGAATGAACAAGAAGCTTGGAGGAATTCTATGAGCCATCACTTTGAGGTGCAAAACCAACGGCATCAAGAGTACCTCCATGATTCTTATGAGGACTCCCGTCTCCAAGAAGACTCTCTTGGCATCATTCGATTCCTTTTTGGAATGCAACTTAACCCAAGTGCACCTCCTCTTGTGGACCAAACTTTTGTTGATGACACCTACAACCGAGCTCAACATGAGCGAAGAAGAAGAGAAGAAAGAAGGAAGAACCGAGGCACCTATGAAAAAGGAGGTTCCTCGGGTTCCCATGAGTGAGCAAGGCTAGTGACTACTTCCTTCACATTGAGAACAATGTGAAATGTAAGTGTGGGGGAGGTAGATAGCCTTGTTATTATCCAATTGTTGTATATTTGTAATTTCAAAGCAAATTTTCTTGTATTTTCATTCTTGTTGAAAAAAAAAGGGATTTTCTACAAGGTAACCCCGTGTTTTTCCAAATTCTACGAAATAACCTTACCTTTCTATTCAATACATGTGGTAACCCTATACTTTATAAAAACTTTTTAGCATGACCTCTACTTTACATTCTGTCAAATTGGACTGTTAAGTATGATGATTTGAATAATTTTGTATGCTGACATTAACCTCCGTTAATAACTCCCTTCTAATTTCCTTTCTTCTTAATTTTTTCCCCTCTAATTTAACCCATTTTCTCTCACATCCTCATTTTCTTCTATTTTTTCAATCTCAATTTCTTATTTTCCACAATTTTTCAAAGTAAATTTGATTTACAAACTTTATATTCAAAGTAAATGAACATCATTGTGAACTGAATTGAAAACCAATCGAGCAACAAAAGTACGTGAACTGCCATTTTATATCATTAGAAAAAAACACTAGGATTTTCTCTTTAAAGACAATAGCAAATAACCACAGATACATAAAAACAAATGTTAATTAATTTTCTTCCAACAAGATTTCTATAAGGTTATTAAAAGAGATAGAAGAGCATATGAAATGTCATTAGTGTTTTGACCATAATGAAAGAGAGCGGCTAAGCGTTCTTTTTAATTTGAGTTTCCATTCATTGCTAATTATCTACTAATTGCCTATCAACATGAAAATTTTTGCCCCAATTTGAGAAAATGCAAAGTAGAGGTCACACTAATAAGTTTATATAAAATAGAGGGTTATCAACTTATCATGTGGGTTGGATAAAATGGCAGGATTATCTCGTAGAATTGTAGAAAACATGGGGTTACCTTGTAGAAAATCCCAAAAAAAAATGAAAAAAAGAGAAAAGAAAAAGAAAGAAAGAAAAGAAAAAAGAAAAAAATTCCGGCTAGGTGAAAACCCACAAGGGTGGGCGCCTAGGCAAAATTGGGAAGGTGGCCGAGGACGGAATGAAAACCCGAAAGGGGTTTCGGGCAAAAGGAAAAATTGAGTTGCGAGCCACCACGAGAGGAAAGGAAAAAGTTAAGGTGAAAACACGAAAGGGCACCTTAGGCAAAAAGAGAGAAAAAAAAAAGAAAAAAAAAATGGAGAGATAAGAAGGGAGCGATAAGGAGGATTTGGAAGGAGGCTAGGTTTAGAATTAATTTCTTTTTGAGTTACATTTTGTTTTCAAATCGGTGGTTTTCATTTGTGGTACTTGGATTGTCGATTATTAGGTGTTTGGGGGCAACCAAGTATCACGGTTTTGCATCTTATGGAGTGATAAGGGGTGTTATAAGTGGAAATTATGATGGTTTTGATGGTTGTTGAGGCCACCTTGCTATCACCTCGGGATGAGGTGAGGGTGGTCATCTTTTGATTAGGAGCTATAAGAAGGGTGGAAGTGTTGATGAGTCGGAGTTGGAGGTTCGTTGTGTCTTGTGTTGAGAGAGGCATAAGGTGGATGAGTGAGGGAAGAATAAATGTCAAACTTTTGAGTCTAGTTTTGTTTGTTTTTCTTTTTAATCGGTGTTTTGTGTCGAGGGAGGCATAAGAAGGGGGTTGTAAGGGAAGAGAGATCAATGCACCACGCTTTCTTGTTGACTTTCGGAAAAGCTTGTCTCGGGTTTTGCTCGGGACTAGCAAAAGTCTAAGTATGGGGGTATTTGATAGTAGAGTTTTGTGTCGGTTTTAGATTGTGATTTTATCACAATCTAGTCATTTACTACGGGTCCTTAGTAGTGTTTTGTCAAGTAATTGATAATCGGTTAAGTTTTGGTTTGTGTCAATTTTTACCCTTTGTTTTATGTTAATTCTTATGATCGGGATCCGAGGATCAAGGGAAACTATTTCTCGGCCCAAGGGTGGCGCACGAGTATCAACATCATCCATCTTGCTTGCTTGGGAAGTGAACTTTTGAAGATTTGAAGTTTTATTATCATTTGAAGAGGAGAAGAAACAAAAGAAAGAAAATGGAGCAGCAGCGAGCCACTGCGCAGCCTGCGCAAAAGGCGTGCGCAGCTGCGCCCGATAGCGCAGGCAAGAAGGACCCCTGCGCAGCCTGCGCCTCCTGCGCAATTCTGTTTTACACGGATTTTCTAATCCGTGTTTGGGCTTTTCAAAGGCAATTATCCTAGGGTTTTGTGCACCCATATAAATACCCAAGTTCAGAAATGTTTTTATTTTTATCTCTTATCATTAGAACTTCAACATTTACTCTCTAATTAAGTCAAGAACTTTGTAATCTTTCTTTATTTCAAGCTTGTAATTGTGAAAATGACGAGCTAATCTCCTTGTTCTTGGTGTAATTCTAATCAAAGTTACCAACTTTAACATTGTAAGACAATTTCATCCCCTCTATTTTATCTAATGTATTCTCTTTGTTTTAATGTTCATTTTGAGTAGTTAGTTGTATGGTTTGATCACCCTTGCTTCTAATTGTTCAATCTATGCATGCTCTAAGGAAATTGGCTTAGTTTTACTTAGGGTTGTTAGTAGCAAGCTTAATTTGTGTGGATTTGGTTTAAAGGAAACACTTTTTGAGTAGAGTTTTACATGACTAATTCTACTAGCATGGTTTAATGTGTGTAGATTAGTTTCCTTGTTCATCCTTTGGCTCAACTTTATTTGCTTGGTTTTAGTCCTCTTGTTACGGTTTAGTAACTTAGGCTAGAATCGAAGGAACCTTATGAACAGTTTAGTCATGGGATTCACTATCTTAGGATGTTCTTAGTGGATAGATAAGTAGGGGGGTGATAGAGTCGATTTTTGTCATTGTTGAAGTAATTTGAGAAGGTTACACCAAGATCTTCCCTTTTATTGACTTTGTGCACATTTATTGTTTGTGGTATTGTCTAGCCCAATTTTTACTCATTTATTACTCTTTTGAATGCTTTTCCAATCATTGAATTCTTCATTTATGTTATCTCATAGTTGTTCACTTGTTTTAATATCCATTGTTTGTTGATAGGTTGATTATCTTTTGTCTCTAATCATCATTAAGTTTTCATTTAATCTTTGATTAGTTGTGTTTAAGCAAGTTTTTAGTTATTTCCCTTCTCTTGGGTTCGACCCTTAACTTTCGCTTAGTACTTTTGTTAGAGTCTAGTAGAGTCTAGTTTAGGTTTTATATTTTGTTTGGTAAGATAATTAGTGTTTAACGACCGCTAGTTTTAATCGTATCATCGATTAAGGGGGTTGCAAACTTGCAGTACGCAATCTTATCCCTGTGTCAATATCCCGGTGTTACTTAACACAGGGACGCTGTCTCCGGGTGACATAATAAAAGGTGTGTTGTTAAATACACTGAAACTCTACTACTTCACCATACAAGAAGTGTCAAGAGTTCAGTAAGTAATTTTGTTTTATTCCACTATACCTCAAAGCAGAACAAGATAAACAATGACAAAAAAAGGTTGCAAAACCATAAATGCAGCTCCATACCAAGACCAGCAAGGGGCTCATCCAGAATCAATAATTCAGGGGCTTGAACCTGAAACAAGAATACGATATTTATCGAAAATCTAAGCTACATTAGATATCAAAATATAAAGCCAGTTGTACTAATTAAAGGTGCCTACCAATTGAATGGCAAGCGCCAGCCGGCGCTTGTAACCCCCACTCAAGGACTGAGGATCTTTGTCCAGGGGTACGTCATTTAGACCAACCTAATAATGATGGGGAAAACTTTAGTAAAACAAAGTTCGGAAGAAATAAAAAATACTCCCTCCTATCCACACAAATGGCAACACTTGTTTTATCACACTTGTCGAGGAACGTTTTGCAACGTCTATCTTTGGTTACACACTATTAAAAATTATAAAAAATTGATATTTTTATAGCATTCATGACGATAAATAAAACAAGATCTCACATGACTATTTTTTCTCTTATAGATTAAGAGTAATGTCAAATATTCCCTACGACTATGAATAGTGCCAAAAAACAAGTGTTACCATTTGTCTGGAGCGGGGGGAGTAGTTATTATCTACAAAATTTGAATCATAACATAAGAAAACTGATACAGCTTGAGGGGTTGGTAATTGGTTCATTTCATATACTAATGAAAGAATTTTTCTTGTCAGAGAGAAGAACAATACAGAGTTAAGAGCCCTTGCGAGATTTGAAGCAAGACGTTCCCTTAGTTGAAGACTTCCTTTTTGCTTCGGCCACCCAAAAATTACCTCTTCCACCAGAGTATCAGCCAGGAAGTACCTGGTAAATATGATTAGCTATGAGATATCTTAGAAAGTCAAATTAATTTCAAAATAAATACGAGGATAAGGAATGGCATTGCCTAATTTTTGTATAGGTTAAAAGTGAGTGAGTTGCACTGCACTTTTTTTTACAAAATATGAAAAAGCTCTAATTTACGTAAGCACCGTCAGAAGATGGTGATGTGACGCTAACATTTCAGTAAAGAAGCAAACAGAAGTGAGTCAGGATTCATAACAATATATGGATTCAGCTAGGAGACATTGGACAGCATCGATGCAAAAGATGACGTTTTCTTTTTAAAGGAAACGAAATGGTAGATACCAGGTGCAAGAAAACTATCCATGAAGAGCTGGAGTTATGTTAGGGAAACATAATCCAGGCAAAACTCAATTGGCTGGATACTAAGGAACTAATTATTTCATTAATGAAGTACAACATCATCACCACAGTCTTTAGCGAGCCATTTTGCTTCATCCCGTCATAATCTTTAACTTACGGAGTATTAGAAGAAAAACAAAAAACGTAGTTTGTGTTCACTTCCTTTTCTAGCACTGCTATATCATCAGAACAGTCTTATCTTCAAATAATCAGCTAACTTTTCTACAATTTCACATCCAAAGACCAAACAATTGGACAAAAATAATCCTTATCTAGCAGATATTGCATACCTCTCAGGAAACTGGAACACGATACCAACTTTCTCTGGTGGCAATAACTGAGCAGGATGATCTGGATGTCCATCCTCCCCATATTTCTGGACTAGAATGGAACCCGATGTTGGTTTGTTTAGCCCAGCAAGCAGCTGTTAAAACATAAAATTTCAAAACAAAAATCAAGAAGAGAAGATAGTAAAGAGGTCACTCTTTTAAGTTGAACTTTATGTGGGAAAATAAAATAAAACAAACCTGCAATAGTGTTGTTTTCCCACTGCCACTTCGTCCAAATATTAAACCAAAACTGAAACAGACCATGAGAAGCGGTCAGTTTTCACTTAACAAGTTATTCCCTACAAGCTGGCTTCATGTTTGATGTTTCCATTTCTAGTGAAGCCAATAATTTAATACGGCATTTTAGTGGAATAAAGCAAAATGGCCCACTAAATTGTCTGTATTCTTATATCATGTAAAGTGGCAGCCATTCGATCTAATTATTGACAGGGCTTACGTTATGTGTAATCCGGACTCTCTATGTTTTCACAATAGGGAAAAGACTGCGTACAAATGATCAACTTACTTGACATGGGGGCAGAGGGATTGAGACATTATGGTATGCTATTGCCAAAAGAATGCTGACTTAAGCTTTCAAACCAATGGAGAGTAAGGACAATCTAGTATGGCCTCATCTTTTCACAAACTATCACACAAAGCAACAATATGTAGTGGATTTAGGATGCTCAGTATCACGATTTAGCATGGAATCTGCTTGCGACTAACGAACTGGACATACAGATAGTCAAATATGCTACGAAGAACAATCACTATCAATTCTAAGCTAGATAAAAAAAATTAGACTCAAAAAGTCAATAGATGAGAGAACTAGCTTGCCATTTTCAGGCTAGATATCTTCAATTTGGGCACAACAGTAATTTTTACAATGAGAAAGTGAGATACCCCCATTAGAGCATATATACAGGTGAAATTCTGCGCAAGGATTAAAATTTCTCTATTCCTATCCCTCTTTCGATACTCGATAAAACTAATGGAAGTCACTAAACTAGTACACCCTTGATTCTAAGTATCTCAAATTCTCAACCAACTGTTTTCTTGCAGATCGAACATTTTTTAAGTTAAGAATAATAAACATTGCGGAAGAAACATCTATAGACCAAACAACAGAAGCAGAGAGAGACAGAAATATCAGAATAGAATAGAGAGAAGCAAAGCAACTGGGTCCTAAGGCTATTCAGAGTTGCAGACACGAATATTTAGTGCCGTTGAGCTAAATTTCCATGGGAGTAACAGAGTACCTTTTCTGTGGAAGGCAGAAGCTTATATCATCCAAAAGATTGATCTGAGTTCCGGGTGGTTTATAGCTGAGATTCCTGACCTTACCAAAGAAGACTAAATTATTACAGAATGTACAAATCCACAGTAATTACAAAAGAACTAACTTCCGCAGAGCCGTAGAATTAAATGCTGTTTAAAGTTATAACAACCCTTCTATTCAAATTTCTGGAAGAGTAGTTGTACTACCAGCAAGCAGCAAACTACCTCTGTCAACCATGAAGTGCACAATGCCACAACCAACTAAAAGCACTTTCTGATTATATTTGGTTGATCAACCCAATAATCATGCCCCTCAAAGTTAGCCTGAACTAAAAGACTAAATTATATTTAAGGTAATCAACACCAATTTTACCCTCTTCATTGAACTTCGTTTGGGTTACCTACGATAAAATGGATTGGTTTTAATCAACTATTTCCCTCATAATGCTCAGGATTAGACTGAATGACAAGAAATTCATTGTCAATTCTCTTAGGAACATAAAGTTGAGGATTGAATGGTTGGCTCTTCTCCAACCCATTTGGTCCAAGTCCCATGGACAACATTACAATATGTTAAATTATGAGTGGAAAATTTCATTAATTATACCAAGAGTTCCCTTCTCATTGAATTTTCCACACAGTGAAATGTAGAAGGTAAAACTAACCATCCCTTTATTGATGCAACATTGGAGTAGCCTAACTGCCTAAAAGTCTAACAAGCAGAAAGACATGCTAACTTGATAACTACATTAGACAGACTCAGCTGCAACTCCTGCAAGTGTCGAATGTGGGTGCGTATGAGCTGTTGGACATTGTTGTTTTGATGAAAATGACGTTTTTGACCTAAAAAGAAATATCTGTGTCGCGGTATGTTGGAAGGGGAGTCATGTGTGAGACATGTGAAACCTAGCCAAAGTGAAGTGTCGAAGAAAAACAACTTGCTTCCATAGTTCCCCAACAATCCATGACCAGAAAGGCCCGAAACCAAAGACATGATCAAACTTAAGTTAAACATAAGCTACCACCAGTAACCATTTACCAATACCTTTGTCAATCTCGATGTTTCTTCATGAATAAATCAAGTCAATTAAGTAACAATGACTAAAGTTAGGTTAAATAAGCATGTAAATTGCAATTCAATTTGATCTAATTGCAAATTACGACAACATTATCATCCCCAATTCAAGAGATTACCAACCCATTGAACAAAAAACAAGGAAATTTGCATAGAAATTTCAACTTTTTGATATTCTACTCCAATCAGGTAACCAAAGAAAAAGAGACATACTTCAAAGCAAGAATGATGGCATAAAACTGTCAAAGATTGTAACTTTCTTCCTGACTTCAATCTGAGATACAATAAACAGTCAAAAATACGCCTCCGTTCCAATCAATTGTTTATTTATTATTTTCATGGGGATATTTTAATCAAACGTAAACAAATAATTTGGACGAAAAGAATAACTGATTTTAACGAAGAGTTGAAGAAGAATTACCTGAAATGAGGAGAAATTGGAAATGGGTTGTGAAAACCAATTAAGTTGGTGTTTAGAAATGGTGGTGAGTAAGCAGCTGAGGAAACCTCCATTGTTAATCTCAACTCTCAAGTGACACTCGTTTTTGAAGAGTCGATAAATTTTGTGGAAGAGTAAAGAAGAATTACTTTAAGTGAGGAGAAATTGGAAACGGGTTAACCGTGTTGGGTTTGAGTTAGGGTCCTTCGGGTCAGGTAGAGTAATATTTGGGGCGGTTTTATCAAATTATTTTCAGGAAATTACCAGTTTTCAACGACAAACGTTCGGGTTGGCACAGGTAAGGCCGGTCAATTCAAGTTTGGGATAATATGGGTCGGGTACTAGTCCTGTTATACGGATCGGGTAATTTGACCCTTTTACGCACCGGAATGTGGATGTATGAAAAACTTTTTAGTAGACGGTTTAACGAGAATTTTACGCACCAAAATAAGTGTATACGAAAAAAAGTCGGGATAGTTGATCAGACCCTCTCAAGTCTCAATGAAGAGAAGATCCGCCACTGCTATAAGCTTATTAATAGACGACCGTCTTATCAAAATTCGCGTTCAAGAGATATCGAATATTTGTTAAGAGTACGTTGAAGAGCAGAGATTAATCAGTGCATAATTGATCGGATAAGTAGTTGTACAACACTAGTTACTACAATGCCGTAAATGTTGCTAACTGAAATTAACATTTGAATAATAGCTAAAACATCCTAAGAAAAATTTATTTAAAAAGAAATTATAAAAGCATAATGATGAGGAAGAATTTCAATGGTGACGCGATTTTCTTATTCCATCCAGCCGCTACTTAACTAGAGAACGCGTATAATCAGGGATTTATTTGACTCCCTGGAGCATTCTCTATAAATTTAGGGGCTGGTTGAGGATATACCGGTGGCACATCAGTTAAAGTCCCTGGTTCCCCTGGCGCAGGAATCACAGGAGCCGAAGGAAGCGAAGGGAATATTGGTTCTGAAGGCAGAGAGGGGAATGTCGGACCAGATGGAAACGAAGGCATGCCAGGAAAGGGTAGAAGTGGAAGGAAGTGAGGTGGGATCATTGGGTCTTGGAATCCTGGGAATCTACGCGGCATTGCTCTGTCGGTTCTAGAACCGCTCAATGAGTCAACTTGATGAAGTTTTCTAGTGGACGTAAGGGGTGTGACGAGGAGGAATAACGTCAGTGACAATGCGAGAAAGATAGCGTGGGAAGCCATTGTTTGATGAGTTATCATGATAATTGAAGAGGGTTATATAGAGGGGAGAAGAGTACTGCAGATTGTTGTAGGACATGTTGCATGGTAGCTCTAATTCAGACCTAATATCAGTAGTGTGTAGTTTTGCATGTTAATTGTAGGAATGGTTAGAATTTAAGATTGTTCACATTTTTGTTGTGATGTTTGACTACTTGGTAATTCAGGTCGAAACTCGTTGAAGACGGGTTAAAACTTAAAAGCAAGCGAGGACCGAGTTAACCTACTGCAGATTAAGTTCTGAATTCTGATGATGTAAACTTAATGGCGCTCTGATTGTCCCTGCTAAACTTTGTAGATGAACATTATTTGGTCATCAAAATGTGACGCGGCTTTCTTCCGAATTCAAACTTTCAGGACATGATTTATTACTTTAATTCACAAATAGTTATGTACTGAAATCTCACATAAAAAAGAGTCACACAATCAGTTCTCCGACACAAGCCACACTTCGTAATTAGTTAACCTTCTCGTTCTTTTTTACTGTTGAAACGCTATCCGAACTTGGTAGTAATGGGTCATGGTTGTTTTAGTTCTTACTTCTGCTGGATTGTTCACCTTGCTTGCCAGAAGTACGAAGTTCTCGTGACTTGCTTACCATTTGCCGCATAAAAGAAGTCTGATAGCCGGTTTCATCAGGAGGAGGAGGAGCAGGAGCAGATAATGATGCGGTACCAGCACTTGAGCCTGGAACTTGTAGCGACTCGTCCATCGTGGAGACAGCTTGAGTGGATGCTCTCTGATACCTATGAGCATTTCCCTTAGAAAAGGCAAAAGCCCTTCCTCCTGATTCATACTCAGCCCGGCTTGACCACCTCTGTTGAATATGTCTCACCTCACCATCTAACAAAGTGGAAAACCTGTCCCCTGCCTGAGCTGAGGACGAGTCCATCATTCTCATCCTTCTTTGGCCTAACAATTCTCGAGCGTCTTCCAGTTCTCCTCTCTCAGCCATTACTTGTGCCTCCGCAATCCCTTCTGCTATTAAGATTCGGTTCCTCTCCCTATCCACCTCTAGGCATACCTGCCTGTCTTCTTCTGATAGATCCTCAGTTGTCGGCCTTTGAATTTCTACTGTCACTGTTTCAAATCATGAAAATTTATATGAGACGCCTAACTGATTAACCAACAATTGAATAAGAATTACACAAGAATTTAACACCGTCTTGTACAAGACTTACTGGTTTCAGACATGATGCTTTCATGTGATATCGGATCTTTGTAGGAACATTTCACCTCTACTAACTTTGTCGTCAGGCTGTCAGTATCTTCCTGTGGGACCGAGAGGTTCACCAGGAATTGCTTCTCCTCTTCTGCATAAATATCCCCGACATATACTATTCCGTGTTGGTTACCATCATTGTCGATTGTGTTCCTGTACCTTCCAGACGAGATAGACTGAATCTGGACTCTACTGCTTCCTGAGTGGACATGGATTTCTACTTCTTGACCAACAACACTCAACAGTCCACCTATGCACTGAGCAAAAGCATCCTGAATGATCTCGATTGATTCAATGTAAGAGAAGGTCCCGCCTGAGCCATCAGCAATAGCATGGAGAGCAGTCGCATCATGATCAGACCCAAACCCGAATGTGTGGACCGGAACAGGGACTACATCAGTTGAATCCTGATCAGGAACATTTGCCCTGATACACGGTGGGAGGTCGGACAAAGCCTGAAGGAATTGAGCCCCAGATCCATTTTGATTATCCTGCCCGTCCGAGAGAAGAATGATGCTTGCTACTGAGTTCTTGTGAGTTCGCTGTTCGAGCACTTGTACAGCCAACTTCAACCCGGCAATGATGTTGGTAGCCCCAGTAACTCGAAGATAGTTCACTTCATGCATAGTATCAGTTCGTCCTAAATCTGTCATCCTCCGGAGAGGGGTTAATCTCCTAGCCGTGGTTGAGAACACGATAACTGATAGTCTGTCTGTTGGGCCTAAGTTGTCAACGACAAAGCCCATGGCCTGCTTCAACAGCCTGATCTTGTCCCCGTTCATGCTGCCACTTATATCAAGCACGGCCACCAAGTCAACAGGTGCACGTGCGTCCGGCCTGTCTGATGCTTCTGGGGACAAAGAAGGTGCACGTATGCCAATAAGGACAGGAAATGAATCTGATTGCTCTGACCTACTCAATGCAGGAAATTCAGGCAGTGCCTTCACCGTCATTTGTCCACCCTGATGACCATTTACTTGTGGTAGTGGGGCCGAAGAGCCAGCAGATGGGAGAGGCTCATCATCAGCAAAATTATTACGGACTGGAGAATAGGGTTGAGAGTGCCTGCCACGACGAGTGATGGGAGGAGGAATGGGATCAGGAACATTGGTGTTGGAAGGAGGGATGAATTGGGATGGAAGGTTAGTCCACTGTCGGCGACAAGTCGGACATATATGATTGCCATGTTGGACATTACTAGCAATGCAATTGAAATGAAAGGTATGAGAACATTCAGCAGTGAATAATGCTTGCCCTTCTGTTGCTGTCAATCTTTCTAAGCAGATGGCACATTCGTCCTGGATCAGTACAGTTACAGTGTACATAAATCAGCAAGTGTTCACATTCGAAATACGACTATGAAACAAAATAATACAGGGTAGCAATCATGCTCCGGAATCACGATTCAACCAACAACATTATCTCAGTGCCTCAACAACATTACAGTTACCTTGTGTTAGAAACACAAGGAGACATCATAAAACAGTCCTAATGATAAAAAAAAAAAATGTTATACAAAATTATGCTACTGAATGTTATACAAAATTATACAGTAGTTCCATCTTTTGAGGCTATGAAGTCCCATAAGTTCAAAAAAATTAGTCAATGCAACAATGAGGTAGGTCTAACCATATAAGTCTTACCTATGCGTTGGATGCGAAAACCCTTTTAACAATATTACATTACCACAAAAAAACACGTTAGTTTAGCATTTTACGTTATTTCATCATATTCGACTATACGGTATATTTGAATTTCGATGTATTGGAAATTTTGACCCATCATGACTATTAGGAGTAATATTTAATAAGGTTCTAAATGAGCCGTGCCCGGACAACCAAAATGTCATGACCAGATGCTGGGTTTGTCACCAAAATGTCATGACCAGATGCTGGGTTTGCATTTCAATGTGATGTCCGTCTGAAAATTTGAGTCGAGGCCGGTGGAAGGTCCACGACGTGGCACCACAGGTTGTGTCATGCAGTCGATCCATCAATCATCTCTTGTATTTCGTTTTTTCAATATAAAAATTGTGCAATTGTCGTCAAGCCGTGGGGTCAAGGCCCTACTACCTTTTACGTGGCTACACCACTAAGTGAATAAGTAATTGCATAACATAAACTTGAATATTTTACGAAAATTTTAAAACTTTTAATTTTCTTTCGTAGCGTATGCGAGAACCTCTACTAACCTCTAAATCCGCAATATCATCGTATACAACAAGGTCAACAACCATTCAACAAGCAACCTGATAAGTCGCATAGTCGGTCTTATCAATCTATAAGTTATGAACCATATAAAATCAGAAAACCAATAGTTTTGACCAATTAACGTAATATATACTTAATGTACGACGGTCGTACACAAATTACTCGAACAATAACAACAAAATAATGAAAAACGTGGATTAGAGAGTCAAAAAGAAGGTTAGAGTAGGTACCTTAGAGGAATTCATTATCGAAGGGAAGTTAAGGATGAAGTTTAATTTGTTTGTTTAGGGCAGCAACTTCTTAAAATTGACTTTTTTCGATGATAAATCCAAAGGAAATATGTGCAGGAATATATCCTAAGTTGGGTATTTACTTGGTGCTTAAGAAATTTAAACATATAGTCCTTTTCTTTTGTGTAAGTCGGAAGGAACCTTCAATATTATACAACAAGTCTTACTTGGGACGGGTACAACCGTCACAAGTTTGTGACGTGTCAAATAATAACCATGTAGCTAGATTAGACAAAGCAATTTGCTACTCCCAAAGCACTATGCTTTTGTCTTATCTATCCCGCATGGATAATACTCGATCCGTCACAAGCTTATGACGGATATGCCCGTCATAAATGAGAATTTATGATATTTATATTGCATAAACATTATACTATCATATTTATCAATTTGCATAGGCTTAGGAGATTTGGTCAATTACATACTTCTATTCTTCTGTCTTGCTTGACGCGTTAAACGGTTGTTTTAACATCCGAATAGGCCCAATAGGGGGAGTACCGGAAAAAAAAAACATCCGAATAGGAGGTGCATTATCTGGTTCGGAGTGGAAAATTGCACCGGACGGGAACCAAATTTTTTAAAAAATAGTCTGGTCCAAATTTTTAAGGATTTCAGTATCTGGTCTGTACTCAGATTTCTCCGGTCAGGATTGGATTGAACCGCAAACACCGGAATTAGCGGTTTTTTGTCCCTTGGATTATATAAAAGTCTTTGGAAATGTTGAATTTGTGTTATTAGACTTGAATTATACACATTTTTTCCCCGACGGGAAATTTGAAAGAATTCATTTTTTCTATATTAAATTTTTAACCCTCCCATGTGGAATTCAAGTTTTTGTCACCATTGTTGAGTTATGATTTCCAATTCTACAATTCAGACCCCAATTCTACATTACTAGTTGGTGCAGTAGTTTATATGTTAGTTCGCGGCCTATGTTCTAGATGACACCAATATAAGTTGTGGAGCCAGGAATTCCCGTCGGGGGAGGGAGAATTATCAGCGACGTGAACTGATAATATCATAAAGTAAATCTTGAAAAAAATTAAAAACTTTAATTAAGAAATTTGAAAGTTCCATTGTCAAGGCCTGAATCCGCCATAGATGTATATATTATGTAGCCTAGGACCTCGAGAACCTCAGGATCGGGTCATTTAGGCTTGACGACGATGCCTGCGATTCAACCTTGCAGCTTGCAGGAGAACAAGTTTTTCACAAGGAGTATTATCGCGGCTCGAGTGGAGCAATGATGCAACATTAGCATTTGGCAATAATTCAGTGTCAGTAATGTACTGAAGATCATTTTTATGGTGAAATCTTAGAATATAAAGTCTCAACAACTTCATCTTTGTCTCCTTATGTAAAGACTGAGAATCAGTCAAAGAACCAAAATTCCAAGGAAATGAGATCAGTATCTCCTTTGATTTACGTTAGTTAGACTTGTCTACGTTAGTTAGACTTGTCTAATAGTATCGTACACGGATGTGTGTCCAAGTGTAACCCTCGACTATTTTTTTTTTTAAATATGCTTACTTTGGTTAAAAACGAGCTATTCACCCATGTTGAGTGTCAAGTGTCAAGTGTCGACAACGGGTACGCTAGAAAATTACAAGTGTACGAATATACTTTGCCCACAATACTAAACCAATAAATTTAATACTTGGTACAAAAGATGCTCAAAAAAAGTGATTACATCAAAAGTTATGGGAAATAATTGAGCTTAGTGTAAACAAAAGATGCTGTTGTAATCACAGATATTGACACAAAGTCACAAAGGTTGTTCAACCCAAATTATGATGACAGCATTTGAAAGGTAAAATTTACAAGCAACCAAACAGAAAAGCATGAAACATCAATGTATGATGACAGCAAAACTAATTTGACATAAAGCAGCCTTTCTATACCCAGATTATTGACATCTTTTCAGTGTTTGGGAAATTCAGGCATTGTACCGGGAATGTTTCCGCAGTTACTACACGGTATTGACTCGTAGGAGTAGTAAATAGTAATGATGGTAACTGGTAAATCACGACAGTATATCGTATAGGTTTAGGATCAGTCGTATTTGTCAAATATTGGTAGTAACAGCCAACTAGTGACAGTATAGGTCATGAAGCG
The DNA here is from genome assembly GCA_029255685.2 of Silene conica. Taxonomy (NCBI): domain Eukaryota; kingdom Viridiplantae; phylum Streptophyta; class Magnoliopsida; order Caryophyllales; family Caryophyllaceae; genus Silene; species Silene conica. Next base: position 8,383,205 of record CM055315.2, on the reverse strand, counting down.
GCAACTTCATGGCATGACATGAGTTCTGTGCTGCAGTGTTGGAGCTACTAGGCTGGAGTGCTACATGGGGGAAGGGGATATCTATTAACAACAAAGCTTATCGAAAGACACTTTGTTTTATTGCACAAGGGGCCCCCACAAATTGCGGGGTGGGGTGGGGTGAGGGGACGGTTGTCGGAGGTATAGCCGTACTCTAATCGAACGAGTGATGGAAAACGGAAGGGGAATGTTTTTGATGAGAAACAAGAATATAAGAGTGACGGCAATGATGTTATTAAGAATAATGAATCCAAATAAAACAGCAGAAGCCTCCCAACAAAATTATATATTGGAGGCTTAAGCCTATGGTACAAAATCTTGTCCAAAACACTCACATTATACAAATTTAAGAAGGCAATGAATTCCAAATCAAAAGCATAATATATACTCTACCTGTTTACTCTCACTGTACAGGTCGAGAAATAGGAGCATCGATCTAGCGACTGATAAACTCTAGCACAACGCCTTTCAAAAATTCAAACCCTAGTACAAATCTAATATATATGTCACCAGGGTTAGGATTGTTGTTTTCCGTATAGGTTGGAGTAAACAATCTTAGTCCTATGGACCAGGATTGAGGTCATAAAAATGGCGATAATGCACAGTCCACCCATGATCATGGAAGTAAGGAAGAAACATATCGAACCTTCACACTTGGGTGGTTCATCCACGCCTAGCATACCACCGATGATGGACCCAAGAGGAGGATGGCGTTGATTAGCTTGCTTCTCTGCTTCTCGGTCATAGATGCTACTCGCAATAAGGCCTGAGAAGACAAGTGAGCCGGCGGGATTGGCCAAGGTAAGGAAATTATATAATGATCCGAAATTTCTTAATCCAAAGAGCTCGGAGGCAGTGGCTGGACCCACTGCCCAATGTGCTCCATATCCAAGTCCAATCAACAAAGTTCCAATATACATTGCACCAGGCAATCCCAGGCCAATACAAATGTGTCCTGCGGCCATTATGCCCTGAGCTATAGCCATTGCCACCGGCCTTGGATAAGCATAGTCCCTACGGAAAAAAAAAAAAAAAAAAAAGTCAAGAAATAAGAACAATTACAACATACCCCATTGCCTCAATGACTCGCGCCTGTGATGATGTAAAAACATCAATTGATGCATATGGAGCTTAGGGAGCTATTGCGTTATTTTATCATAATGCAAAGTTGAAGTATTCAAAGTTTTTGGGCCCTGCTAGAAATGAACAGACAAAAATTAATTGTAAAATGAGGTAAAATCTAGATGAATGAGAGTTATACCTAACAACGATTTCAGACAAGTAACCTCCTCCAACACGACCAAGGAAATTCCAAATGCTAATCATGGATACGAAGATATGAGTATTATCATAGCCTAAAGATTGGCTCATCTGACCAAGATTGTCAATAACAGTCAAACCCGATCCAGAAGCCAGCATGAAAGGGCAAAACATTAGCCAAAAGTCGGCCTTGATCAGGGCCTGTGATAATGTGAAATCCTCCCCTCTATGAGGACCCCGTCTCCTCTTCACCCTCACTGCTCCTTCTGCCGCTGCTTGTGCTACTTTTACTTGCAATTGGGCGATTCTTTTTCTTCTTTCCGAAGCCGGAAGCAAGTCAACATCCTTTGGCTTCTCATCTTCGACCTCACTAAAGAAAACCTCGCCATCAGATTCTGCAGCTTTTGATGTCTCCTCTTTGCGAGACTCTGGCAGAAGAGCTTCCTCGACTGATAATCTTGGCTCTTCTCTGAAAGCCAAGGACACAGGAATTCCTAAAGGGGCCAACAGTATTGTGAATAAAATGACAGTGAACACTATGATTAGTGTATGGCTGACGTCAATCAGATCTTCAACGAGCATGACACCCATTAGGTAAGCAGCTATCACAAGGCAAGCACTGTAGACAAATGAGAAACTTGCGCCGTCAGATGGACGAACTTGTCTGTGACCTTTGACAGGCCTTATGAAGAACATTAAGGCAATGACTACCATTGAAGGCCCAACTGCTATCATGAAGATAAGAGATGCATGGTCAGGGCTGTGGATGAGAGCATAAATTTGGGTCAAAATTGCCCCACTTAAGCCAGCAAATCCCTTCAAGATGCCAACAATTGGACCTCGACTTTTGGGGAAGTTCTGCACGCAAGAGACAAGAGCAGCTGTATTCCAGTATGTTTCCCCATTCGTTCCGATAAATATAAGCAAACACATCTGCAGATGAATGCAAATGAATAATATTAGCTCATCTGGCTTTGAACCATGCTAGACTGTTCGTACATGTTTAAGTAGTTTGCCGAGTTAGAGCAGAAACTTCCACAGGTCAATCATGAAGACATGAAACAGTATCTTCAAGAAGAACTGAGTCACATACAGCAAACAGTAGTAACATTCCTTCAACAAGACGACAACTTGAAACACCGACATGCTTAGAAAGAGACATTACTTGCATAAGATCATCAATGAATTCTAACAATTCGCTACGGAGTACATCAGGAGAGAATGATTCAAACAAGATGACAACTTCCACAAACCCGACAAAGATATCAGTAAAACTAAGCCATCTCACAGAGAAAAAACCAAACTCCTAACCCCAAGAGAAGCATCACCTCTCACTAATCACCTCAAAAAGGATCGGCGAATCAAATTCATCAGCAAATTCAGATATTTGATATTGCACAATCCAGCAAAATCATTAACTCAATCAAATGAAAAACCGCCATCCATTAATCATTCATCATCAATCATCCATCAGGCAAAAGTTGACTTTTCAATACATGATTCAACATCACCAGTGCAACAACCACATATCCCTAATCCCGAACTAATCCGAGGCCGGCTAACATGAATCATCACTTGAAATCGTCAAAACAATAACCAAATTTATCTTAACATAAACAGAAAAAACTGCATTAATCTCAGTACAGAAGCTCAACATAAATCAATCCACTAAACCAGTACATGCATGAACACATCAAACAATCAATAATCAAACATATCCACACAATCACAAATACATCAATCTTACTCAAAACCCCAAAATTGCATAAACCCTGCTATACACCCACTCAGTCCTATTCATTTGTGTACATTTGATTAAAATACACCTCACTGAATGATTATGACGGAGGGATCATCAATCAATCTATAAACCTCAAACACATCAATCTAACTCAAAACCTCAAAAATGCATCAAATCCCACTCATCCTACTCATTCATTCACCTTTGATTAAAACCCGCCTCACAAAACTTAAAAAAAAAAAAAAAAAAAAAGTAAACAAATGATCGAGACGGAAAAGTAGAAAACTTACAGCCCACAAAGGCAAAGGAGGAGCTCGACCAGTAATAATAAGCCAAACCCAACCATGACCAATCAAATTCATAAGAGCACCAACAAAAAGAGCAGCCCATAATGGTAGAACTTCACAAACATAACCAGTTAAAAAACCAACACTATCGCCTAAATCTTTAGCAACACCTAATCTTGCTACTTGTCTTTGATTATAATTTAAATTTGTTTTAATTACTGGAGATATACTCCCAAACATATACCCAATTCCTGCACATGATTGTATCCATATTGCTGCTACAAATACTAACCATCTGTTACTGATAAATGATTTTAATCTCTCATTTTGGAACATTTTTTATTGGGTTTTTGTTATTTTATGTAAAGATTGAAACTTTATCGTGTTTTTTCTAGTATTTTAGTGGGTTTTGATTGAATTTTGCTGTAAAAAGGGAGTATTAGATGGTGTAAAAAATGTTATTTGGTTTAGTTTATGCCAAATCTGTAGAGATTTAAAGAGCACGAGGGAGTGGAGGGGGAGTATTGTGAATTTGTGATTCTGATGAGCTGGTTGTTAATTGTTAGTCGTTTATGATGAACATTGTACATTTTTATAATGACAGCTACGGTTGAAAGCATGATTCATGATTGGATTTCAATGGCAAAAATCAAATTGAGTGTCGGGTATATCCGTCTTAAATAAAAATATACTCCCTCCTATTCCATATTTTCTTCCATATTTCCTAAAACGGATTATTCAGGTTTTCTTCCCCTTTCCTATTTTAGAAACTTTTATTCTTATTTTATTCATTTCTCTCTCCTATTATCAAACCCCACTCAACCTTTTTACTCCTATTTTATTCTTTTTTAATGATTTTGGCCCCACAATTTCTTATTTAATGCCTAATTATTCATCCCTCTCTCCTACCACCAAACCTCACCCAATTTTTTACACTTATTTTATTTTCCACCTTAATATTTGTGCCAAATACAAAAGGGAAGAAAATATGGAATATGAGGGAGTATGATTCGTTTCACCTTAAATTTCGTGTCAAATAGATTTTTTATTTCGAAAGGTGGGAGTGGGAGGGACAAATTTTTCATGGTTTTTTTTGTTAGTTTCTACTCTCCAAATGTTCTGCTTTTGTCTCATGTATTCCGTTTAGCTTATATTTTAAGTTCAAATTAAATTAATTTCTGTTTTTTTTCTTTATTCAAATGGTACCCTTCTTTGAACTTTTGTCACCCGATATGTTACAATAAGCGGATTATACCACCAGAGGTATACAATTTTCTGTACATATTTTGAGCTTTTTAATAGAAAACTCGAGCTTTATTAGAAAGAATATAAGCTATATGGTAAAATTTATGAACTCCTTGACAAAAATTGAGAATTGAAAATTATTATATAACTAAAACATAATACATATAAGTTGAACTATATTTTAATTTTAATATAAAAAAACTAAAATATAACTCAAAATAGTTTAAAGCTCAACAAATATACACATAAGCTCAATAAAATACACCATGGTTGTACAATGCTATTATACATCTGGTTGTATAATCCTTTTTGTGGATATGTTACGCATGGTGTGCTCATATATGATTTTTTTTGGTAGCGATTATGTTTTGCGATGGTTGTATGCCGTTTCCTTTTTTGCAAAATGAGACCCTTTTTTTTTAATAAATAATGATTACTTTTGGATAAATAATTACCACTTTGAAAACATAATTAATTTTTTAGTCATAAAAAGTGGTCCACTGTTGACCAAAAATGGTCACTTCTCTAGAACCGCACCAAAAAAATTGTTTTTTTTTTTTGTGTGTGTGTTTACGTCGTACAATAATATTAACACTAAAATCAAATTACATATTTAATAGGCATACAAAAATGCAAAAAAAATAATTAAAATCTATTATATTAATATTAAGAAAGGAAATGTAATGTTAGAAGAATTTTACTTTTTTTATACATATTTTTATGTAAGTGAGTAAAGAAAATTGTAATATTAAAAAATAATTAATATTATGTTAAACTGTAATAAATATGATTATGGTAATACCTATACCTAAAATGCTACCGTTTTAAAAATCCAAAGAAATCTATATTTTTTTCATATATATTTATGTAAGTTAATATTAATCCTTCGTCTCGGTCATTCATTTACCTTTTTTATTTTTGAATGTCTCATTCATTTGTTTATTTTTCCAATTTGGAAAGGCCTATGAGAGTTAATTCAGTAAGTGGATGGTACATCCGATGTATTATCTCCAATTTTATAGTTTCTGAGCATTATATTAAAGTTTTTGAGTTATGTTTTAGAAATTATGAGTTTTACTATTAAATTTCTGAGTTTATTTATTTAAACATTAAACTCTAAAAAATCACAATAAAACTCAAAAGTATTACATATAAGTTTACTTGAATTTGAGTTATGACGAAACAAAATTGAAATATAACTTATAAACTTTAACATGCTCAAAAAAATATACATTTGCTCAAAAACAGATAAAGTTTTAGGTAATAAGCTCAAAAAAAATACATATATGCTCAAAAAATAAAAAAATGGAGGTACTACATTCGATGTATGTTCCTTTTTCTCGAGTTAATTTGATCACCCACTCTCACTTTAGTCTACTTATCCTCTTTTCTTAGTTATTATGTTAAAAATAAAAGTAAATAAATAAACAGGACGGAGAATATGTTAATGTAAAATACGGAGTATGAAAAAGATAGAATGATATGCAGAGAAATCAAATCATAGGACATCCTAAGCACAATGTTAAGAGGATATGCATCATTGAAAAATTATCAAAGCTTATGTGTACATGAGTTTTTTTGTAGGTAAATAAAATTCCAAAATAGTTGGGCGGCTGTATCTTATACACTTTCTCTCATTTGTCACTATCCATGACTCATCTTTTATGTACTCCTCCTCGTTTAGATAGTGAACATTAAACAAGTCCACTTGATCATACTCTAAAATAATTAAGAATCGTATTAGGTCAATGTCATCAAATTTTCTTATAAAAAGTGTGCAAGCTTAATATTGATTAATCAAAGTTAGTGTCATGACTCATGTTGTAATTAATGTTGCCTTGTCTCGGTGATATTGATAGCATAAATTCTATCTGTTACGAATATTTTTTGTCAAAAGCTGATTTTTTACAGGCTGTAATAATATGTATGACCTTTCATTTAGTCTTAGATGTTCCATTAGGGACCATTTTCCTTTTTTCTTGGTGGCCTGGTGGGTGATAACCATTCCGTGCTGAAGTTGATGCTAGTCGGTTTAACAATTTAAATGCCTTTGTGAGTTGGGTAGTGTATTCTCCTGAGAGTTACCGTTATGACACATTCTCTCATCGTTTTGTTGTTGAGTCTACTATGTAAGCAAAAGCCAGGGGTATTCGAGATCTCCTTTTGTGGGCCATTGATCGTAATATTTGGCATCTCGACATTTCCTTTAACTTGCCTTCGAGTCCTCCTTCAACTGGTTGGTGCAGAGACCCAACATCACATGACTACAGGTTTGCTGAAGGATATTGAATGTCTTTTTACTTGATCTTTTCAGTGTCTTTGTTTTAGTTTCTTACCTCATCGCCTTAAATAAGGTTGTTCACAACCTTACTACGACAGAATTAAGTTTGTAACATTTTACTATTTACAACTGCTAAACAACAAAAAAAAGTGGAAGAGTAAGTGAAAAAATGTTTTTTTTTTTTTTTTTTTGGTAAAGAAGACGTGGGCACGGGCCCAGAAGAACAAAAAACAAAACAACAACTAACAACGAAACGAAAAAGAACAAAAAGCAGAACGAAACGAAACTACCTACGAACTAGAAGAGCAAAAAGATGCCTAGCCTACGTTGTTCCATTATCTAGGACTAATCGAGGCCAGGCCACGCCCCTGGCATCAGAATCAATAAGTCTTTTCAGAGGAATAGGTGTCTGGTGTGGCTCAAAGATAAGGAGACTCTCCACTTGTTCGACTCCTAGATTTGCTAGCCAATCTGCACAGGAATTCGCCTCACGATAAACGTGAATTATTTCCGCTTGCCATTCTGTGTCATAGTAGAAGGCTCTGCATAGACGAATAAGGTGGGAGTGTGCCGTAGGTAATAACTCCGTCTCCAAATTCTTCATGAATCCCTCAATCACCTTCGAGTCAGTTTGAATAAGAATACAAGGGAACTTTCTTTCCATAGCAATCAGAAGGCCTCTTCGAAGAGCCATTAATTCCGCTCTAGTATCCATTCCCCGAAAGCTTCCTCCGTGTCGTTAGGAATCAGGACACGTCTTTCTGGGCTCCTATGTTGTACTTCATTCTCATTCCCGCCGTCTTGTGATTCGTGAAGTGATGGGTACGTCGGGCAGACAGAGTCAATGTGGCCAAGCTTTCCGCATTTGTAACAAATTTGTCTTAATCCCTCATATTGGATGATCCACACCTTACCGTTGAGACGGAATTTCGAGAGTAATGGTTTGGTTAGGTCTACTTCCACACTCATTCGGATAAATTGCCCTCGTTCAGCATTAATTGTTGGTCTATCAATACGGATTACACGCCCTATTTTGCTACCAATTTTGCGAAGGATGTCTTCATGATAGTATTCCACAGAGAGTCTAGGAATACGGATCCAAGTTGTGAGATAGCGGATGGGTTCATCAGTTCCTATGAAATTGGGTACCCATTTTCGAATTGTAAGGTAGTGATCTCCAATCATCCATGGCCCCCCAGTGAGTACAAAGTCATAATCCGCTTTATTCGTAAACCGAATAACATAGTATCCACATCCCACATCAGTGAATATGACATCTCCTTTGATAGCCCATTTTCTCTTTAATTGTCGTACAAGTGCGAAATGGCCTATGCTTTTGTCGAACATTTTAATAATTAGCGAGTCTCGCCAGTTATTTCTGATAGTTCTTTTTTCCTGTTTTGTCAGGAGGATAGTTGGACACAATGGGTCATTCCCCATAATCGGGTCTTCGGTATCATCATCGGACGTATCATCATAAACTGCATTCTCAACGATGGTAAAAGCTTGATTAGGGTTTAAAGAGAAGGAAGGGCTTACACCTCTGTTTAGGGATTCTTTGTATGACATCCCCATTCCTTGAGCGCCGTTGGTGCCTTCTGTAGACGCGTCGCCATTGTCCGTCTGTATCTGTGGTACATCTTCAGGCCGTGGAATGCCAGCATGCCCAGCGAGTGGGAAGGTGTTGGGGACAAAGGAACAGTCCACGTCCATTGAAATGGATTGTGTTCCTCCATCATCTTGTTGATGCATCTTGCATTTCTTTGTCGATCTTGCGGATTTTTCATTATCGCTAAGGTGGCTGCTGGAAGAGTTTTTTTCCATGCTAGGGTTTTCTATTCAATCACTTTATAAAAATGTTTTTGAGATGTTAAAAGTTAGTTAAAACCTGATTAAGTGGTCATCTACTCATTTTAATATCAAAAAGATTTATTAAAGACGATGTTTCAAATAACACTAAATTATTCATCTTAAGATTAAAATATGTCGAATAAAATATTTATCGCATCTTCACAAATACGAAATATTATATTACTCAACTCTTTTTATATTAGCCCGTAGGCCGGTAGCCCGTAAACAGTAGGTATAAATGCATATACACGTTTTCTATATCAAATGATTCCTGACGTCCACAGAGCAAATATCGGATGCAGTGGGCTCGACTTCTTGTCTTGTCATTTCTGAAATCACAAAATTGACACAACTTTTTTCCACGATTAGTCCGAACTTGGTAACTATTGATTGGATTTAAATTTCCATATCACAAATTCTTATTTGCAACGGCACTATCCGTCGCAAGCTTGTGACGGATACCGTTTTCTCTCACAAAATACTCACTTTTTCTCTCTCTCTTCAACACTATTCATGTGGTCCCCTTTATCCACTAACTCATTTTCTATCCATTTTATCTCATAAAATATCCGTCACAAATGGTGACCCGTCGCAAGCAAGACTTACTATTTCCATATAGCCCATCACTCTATCACCAAACCTCGCAAATTCAACCGAACTCAGAGATGATCCTAAATTTAAACGGGGCATCCTAAATATGGTTGACATTTTTACTAATTATCGTCGATAATTTATTTAAATTTTCATATTTGTCCTCCATAACTCAACTCATTTACCGTCTCACAAAAAAATCACCAAAAAAAAAAGAAATGTCGGTTTTCTCTTAAAAAACAGATGGGTTTAAAGCGGTTTTGCAATTAAACAACGATTTTGCAGCATGAATGATAACGATTACAACAACGACAACACCGCTAACAACGATTACAACTATTAAGCTAGTAACGAGGTTAATCTACGATTAATTTTGTTTCAAGTTTTTGATTTCTAGTTCGTTGTATACTAGAACGGATAGTGATTAGCGATCGATTCTCGAACCCAAATTCAATTTTCGAAAAAATAAAATTAAAAATGTGACGAATTACGTGTCGGACTAATAACATTTTCGTCCAACACCTATAATTGACGAAAATTATATTTTCTAATCCAAAATGGGCAAAAAAACACTCACCAATGATTATTAATGGCGTATTTTTAGGTTTTATTGATCGGAGACTAATGTTCGTTAATTTAAAATTGTTGACGAGGATTATTTGGTGGGTTAGTTATCGATCACACGGCAGTCCAAAACGAACATATTACTCTAACGACCGACAGTAGATATTGTTGGGCCCCAAAATTAACAAATATTTGGTCCACGACACGTGGCAGCATGTCATTGGTGCATCTTGGGAAGCACGGATTGAAGCCAAGACTAGATCTCAGCCGTGCACTTATTGTCAAAAAGAAACACATATTGGAAGTGTGCTGAAGAAGCCAAACGGCCCAATTCCTCAGTAAAGCCCAAAGGAGTCAAGTCCAAAGCATGATGGAGAAGGAAGACGTCATCAACAACGGCTATCTTGAGCCCAATAGTCCTTTATCCAACGGATCCAATAGAAGGTCTCCAAGCACTATAAAGAGGAGAGCTCATTTATGATGGAGGGGACCCCAGACCCAACCTAAAAAATATCCACCTAGGAAGAACCCCTTATATTCCAAGAAGAATACCTACTAAACCTGTATGAACCCATACTTTTCTGCAAGAACACGTGTATAACATTGTGTAACATTGTAATATCCACACATTTCAATAAGAATAACGACACATTTTCCTTTGATTAATCTCACTTTGTAATTCTCTAAATAAAAACAATGAATATCTTTACCATTAGATCACTATAACCTTGCACTAGCAAACTTGGTAATTTTCGACCAAAACATTTTGGCGCCCACCGTGGGGCTATAGTGATTGTTGTACCCAAAACAAAAACCTCAAAAATTCGTCCTAGCCAAAAATCCAAACATGTCGGGAAACACCCCAAAAACAACCAATCCCCTAACACCACCTTCGTCCGCTAGCAAAATCCCGCTGATACCCACATCTAAAGTTACGATTCCAACAACAACCATGGCACCAGCCGGCAGCAGTACCCCAGCCATGGTCCCAACCAAAACCACTGTCACCATACAGCCAGACACCGGGAAAAGGCAAAATCCAAGCCAGCCTACTCCAACTGCAGAAATGTGGCAGTCAATGGCGGAGGCGATCAGCAGCCTGAAGAAAGACAACCAGGATCTGAGGGCGCGAATCGCCACCAGCACAGCAGCAACCGCAGCAGAAGTCGCTGGAAGACACCAAGGAAGAACCAGTGGGAAAAGGACGAGGGAAGTTCCAGCTGAGATAGTCACTCGCCTGGATCTCAGCAGGGTCACTCCTCCAGAAACAATTACGCCCAGTGGGATGGGATTCCTGTCCTACCCATCACCATCTCATACAGGTAACGATGTCCTAAAAATACAGTCCACAAACGCTAACTTTTCTCATCCTGCAGGACCTTCGTACCAGCAAGCTCCAGCCTGGCAGGCAGAGTCATCAACAAGGCCACCTCCCTACCAGCAGTACAGCGGGGTTCCAGGATACAGCTACCAGCAGACCCCCTCCATCATCCACACTTCTCAGTACGCCAGCCCGTTCCCGCTGACTAGCTAGGCTCCGGGAACCACGGAACATGGATTTCTGCCTCCCTACGCGGCACCCGCACTATCTAACGCGTGGGAGCAGAAATACAATGAACTGTGGGACCTCGTCAACCGCATACCAGGAGTGCCACGACCCATGGAGAAGGCAACGGAGGACAGCTATGCAGATTCTCCCTTCACCAGCAATATAGTCTCCGTCGACGTGCCAAAAGGATTCACGCCGCCAACAATGATGCACTATGACGGAACAGCTGATCCGGTTGACCACGTCAATCAATACAAACAGAAGATGATGGTGATAACGGCTGCTGGGACACTCAAAGAAGCTTGCATGTGTAAAGGGTTTGGATCAACCCTCTCGGGAGCAGCCTTGCAGTGGCTGGTTAGTCTGCCTAATGGAAGTATTCTCAGTTTTGCTGAACTGGTGAACGCTTTCAACCAGCAGTTTGCCAGCAGTCGGAAGCCGGAAAAGCAAACAAGCGACCTGTACCGCATTATCCAGTGTGACACAGAGCCAACCAGGGACTACCTGGCCCGGTTCAACAATGAAATGGTATCCATACCAAAATGTGACGTAGCTACCGCCATCCATGCCTTCCGCTGGGGGCTGCCAGAGGGGTCAGATCTGTACAAAGACCTAACCAAGTGGACCTGCACCAGCTTCGCTCAAGTACAGCAGAAGGCCCTGGATGCCGTCCGCATGGAAGAAGATCCAGGCCCCAGGAGAATCAGCCAGCGCGTTGAGACCCCCACCAGAAAAGCAAAGGAAGAAAGGAGCGAAAAGGCCAAGCCCTACAGCAGGCCAGTCAACAAAGTAACAGGAGGCAAAAACTGGAAGAATGATCCAAATCTGCCTCCCAGGATAAAAGAGTATGGTTTTGATGTTAATCTTGCAGGTGTAATTAAAGCCCTCAAAAACCTGGGAGAGAAGGTTAAATGGCCTAGAAAGAGGACGGAAGAAAGACCAAAAGACAACAGGGACACCAGTCTACGGTGCGACTTCCATGAGGAGAACATCGGTCACACAACAGAAGAATGCATCACCTTAAGGAAGGAGGTAAAATATCAGTTCGACCAAGGGAACCTGAACCATTTACTGGCTAAGGGGACCAAAGTCAACTCCACGAGTCAGGTCAGGCCTTCCAGTCCTCCTATTTGTACAAAAATTATCAATGTAATCACAGGAGGATCAGAATTATGCGGGTTAACCTATTCAGCCGCCAAGAGGCACGCCACCAAAACAAAAGGCGACAAACCAGAGAGCTCCTGCAGAATCAGCAGCAAAGACCTCCCAACAGTCAGTTTCGACGAAACTGATGGAGGAGGAGAAGCAGAATATCATGATGATGCTTTGATAATTACCCTATCCATAGGGAATTGCACAGTCAAGAAGATACTGGTGGGTAGAGGAAGCTCCGTCAACCTGATCATGCTAGAAACACTAAAGAACATGGGATTCAGCGAGAGCGACCTGGTGAAGAAGGCAGTACCTCTGGTAGGATTCAGCGGCGAAACAAAAAGCTCCCTGGGAGAGATACTCATTCCTACCTACGCTGGAGGAATAAACAAACAGGTAAGATACCTCGTAATTGATGGTCCTTCTACTTACAATGTGATTCTTGGCAGGCCATGGATCCATGACATGAAAGCAATACCTTCGTCATACCACCAATGCCTGAAGTTCCCTACCCCATGGGGAGTCCAAACAATCAAAGGAAGCCAGGACGAGGCAATGAGCTTCTATAAAGTGGCGCTCAAACCCACAGCAACTCCACCACCATCAGCATAGCAATCAAAGGGAAAGCGGCACCAGGAGGAATACATTGAACCACAGCAGCTGGAATTGGACGAAATCCCCCTGGATCCGCAGCACCCAGAGAGGATAGTCCTGATGGGAGCACAATGCACGGGTGATATCCGCCTAAAACTCGTACAATTGCTAAAAGATAATATAGATTGCTTTGACTGGTCACATGAAGATATGGTAGGAATAGATCCAGAGGTCATATCCCACAGATTGAGCGTGGACCCTAACCACAAACCAGTCCAGCAGAAGAGGCGAAAAATTCGCCTACGAAAGAAATCAGGTAATCAACCAGGAGGTAGACAACCTCCTGGCCGCTGGAAAAATCAGGGAAGTAAAATACCCAAAGTGGCTATCTAACGTGGTAGTGGTGCCTAAGAAAAATGGCAAGTGGCGGGTTTGTGTTGACTTTACAGATTTAAACAAAGCTTGCCCAAAAGACCCCTTTCCTCTACCACATATAGACGCTATGGTAGACGCTACTGCAGGGCATGAGATGCTAACGTTCCTGGATGCCTGGAGCGGATACAACCAAATCAAAATGGCTGCTGAGGATCAAGAAAAAACAGCCTTCCAATCGGAGAGAGGTATATACTGTTACAATGTTATGCCCTTTGGACTCAAAAATGCAGGTTTCACCTATCAAAGGCTAGTGAACATGATGTTCAAGGACCAGATAGGGAAAACCATGGAAGTGTACATCGACGATATGGTTGTAAAATCCAAAGCAGCAGGACAACACTTTCAGCATCTAGAAGAAACATTCAGCACCCTAAGGAAGTATCAGATGAAGCTGAACCCTTCAAAGTGCACCTTTGGAGTATCCAACGGGAAATTCCTGGGGTACATGGTCACACAGAGAGGCATTGAGGCCAGCACGGATCAAATCAAAGCTCTGCTGCAGCTGGAGTCGCCACAGAAACCAAGGGACGTACAAAAGCTAACAGGAAGAGTAGCAGCCCTCAACAGATTTATATCCAGATCCTCAGAGAGATGCAAGCTATTCTACGATATCTTGCGAAAAAGCAAGAGGTTCGAGTGGACGGAGGAGCACGAAGAAGCCTTCAAAAGCCTCAAAGAATATCTCAGCACTCCCCCACTCCTGTCAAAGCCGGAACTAGGGGAGCAACTCTACCTGTACTTATCCGTCACAGAAGCAGCGGCCAGTGGGGTCCTGGTAAGGGAGTATGAGGGATCACAGCATCCTGTATATTATATCAGCAAGTCTCTGCTACCTGCAGAGACCAGGTATTCTGCTCCAGAAAAACTCATTTTAGCTTTAGTAACAGCATCTTATAAACTCAGACCTTATTTTGAATCCCACACAATTTCTGTCCTAACAAGCTATCCTTTAAAATCCATATTAGGAAAACCGGAATTGTCTGGAAGAATGGCCAAGTGGTCAGTACATTTAAGTGGCTACGATTTAAAATTCGAAACCCGTACAGCAATAAAATCACAGGCCCTGGCAGATTTTGTTTCCGACTTTAGTCTAGGTTTACAGAAAGAAGCAGAAGCGGCTTTCCTACCTCCAGAAATGGACTCCGTGGAAAGGTGCTGGACGCTGCATGTAGATGGAGCCTCAAATAGCCGGGGAGCAGGAGTAGGCATGGTACTGCGATCTCCGCAAGGAGACATTATTGCGCATGTCGTACGGTGCGAGTTTCCTGCCACCAACAACGTTGCTGAATACGAGGCGTTGATCCAAGGATTACAGCTAGCTTTGGGGATGAAAATCAGGCACCTACGAGCCTTTGGCGATTCACAACTCATAGTGAACCATGTCAACGGCGAGTACGAGGCTAAGGATCCAAAGATGATTGCATATCTAAAAGTGGCCAGAGAGTTAAAAGCAGAGTTCATCACATTCGAGCTAAAGCAAATACCCAGGGACCAGAATGCTGAAGCCGATGCGTTGGCCAATCTGGGGGCTACGTTCAATCCAGGAGAAATCTCTGCAGTTCCAATCATCCATGTACTGGAACCTTCAACTTCAGGACAAGATCCAGAAGTTGACACCTCCAGTACTCAGTGGGAAGTGGAAGCAGGAATACTCAGCAATACTGTCGATCAGGAAGAAGCCCCAGATTGGAGAACACCATACATCGAGTGGCTAGCAAACAACATCCTTCCTCCTGAGAAAAAAGAGGTAAGAGGATTTAGAATGAAAGCATCCAGATTTACACTAATAGATGGAATTTTGTTCAGAAGATCGATGGCTGGACCCTATCTGCGCTGTCTGGGGGAAAAAGAAAGCCATGCTGTCTTGCATGATCTCCACAGTGGTGAATGCGGAAATCATGCAGGGGCAGGAGCCTATCTAACAAAGCGCTCAGACAGGGCTACTTCTGGCCAACAGTTAGAAAGGATGCTATGGAATTTGCAAGAAAGTGCCAACCCTGCCAGAAACACGCGCCTGTAGTGCACCAGCCTGCAGAACCCCTGCATCCAATAATATCACCATGGCCATTCATGAAGTGGGGAATGGATATCGTGGGACCCCTACCAAGGGCACCAGGAAACAAGACTTACATGCTAGCACTAACAGACTACTTTTCTAAGTGGATAGAGGCAGAGTCCTTCCCCCAAGTTACAGAAAATCAGGTGATATCCTTCCTCAAACGTAATATAATCTGTAGGTTTGGCATACCTTCTGAAATTGTATGTGATAATGGTTCTCAGTTCATATCAAACAAGACAGAGGCATTTTGTGCTGGCTGGAACATCACACTGTTAAAGGCTGCTCCCAGGTACCCCCAGACCAATGGTCAGGCTGAATCTAGCAACCGAATTGTTATGGACAACTTAAAAAGAAGGCTAGAGGAAGCAGGGGGCAAGTGGGCAGAAGAGTTGCCCCTCGTCCTATGGTCAGATAGAACAACGCCAAAAGTTGCAACAGGCCAAACACCCTTCAGCCTGGTGTTTGGAGCTGAAGCAGTAATCCCCTCAGAAGTCAGGATCCCAACACAAAGATACGGATGCCTGACGGAAGAGCGTAACCAGACGGAAATGGCCAGCAGCCTGGATACCGTAGATGAACTCAGAGCAAGTGCTCAAATCAGAATAGCATCATACAAGCAGATGGTAGCACGAGCATACAACAAAAACGTCAAGTTCAGGACCCTGCAGGTGGGAGATCTAGTTCTCAGGAAAGTCTTCCAGAACACCAAAAACCACCAGGCGGGAAAATTCGCGTATAATTTGGAAGGGCCATACCAAGTAGAAAGTACAACTGGAAGTGGCTCCTACAGACTCATGGACATGAATGGAAAAATGGTACCCAGGCCATGGAACATCTTGCACCTAAAGAAATATCTCATCTAAGCAACCTGATTCTTCAGGTTCCAAGACTCCTTTTGCTATTTATGTCGTTTTTCTTTCTTTTCTTTTAAACGTCAAGTTAAAATCTTGACAGGTATCTTTTGAACATTTTGTAAGAAACCCCACGGGTTATCTTGAATATATAACTATTGGTAAAATTCAGTCAAGCAATTCTTGTTGAAACATTGTCATAATTAGAGCGTGTGAATGTGGCGAAGTATAAACGAGCTGGGACACAATAACCCACAATACTAAGCACCCACGTAAAAGTCTGGAAAACTCCTAACGTCAGAGAGGGACTTCTTCTTCTCCTGCAGGACGGCAATCTCTGCATCAGCAGCCTCCTTAGCATCTTTCCACCTCTTCACATCAGAAGCAAGAGCATCTTTAGCATCCAGAATTATCGCCATCTGCTCCTCAGAATCCTTCTCCTTCGCCTTGGCTTCCTCCAATCTCTGGTTCCCCCGAGCTTTCTCCGCTTCAAACCTCCTGGTCATCAAATTCAGCTCAGCCTTCAAAGAAGTCACTTCCCTTTCGGATTCCGGCAGGCGGTCAATCTCAACCAATAGCATCTGCAAAGTCTGCAAGAAGAGAAGGATGAAAGATGGAAGACAAAAGAATATAGTAAAACTTTGGTGCAGAGACAAAAGGAAGAGGCATACCGCAAACGTCTGCTCAGCAGCATCCTCTAACAGCTCTCTAGTAGGCTTAGGACGAAGGTACGTCCTCACGCCAGGAAGCAAAGCTCTCTTCAAAGTCGGCCAGCAAGACACTCCTACAGTACACCCGAATCCAACAGGCAATCTGATAACATCCTCAGGAATATCAGACATCACGTCATTCACCTCATCCATAGCTCCAGCACGCACGACCCTGGTACCCGATCCTCCAGCCCCGGATCCAGATGTCTCTCTCTTGATCAAAGAAGAAGGGGCCCTAGTCAGCGTGGAAGGACCCAAAGGGGGCAAAGAAGATAGAGGGGCAGCAAGAATAGTCACATCATCCGAGGAAGAAGAAGGCTCCAACCGCTTGGCAGAGGCTTCAGCACCATCTGCCTCCGCCTTCCTCTTGGAAGGAGCCCTAAGTCCACCAGCCACGGTCTTCTTCCTCCTCTGAGCCATCATCATGGCCGCAGTCATCACGGGTCTTGTTGAATCTGCAAAAATGGCAGCAAAAGTGAGGAGAGGAAGAGAAGTAAGAACCAACTCAACAAAGCGCGAGCCAAAAAGGGTTACCAGTGGACATCTCCCTCTCCTCTTCCAAAGAAGTATAACCAAATAAGAAGTTGAAAGAACGGTATGCAGGCTCCAAACCGAATAATTTTGTTAAGGACGCTTCCTCGTCGGTAGCAGGAGGAATCCTAGGCAGATCTGCAAAAGAAAAGCAGTAAGATGGTGAGCAACAAAGGTAATAACAAAGCAATCAAAGTAAGTACCTGCAGAAGCCCTCCATTGGGTATAGATGTAATCATGTGGATGGGGCAATGTCGCTACTTCCACAAAAATAAAGCTCCGAAACCAGTCAGCATCCTTTGGTTTCGGAGGGAAGATTATGCAGTGTTCGTTGCTTTTATAAGCCCGGATCGTAAACTGACCGTGACCCAAGGCTCGTACGGCAAAGAGGTGAGCAAAATCGCCCATGGTAATTCCCATATCAAATTTTTCATTTATTTTGCTTAACGACAGGATGGTCCGCCAAGCGTAAGGGTTAATTTGGCACATAGGGAGTTTGTTGGAATGAAGGAATTCCTGCACTAATTCGGGGAAAGGGAACCTCAAACCCAGCGAGAAAGGGTAGAGGTACATGCAAGTCCATCCGGGACGACAGAAGTCAGCTCTCTGACCGGCCGATGGAACATGGATGTTCACCCTTTCGTCAAAACCAAATTGCCCTCTGACAGCGGTTATGTCGGAAGACTTAAAAAAGGAGTCGCAGGAGTGTAGAGAAGAAAGAAGACCTTGAGAGGGGAAAAGATCATCACCTATGATAATCAGAGGAAGAAAAGTTGAAGAAAGAATGAAGATAATACCTGAAAAAGTGAACAGCTGACGGAAGGAAATCGAAGAGGAAGTCGGAAGAAGAGAAGAAAGGATGAGGGAAGTTCTGAAAACTGTTTGGGAAATTGTGGAAAAATGATGAGGGGATTAAATAGGGTAGTTAGGATTAAATGAAGGAGGGATACGAACGGTTACCACAGGGAGTGATAATCGAAGCAAGACAAAGATAAGCGTAACTGAAATTCCCGCGTAAGCAAACTTACACGAGAATTGGGGGCTAATGTTGGGCCCCAAAATTAACAAATATTTGGTCCACGACACGTGGCAGCATGTCATTGGTGCATCTTGGGAAGCACGGATTGAAGCCAAGACTAGATCTCAGCCGTGCACTTATTGTCAAAAAGAAACACATATTGGAAGTGTGCTGAAGAAGCCAAACGGCCCAATTCCTCAGTAAAGCCCAAAGGAGTCAAGTCCAAAGCATGATGGGGAAGGAAGACGTCATCAACAACGGCTATCTTGAGCCCAATAGTCCTTTATCCAACGGATCCAATAGAAGGTCTCCAAGCACTATAAAGAGGAGAGCTCATTTATGATGGAGGGGACCCCAGACCCAACCTAAAAAATATTCACCTAGGAAGAACCCCTTATATTCCAGGAAGAATACCTACTAAACCTGTATGAACCCATACTTTTCTGCAAGAACACTTGTATAACATTGTGTAACATTGTAATATCCACACATTTCAATAAGAATAACGACACATTTTCCTTTGATTAATCTCACTTTGTAATTTTCTAAATAAAAACAATGAATATCTTTACCATTAGATCACTATAACCTTGCACAAGCAAACTTGGTAATTTTCGACCAAAACAGATATGCTAAAAAATACTATAGCTACCAACTGCCCCACGATTGATAAATGAGAAAAACAGTCGGTAACGAGAGTTTCCAGTGCCCAATTCCGGGTACATTGCCCGATCCCATTCATGTCAATTACATTTCAAACATGCAAATATTAATCGATAATTTGTTTACATATTTTATTTTAAGGTGTGAATTTTCATTTATGGTTCATCTCTTCTTGGTCTTCGTGATAAGAGCAAAGGTAAACAAATGATCAGGACCGAAGGCGTACATTGCACACATTACACATATAGCATATGTCATTCTAAATAGTCAGCTTACAGTACATGATGTAGAAAACAATTTGCAAATGATTGCAGACTACATTAAAACACTACAGAGTAGTTTGTTATGGTACAAATAAATGATCTTGGAGTAGTCCAAAGTTGCAGACACGGAAATCGACTTCACGACATTGCTGGTTTTTTGATGGCGATGTCAATAGGAGGGCTTTCGGATCATCAACGAGCATGATTCATTTCTATTATCATATCCCTTTGTTGACTATACTGCTCTGAAAATTCTGCAGTACTTGGAGTATAACTAGTAGACGATTTAGCAGGATGAACATCTTTGCTGCCCGAATTGTACTTCTGCTCGTCTAGTAGATGCTTAATTTGCCTCTTCAATCCTTGCAACTCGATTGCTACTTCCTTCATAGTAGGCCTATCGTCGCCTCTTACACTAAGGCATCTCTGTATAAGGTTAGCCATAGTGTACAGCTGCTCTTGACTTGCTTCTTGCAGGAATCGAGGATCGACTACTTCTAATAACTTGCCTGTTTTCATCGCTACGACAAAGAAAATTGACAAATTTCGCTCAGGAGATGTCGGCCTGTTTTTAGTTAAGAGCTCAGTAAGAACAACCCCGAAACTGTAAACATCACTTTTATCAGTAAGTTGGCTTGTCAGGAGGTACTCGGGATCTAAATAGCCGATAGTACCTTGGACCAATGTTGTTACCTCTGCTTGGCCGATGGGTATTAGTCTCGAGGCACCAAAGTCAGCAACTTTAGTCGTGTTATTTTCGTCTAATAATATATTACCCGACTTAATGTCCCTGTGAATGATAGGTATAGACGCGTCATGATGGAGATAGGCAAATGCATCCGCAGCTTCTGAGGCCACCCTGACACAATTTGGCCAGTTAAGCCAGGACGTACCATCTACGGTATGGATGTGCTCGTAAAGAGTACCGTGTGAGATGTACTCGTACACCAAAAGAGGCACTTCCGTCTCAAGACAACAGCCGAATAGCTTCACCACATTTCTATGGTTGATTTGCGTGAGGATCACCACTTCATTTATGAACTGCTCGATTTGAGTTTGATCCGAGACTTTTGACTTTTTGATGGCGACTACACGACCGTCTTTTAAAATACCTTTGTATACCATCCCATACCCACCTTTACCTAAGATCCGATCTTCACTGTAATTGTCTGTCGCTATCCTTAGTTCCTTCGCAGAAAATGTCCTGGTGTACGACTCCTGACCTGTGCTACTATCTCCTTGTGTTTGTTGTTTCAGAAGCAGACCTCCATTTTGATGAAAGAATTTCGCTTGCTGTTTCATTAGCTTGTGTCTCTTGATTATATTATACATCCACGCGAATGACACAAACGACAGTAAAAATAATGTAACTAGGCCTGCATTTCAAAATTCGGACACAACCATTTTCCATTACCGTGTTAGCAATAAAACTGATTAGATATTTTGTCACACTAAACCATCTTACGTCGTCATATTGAGTAGAAAAGTTAGTATTATTACCTATACTGAGCCACATAGCCAAGACGGTTCCACCAAGGGTACAACCAGAACCATTCTTGTAACCGTCACCTTGATAGCCTTTTCTGCAAGAACATTTCTGACTACCGGGTACATTTCGACATTTATGGGAGCAAGGATTGTTTGGGCCTGCACATTCGTCAATGTCTGCAAAACAGGGAAAAATGATATGAAAAGTTGATACCTGCATAATATATGATAAAACTTGGAGGTAAATACGGACCTGAACATCCGAGATATGGGTTACCCTCGTAACCTTGTTGGCAGTTGCAACGATATCCTTCTGTGGAAACATTATAGTCTATGCATGTAGAATTTTGTTTGCAGGCATAACTGGACATGTTCTTCTTCGCTTGTTCACAGGTTAAATTGCCGCCAACAGTCCAGTCAAGCACGGTAGGGACTTTCTGCAAAGTCCGTTGCCTGAATCCAGGGTCCGAAAGGTCTGAGAAATCGAATGTGTACTTACCGTACTCTCCTATGAAAGCGTGGCTGCAATTATCAAAGGAGGACACATTTGTATGGTTGGCAATACTGTAAAGCTCTATGGCATACCCCTTCAGCCCCTTGGGAATTGATGTTTGGGAACATCCACTCCCGGAACACGAGCCATTGTTCACATCCTTAGCATTGGAGCACACGGAGATGACTCCTCCAACAAACTCGTTGGCACCATATGGACCGCCTATTACACCAAAGTCGTCACAGCCGATGACTGTGAACTTGTTTGCCGTGTTGGAAAGCACAAATGGGAAGTTAAGAATATGCATTAGTACACTCTGATGTTCCGCAGATTTGCGAGGCAGTAAATCCCCATTTTGGTAGCACTTGGACGCCATAAACATTCTCAAGCGTATTTCAGCGTCTGCTAGAGAAATATCATGGATCTCGGTATTTCCAATGAATGCCTTAGGTGGGTCAAAGGAGGTGTTGCAATTTATATTATACCCACGTCCGATTGAGCATGCCCCATCTAGACCGATACCAAATGGGTATGGAACAGTTAAATTGCCGCATTTTGCAGGACAACCACGTTTCACAACCGAGGATGTAGTGCATTCGGTGTGCAAGAGGATTACCAGGAATGTCAGCCACGCCCATAGGAGGAACTGCGCAAATAATCCCTCCTTGAACATTATATTTCTTTCAAGTGCTCGAGAACGAAGAGCTATGGAAAAATAAAACCTCGAACAAATACCCATTATTATTATTACTTGTCCAGGCCGGACTCAGGTGATGGTGATACGGAAAGCAACACATTTGTAGAATGCACGTATATACGTAATCTGGGACTTGGCGAACGAATTAGGGTTGTTAAGCTTATCCTAGTCAAAGGATTAATTAAGAATAATTCGGAAGTAACATCAATCAGCAAGCTGTTGATGAAGTTGATGCTTTTACCTAGTCTTTGAGTATAACTTGTTGATTGGTCTAGGGGCCTCCGACGACTAGTCTACATATAAACAAATACATTTTCGGCTGTACTCCAACTGTAACTGAGAACAAGTACTAGTAGTGTGGTTCATGTTCATGCTGGATCATGTCCGAGTATACAAGATGAGACATTTTGATTAGACGATCGTCTTGTAGAAATTTCATTTCTCTAAATTTCGATTTGACGCTGAGAATAGAATAACCGGTGAACTGCAACAAGGCCTGATTTCACCGCCAGTAAGCGTATATAAGGCCATAAGGGAATTAAACACCACTTTTGCAAAATGCAGATCAATGGCAATTGGCTCTAAGTAATCCTAAAATGAATGAATGGCTGCATTTCGAGGACGAAAATGGAACTTTCAGTTTTTCTCCTATTCCCTTTACAACTCTAAAAACTAGCAGCTCAAATGCTCAATGTTATACATAGACTATGTGGATACCAAACAAATTGTGATAAACTCGTTTTCAAAGTATTTCGACCTTATGAATTGCCTCGGGTTACTGTGAGCAAGCCTCCCCATATTGCAATAAAGCGGCTTCAAGCCAGGGTCCAGGTCGCGTGCTTGAGACTTGTTCAACTCAATTTTCAAAGCCAACTCCCTTGAGCATTGGCCTAGTGGAGTCAGGATTTGTCGTTAGTGGTGATTTTCGAGGTGGCGAATACTAATAGAATAAGGCAAATCGCAAATTATAGAAAAGCGGAAATGTTAAGTAAAACACTTGAATTTTTCATTGTTAGAAAAGCGAAAATGTTAAGTAATATATCGTGATTAAGAGTTCTTGAAACGTGCTACTAACAGGCGCCAAGGCGATGAAGTCCAAGGTGCAACACGCGAGCCTTCGATGCAAAAGCCCGACTTAGAATCCTGTTCCAGTCAAGATAATCTAGCTACTAAGTTACCAGCCTTGCCAATCACGGAATGGAACATGAAAGAATATACTAGGAAAGTGCCTGTTGTCTTTTTTTACTCGATAATGTTTCCTTTGTCCCCAAGTTCCTTAACCACGTACGCAATGACATCAACCACCACCAACTTGCGCCAATCACATACTTCGTACTCCGTACTTATATATTTAAGTCTTCCATTGTTCTACTGATATAATATACATCGATCAGTGTTATACTAACATAGGATTGAGTATCAAAAAATACAACAATCTTTTCAAAAACAATTGCAATGACCAAAGCTGAGCTAGTGTTCGTCCCGACACCAGGGATGGGCCATTTGCTCTCAACGGTTGAGTTTGCTAAGCTCATAGTTCGATCTAACCCGGACATCTCAATTCTCGTCCTAATCTACCACAGTGTACTCCACGAATTCACCAAAATTCAATCTTACATTGACTCCCAATCGACTGAAGTCGATCCAGACCAAATCGTCTTCATTACTCTACCACCTCTCTCAAACCCACCAGACCCTTCCGACCCTGCCTTTTTCGGGACTGTGGTCCAGCTCCAGAATCCTCTTGTAAGAAAAGCGGTCCAGGACCGTCCATCAAAACCGGCCGCGTTTGTCCTTGACCTTATGAATGTTTCCATGATTGATATCGCTAACGAGTTACACATCCCTTCTTATATTTTCTTCACTGCAGGGGCTAACCTCTTACACACCATGTTATACTTCCAAGCGGTTGCGGATGAACAGGGGACCGATGATATCATCGGGTTGATGGGTGACCCGGATAACGAGCTGCAAGTACCCGGCTTTAGGAACCGGGTTCCTACTAAGGTCTGGCCTTGGGTGTTTCTTGATAAGGACAGTATTTGGCCTTCTTTAATCCTTAATCTTGCAAGAAGGTTTAGAGAAGCCAAGGGTATTCTCGTCAATTCATTTCTTGAGTTGGAGCCTTCCGTTATTCAAGCTCTGCAAAATCAAGATAACGTTCCTACAATTTATCCCGTGGGACCAATTTTATCGTTAGAGAATCGTGGCGATTCAAAATCGTCTAATAATGATACTTTGTCACTAAATGTGAACGATGAAGAGAGTGTCATTAGTTGGTTAGATGGGCAACCGAAATCCTCGGTAGTATTCCTATGTTTCGGGAGTATGGGCTGTTTTGACGCGGAGCAAGTTAAGGCGATAGCAGACGGTCTAGACCGTTCAGGTCATCGGTTTTTATGGTCTCTTCGGAAACCTGTCCAAGTTGGCACATACGGTGCTTTACCAAGTGAGCATATGATATTTGATGATGCTTTACCCGAAGGCTTCATAGACCGGACAGCTCAAAGAGGGAAAATAATCCCATGGGCTCCTCAAGTCGCGGTCCTAGCCCACCAAGCAATAGGTGGATTTGTGTCGCATTGTGGGTGGAACTCGACACTAGAGAGCATATGGTTCGGAGTCCCACTAGCTACATGGCCAATGTACTCGGAGCAACAATTGAACGCGTTTACGCTAGTTAAGGAGCTAGGATTAGCAGTTGAGATCAAAACAGATTATAGATGGGATTTTAAGAAACACAAGGGGAATTATTTGGTGAAGGCAGAGGAAGTTGAGGATGGTGTTCGGAAACTCATGAATATGGACGACGAAATGAGGGCGAAAGTGAAGGATATGAGTGAGTTGAGTAGGAACGTTATGCAAACGGAAAACGGATCTTCTCGTGATTCGTTGACCCGGTTCATCGCAGAAATCAACGAGACTCGGGATTAGTGAATGTAGTTGTTCTCATTTTCTTATTCAATCCTCTGTACTTTTTCCACTTTGATCAATAATGGATTTTGCATTTGACATAATGTACACAAGACTTGATCGAACCACTTGGGGTCGTTTGGTTCACGTGGAATTAATTTAATGTGGAAAGTATTAAATCATATAAATTAAGTTCACACGTGTAATTTATGGGAAATACAAAAAAGTTGTTCGGTTACCATATAAGAATTATTGACTCTTTAACTGTCATTCTAACCATTGAGACACTTGAATATTAGTGACTATTTGGATAATAGATATTTACTTATAGTCATTGTTACTTATGACCAAGTATAGTTTGTCCCATCAAATCATGTTAACTTGAAGTCTGCGTGAACCTGCCCGCTTTAAATCTGTGCCTTAATTGTAGTAGTAAATTCGTTTTCCATAGTGAATAATTTTCTTAAGATTGTTAGAACAATTAATAGAAACGAATTTCAGTGAGACGTTAATTATACTTTCCTTGAGGAAATTATCCCCCAATATATGGCTAACTAGCTTAGAACCCGTGCAATTTTGCACGGAAATACATAGTTAAATAGTTTTTAGTTTTATATAGATAAATGTTTAAAACGTATTAAAAATCTGAATAAAATTGTTATCAATATGTTAGAATTAGTCAGGGCGACATTTCATCTTTTGAAATTTAAGACTTAGAATAATATTTGGTTTCACTTTTATCTTTATTTATAAGTTGCAATTTTCTGTTGCCGACTATTTCGGTTTTTCCCTTACTATCGATTATTTTTGCCATATTTCAATTTGAGAACAATAACTGTTACATATCCGAAAATAGGCTGACCTGAGACCCGAAATTGACCCAAATTACATCACCCAAATATGACCCAAAATCCGAATTCATCTGACTCGTCCCAAAAATTTCCTAACTAATTTGACCCGTAATTGATTCAACCCAAAGTGGCATAATTTGAAACCACCCGGCTCGAAAATAACTTGGAAAAACAAAAACTCTAATGAACAAAATGACTTGAAATGAGATTTCTCTCTTAATCATTGTCCCGACCCGACCCGTCCCGACCCCTAATGATCCAATCCGATCTGACCATAATTATCTTAAAAAAACTAATAAACCAAACTGACATGACCCGAATTGGCCCGACAGAACCTGAATAAAATTACATTAACAAATACTTCTTTACAAATAATAAATTACCGACTGAGTAATACTTCGTAGACGTCGAATTACTCAAGTAAATTCAAACTGATGATAAAAATTCTACACAATACAATCAAAATAGAAAAATAAATTATAAATAGATATAGATAACGTGATTAGATAAAATCATAAAAAGAGAGTATAATAATACTTTAATATAATAATTACAATTAATATTAATAAAACACTAAGTAATGATTTTTTATCATAAATAACGAAATAATTACTGAGCGAGAACATATTTAACTAATGACTGTCATGTGTCTAATGGTTCCTCCATTATAATTATATATAGATAGATATATAGATTGTACTACTATAATTTAATCTCCTATATTAGTCTCTATTTGATTAAACAATAAATTTTTCTTAAGACAGACCAGTTACATATCACTTGTGTAAATGACAACATAGCTAATTATTAAAAATAGTTCTTACTTTTATATTTAGCCGTGACATAATACCACTATTATAGAATTGAAAATACACATAAGTGGTATTATGCCGTGACATAATAACACTATTATAGAATTGAAAATATATGTTATAGTTACGCTTAAAATGGTAGTTTGGATCTCATTGAATTAATTGAATCTTTGAATAATATTGCACGGAAAATTAATTATATGTGAGAAATTTTTTTCCAACAATTGTATGTGAGAATATATTTTGGAGGTTTTAATATTGCCAGGATAAATTTAATATTGCACGGATAAATTTAATATTGCACAGATGATATCTTTAAATAATATTGCTCGCGGTCTATTGGCACCAAAAAGTGTCTAAATATAAAAGATATATAGAATAATTTTTATAGAATATTTACATAAAATAGTTTTGCACGGATTTATATAGAATAATTTTATAGTCTAAATAACATTTCTTAATTTATATAGAATATTTTTGTACCGATATGCATAGGAATATTTTAGATTTTGAATATCAGTCTAAATTTATTAAATATTGTACGTACATGCCAGATATTCCCTATTTTGTATACATTAATCAGGAAGAATATTTTTTCCAAGATTTTCCAAAATCGATATTACATCATGGGAACTTGGGCGGGAAAATTTTTAATGAGAGAGTGACACGTGTCCAATTCATGTGTAGTGGTTCTTGTTATATACTTTTATATAGATATTCCTTTAGGATACAATTTTGCTTTCTTTGTAAACCAATATATTAATTTTGTATTGATGCGATTATTATTTTGTGTGTGTTAGATTGTTGTGGGAGCATTGTATTTATAAGTGTTTGAAGAGGATGCACAATGAACAATTGCATTGATTTATGAATGGGCAGACATTCTATTTTGGGCAAAACAAGGGTTCGATTTTAGTACGTAACTAGTGTAACACCCGTGAAAAATCACGGGGTTGTGTACACTTATTTTTAAAGACGACGTCGGTATATTTATTTCAATATATAGCAATTCTGTTTATTTGTTCGTATTTTGTTTCTTATTTTCTTATTTTAGTTCTTATTTATGGAATATCTCCTAAAGAATATAATATTTTGTTTCTTATTTTGGTTCTTATTTATGGAATTATGGAAAGATTTTCTTAATTTAGTTTATATGCTTGATTTGTAATATGCAGTCAAACTCTTTGTATTTGATTCTTAATTTAGTTAATATGCTTGATTTGTAATATGCAGTCAGAATAAGGATAAATGATATGGTGTAGATTATGGAATATTAATAATTAATATGTATATTAATATTTACGCTTATGGAATATTATGGCATAGAAATCACGGCCATACTGGAATTACGTTTATTTAGGTAACTAATGCCATTAATATTTATCTTCACACGTTTTTTATGGCATAGATATTTTATATGGTGTATTATAATACGGTCAGACTCTTTGTATTGAAATTATAAGTGCTGAAATAACAATCACACTCTTTTTTAATTATTATTTTATTAACTTTATTAATTTAATAATATTGGTCTATATTCCTATTTTTTCGAGATTATAAATTATGAATTATGAATTACGTTTAATATAAATTTTTTAGGTCAGACGACTTAGAAGGATTTATAAACAGGAAATTATAACCCCCAGACTTTTAAGAAAATTATGTGTTTTTTTCGAGATTATAAATTATAAATTACGTTTAATATAAAATTTTGTTTTACGTTTAAATTATTATAGAATAGAATCTGGTCAAATATGGTCAGACAACTTAGAAGGATTTTCACTTTGTAAATATAGAATAGAATCTTTAGGATAGATAACAATCAGAGTTTTTGTATTTAATTATTAAATTATTATTAAATTATTAAATTATTATGATGTGGCATAAATGAGTAATTTTGATTGGTCTACAAAACTGAAATTTCTGAGGGTGAATGTGAGAGCTCGAAACACTAAACGCTGAAACCTGATTGCGCCACGTCAGCGGAATTACATTCTTCTTTTATAGTAATAATGATTTACAAAACGGACTTTAGTGATACAGAATCACCCAAGTGCCAGTCTTGACCCGTTTCATCTCAGAAATCAACAATAATAATGTCTTAACTTGTGGAATTTCGGAGGAGTCGAATATCTTCAACCTATGTTCTCACCATCTTACATGTTTACTTTTAGTTTTATCCCTCGTCTTCTTTAGAAGGTAACTTATACGATCGCTTAGAACTGTCAAAACAACAATTGTGTAATCTTTTCATTGTTATAATAATTTGATGCATAAAACTCGAAAACTCGGAAAATGAGTAGCTCAACATTGTGCAATTACAATTCGATTAAAATAGACAACATTACGAATACAAAACCCGACGTCTAGATGACCAAATCATTGGCTAATTGGAAAAAATAAGAAGCTAACCGGTACGAATGTGGATACCAATGGCTATAGTGAGTATAGTAAGAATGCAAAAATAAATAACAGCATGTACCAAAATAGATATACCACTTGTATACATGTTCCCAAATTCCATCACTCTCGTCCTTGCCGGGAGTTGAAACAATAGTCCCGGCGACAATAAGATGAACAACACCACCGCCACCACTACCGGCCCCCAATCAACTACCATTATCGATCTTTTCTTATTTGACTTTGTTACTCGCTTTTATCTGTGTAGGAAAATAAGGACTAACCTTTATGAACACTATATATGTTATGCTTTTGAATTCACTTTGGGTGACGACTCAGTGTACTAATTGTTGCTAGAATGGGAATGATTTTTCGGAATTTGTAGGCGAAAAGAGTGATGGGTTATTCCTTGGTGACGAAGGATTAGGGACAAGAAGCTAAGGTAAGTAAGGAAGATAAGCTTGTGAAGCAAAAGAGAGGCAAATAAAGGGAATTAAAGTATGAGAATATTGCAAAAGCGAGAGAAAGGGATCAAGAAAGGTATATGTGTGTTTATTACTTAGTGGTTTTGCTTTACATGGATCAAACTTATGCATGCTTTTACTATTTTGCTATTCATAATATACTATCGTTTTTTCTAACATCTAACCTTCGGACGTAATAGCTTAAATGGAAAATTTGACAAAAAATGTCGCGTTTTATTTTTTCTTAACATTTCCCGGCCAGTTAGTCCCCTTCAACATTATGCCCTTAAGCAACGGAGTAATGATTTACAGTTAGACGCGTGATAAAAAAGTTCAGCGTTAAAGGATAAATAATGACATAAGATAAACTCTAGAGAAGTCGATTGATTGAAAATGTGATTGCTTTTCTTAGTTATTGATTGATGGAAAAAGCAAGATGCAAAGTGTAAAGGAGTATATTATAGAATAATAAATCTCTTTTATGATGGATATAACCGTTTTCAGACTAAAACGGATTAAATATACCTCACTTATATAGATAAGGCACGTCTTTTTGCTAATATTTAGGCATTTTATTTTTGTCTTATAGTATATGAGGTGGTACTTAGTAGCTATTTGATCCGTGTTATTATTTCAAACAAATATGTTTGGTTTGAAACAAGAATTTGTGATTATAGAATTGAAGGATTGTTTTTCTTTATTATCTACCGTAGTCCGTACTCCGTAGTGCCCAACTGCCCATTCATGAGCTGATGAACAATGGATTTTGTATCAGTACTTTATACTCGTACAAGCAACTAAGCAAGCATTGCAGATTTGCCCCAGCTCAAATTTGTAAATTTAGAAATTGTAGTTTGAATTTTTGGAATTTTTTCGAGTTTTTTTTATAACTCTTTTGTAATACCGTTCCACATTAAGATAATCGAAGACAATATTTAAACCATGATAAAACTACCAAAAGGAGAAAAAAGAAAACTACTCGTACGAAATATTAAAAAATAAGCATCTAAAATATGAGAGGGCTCGCAATAGAACTAAAATAAAACCGTTTTATATAAAAATTAACGATTCATTAATACGGCTAGACCTGGAAAAATTGACCTGACCCGAATAACCCGAACTCAAGACCCGACCACCAATTGACCTGACCCAGTATAACCCGATCTGAATGTTTATTGTTGCAAGCTTATTATATTCCATAAATAACTTTAAAATAGTTGACCCGGGAATGACCCGACCCGTCAGAAGTGTACAAACCCGAAATAACCCGATCTAAAGCCGACCCGATTGACTCGTTTATCAGCTCTAAATACGACCATGTTTTGTACATTTTCTTCCTCGTTTTGCATACCTTTTGGGCTTGGGCCTAAGATCTCGAATAGTGGACCACCACATAGGTTGTCCTTGTTGTATAGGCCCAAGCCCAATACTTTGTTAGATCCTAATTCCAGCCCAAAAAATAAGATACCAATCTCATCCTCAAAGTTAAATAGACGGCCTGAAGATGCTCTACAACTGAATTAATTTCCATACAAAATACTAAAAGCTGAACAGCTAACCCTCAACTCAAGTTAGCAATGACTTTGATTCAACAACTGTTTCCTTCCATTCTTAGGTTACCTTCCTCAGAGAGTCTTCCTTTTGTCTGAACACACTCACCTGTACTTGTCTACCTGCATTTCTATATAATGGTGGTTCGAGTACTTCTTTCCGACATCCCGACTACTATTCATCCTTACAAGTTTCAACAACATATCAACCAGAAGACATAATCAAAATGGCAGATTGGGGACCGGTGATAATGACGTTGGTTTTGTTCATCCTGTTGACGCCCGGACTACTATTTCAGCTGCCCGGGAAGAGCAGGGTGATTGAGTTCGGAAGCATGCAGACCAGTGGCATGGCCATATTAGTCCATACTGTCATTTACTTCTGCCTCATCACCATTTTCCTAATTGCTGTTGGTGTTCATATTTACACCAAATAGTCCTTGTTGCAGGCCTTCAAGCACCTGTGTTACTGAGATTTTCGCCTTTCTCTTGGTTTTTCTTGTTAAATTTTACAATCTTTCTAATTCATTCATATGTAATTGAGTTTCGGTTTAATTTAATTCAAGGAGTTTGAGCATCCCAAGCTCCTGCCTGTAGGGATTTGATAAAATGCACCTTTTTCACTTGATAATTTGAGTAAAGATCGAGCTACTATTATATCAAGCTTAGTGTAACCGAAATGAGCTCGATTAAGAATGGATGTATAATTTCAGTAGCTGGCAAACTGATACAATAATATCACCAGAGTGAAACAAAAAAATCTTACAGCACTATTTGATGCACATATACAACGCTCCTTAGCTCTGTCAACGAAAGTGCGTACTGTCATTTTGGTTGCTAAACCAAATCGTCGTCATACTCAATGACCATGGAAACACAAGAACATTAAGTATAGTCGACATGTCGACAGTAAACATGTTTCTTCTGTGACATTCAATCATATTTCCAAAGACGGAATCTTTAAGGACATTCAATCAGTAGTTATAATACCATTTTAACTGGAAATACTAACAGAAGACGAGAAATACTAACCTGAAATGTCACGGGGAGACGCTGCCCAAAGGAGAAACTCCCAACCAAAACCCAACAAAGTGGACAGAACTCCAACAAAATAAAACATCAAAACCGAGCCAATTATCCATGGCATTAGAATGAACCCAATCAAGAATATAATCGATCCGAATAACATCAACGCTAGCGAAATCCCCAAGAACAGTGCTGCAAACGTTGCAGGAGATATCCACCACGACGTCGTATCGACTTGTATTTCAGGCAAGTGTGTGGCCGAAAAGGGGAATGTGATCGGGGACGGAGTTTGGAGTACGTAAACTATCATTGAAGATATTTCATTTAACGCCCGAACTTCTGGATCTTCTTCTCTTCTCATAGTCTTCTTTCGAAGTAGGTTCAGCTCATGAATGATGTATTTTTTAGCAGATTTTTGTGGGATAAGGGATATCTCTTAACAGTATGGGCACATCAAATTGCCCATAAACAGCATAACAATTAATCGAGATATCTCTTAAATCTACTGCATTGAGTGAAATGTGTACTGCGACCCTAAATTAATACATTGAATACCAAGCATGACTTGTATTAAAATTTTAGTAAGATTTCTAATTGATGTCAAACTATACATGCAACTCTTATGCCGACTTATATTTAAATTTTAGCTTAAACATTTGACTTTAATGTAAATCTTAAGCATAAAAAATTAGAAGCGACGGTCTCTTACCAAACTATTGAGATAAAACTTTTCCGTGTACAAAAAAAAAAATAGAAGAAAAAAATGTAAGAATGCATTTGGTTGAAATCTCCATAATTATACGCATTTGGAAAAGATATATTAATGTACTAGTTTAGGACCCGTGCAAAATTGCACGGGTATGTGAAAAAAACATATAAATAGTCATTTAAAATTTTATAGTTGTAGCATTATTTCATTTAAATATAAATGTACAATAATTTACACATACAAATAAAGGTATATTAAATTTAAATTCAACGTTTATTATACTTTTAACATTAAATTAAAAGGGTGCATGCCTCACTGACATTGGCACATCCCTATTTTGATTTAATAATCAAAATACACATGATTAAAATAGTTTAAATTAAAAGGTACACATAGAAAATAAATATCTTATTTTTTCCATATATTCTTAAACTAATACAACAACGTTCGTATAATTATTATGACCTAGGAGGAATAGGCTATGTATAGTTAACTTTTGTTTTAATTCAGTTCGGTTCAATTTAGCTTCACTACGATCGATTCAGTTCAACTCTTTTCAGCAAAAAAAAAACAGAGTGTAAAATCCGTTACTGACCATATTTTTGGTGAATTACATATACACTTTTACTACATAAATTTACACTAAATTAATATGAATATTTTTATCCAATAGGCTTGGTAGAACATAGTTATGTTGCAAACGACTCATTAATAATTAGCTAATTGTTTTATTCAGAACAACCAATATATACCCTCGTAAAAAATGTCCCAAAACTATAAGTTTGATACTTATATAATTATATGTATATAAATAATACAAAACAATAGAATTTATAATATTTTATAGCTTTTTATCACAAGGTCAATGGGCTAATATAATATTAGTAGTTATTATTAATTCAAATTAAAAGTTAAAAAGCGGTTAGGTTATTCTTTTTGACTTATTATTATGCTAACACAGTCTTTATATAGAGTAAAAAAATTGTATGGTCAATATTAATTGTATGTCATGTATAATATACATTTAATGAGTTTATTAGCTAACATAAAAAACTATTATAATAATTGATCTTGACCATCTTAAATTAAGACTTCTCAAACCCACATTCTATTTATTTTTTTCTTGTTTTAATTAATTGTGAATGTCGTCTTATCTAAGAATTTGAGAAATTGAAAACCCGTTTACAAAACATTTGATATTTCTACATCTAAAACAACTAATAAATCTCATATAAAACGATTTTACGTTATTAAATTATGATAAAATCCTTACTGTAGAAAATTTTAATATGCCGTAAAATATGTTTGATGTGTAAAAAACGGTTTTCTAAGAGCATTTGAGTATTTGTAAAATTAATCAATGACTCAACATTGCCCCAGAAGTAATACCATATTAATCAACATAATAATTGTAAAAAATTTAAACATATCTTATAATGCAAGTCTTTTTTTATGATAATCAAAAGGTTAATATTATGTAATATGTAATTATGTACCACCTTAATTTCACAATTACTATAAAACCTATCCATTGTTAAAAATATGTACAACTTTCCGCTTAGTATCATCTCATCCCATGAAATGAGCATTTGCATGTTATTACTAATTAATTAATATTCAAATGAATATTTTTAAAAATATTTTTTCCATTATGCAAATATGTGTGGATCTGTCAGAATAAAATAATGCTAAGAGAATGTTATGCGGGAAAAAATTTAATGTGGAATTGCAAGTGTCTAGTTGTTCTTTTATTATACTTATACGTACATAATAAGCGTACTCATTTTATTTTTAACCGTGGTTTCACGTATTTTATTATTCGTTTGGAATTAGAATACTCCCTCCTACTTATTTTTATAAGTGTCTCATTGTTTCAATATATGGGTGTAGTATTTTAATCTGATAATAAATTATGTGAAATCGTTTCTAAAGACATTTATCCAATGCTTCTATAATATAATTTTTTAGTTAAATTTATACGTATGGGAAAAGGAGATATGTTATAATCACATGATGAATATATGTTATCCTATTGAATGTACAATCAAAATCAAGTGGGTTAGTGGTAAAAGTGTTAAAATCTCCATAATTGACATAATTAAAATAAATCAAACTTTAAAAAACATTACCCTAACTAAAATATTTGATTCAATTTTGAATAGGGAATATTTTATTCATATTCAATATGCAAAATTCTTTTTTTAAAAAAAAAATATTTACCATGATCTTTTCAATTACACCAATATCATGACACATCATACTAAGATGAAAAAACGGTGATGACATGTCAGCAAAATTGGCTATCATATATTTATCTAATGCAGAAGCTAAGCTCCTGACGTGGCTTCACATCAAACAAGCGTTGTCCTATGTGGCGCGATTTAAAGCATCCTAACATATTTTCCAATAAAATTGAATATACGAGATTGCATTCCATAATCCAGAAAAAAGATTTGATTCCATTTACCTTATATTGGTTGACGTGATTATGTATTTCAATTAACAATTATTTTGATTCCATAAATTCCATAATTCTACAAGATTTGATTCCATTTGCATTAAATTGGTTGACGTGATTATGTATTTCAATCATTATATATATTAAAGAATTACGTAAAATCGCTGACGTGGCGCAATGTGGTTTCAGAAAACCATTTTTCAAGCCCTCTCATTCACTCTCACAGTTTCAATTTTTCTCGGCCAATTAAAATTAACCATGTCAGCAACCGTGATATTTCTAGGATGACATTACATAATCACCTAATATTTAATATTTAATATTAAGCAAATATATGTCACGTAATATTTCTTTACTTTTTTTAAGTCAATATATTAACCGTAATATTAAGCAAAGATATATCAACCGTAATATTTAATATTAAGCAAATATTCGTAATATTAAGATTTCTTTTTTTAATCAATATGTCACGTAATATTAAGATTTCTTTTTTTAATCAATATGCCAATTTCCCACAAAATATTTTTTAATTAATATGGAAAATTTATAATTTATAACTACTCTAATTTTATAATTTATAATTTCACAAGTTATGTAAACATATTATTAATTTAATGATTGAAATATTTCATGATAATCACGTAATGACGTAAACTATAAATTTGTCTTAGATTTTCCTTATTTGATAATATATTCAATTTTAATTTGTATTAGAACCTTTTATAAGTTAATTTATCTTATATTTTAATTTATTTGTTCTTTCATTCTCCTAACTATTCGTCTTATAAATCTAACAATTTGATGCAACTAATATAACCACAATCTTTGACTATAATTTTCATTTTCTGTAGGATATAGAATTTAATTATCTTAATTTTGACTCTTTTTTTTTATAATTTATATAACTTAAATTACTTAAATTTGTATGTTATAATTTTCTTTTTTTAATTATGTTTTAATTGTTTCATTTTAATCCTATCTTACGTTTGTGACTCTTATTAACATTATCATGTGTTAGCTTATTAATTTACCTAACTTGAAGTTCTCAAATGTGAATGTTAAATTTTCGTATATATATTTTAATATATATAATGATATTATATTATTTTTTTTTATTTTTAAAAAGTACACATATTCGAATAAATAGAATTGGTTATATAATAAGTAAAATATATAGTCATCTTTAGAAATAAGTGTACACAACCCCGTGATTTTTCACGGGTGTTACACTAGTTAACAATTAATTTGACTCCATAAATTCCATAATTCTACAAGATTTGATTCCACAAGTGATTTAATGTCAAGATTGCATTCCATAAGAACTCAAATTGTCGAGACTGAAAAGATTTGAATATAAGAGATTCAATTAATTAATAATTAATTAATAATATAAATTTATAAAGTCAACAAGCCCATCTATCCCATAATTCTACACGTGAAAATGTAATTTAAATAAATTTAGGTAATTTAGGGGGTGTTTGGTTGGGGCATTTGGAATGGATGGAATGGATTCCACCCATTCAAGTGTTTGGTTGGACCCTTTTGGAATGGAGTTTGATACCCAAGGGGTTCTAAATCCATTCCAACCCCTTGGAATCTCATACCCATGTCTCAACCCAAGATTCTAACTCCATTTCACCTCATCCCAAATTACGTATTTTTTATAAAATATTTTATGTGAATTTTTTTCATAGAACATTTTACGTGAATTTCTTTCATAAAAAAAGTTACGTATTTTTCATAAAATATTTTATGTGAATTTTTTTCATAAAATATTTTATGTGGATGTTTTTCATAAAAAAGTTGCGTATTTTTCATAAAACATGTTATGTGAATTTTCTTCATAAAGCATGTTATGTGGATTTTTTCATAAAACATTTTATGTGGATTTTTTTTTGTAAAACATTTTATGTGGATTTTTTCGGTCTTAGAATAATTTTGCTATTGTCGTATTATATGAACATGAGTCATTTGTTTTTTATGGATTAATTTGAATTTTGGCTTTGTTGTAGTTAATTTTAATTCAAAATAATATAATTGCAATTCTCTATAATGAAGAAAATGAAATAATTTGAAATTCATTCCAAATGTGAATCAAACAATAAGAATGACATTTACAATCCATAACGAAATCAAACCAAACAAGCATTAATAAGTATGAGATTCTAACTCCATACCTCATTGGTATTAGAATCCATTCCATTCCATTCCAATTGTTTGAACCAAACGGCCCCTTAAATACTAGATCCGTCAAATGACTGCCAAGATTGCATTCCATAAGAACTCAAATTGTCGAGACATAAAAGATTTAAATACCATATCCCTCAAATGACTGCCAATATTTGAATAATAATAATAACAATAATAATAATAATGATAATATTAAAGATTTCCAAAAATAAATTTTAAAAAATGAATATAGTTAATATTATCAAAGATTCTAATTAAGTAAAGCCGTTATTAATTACTAAAGTCAACAGGCTCATCCCATCCCATTATCATAATCATATATCATATTCCATATAAAATTTCGTGATTCTACACGTATATGAAACTAATAGTCAAGATTACAATATTCCATAATATTCCTTAGTAATATTCCACAATATTATGGAATATTGTTTTAAAAATAGATAGATAGAAAAAATCATATATCATATTCCATATAATGATTTAAATTAGGCCCGTAAAGTTCACGGATCGGAATAATTACTATTCCTCGGTATATACACTAATGTGAGCGTCGTAATATATTAGACTATATTTTCGATTTTTAACCCAACTATATATTTATTACTCACGTCTCATCAGATTATTTACGTTTTGCTTTTATGATACAATGTGTAATATACAACTATATTATATATGGGTTACATATTTTAAAAATGTTGTAATGGGTAATTAGAAGTATACTAATTCTACTGTGAGTCTCGATCATCTTAATAAACAACTATATGATAGCTCATGTATACCGTCATACCGACATGTGTCATAAATAATTCGAAATTTATTTATACGTATATAATTAATCAGCTTTCTTTGATATTAATTACGGTATTCATCTAAAGTTAAAAACAGACCACCGTAAATAATTAATTTCTTTATCTCCAATATTATTAACTATATTCATCTAAAATTTAAAAAACAGACCCGTGAATTTCACGGGTTACAACCTAGTTATTGTATTAAAGAAATATATGATTGATTTTGTTTTCCTGAAACTTAGAATTCTTGTCAAAAGAGACAGTTTTGTAAAAAAAATATGTTTTGAAACTTACATACGTTTTCTTTTAATATTTTTTGCAAATCTTTTTGGGCCGTATCTTTGAGACCGTTTTAATTTTCACAAGTCTTTATACTCGTAAAAATACTAATTGTTCTCTTTGTTCTGATTAGTGAATATTATAAGGAGTCATATTGATTGTAATTTCCTTTAAAGTGTAAGAATACTTTTGGGGTACGGGGTTGTACTCGAGATTGCACGATCGGGGTTGATCGTGGGGAAGTTCCTTGTAATTTGAGTTAATTATAAAGGAAGTTATAATAAGAAAGGGGTGGACATAGACCTTTAATTAGAGGGCAGGTCGAACTACGTTAAAAATCTTGTGTCTCGTGCCTTTTCATATTATACCTTTGTTTATAATTAACTCAAATTACAAGGAACTTTCCGACGATCAACCCCGATGTGCAATCTCGAGTACAACCCTTACCCCAAAAGTATTTTTACACTTCAAAGGAAATTACAACCAATATGACTCCTTATAATATTCACTAATTAGAACAAAAGAAAACAACGGTCTCAAAGATACAGCCCAAAAAGATTTGCACGAAATATTAAAAGAAAATGTAAGTCAAAATAGATTTTTTTGCAAAACTCTCTCTTTTGACAAGACTAGTTTTACGCCCGTGCAAAAAATGCACGGGTTTAATTTTATTAAATTGAAAAATTAATAAAAAAGGTGAATAAATTAAAAAAAATTATGATTTTAATATTATTTTAATATTATATTATATATTTATTTTTTTTATTTATTTGGCTCGTTTAATTTGATATAAAGTATGTGTTCAAACTATAATAGCTTTAGAAAAATTTGTTATCCTTTTTTCAACTCTATTTATATAAAAAATTTATTTTGTTGTTTATCTATGTTGTAGAGGTAAATATGTAATTAAAAAAATGGTAATTACACAATGAATAATACTCGTTATGCGATGAACAATAATAACATTATCTCAGTGCATTCTCTCGGCTATTTACTTGTTCGTTTTTTTTAAAAATAAGAGTTAATTAAATTTAATGATTTTTAAAGTTAATTAATTTTAATAACTTTACAATTTATTGAATTAAGAAGTAAAGAATTATTGAATTAATAGAAAAATGGAAGGAAGAAGGAGGGTAATTAATTAGTTTGAGGATCATGGGGGGTCCTACATTAATATTAATCAATTTTTTTAAGAAAATTAACAGCCAATAAAAATGCTTGAAATTCTACTCCTTTTATAATATAGGGATTTCTAAGATTCAGAAAACCAAAATCAATTGCGTAGAATTGTTCTGTGTTTTTCGTTAACTGTCACCAAACCTGATGCTGAGCTTATTATATAGTCGATTGATAATTATTGCAATATCAATTATGCACCCAATTGAAGAATATTTCCAAAGATGAATAATTCTTGCTGAAATACGTTTTCGAAAATTATTCTTCAAATAATACTTTGATCAAATAAGGGCACAAAATATGGCAAACTATCAGAAGATATTAAACCTATATTTTATTCACAAATTCTTATTTGTAACGGCACTATCCGTCGCAAACTTGTGACGGATACCGTTTCTCTCATAAAATACCCACTTTTTCTCTCTTTCCAACACTATTTCTGTGGTCCCCTTTCTCCACTACTCATTTTGTATCCATTTTATCTCACAAAATATCCGTCACAAATATTGACCCGTCGCAAGCAAGACTTACTATATTTTATTTTAAATGAGGATAAAAAATATTTTTTCTCTTGTTTTCAAAAATGTAAGCCGTATTTTATAAGACCGAATATTAATCACAAGTTTTAATACTCTTACATTTTTTTCTAGACTAAGACGATAACATTATCACGTCAGTCTCCATCTTCCGAATCCGAAAATCCTCAAGCATCTGTCACACATATTTCATATTCATATTAGTATAAGAGAAAGTGTTTTTTGTAAATAACCCTTTTATGTACCAATTTTTACAAATAATCTCCTTATATGTCATTGTTTACTAATAACCACCTTAAATCTCACTTAATTCAAAAAATCAACCCCTATACTAACGGTTTTTATAAACGAGATCTAATTACGACATTACGATTTTAATATAACCGAATTACCTGAACTACCCTCGCTTATAACACTCCGATACCCCTGTTTTAATTCCCCTGCATCAAATATTATAATTTTACTTCGTACCTTCTTTCTCTTGTTCATCAGTTCATCCATATCAATGAACTCCGTAATCTCTTTAATTTTCATTATTATTTTGAAATTTACCCTTAAAATTCAATATATAATTGCACGCTTCAACTTGCTTCTTCATTAAAATTCCATTATAATTTTATGTCCATATCACAATTATTTTTTAAATAATTTTTAGTTGTATTATGACAAAACCCAGTTTATAACTATTCATCTTTCCTCAATAATCCCAAAAAAAAAAAAAAAAAAAAAATAACTTATAGTACTAGCTATACAAAAAAAAATTCTCCCTCTTTTTGCCTCCGGCGATGGAAAAAAACCCTAATCCTAACTCTGCCTCCGGCGATGAAAAATCTACTCGCTCGACTAAAAAATGCAAGATGAATCAAAGTTACGAGGGAGGAACACCATCCTCTTCAATGGAGATGGATTGCTCGGTCGTCCCTAACACCTTTCCGTTGTTGTCGCAAGGTGTAATTTCGCAGAACTCACTTGAGAATTTGGACGTGAATGCGATGGCAAATATGAACAATGAAGATCTCATTGAACCGGTCAATCCCATTCAAGGTCAGAAAATCTCGTATCGAGACTTGTTAAACAATGGTACGGATCCTTCCTTTTCCTTAAACCCTAATCATGGTTTTAATGTCGTTAATAATGAGATGTATGACGATACCTCCGACGATGATGTAGAAGATCCTATTACGGGTAATGACCCACTTTGCCCTACCATTCTCCTTACTAAGCGTGAAAAAATGATAATCAGGAACAATTGGCGTAATTCGCTGATAATTAAGATGTTCGATAAAAACATTGGTCATTTCTCGTTAGTTCGACAACTAAAGCGGAAATGGGCAACTAAGGGGGATGTGATATTCACTGATGTTGGCTGTGGCTACTATGTTGTCCGATTTACTAACAAAGCGGACTATGAATTCGTGCTCACGGGTGGACCATGGATGATCGGAGATCATTACCTTACAATCCGTAAATGGGTCCCAAATTTTATAGGAACGGATGAGCCAATAAGATATCTTACCACTTGGATTCGTATACCTCGTCTCTCGGTGGAGTATTATCATGAAGACATCCTCCAAAAGATAGGAAGCAAGGTGGGGCGTGTAGTTCGAATTGATCGACCTACGATAAATGCGGAACGTGGACAATTCATTCGTATGAGTGTGGAAGTTGATCTTACCAAGCCATTGCTCTCGAAATTTCGACTCAATGGTAAGGTGTGGATTATTCAATACGAAGGCCTACGTCAAATATGCTATAAATGTGGGAAACTAGGGCATGTCGAGTCCGTT
Organism: Silene conica; assembly: GCA_029255685.2. NCBI lineage: Eukaryota > Viridiplantae > Streptophyta > Magnoliopsida > Caryophyllales > Caryophyllaceae > Silene > Silene conica. The sequence continues at coordinate 8,340,898 of CM055315.2, read as the reverse complement.
TGTCCCTCATACCCGATTGTCCATGTGGTGTCTACAACCGCAGGTGAACCACCTCTTGGGCAACCCACCACTGGTAATCAGGACATGCTTCCCAGAGGGTTCGATGATAATTTTGGTGATTGGATGCACGTCAAGAAACCAATTCGAAAGAAAAATACTACCCTTGATAAGGATAAACCTACTTCCGTCCCATCCAGTAATGGTTTCAAACCAAAAATCCTAAAGAAAGGCGAAAGTGATGGGTCTCGATTTTCTGCCCTTAATGACATGAATGAGGTGGGATTGAATGATCAAGAAGCGACTCATGAGCTGGTCGAAATACCGGTCACGAGTGCCAACCAGACGGATGCACGGAAGGGACCGAGTGAATCAAATCAAATGCAAAGCCCAATCCGAATAGGCTCCATGGAGGGTTCGAAATTTGCCCGTAATTTCGCGAAATATTCGAATAAGGAAATCCCTAAGAAACCTACTCAAACTGGAAGTGTAGGTAAATCTTTCAATTTTCCTATTTCTAATCCTTTCCAAAATCTTGATAAAGATATTCCTATCCAATTTGGAAAAGATTGTGAGGAGCCAATCAATATTAGAAATAAGGAAAATACAATGTCCTACCAAAACTCTGCCTCTATGCCCTATAATAAGAATCCCTCATGCCATCGAAGTCAATCACAAAGATCTACCCTAAAAATCACTCGTAAAACTCCTTATACCGTCGACAAAAACCCGCAGCCACGTTACCAAAAACGAACTTCTTTACCGTCATCTCTCAACCGTGATTTTCTAGATGGCGAATCACTTCAACCCGCTCCGGATCCCGACCACCCGCCACTCGACCGTACCTCCGTCCCAATTCCCCTGTTTGACATTACCAATGAGGGGCCCAGACATGGCAACGGCCCTACCACTGGTGCACACGATAGAACTCGAAATCAATTCATTCCTACCTCCGGTGACGATCACACCAGACCTATTCCTGGAGGTCAAAGTATCACCAATGGTGATGCTAACACTCTCGAAATTGTCTAAGGCCTATGTGTCCTCTCTGTCTTTCGTACCATATAGTATTATGGATAGACACCCAAATCGATTATCTGACCGGTTGCCGCTAAGTCTTATGACTTGGAATGTTCAAGTAGCCGGTAGTCCTGAATTTCTTATTATGTTGAAGGAGTTGATTCGAGTAAATAGACCACAAGTTTTAGCTCTTGTCGAAACTCGTATTAGTGGTGAGACTGCTCAAAGGGTTTGTAATCGGATTAATTTTGGAGGCAAGACGAGAGTTGAGGTGGAAGGATTTAGAGGTGGAATTTGGTTATTTTGGAAACCAGAGGAAGTTACAGTAACGCCTATCATTCACAACGCGCAACACATTACGGTCGAAATTTCTCGAACGGGGGAGGTACCCTGGTATTACTCGGTCATATATGCAAGTCCGGATGGATTGAAACGAGAAGAGTTGTGGCGTGACCTTGAACTTTTTGCTTGTACCCATAACAAACCTTGGTTGGCGATGGGAGATTTCAATGAAACTCGCTACTTATCAGAACGTAATGGGCAAAGTGACGGTATGCGCAGGCGATGTCGAAACTTTAATGCTTGGATTGAAAGAAACAACTGGGTGGATGTCGATTATTCAGGCCCCGAATACACTTGGTCACGTGGAACCTCCGTTGACTCGCGTCAATGGGCAAGACTTGACCGAGCCATTTGCAACGCGGACTGACGGATAATTTTCGAGGAGGGTTCGTTGCGACACCTGGTCCAGAACCAATCGGACCACTGCCCCATAATTATCAGTACCAATGGCTTTGCACCAATTCCGGGTATGCTTCGACCCTTCCGCTTTCATGCTTCGTGGCTTGCTCATGACAAATTTGAGCAGTTTGTGACCGATAACTGGCAAAACGAAGAGCCGCTGTTCCCGTTTATTCATGAGTTTACGGACAAATTAAAAAAATGGAATCGTGAGGTTTACAGGAATATTTTTGTTCGCAAAGCGGAGCTCGAAAAACGTCTTCTTGGTGTTCAAAAGCTCTTGTCCCGCGCACCCCAAGCCCATATATTTAAACTGGAATTGAAATTGAAAACCCAGTTAAATCTTGTGTTACACGAGGAAGAAATGTTGTGGTTTCAAAAATCGAGAATGGAACGGATATGTGACGGTGACCGCAATACTCGATTTTTCCATCTTAGTACTATCATCCGGAAGAAGCATAATCGCATTGAAGGCTTACAAGATGGGAATGACAATTGGGTTTGGGAGGACTGTGAAGTTAAAAATCTTGTGTTGGATTACTTTAAGTCCCTTTTCGCAGGAGATAATGTTGAGTGCCGATTAGAGGAAGTCCTTACGAACTTTTATCCCCCGTTGTCGGTAAATGAAACTCGGATATTGGGGCGTGACTTTACCAGTACCGAAATTGTTTGCGCCTTGAAACAAATGTCCCCGTTCAAGGCTCCAGGACCCGATGGGTACCAAGCGCTCTTCTATCAAACCCAATGGGCTACCATTAGCCCAAGCGTCGAACGCCTTGTACTGGGAGTCCTCAATGAAGAGGTGATTCCGGAACGAATTGGTGAGGCTTTTCTGGCCTTGATACCGAAAGTAGATAACCCGCAGCGGGTCAATCAGTTCAGACCCATCGGACTATGTAATGTCATTTACAAACTCATTATGAAAATGATTGTCAACCGGCTGAAACCCGTTCTCCCGATTCTTATCAACCCGGTCCAGGCTAGTTTTGTCCCTCAACGACAAATTACAGACAATATCATCCTTGTTCAAGAAGCGCTTCATTCGATGAGAAAGAAAAAGGGGCGGAATGGATTTATGGTGCTGAAATTAGATCTTGAGAAGGCTTACGATAAGCTTGAATGGCCTTTTGTGAATCACTGCCTTATCGATATGGGGCTACCGCTGAAAATGGTACGTGTCATCATGAATTTAATATTTTCGGTAACCTTAAATGTCCTCTGGAATGGGGAGATGACTGAATTTTTTGCCCCTACGAGAGGAATTCGACAAGGTGACCCGCTTTCGCCATACATCTTTACAATATGTATGGAAAAATTGAGTCAAATTATCGCCCATGAACATCTTAATGGTAATTGGAAAGGTTTCCCGACTTGCCGAGGAGGACCGATCCTTACTCATTTATTTTTTGCGGACGATATTGTGCTATTTGCTGAAGCTAACGTGGGGCAAGGAGAAATTATTAACGCGACTCTTCAGCGGTTCTGCAATGCTTCGGGGCTTCGTGTTTCGCGGGCGAAATCGAGAGTATATTTTTCTCCCAATACGAATATCGAGATAAGGGAAGCTATTGTTAACACGTTGGGGATTGATAGCACTGAGAACTTGGGCACCTACCTAGCTAGGTATGCCCCCGTTACATGGCAAGGTTACTAAAGATACGTTTGAATTTGTTATTCAACGGGTTGATAAACGTTTATCGGGATGGAAGTCGAGGGGTTTGTCGATGGCAGGTCGAGCAACTCTTATTCAATCGACTTTAAACGCCCTACCTTCTTATACTATGCAGTCCGCCTTCTTACCGCGAAGTATTTGTGATGACTTAGACAAAAAAACGAGGAGGTTTTTATGGGGAGGTGATAGTGAGAAGCGTGGGCTTAGTCTAGTTTCTTGGGATATGGTTACTAATGAGAAAGAAAACGGTGGCTTGGGAATTCGTTCTATGAGACAAGTTAATAGCGCTTTTATGGCTAAGTTAGGATGGCGTATCCTAAAAGATCCGAATTCCTTATGGGCCCGAGTGTTAAGACACAAATATACCAAGGGTCGGTGCGATATGGACATGTTTGAAGCCCGGTCTGATTGCTCGAATGTTTGGAGGGGTATTGTGGAGGCAGCGGAGGTGCTAAAGACCGGGCTTGGGTCGGATGTGGGAAATGGTACTTCGACTTTATTCTGGAAGCATAAATGGGCTACTGAAAGGCCCTTAGAGTCGTATTCCGATTTCGAAATACCGGAGCAACTTCATGATATGAAGTTGCGGATTTCTGGGATGACGAGGCTGGATGGAAATGGGAGCTTTTCGCAGACATTCTACCATCTGAAATCCTCCAAACTATCGCCTCCTTTGAAGTAGCGCCGGGAGAAACTAATTCTGATAAATTTTATTGGTCTGAAACTCCTTCTGGTTTTTTCTCGGTAAAATCAGCTATTCGAATAATCCGCAAGATGCCAAGTCAGGACTCAAGCTCTATCTGGAAACTCCCTTGGACTACTTGGGCTCCTCAGCGGATGCGACTTTTTCTATGGCTTGTAATGCATGACAGAATCATGTCAAATGTTAACCGAGCTCGGAGGGGCTTTACGGAGGACCCGTGTTGTGGCGCGTGTCCAGACACAGAAGAGACGACAATTCATATCCTGCGTGACTGCCCCAAAGCTAGAATAGTATGGAATCAATTTCCCCTAGCAAAATCAGAGGGTTTTGATTCGATTACTACTGTCAAGGATTGGGTTGTTTACAATTTATCGAAGAAAGGTCGCGGTTTATTTGAGCATTGGGCGACTACCTTCGCGGTGGTTATTTGGTGGTTATGGAGGTGGAGAAACTGTCGGGTTTTTAATCGAGATGAGAGTATCCCTACAAATGTTTTTAATACCCTCATGGATCGTATTCGTGAGGTGTTGGAGGCGAAAGATACCAGGGACTTGATTACCCTTGGTACGACTTCTCGCCGTAAGGAGGTTTATATTCGGTGGTGTGCACCACCTTTGGGATGGGCTATGCTGAACATTGATGGGGCTTCTAAAGGAAATCCAGGAGCAGCTGGCGCAGGAGGAATCTTAAGGGATAGTACGGGAACAGTGTTGGTGGCTTTTGCTGAGAGGTTGGGGATAGCCTCTGTCACGAGAGCGGAATTAATGGCGCTTCGACGAGGCTTACTGATCGCCATTGAAAAACAAATTCCCTGCCTTTACATTCAAACAGACTCGAAGGTGGTAGAGGGATTCATGAAGAATTTAGATAAGGAGCTGTTACCTACAGCACATTCACACCTCATTCAGATGTGTAGATCGTTCTACTATGATACAGAATGGCAGGCAGAGATAGTCCATGTTTACAGAGAGGCGAATGCTTGTGCGGATTGGTTAGCCAACTTGGGTGTAACACAAGTTGAGAATCTTCGTATCTTGGAACCCAACCAAATTCCTAGTCCACTCAGAAGCCTTGTTGAGTCAGATACCAGAGGTGTCGCTTGGCCCCGCTTAATCTCGGACGACGGAACCACGTAGCTTTCTCATGTCGTTCTGTTAGTGTAGCTGCTTGTTTTCTAGTTTCCCTTTTCGTTTATTTTCGCTTTCGTTTGTTGTTTTCTGCTTTTTCCCTTCCTGTTTTCGGGGCCTTGTTTCCCACGTCTGGTTTACCAAAAAAAAAATAATAATCCCAAAAAAATCAATTTAGAATTGCACCTTAAATGTAGTCGTCGAAAATTGTCTCGCATCACTTGTTGTTATTGCAATGTTCTTGTAAGCTTTCATTTGGAAATGAAAGTAGTAGCAAACTACACAATGTCAACAACTGGGCTGGTTGTTGCTTCAATGTGGATTTGCACCCACTTTGGATTACCAGTAGTAATTATAAGAATCTAATTCACCAAAATTCAATGTTATAATAGTCAATAAAAAAAGGAGAATAAATTAAATTTTATGAATATTCAGGTCAAATTTAATATATGTTTGGACATCATTGAAAATTTTATAAGCAACCAATTTACACGAATTCAATCGTTAGTTGAGGAAGGGAAGAATACCAGTGGATTTGGGGGTTTGATTATTTCAATTGAATTGATTTAGGGGTTTTGTGTGTTAGGAATTGATTTGGGGAATTACAACTAGGGTAGAAAGGTGTAACAAGTGAGGGTAGTTTAGGTAGTTCAGTTATATTAAAGTCGTAATGTGTAATTAAATCGGGTTTTATAAATACCGTAAGCATAGGTGTTGATTTTTTGAATTAAGTAAGATTTAAGGGGTTATTCATAAAGAATGACATATAAGGGGGTTATTTGTAAAAATCGGTACATAAAAGGGGTTATTTACAAAAAACACTAAGAGAAATAAGGAAACTTGTCATCAATATAATGTCTCAACAAAAGTCATCGAGATGGGTTTGACGATTACCGACGATTATCATTATCTTTTGAGTTCTACCAATCTACTCGTATCACACAGACATAACTAAATAGATAATTAGAGTATCGAGGATACACGTTATAAAACCCGTATTTTAACTAAATAATCAAATTATTCATAAAATACACTTCTATATATATATAATAAGACACCTTTAAATAAAATAGGTAAATAAATAACTCGGATGCAATGAAACCAATACGTTCATATGTGAACTTAAGGTGTCAACTCTCAAGTCGACTTTTTCTTAGCTTGGTTTATGTCTGCAATAAATCGAGCCACGGAATCGCAAGACGATCCATCATTGGTTTGCACTTTCCTGCTCAACTCGCTCATTTCCCTCACTTTCATCTTCATTTCTTCGTCCATACTCATGAGTTTCCGAACACCATCCTCCACTTCCTCGGCTTTTACCAAATAATTCCCCTTTTGTTTCTTTACAGTCCATCTATAATCCAATTTAATTTCCACGGCTAATCCAAGTTCCTTAACTAGCGTAAACGCGTTTAATTGTTGCTCCGACTTCATAGGCCACGTAGCTAATGGGACCCCAAACCACATACTCTCAAGTATCGAGTTCCACCCACAATGCGACACAAACCCACCTATTGCTTCGTGGGCGAGGATCGCGACTTGAGGAGCCCATGGGATTATTTTCCCTCTATCGGCCGTCCTGTCTATAAAGCCATCGGGCAAGGCCTCATCGAATATCAAATGCTCACTTGGTACAGCAACGTATGTGCCAACTTGGTCCGGCTTTCGAAGCGACCACAAGAACCGATGACCCGAACGATCTAGCCCTTCAGCTATTTCCTTGACTTGTTCGGCATCAAACGATCCCATGCTTCCAAAGCATAGGAACACGACCGAGGACTTCGGTTGCTCGTCCAACCAACTAATGATGGCATCCTCGTCTCGGCCCTCTAACGATAATATTGGCCCGACCGGATAAATTTTAGGTACGGTTTCCTTGTTTTGTAAGACCTGAATAATGGAAGCCTCCAATTCCTTAAACGAATTGACAAGAATACCTTCGGCTTTTCTTAATATTTTAGCAAGAAGAAGGGTGTTGGCAGGAAAATCAGTATCCTTATCAAGCAACATCCAAGGCAAAACCTTAGTAGGTACCGGGTTCATAAACCCGGGTATATCCGAAACACTTTCCGGGTCATCCATCAACCCGGTGACGTCCACAAGCCCGTGCTCCTCCGCAAACTCTTGGAAATGAAACAAGGTGTGTAAGAAGTTAGCCCCAGAGGTGAAGTAAATATAAGAAGGAATGTTTAACTCGTTAGCAATAGCAATCATGGAAGTATTGAGAAGGTCGAGGACGAAGGCGGCGGGTTTGGGTTTACGGTCCTGGACCGTGTTCTTGACAAGAATATGCTGATGCTTGATTACCGCCCCGACAAAGGACGGGTCGGACGAATCAGGTGGGTTTAAGAGGGGTGGTAGAGTAATGAAGGTGATTTGATTTGGGTCGAGTTTACGTGACTGGGACTCAATGTAGGATTTAATTTTGGTGGGTTCGTTGGTTGTCATGTGGTAGATTAGGACTAGAATCGAGATATTCGGGTTAGTTCGAACAATGAGCTTGGCGAACTCAACCATAGAGAGGAAATGGCCCATCTCTGGCGTCGGAACAAATACTAGCTCCATTTTGTTCATTGTTGAATATTTTTGAAACGATTGTTGAATTGAATTGTATTGAATAGAATAAAATAGAATAGAATAGAATAGTATTGAAATTTGTGTGTAAATAAATATGTGAACTGAGGGTCCACGAGGGAAACGAGCCTTGCACACAGAGACACACATTATTTGTTATTACGCAATAATGGACCCAATTGATCACGGAGCCATGAATCGTACAACGTTCTTCTGTTTAAATATCTAACTTTTCAGGAGTTATGTGCCACAATATGATAGGCCGTCGGTTATGTTACTTGTGTATATTAATCCTTCGTAACATAGGAAAAAATGGGCTATTTAAAAAAATTGGAAAAAAGTAAGGGTAAAGAGAGAAAATGTGTATATGTGAGGTAAAAATAATTTGTGAAGGTATGTAATTGGAAGATTTTGCTAAAATGGGATTGAAAATTAAACTATTTATCAAAATAGGACGCGTTTCAAATTATTTATCAAAAATGGGTCCACGTTATTAATTCCGATTTTTTTGTTGAAATATAGGACTTGCTCGCGGTCCCGGAGAGACATGTTGCTTCCATATTCCGAGATTTGACAAGTTAGATTCGTCATGTCCGTTCTCCTTACTCTGACCTACGTTGCACAGACACAGCAAAATTTTTGCCTCCGCGTGTCCGACACGTGTCGGACACGGACACGCCTAGGACACGGCTCCTTAAGTGTCGGACACTCCAAAAACCGTGTCGTCGGTTTTTATTTTAAAAGATAGACGTGTCAGACACGGCTAATTTCTCTCGGACACGACCCGTGTTGGTAGGACACGGCCAGTAAGGCAATAACAACAAAAATCACAATTTTAGTTCCCAAATCTAATTCATCCCCGTTTACAAAAACCTAATTAAAAGCAAAAACCCAAATCGTCGGTTCATCACCTCCCTCGTCGGTTGCCGCACCTATCCTCACCGGCCGGCCGCCACCTATCCTTGCCCCGCCGCAGACCCGCAGTCAAGGTAATTATTTTTTTATTTATTATTCAAAACAAATCGATATTGTGATGTTGCTGTAGTGAGAAAATTGAATCAAATTGGTGTATAGAATGATGACTTCTGAATCAAATTGGTGTATAGAATCAAATTGGTGACAAAATTGTGATCCAAAATCATAATCATAATAATGAAAATGAAAAATCAGGGTTAGTTTTTCATAAAATCAGAATTATTTTGGTTGGAGAATTTAATGGCGGTGGTTTCATTTTATTTGATATACGAAATGTGGTATTGTTGTTTAAATTTGGTCGTGATATTGCAGAATGTTTCGTAATTGAGCAAGTTGCTGAGTTTCTGTTCGGATTAGTTTCAAACGGTTGTTATTGTTGTTTGGATTTATATTTTGCAGACGATATTCGCTTTGATTAATATGTATTCAAGTGGGGGTAGTGTTAGTGCTCAAAGTGATGATATTGAGGATAATTTACGTTTGCTTTCTAGAAATAGTGAAGAGTATATCAGGGGGAATGTTTATTTAAATTTCGGTTGTAATTTGGCCTATCTATTTTGTAAAACATATTTAGTTTTGACGTATAAGACATTAATATTGATTGTCATTTTTGACTTTGTTACCTTTAAATAACCAAAGTTTATATGTTGGTTGTAAACTTGTAATGGACTTAAAATTCCCTTTATTTTAATATGTATATTGAATTTTTTTTGCCGTGTCCCGTGTCCTAAAAAAATTGGAGTGTCGTGTCCCGTGTCCGTGTCGTGTCCGTCTCTGTGTCCGTTTTCGTGCAACTTAGACTCGACCATCAAATAATGAAATACGACCACCATTCTCATCTTCTCACTTCCCTAATAGTATTCGGATGGTTGTTTGAGTTATTTACTCCATGGTTTGCGCAAAACACAATCCATAATATCCATTCACAAACAATTTCGATTTCAAAAATCCATTTATAAGTCAACTGTTGTCAAGTTATTTGTGCACAATAATATATGTTTTCCACAATATCTGCATTGCTGCCTTAACTGAGCAATATTTCCTGAAAATAAATTGAAGATAGTATCAATAAATTAACGGAATTACTTTTTCACATACGGATTTTACTCTTTCACATACACTTTTTCATAAAGTTTCCATATTATACCCTTTTCCTAATAATAAAAAATTTAACTCTTATGAATCCACCTTTCTTAAAATCCAATCTAACTTATCTAAAAATTTGAACGATGGATTATAATTCTTCAACTATTGAATTAATTTTGTTTTTAACAATTATTAATACGCCTTATTCAAATTATTAGGTTTAATTTTTAGTGAAATTAATATAATACAATTATTATTAATTAGGGTTTATATGAGATTAAAGGTACACTACAATAGTTAGAGCGGTTGATACCTGATGGTTGCTTTGGGCACGGTGGTTAGGTGGTGGTGTCGTGACGAAGAAGGGAGATGAATACAACTACAACAATGCAATACCGATGCACACTTGTGTAATTATGAAATTTTTGATAAAATTAATGGATGAATTGCCCAGACAAAATCAATGGATAATGGATGAATTAAATATCAATTTAACCGACAAGTGAATGTAAACTTTTTGCTTCTTTGTTTAAGCATTTTTTAATAGTTTGTTCGGAGCGGGAATGCGGGATGATTGCCGGTGACCGTTAACAGGAGGTGACCGGAAGTAGTGATGAGAGATGAGGGAGGAGAGGAAAAAATTAATTGGGTGAGGATGAAAAATGATAAGGGTAATACTGTAAAAATCGTATGTAAAAGAGTAAAATCCGTATGTGAAAAAGTACCTCCCAAAATTAATGAACTAGTTTGTGACTCGTGCAATGCACGAGATAATTCTATATTTTCTTAGATTTTTGACGTATATTTTTATTTATAAAAATTGAATGCTAATGTTTAAAGATAAATGTATAACAAATTTTTATACAAATTAAAATCTATAATACAAGACAATTACAATCTATAGTACAAGACAATTACGGATTTTGTTAAAATAAAAAATAGTTTGAATTACGAAGACAAGTGTTTTTTTTGTTAATAATTATCTAAAATTTGCACCGTAAAATTTCTAACTCATTAACTTAAAATATGCGTTCTTTTATTCGAGTATATCTTTTAATACATCCATAACTTATAATTTGTTATTACCTTACTTTTTTAAACTTTAATTTTAACTCGGTTTTGTGCCTTTTGTATTTCTTCCCTCACGTGATGCTTTGCTTTACATGCATTCACGTACATTTCATGTTACTTTAAAACTTATATAAAAAATACTTTGACCAAAAGATAAAACATTAACATGACAAAAACTTGACAAACGAATCAAAACATTGTCACAAGTAAATCATTTAAATTGCATCAAATGGAAAAAATAAATTCAAATATACAACAAACAATTATAAAATCCAACAACATAATAAACTAAAATATATTTTATTGCACACCATCACCGTAGCAACAATAACACTCAACAATAATTCTCAATATACTTACTATCATCAAATAATTAAATTAATCATAGAATATAATCAACTTAGAAAAACTCATGGTCAATGGATATTAAATAAATAAAGTGAATAGTAACAATTACATGTATGATAGTTTTTATATAAATTACATAACCATAAATTCTCATATTTATTTTTATTTTTAATTATTTTGTGATATTATTAAATTAGATAATTGATTGCCGAGAAACTCAGAGGGGAATTAAATAACAAAAAAATGTTAATGAAAATTATGGGTGTTAAGTAATATAAAGAGTTTTAATTAATTTATTAACATATTATATTACAAAAATTAATTAAATAGGAAGAACTTTTAATTTAATTTGGTGGGCGTTAAATATTATGAAGAGTTTTAACTAATTTATTACCATGTTTAATTAAGAAAATGAATTAAATAGGTACAAATATTAATAAAATTGGTGGGTGTTAAGAAATATGAAAAATTTTAATTAATTATTAGCATATTTTACTACAAAATTTCAATTAATTTTAATTATAAATTATGAAATTTTTATTACAAAAATTTCAATTAAAATGTCAATATTATTTATAAATTTTAAATTTTTTAAAGGGTTACATAAATTTTGAAAAACAATATATTTAGTATAAAAAAATATTTTAAGAATAATGATAATATACTTTAATATTATAAATAAGTGAATTAAAATTAATTTATAGATAAATAAATTAAATTAATGTCTCATATTCTATTTCACATCAACAATATGTCACGTCACATGTAAATATGTCATGGTCACATTAAAATTTACCATGTCACGTTATTTTAGGTACGCTTTTAGTGAGATTTTATAGATCATAAATATCTGAGTAACTCCGCATGGGGAGAGCCCAGTTGTTAAAACTTAGGTGAAATGCCCAGGAGACCCGGGTTCAAGGCTCCCAAGAGCAAAATCTTGGGAAGCATTCTGGGCCCGAGTCCATGCCTAAATAGACTTCGAGTCTGTCACCCTCGGGTGGTTTACTTGGTGTATGTGTTTTGCAGACTATTACATATACCCGCGAGTTTACCCACTGCGCATCGAAGATAGCGGCTGCGGGTTCCCTCGACACCTTAAAAAAAAAAAAAAAAAATATCTGAGTAATAATCGAACCGTGATTTAGCGAATCTCCTATGATTTGGGGGGATGCATATGAATAATCTCCCTCTTATCCGTATGGGTTCCTTTGTTTAAACTAATCAGCAACATGATTATAAAATAATGTTTCAGAAAACAGTTCAAGGACCACAAACATGAACTATACTAAACTAATCTTATTTTCCTGTTAAAAGCAAGATTATATTCTGCATCAAATTATTATTATACTCCGTATTAGATTACATAGATAGTACCTAGATTTCTGATGTTCTTATCCTAATCATCGTATTAATCAAATACAAGTGCGCAGGTGGGCAGGAATAATCGAAAGAACGGTCCCAATCAATTATATATAGGTGAGTTTCTAAGAATGTCAGGTATAACACTATCAGTTACAGAGCTACTGAACATTACAGAGTATTATTAAGCCGAAAAATGGAGTATAATGGCAAGGGTAAGGGCTTCATCAACGGGAGGCTAGCGAAATCTGTTCAAAGAGCAAAAGGTAAGTTAATGTCGTCTTCTGTGCATGACACAAAACCTGAGTTGACACAAAATGTCGCGTTTCTTCTACCAGACAGCTATTGTGAGGAGGCTGTCGCGGGTCAGTATGATAAGTGCTACTTCAGCGCGATTGCTGATGAAAGGGTCGATATGAAGGCAGTAAATTATATCTCTTCTGTTCGAGAGCGTTTGAGGCTTGAATGTAACCTCTTAGTGTATTTTGACAAAACAATTAGAGAGTCGAACTTGAATCCTTGACAAGTACTGGCTGCCGTGGCTGGGCTAAGACGATCCTCGACTGATTGTTGAGCGTTTGTAAATTTCTCAGCTGTTACAAAAATTTAAAGCATATAGAGTTTTAAGCTACTCTCTTGTTACTAACTTCTACCAATGTTCATATTCTCATTTTCACATATTAGGACATTGGGCCTATAAGATAATAGAGGGAGAATATCATAATGAATTGCATTATTGATTGATCGTCTTATAATGATATCAGTCGACGTATTTATAATATATTGTCAAACTCTAATGATATATGGGCCTAGTATAGGTCCAATATCCTAATATTAGGACACAAGACTCAGATGAGACTCCCTTTAAAAAAATTCTTTTTCACACCATTATTATGAAGTAATCATGTATTCATGTGCATAAAAAAATCCATTTGATAGAATATAGGGTTAATTATAGAGATGACAATTTGGGTTGGGTCAGGGTGGGCGGCACGGGTACGACGAGACCCAGGTGAATAGTACCAATGACGCGGGCATAACACGACCGAGTTGGAGTTGAGCCGCTGCCGCGATTTGTGAAAATTCTCGGGCACGGTCCAAGCACAAACGAAATGGCACGATGAGCCTAGCACGGCACGACCCATTTTTAGCTCGTAAACTTGTGACTGTTGTAATGTTGTTGATGCAATATGACTGTTGTAGTGTCGATGTGTTGTTGCTGCCGTTGGAATCTAGTCGTACTCATTACTCAGGCTTTATTATATTTTTTATATATTTAATCTCCCTCTAACTCTATAAATATCAATCAATTCTCACAATTTTTCTCACAAATCATTTATCGACTCATTTTATAATCTTATATTATTACTCATATTAATTTATTAAACAAAAAGGACTAAAAATATAACAATTATAAAACATTTTTATAAAAAATAACGTTGACTCTAAAATGACACGAACTCAAAATAATCTAACGTGACCCAAATTAACCCGACTCGATTAAGCCATTAGTCGAATCCATATGCGACCGAGTCTTCCCGTAGTTTAAAAAAAAATGTTTCAGTCCAAAAAAAAAGGCGAATTTTATAGACTTTACAATATATTTCCATATGTAAATATTTACTTCCATATGTAAATATTTACTTCTTCTATTAGTTATTCCTCTTTGCGTATAAATAGACTTTAGCTATTGTAATCACACCCAACTGTGAATTATACTCAATACTATTTATAAGAACCTTCCGTATTTCTTTTTTCGTCAATTCACAATAATACCTTCCCTATTTCCTTTTTTGGTAAAATTTTTATACATATTTTAATCACCTCACCCACCACAATACCCACCATACTCATATTTTATATCTATTTTAATCACATTACTCATAACAATTACCTCATAATACATACCCTCTCTCTCCAATTACCCAACCCCACCCCAATAGCCTTCCCCAAATAGGGAAGGTTATGTTGAATAGGAGGGGTCTATTACTCTAATATTTCTCTAATATTTGCCAAATCTATATGATTATGTGTTTATAATACTATACTCATGTTATAATCTCATATACAAATTTTTAAACAAAAAATACTAAAAATAGAACAATTATATAATAATACTTTTTTAAAAACTAACCGTCGACTTAAAAGTGACACAAACTCATAATAACCTAACCCGATCCAAATTAACCCGACTCGATTAATCAATTAGTCAATCTATATGCGACTGAGTCTTCCAGTAGTTTAAAAAAGTGATTCAGTCCAAAAAAAGGCGGATTTTATAGACTTTACAACCTCCATAGCTAGTTAGCTACATACTCCACCCCCTCAAACACCACCCCCACACCTTCACCTTCAAATTAATGAATCCAACTACAGAGAGGCCGTGGTCAGACCTTCCTGAAGAACTACTATCCACCATAGCCAACTTCTTAACTTCAAACCCTAACCTTCTCAACACCCTCTCCTTTCGTTCTGTTTGCAATTCATGGCGAAATTCATGTCCACCATTTTCACACCCTTCAATTCTTTCACCCCGTTTACCTCTCACAATCAATCGGTTTCGTCCCCCTTTTTACTTACCTTACGCTTCTGATGACTCTAAACTTACCGTCACTGTAATCTATACGCTCAATTGCCCATATGTTTCGCCGTCGATTCCGTTTTCCTGGGTTCTTTTTGTCGATGAATTTGAACCCGGAAAGGTTAAAATTCGGTTACCCTTTTCAAAAGGGTCTTATAACATGAATAAGTTTTTTCCTGATTCTGTTAATTTGTTTGATTTTAATGTTCATGAAATTGGTAGGTTTTATAATCTTAGTTATGCATGTTATTATGATGATAAATTGTGTGTTAAGCTTGCGAAACCGAGGTTTTATTCTGAGGATGTGATTAAGGTTGTTTTGTTTGGTGATGGTTTGGCTGTGGTTGCGCTTTATCAAGGGGGGAAGTTGGCGTTGTTTAAGTTGAATGGGGTTTATACGGAGGGTGAATGGGAGTTTATACATTGTGGGAAAGGGTTTCGCTTTGACGACATTATTGAGTATAAGAGTAGGGCTTTAGCTGTTGATCGTAGGGGGAGGGTTTATGAGGTTTGTTGGTCGTCGTCTGAGATAATACCCGCTGTTTGTTCTATTGCTAGTGGTGATGGAAGGAGAAATCGATTGATAGAGTCGTTAGGGCGGTTGTATTTAGTTGTTAGATGTGATGTTGGTAGTGAAACCAATGGAGTTGCCTTTAATCTTTACAAACTAAATGAGAGGAGAATGAAATGGGTTGAGGTAAGCGGTATTGGTGATCGTGTTTTTTTCTTCGGGATTGAGTTCTCCTTCTCTATTACGGCCCAAGAATTGTACTTTAGAAAGAATTGCATCTTGTTTAAACGACACAGTTTCCAATTCTATAAAGGAGAAGTTGAGGACGATGCTATGTTTTCTAATTCTGGTAAAAATGTTCTTGATATTGTGGTATGCCATTTGGATGATGCTAGTCATGCTGGTGCAATTGCGTGTGACCGTGGCTATTCAGAGACATTGTGGCCACCACCAGCTTGGATTTGGCCTATTACCAGGTATGTATTGAGATTAACATGTGTCATGTGTCTATGGTTCTATGTTTGTTTGTTGATTTGTTACTGGTGGACTTAAAGATATACAGTATCGACTATCTTCATTAATGAAATTGAAGTCGTCATCAATGGAGGACAGGTAAACTAAGCTAAGGTAAAGAGATGTGTGAAGAATTATCCTATACTCGTACCATTTAGGATTAGAAAGTTACTTACAATCTAGGAGCAGAGGAATGCATATACAGAGTACGTTTTATGCAAGTGTCTTTCTTTTATAAAGCTAAATGGTATGAGTATAGGATAATTACAAAGCCTACAACTGTAACAACCATATAATGCATGATCTTGTACGTTGACTCCGTTGTTGTAAATGTGCTGTCAGCTAGAGAGTCTGATCTTCTCTGCTTGTCTGTTCTCTGGCTCATTGCTATGTAATAGTGCATGATATACATCCATATAAGCAGAGCCAAGAGGCTGTTGAAGTACCTTAGTGACTAATTTGTGAACTACTTTGAATAAGTTCCGTTTGTGCTATGTAATTGGTCATTTCCTGTTTGGTTGTATGACTTGTCCTAGCTATAAGCCTCCATCTGCTTTATTTCCTGTGGATTGTTTGATGCATGTGAAATTGCAAATTGTTGTTCAACTTTGTGGAGGAAGTAGAGATAATGCTGCAACTTCTTGTCTTCTTGTTTTCTAAAGGTTTCGCTTCTATTTACTGCGCCTACTTTTTGCTAGGCTGCTTCTAAACATTCTATATATTTTTCCCTTTCAGGTTAGAGCGTCTTAGGATTATTGATGCCGCAACTGATGATTTAATTATGAGGATTCCTGAGAACATGGAGGTCTTATTCTCTCTATGCTCACTTCAAAATGTGTTGTTTTGTTCTATATTAAAATGTTTGGTAAAAACAAGACCAACTCTTTCTTTGAATAAGAAAAGAAGAATGGAAGAGGAGGCAGGGGTTGGGGGGAAAACGGCGGTCTCCTTCCAATTCTTTTCTAGGTGGAAAATGGAGATATACATATACTTAGTTTCGCTAACCAAAAAAAGGAAATTGATCTCCTCCGTTTCCCTCCAGAATTCCAGATCCTTGCATCCACATAAATGTATGGGTTCATTTGGATACGATAGTTGGAGATTAGTAGGAGAGGGGGTGAGTGGAAATGTATCCCTCCATTTCTCTACTCTGATTTTTTAACCAGATAAGGGAAATGGTCCCGCGCCTTTCCTTACCCTCTCTTCCTCAGTTGCCACACAAACAACGGCAAAATTAAAGAATGTGGGCAATAGAAAACATATATTTTCTAATGATAAATTAGATGTGTTGTACACTTGTACCATTTGCAGACACTGTTACTTACCCTTTGTTTCGAAATAGAAAATGGAGGGAAGGGGAGGGGAGCAAGAAAGAGGGAAGAGAAATGGAGGGAAACGAGGGGGGTTCCTTCCAAATTGTTTTCTATGATGGAGGAGAAATAATTTGCCTTGGAAGAGGAAAATAGAGGGATCAATTTTCTCTCCCTTCCAAATCCCTCAACCCCATTTTGCTGCCCTTAGCCTTGAGACGGCCATATCCCATATGTGAGCATTTTTAAATGGTCACATCTGACCATAAAGTGGTCATATGACCGTCTCAGACGAAAATTCGTCAAATGAGACCTAACTGCATGCCAAGGCCCAAGGCGAAATGCAAAATCTTGGGGGTGCTTAGGCGCATGAGATCCATTAATCACCCTTAGGCAGAACTAGTGAGGCACACCAAGGCGCAATACTTTGCAATTCCATTTTTTTGTTTTACCCTTATCTTCTTCCCCTTGTACTTAATTTTCACTTATTTACATGTTAGCCCTAGTTTTAGTTTTTATTTTTGAAAATGAGACTATTGTTGCACTGATTTGGTTTAAAATATACATGTTCGTTTGAAATTTTAATGTGCCTAGTGTCCATAAGGCGCACACCTTCGCTACGTGCCTTGTGCCTTAGGAGTTAGGTGTAGACTTAGGACCTCTCACATGAGTATATGCCTCACACCTTCTCAAATGAAGAGAATCAAATTGATTTGATGTAGTGATTGAATAACTGCGTTCAAAGATTATTTGATGAATATGTATCCATCGGTGCAGCTCTCGTGAGTCTTGGCCCTTGGCTATGAAAGATGGACTAGTATTGGTTGTTGCGTGTTTATGTCAAATAAGGCGCATTGATTGTTGCGTGTTTATGTCAAATTGTCTGTAACAAAATCTCGTAAATTGGCATGCAGACCAAGTTTCAAGACCTTATAATCACAACAGAGGCATCTGGAGGCTCTTGTGAGGACTGGAAGCTGCTTTGTAGCAATATTCGGGGGTTTGCTCGCAATTTCAAGGAAAGCGTGAATCAAGCAATGGTGAACGAACAGATGCTCATTGACTGCAAGAAAAAGTTGCAAGTGTTTCTATACAACTTTGATCATGTAATTTCTCGCCTATCGTTTACATAGTAGTGCATACCCTTGAGTATTAGCGTAGAAAAAAAAGACGAGATTTTTGTTTAAAGGCTTTTGCCCAGTACAACTGATGAGTTGAATTTGGTTGTTGCAACTGCAGTCGCAGAGTCCACTCGTGCAGAAACAAACAGAGGGTATTCGGACAGAGGAAATCCCGGACTGTGATCCTGAGCTACAAGTTTCAATCCAACACACTTATTCTGATGGTGTTATTCTTTCATGGGAGATATGGTACATGTTGGCCAGACTGAACGCTTTCACCTTCGACTATGAAGATGAATTCAGAGATTTTAGCGAACTCGTATGTCATTTCTATTCCTTCCTGGACTGCTAAATTGGTTTGTTGTCATTGTCCTTGCTCTTAAATTGCTTGCAATGCTACTTGGGACAAGTTGTAGACATAGAATGGTTTAGAGTTGGCTAACAATCCTCGAACATGCATCGGTGTAAAAAATTGTTCTAAAGTCTTTTATTATTCCTCCAAAAAGGTGGTAAGACTAGGTTTATAGGTAGGTCTAACAAGGGCTAGGTCTTGAATAAGGACAAAAATTAATTAAAATACGGATATTTCCCATGGTACCATTGTGGTTTGCCAATTTGTCCATGGTACCCATCTTTTTAAGAATGTGTCTACCATACCCCTGAGATTTGTTATTTGTGTCAATGGTACCCTTGTTGGGTTATGAACGTTAGATTAGAAGTAACGGAGTTAAATGAAGGACAAATTCCGTTAAATTATGAACAAACTAAATTTTGGCGGGAAAGTTGGTTTTTTAACAACTTTTTTAAAAATTGAAGTTTGCACCAGATACCCCTCAGGTTTGCAATATAATTTTTTTTTTCAATCAACAACTACTCATTTTCACTCTAATGCACATTCAATACCCCAATAATGTTCATGATTAAGTGTAATTACTGGTTCGTTTTTGCGTAATTACGATTGTGTTTAGATGGGTGATTTGGAAGGATATGTTAACTTAGTCTGCATTGTAAGTTTTTGAATTGTTATGATGTCAATTGCATTCTTTGTATATTCCGTAATAAATTCTTATCACTGCGTGAATTTAATTTCCGCTACACCCCGTCATAGTTATTCGTCCGACAACTATTCCGTAATTAATTTAATAAGCGTACACTCCGTACTTCCCAAACTTATTTTATATTACTTACAAAATCACTCATCTAAAACAAACTTAGTTACGCAAAAACGAACCGGTAATTACACTTAAATCACCAACATTATAAGGGGTATTGAATGTGCATTAGAGTAAAAATGAGTAGTTGTTGATTGAAAAAAAGTTATATTGCAAACCTCAGGGGTATCTGGTGCAAACTTTAATTTTTAAAAAAGTTGTTAAAAAACTAACTTTCCCGCCAAAATTTAGTTTGTTCATAATTTAACGGAATTTGTCCTTCATTTAACTCCGTTACTTCTAATCTAACGTCCATAACCCAACAAGGGTACAATTGACACAAATAACAAATCTCAGGGTTAATTATGACACATTCTTAAAAAGAGGGGTACCATGGACAAATTGGCAAACCACAAGGGTACCATGGGAAATACCCGATTAAAATAAAAAAGTAAAGTAAAATAAATTATAGGAACTAGTTCCGTTCCAAATGGTCTGAAATGGACCTGTTGGAACATGTTTAGGAACTTGTTATTTGCATGTTGTCCCCATACGTGATTCCAATTTAACCAAAAATAATGTCGGAATTCTTAGGCCTAACCAGAGCTTGATAAAATAACAAAATCAACAATTAGGTCTAGTAAGTAGGTTAAGAAGTATATATTAGTATTTTAATGCAGGAACTCGGTCTAGGTAGGGCTGCAGGAACGACTGATAAATATGGTCTAAGGAGAAGATAAATTGCAAAAACTTCGGCAAAAATATCTTCACTGAATAACAGTATCCAACTCATTTATTTGCAGGGGCAAAAACTATCGAGCACATGATATGGCTAGGTTTGCTATAAAAATGTAGCTATAACTCATTTATTTGCTTACATTAGTACATATATATGGATTTAAAGACCGAAATTCTAATAAGAAATTGAAAACTATCACCTTCCTGTCTTAATGAATGAACTCAAGTCAAGAATTCAAGATAACATATCTTACTTTTCAGTTACATCTGCGATGAACCGAGTTAACCAAGCGCGAGAAGATCCATCATCGGTTTGCAGAACTTTCCGACTCAACTCACTCATTTCCCTCACCTTGCTCCTTATGTCGTCGTCCATACTCATGAGTTTAAGAACACCATCCACTACTTCCTCTGCCTTAACCAAACAATTCCCTTTCTTAAAATCCCATCGATAATCTAATTTAATCTCCACGGCTAATCCTAGTTCCTTAACTAGTGTGAACGCGTTTAATTGTTGTTCCGAGTACATTGGCCATGCACCTAATGGCACCCCGAACCATATGCTCTCGAGTATCGAGTTCCATCCACAATGTGACACAAACCCTCCTATTGCTTGGTGGGCTAAAACCGCAGTTTGGGGAGCCCATGGGATTATTTTCCCTCTATGGGCCGTCCGGTCTATAAAGCCTTCAGGTAAGGCATCCTCGAATATCATGTTCTCACTTGGTGCAAGACCGAATGAGCCAATCTCGACTGGTTTTCTAAGTGACCACAGAAACCGATGACCTGACCGTTCTAGACCGTCTGCTATCTCCTTAACTTGTTCCGCATCAAAGGAGCCCATGCTCCCGAAGCATAGGAACACTACCGAGGATTTTGGCTGACTGTCTAACCAACTAATAACGTCGTTCTCATCATTGTTATTAGACGATTTAGAATCGCCATGGCTCTGCAACGATAATAGAGGCCCTACAGGATAAACCGTAGGAATGTTGTCTTGTTTCTGTAATGCTTGGATAGTGAAAGACTCCAACTCCGTAAATGTATTGACGAGAATACCCTTTGCTTCTCTATACTTTCTAGCAATATCAAAGAATAACGGAGGCCAAACACTGTCCTTCTCAACTAACAACCAAGGCAAGACCTTAGCAGGTACAGGGTTCATAAACCCGGGTAGATCCAAAACACTTTCTGGAACATCTGTCAATCCGGTGACAGCATCAATCCCTTCTTCATCCGCAACCACTTGAAAATGGAACATGGCCTGTAAGAAGTTAGCCCCAGAGGTGAAGTAAATATAAGACGGGATGTCTAACTCGTTAGCGACATCAATCATTGAAGCATTCATAAGGTCGAGAACAAAGGCAGCAGGTTTGGATTTGCGGTCTTGGACCGCTTTTTTAACTAGAGGATGCTGGAGCTGGATTACATTACCATAGAATGCCGGGTCAGTGGAGTCAGGTGGGTTCGAGAGTGGTGGTAGAGTAATGAATTCGATTTGGTCTGAGTCGAGTTCACGGGATTGAGACTCAATGTAGGATTCAATTTTTTTGGGTTCAAGAAGTGTAACATGGTAGATTAGGACTACAATTGAGATATTCGGGTTAGTTTGAACAACGAGCTTTGCAAACTCGACTATTGAGAGTAAATGACCCATCCCTGGTGTCGGGACAATTACTAGCTCAGTTTTGGCCATTGGAATTGTTTTGGAAAATGTTATTGAAGTTTTTAAAACCAAGAAAAAAGAGTATTGTTGTAGATCTGTAATGTGGTATTTACCGGTAGATAAGGGTGCAAGACGGGAATATATATGATTTGACAGAAGTTGTGGTTGTTGAAGTCATGGCTTACGTGCGGAAGTACTCTTGGGGAGCAAGGCTAGTTTTATTAGGCGAAGTGTATGTTTTTATGGTCCATTTATGTGGGCTGGCCATGGTGGCTCGTAGATGGTAGCCCCCAGCAGCTGTCATTCAGTCAAAACACGGGTTTTACCACACTAGCTTTGTCATTTTTTTCATCACTCACCCAATTCTGTATGTGAAATAGTAAAATCTGTATGTGAAAGAGTATGTGTTGTCCAACCTACGAGTCTGTATGTGTTGTCGTGTTTGGTTGGACAACACACGTGGGTGGATTCAAGGGAGGTCGTGGGAAACCGGTGTTTCACATGAAGTTTCAGGAATAATCTTTCTCCCTTACTAAAATGTGAGCAACACAAGTTACTATTCATTATGAATAGTAACTTGTGTTTTGTCTTTTATTGCATTTATATTGGGTCGGATGGTCAAATTTGTATTGGGCCGGATGATCAAACTTAATACATACACTTTTGAGGCCGTATGATCAAATAATTTCGCAAGTTTCCGACATAAAAATTAGCATCCTCAGGAGGTTGAGAAAACCCGTCTTCGGTTACGAAACTCTTAATATATCTTCTACCTTACTAAAATATGGGTAACACAAGTTACTATGAATAGTAACTTATTTTTTTATCTTTTATTGTATTTTGGCCTTGTGACAAAAAAAACGTATCCACTTTTTTGGGCCGTATGATCAAACAATTTCAATATCAAAAGGTAAGTTTCCAACATACAACTTAGCATCCTTGAGAGGTTGAGAAAACTCGTCTTCGGTTCCGAAACCAGAAGCTTGAGGTTCAACACATCATGTGGTAAATGAATACCCATCTATCAATCTCAATACAATATAATAAATTTGAGTCATTTGATGCATTCACACCCACTACATATATTATTAATCGACGTCCTATTTTTAACGCTTATTTTAAGACTTTACTTTTTTTTTTTTTGTGAAAGGTAAGACTTTACTCGTTTAATAGTAATTTAAACATTATTATATAATATGTACGACAAAATAATATATTCTACGCTAATTTAAGACAATACTCATTTAATAGTCATTTAAACTTTATTATATTATACGTACGAGTACGACAAAAACAAAATATATTCATATTCTACGCTCAATTTACGACAATACTCGTTTAATAATCAATTAAACTTTGTTATATTATACGACAAAAACAATTCCCCTTACTAAAATATGGGTAACACAAGTTACTACTCATAATGAATAATAACTTTTCTACTCTACTTTCATTGGTCGTATTTCATGGACAGGGTTTATTTGGAGTTTTCTTACTTTTATTCCACTCATCTTTAATGGGCCGTGTTTATTTAGGCTTTTCTTACTTTTATTTGGATTGCCTTTGGTGTCACTAATTAACACTCTAACAGTACTGCTATTTGTCTTCCACAACTACATTGCCACATTTGTCTTGTTCCCTCATATATCATATTCACAATACTCATTTATCTCTTCCACAACTACATATTCCCTCAATTATGCACACAAATTTTTTTTTTTACTTTTTTATTGATGGGAGACACTACCGACATATTAATTATATTTGTATTGTTTCCGTGTTCATTTGTTATTGTTCGGGTGGTTACGAATTTGTGTACAAGATTGAAGGAGAGAATCACAATTAAGTATCCATCTGATTTTTTTGTAGTTACATTTGATTTTGGCCTTTAAATTTCATCACCATTTCCCCTTGAAAACCCACAATTTCATCTGCATTTTCTACAGGAATTTGTATATTAACTTGTCAGTCGAGACTAGAGTATAAGTTGTCATTATATGGATTTTAGGGCTATTTGCTAGGTAAGGGCATCTGGGTATCGCTCCTTTTGATATGATGTTTCTACTTTTCATTTAGGTTCGTTCTATTTTCGGTTAATATGTTATTTTCATGAAAAAGTTTGATTCATTTTGAGATTTTAGTAATAACAATAATATTGTAGAAATTGAGATCTATTTTTCATTTGGGTTTGTTCTATTTTGGACTTTTATCATGTTATTTTCAAAACTCTGTTTTATCTAA
This sequence comes from Silene conica, assembly GCA_029255685.2. NCBI lineage: Eukaryota > Viridiplantae > Streptophyta > Magnoliopsida > Caryophyllales > Caryophyllaceae > Silene > Silene conica. The sequence continues at coordinate 8,316,390 of CM055315.2, read as the reverse complement.
TCCTTTATCCTTTTATTATTTATTTGGTTTTCAGGGGCTAGATTGATTAGGCTTTGACAGAAGGAGCTGATATATTGAAGCGGATCTTATCAAAAGGTTTTGCAGAATGCGCACGATGGTTCAACTCAGAGGAAATACAAGCATATACTCCCACCTGACATATTTGGAAGTTATGAACATAACAATAATCACAAACCTAAATTTGAAATAGCTTGTAATTGGCGATTAGGATCGAGGATATTAAGTTAATCTGATAGATGTTCAATTCCTTTAGCACCATTATTTCATGGTGTCAATCTTGTAAATTACTCTTATGATGATGAAAACTACAGTTTGCGTTAGAATTGAGCAATGAAATTGATAATGATCTTTTTAGCTAGAAATCGAACAACATGATAATATAAATTATCCAATTTCATATTCCAACTTAGCCACCAATAAAATTAGAATTATTTGTACCAAAATTAAATAAAGACAAGAAAATTAAATAATATTACCCCGAAAATTCCTAAACTTTTCTATTGAGAGGAAAAAAGAAAAGTTAAAACAATTATTATAGATCTCTTATAAATAGAGGGATTTACACAGAGAGAACGAAAATTACCTTTGTTTCATTCATAGAGAGAAACTCAAAGTGACAATCATCCATCAAACCCAAAATCACAAGATAATTTGATAATTCGGAAGCCATCATCCATTAAAAAAGAACGAAAATATCATAATGATTTGATCGGAATCATCAAATAATTACTCCCCAAAAATCCTGATCCAGGGCTTCACATGGTGCAAGTTTACATAGAAACGGGGATAGTGATGTAGGCTAGGATAAAACGTATAATACACGATTTTCGGGATTTAGGGTCCCGGAACAAAAAGTGTCTATAAATTAGACAGACGGTTCCCGGGCTGACCTTAGAAGGTTTGAGGAGCAATGTATGACATATAACGTTGTGGGTGTGCGATAAACTTGTCTAGAGTGAAAATGGTTGGGTCGAATGAGGAGTTTGCAAGGGAAAGAAAAAGGACAAAAAAAAACTCGTTGAATACCGCATGATTCTAAGTAAGGAGGAAATGAATGAAATAGGAAAGAGAAAAGAGAAGAAGAAGAGAACTAGAAGCGAGGCGGGGAAGAGGCTCATGTGAAAGCGAATTAGCGAAGGAGACATGAAGAAAAATGAGAGACAATGAAGGGAGAAATTGATATGGTTTGCCAGGTTTTGTTCAAAATGACGGGGAAACGGGGGATGAGAGATCACATATGCTTTATTTCAGACATAAGGTCATTGGTGGGATAAAGGAAATGAAATTGTCTGTGCGTAGTTTGGTTCAGATTGAGGATGGCGAAGGGTGTTGGATAGAAAGGAGAAGGATGGGGGTAAGGACGAGGCAAAAGAAAATGGGAAAGAGGATGAGATTGTATAGGAAATGCAAGGAGATAGTGAGATGAGAGTGGAGAGAACAATTGACTAATTAAGAGAAAAGGTAATTGAAGTACGATGATAGTTCAGAAACCCATTAACTTCAACATAATTCAAAAGTAAGTTATTCATAACTTTCTGGAAAGTTTTACAAGAATTAATATTTTTTTTTAAAATAAATAAAAAGGTTGATTGTGCACAATCTTATTGCTTTCTGACCTAATGAAATTTTGGAGGGTGACGGGAATGAGAAGGGGAAAGACGAGGGTGGTTTCGACTCGATAAAAGTCTAGATTATATATGCACAATTACTCTTTTTTTCAACATGAAATTTTGCGAAGGAAGCTAAGTTGAAAAAGAAGGGAAATGAAAAATAATAAGAAAGAGATGCTAGAAGGAAAGGAAAATGGAAGCAGAGGCAGGAAGAGACGTATAAGACGGGGTAATTATAAGAGGAGAATCCATCTCCAAGGAGAAGGCGCTAAGGAAAGGGAGGAGCTAGAAAGAGAACTAATTTGACCTTCAAAGATAGATAACTAAATTCAAAGCCGGTAAAAAGATATGAAAATTGTGTAATGTGGTTACAGAACGAAACCTTCTATGGAACAATAATGATTACGGGCGTCGCTATATGTCACTAAAGCAACAAAGATAATAACCAACTTTGACGGTACAACAAACAACAATACAACATGCATAAAGCGATACTAATTATAAATAGATGAGTCATACTATCTTGGGATATGGCGCGCGAAGCGCGCCATACAACAACTAGTTTTTTATAAGTATTTGTAATAGACACTAAGTTATCAATTGCATAGCTGGTAGGTAGAAGTGGTGTAGTTCATCTATGGGGTAAAGAGTTTGATTCTTGATAGCACATATGTTGGTATATTATATGAAAGAGATACTAGTTTTAATCCCGTACAAATAATGCACGGGTTACCTTTAAATCCGTGCAAAAAATATTGGTGATTACAGTTGTCTTTCTATAAAAATATTGTTGATCACGAATTTTCAAGTAATCATTGTTGCTTTTGAGTAATATCTTTATTTGAGAAAAAATTGTTTAAAATGATTTTACCATTTGAGATTTTTTAAAAAATGATTTCAATGACATAAAATAACTTGTTAATAATTGACTCAAAAATAACTCAAACTCGAAATAATCCTGCACGATCAAATTACCCGACTTGATTGTCCCTTTTACCAGGTCTAGGGAGAGTTTCAACAATTTTGTTTTTACGTTACTATTTTGCCTAAAATTCTACGTATTTATTAAAGCAACAACCACAGAGCTGACGTGTCGCTCTGTGGTTGAAAGTTCATTATTTTATTTTATTTTTAAATATATGTTCCACCCTACCCCATGTTCTTCAACTCATTTATTTACAAAATCAATTATGTTAGATATGCGAATTGTGATTAATATAAATTGTTCATTGTTAATTAACTTTATTAAAGTAGTTACTACTACTAATTTGATATGTTAATATTATATGGTCTTATAAAAATCAGCAATTGAAAAATATCAAATTACAAATTGAATATATAAATCTTAGAATCGATAATAAACACAATATAATTTCACTACAAGATTCTTCTTTCAAATTTAACAAACTACTAATCATTCATTAATTTACTTATAATAGAAAGTTATCTGAAACTTCAATTAAACAAAAAAATATTTAGAAATTTAGAAATTTAGAAATACTAATATTTTAATATCGTTTAATTAATTGTACTTATTTAAAAATGTTAAAATGTTAAAATTTTATGTTATAATTTAGATTAACTAACTGATCATTGCAGATTTGGATTGAACATGTCACGGTTCATACCAAAGACCTAGTTTAACAATTGCAGATAATGTACTTCGTAATATTTTGTAATATTAGTTTGTAATTTTTTTGTTTAGATTATATATTGGTAATATCATAGAAAATGTTTTAACTTTTTCAGTGAAGATTTTTTTTATTAAAGGCAATTAGTATTTGTAATTATTTAATTTGTAATTTTTGAATATTTATATTGAATTGTATTGGTAATAGTAAATGTAATGTATGATGCATAGTTTGTGTTAATAAATTTCGAATCATAATATAAAGTTATAAAACATAAAAAAAAAATGAATGATACACATTGGGGATCTTAAAAAAAACTTATTTTTTTTTCACCTTAAAATAAGAACCAATAGGAAGTCTCCATTTTCTATTCCTTTTATAGTAAAGGGATTATTTCGACCAATTATATTTTCATTCTTTTACTTATATAATAACTAATTTAGGAAAAAAACTCCAAAATATAAAAAAATATTGTTTTAAATTGTTTAGATAACACGTCAAAAAAAAATTATGACATGCAGGATGGGGAACAACTAAGCCTAATTTTATAAAGTGAAATACTTTTATACGGAGTATTAATCAAAAGTACATAATATGCACATTAGTTGTGGAAAGGATTTATCTCGAAATATATCATTTTATTTTTTCAATAAGATGATTAATACCTATATATCATTTGAGGCTTGTTTTCACAATAAACTTAAATAAGATACATTAACTTTAGGAGTAGCTTTGTGAAAGACCGTCCCGTGTTAAATATGGTGGGACTACCTATTATTAACAAGTAGACGACGGCTCACGCTGACGTTCATAAAGGTAAAGAAAGAAAAGTAAATGGTAAAAAGACGACAACGTTAAAAAAAACATACTGATATAAGATGGCTTGAATAATCAACATCAACTAGGTAAAGATTCTACACAAATATTAGAATAGGACGGTCTTATCCCGTAAGACGGTCTATTTAATGAGTTTTTTTTTTATATAATGGGACCGTCTTACGCGTGAGACCATTTCACACAAGAATCACTGAAAATTTGATTTATTTTATAAGAACTTGAAAACAACTAGGATTACATTGATTAATTAACCCAAATTTCCGAACAGTTAAAGGTTACAAGCAAGACGGACTGATTAATTAACTCGTGTAAGATATGTGTTGATTGATTTCAGCAATGAATCGGGTCAATGATTCACGAGAAGATCCGTTATCCGTTTGCAAAACTTTCCTACTCAACTCACTCGTGTCCTTCACTTTCCTCCTCATGTCTTCATCCATACTCATGAGTTTCCGAACACCATCCTCTACCTCTTCTGCCTTCACCAAATAATTTCCCTTTTGTTTCTTCATATCCCATCTGTAATCTGTTTTAATCTCCACTGCTAATCCAAGCTCCTTTACTAGCGAAAACGCGTTCAATTGTTGCTCCGAATACATTGGCCATGTAGCCAATGGCACCCCGAACCATATGCTCTCAAGTATCGAGTTCCACCCACAATGCGACACAAACCCGCCTATTGCTTGGTGAGCTAGGACTACTACTTGGGGAGCCCATGGGATTATTTTCCCTCTATGGGCTGTCCGGTCTATAAAGCCTTCGGGTAAGGCATCATCGAATATCATTTGCTCACTTGGTAAGGCACCGAATGTGCCAACTTGGATTGGTTTTCGAAGCGACCATAAGAACCGATGACCTGAACGGTCTAGCCCTTCCGCTATTTCCTTGACTTGTTCCGCGTTAAACGATCCCATGCTCCCGAAGCATAGGAACACGACTGAGGCCTTTGGTTGGCCGTCTAACCAATCGATGATACTCTTTTCATCAGTTTTATTTAGTGACGAATTATCATTACTAGACGGTTTAAAATCGCCACGATTCTCTAACGATAAAATTGGTCCAACAGGATAAATCGTAGGAACGTTTTCTTGGCTTCGTAAAACGTTAATAGTAATAGCTTCCAATTCGGTAAATGAATTGATGAGAATACCGTTCGCCTCTCTAAATTTTCTTGCAAGATCAAGGATTCTCTTAGGCCAAATTGTGTTCTTATCGATAAACACCCAAGGCAAGACTTTATTAGGTAAAGGATTCATAAACCCGGGTAGATCCAGCGCGCTTTCCGGGTCATCTGTCAACACGGTGACGTCCACAATCTCTTGTTTATCCGCAACCTCTTGGAAATGTAACATAGTGTGTAAGAAGTTAGCCCCTGCAGTGAAATAAATATAAGAAGGGATGTGTAACTCGTTAGCAATATCAATCATGAATACATTCATAAGGTCAAGGATAAAAGCGACGGGTTTAGATTGGCGGTCCTGGACCGCTTTCTTGACTAGAGGATTCTGGCCCTGGATTACAGTCGCGAAAAAGGTGGGATCAGATGGGTCAGTTATGTTCGAGAGAGGTGGTAGAGTAATGAAGGTGATTTTGTTGGGGTCGAGTTCACGTGACTGGGACTCAATATAGCTGTTGATTTTTGTGGGTTCGTTGAGTCCAAAGTGGTAGATTAGGAATAAAATTGAAATATTCGGGTTAGTTTGAACAATGAGCTTGGCGAACTCGACCGTTGAGAGTAAATGGCCCATGGCCGATGTAGGCACGAATACTAGCTCAGTTTTTGTCATCTTGATCTGAATTGTTTTCGTTTTCGGAAAGATGATTGAATGATGATTTGTTTTTAAGAAATACGATACGTAAGTCCGTATATGTTGCTGTGATTTGGATTTTGGACGTAGTGGTTTGTTGAAGTCACGGCTTACGAAAAGGGGTCTTGGTGACACACTGACACCGAGCAAACAATAATTATTGGAGGAAAACGGAGTAAAGGACAATAGCCACTTGCGTAGTACATCCGCTCATGTTACACTTTGTCATTACACTAATTCCCATTTCTTCTTCTATGACAATTTTTTTACACAAATTCTACTCTGCGACGATCGCACATGCGACCAGTAGAAAAATAATCACTTTTTATATAATTAGTGACCACTTTTGATTAATTAATGAACACTTTTTTCTGTTTAAAAAATGACCTATTTTTTAAAAATGGTCGTTATTTATCAAAAGTTGGTCATTTTTAGCACAAAGTGGTCACATTTTGCAAAAAAAAACATGAGATGATGGATAAAGCTTATACTCCGTAGTTTATAATGGTTACAAAAAGTACTCCTAAATAGATGTACACGTGAGTTTTTTTTTTCAAAATGGGCAATTTTCACTATTTAATTAACGAAATAGATAACTTTTTAAATTTATTACTGAAGTTGCTTACCCGGCGAACGAACAAACCAAAATTCTAAAGTTGTGGATCCAAACTTGGGTTCGGTGTTTTAGGCCAAATCGCTCGGAGGGAGAGCGACTTGCCTCTTGGTCAAGTTCTGTCCCAGATGCAAAATTTGACTCAAAAATTCACCATTGCCGGTCGTTTTGCACCACAACGACTTGCCTTCCAAACCCATTCCAGTCATTTCATCCCCATACCAGCCATACAAAACTTGCATTCCATCCTTCAAATATAGCCAAACATTTCAATGACAGCCAAATCGGAATGGTGCATGAAGACGAATTTGGGGCGTGTTAGAGTTCTTGATTGGATATGAAGCATCCAATCCTACAACTTAGAGTTCTAATTCAAGTTCTAATTTGGGGTGTTTTAGAGTTCTAATTCAAGTCCGATTGTCTTTTTGATTTTTTGATTGTTTTTTTATTTTTTGTTTTGAGGAAGAACATAAGTGAAGAGAGGTAATGAGTGAGGAAGTTGGTCGCTCTCCTGCTCTCCACTTCAACGACTTGGAGTCTAGTCAGAAGTTGGTCGCTCTCCACCTCAACGACTTGGAGTCAAGTCGTTTTCCGCCACAGCGACTTGACTTCAAGGCCAGCTTCGGATTTTCCAATCCTACGTGGACCCATTTTTAGTAATAAATTTCAAAAGTTACCTATTTCATTAATTAATTAAAAGAAGAGTATGAGAATAATAATTTGCCTGACTTTCAAAGATTACAAGAGTCCTAATTTATACAAAGGGAAGGCCTATGTTAGCGAGAGATTCTATGCTACAAATTAGGAACTAATTACTAAAGATACACCATAACTTTAGCCAACAAATTACAAGAGATCAGGGAAGAATATAACATATTTTGGAAAGAATATATTATATTCTAATATTAATTATTAAAAATCGCTGATTTCAAAAAAAAAATTGTGTACTTTGTGTATGAATAATTATGATCAAGTGGCTAGATATTCCGGATTTCTGATGATTTATTTTATAAGCAAATGAAAACAGCTACAGAGAGTACATTTATTAATCCACATGATTTCTTTATTTATCCGTTTAAAATTTAAAACGGATATTTCGATTTTAAAACACTGGTGGCATTAATGAGCTCGAGTCAAGACATATTTTGACTGATTTCAGCGACGAAACGAGTCAAGCAAGCATGTGACGATCCGTCATTGGTTTGCAAAACTGTCCTACTCAATTCACTCATCTCACGCACCTTCCTCTTCGTTTCGTCGTCAATATTCAGAAGTTTCCGAACACCATCCTCGACTTCCTCTGCCTTCACCAAATAATTCCCCTTTTGCTTCGTCAAATCCCATCGATAATCCATTTTAATCTCCACTGCTAATCCCAACTCCTTCACTAGCGTAAACGCGTTCAATTGTTGCTCCGAGTGCATCGGCCATGTAGCCAATGGCACTCCGAACCATACACTCTCAAGTATCGAGTTCCACCCACAATGCGACACAAACCCGCCTATTGCTTGGTGGGCTAGGATCGCATCTTGGGGTGCCCATGGGATTATTTTCCCTCTATGAGCCGTCCTGTCTATAAAGCCATCGGGCAAGGCCTCATCGAATATCAAATCCTCACTTGGTGAACCAGTAGGTGTGCCAATTTCAGCTGGTTTTCGAAGCGACCATAAGAACCGATGACCTGAACGGTCTAGCCCTTCAGCTATTTCCTTCACTTGTTCCGCATTAAACGATCCCATGCTTCCGCAGCATAGGAACACTACTGAGGCCTTTGGCTGGGCGTCTAACCAATTTACGATACACTTCTCATCATTAGACGGTTTAAAGTCGCCACTGTTACGTAACGATAAAATCGGCCCGACAGGATAAATTGTAGGAACGTTTTCTTGTGTTTGTAAGACTTCGATGGCCTTAGCTTCCAATTCTGTAAATGAATTGATAAGAATACCCTTGGCTTCTCTAAATTTTCTTGCACGATCAATGATTTGTTTAGGCCAAATAGTGTTCTTACCAATAAACACCGAAGGCAAGACCTTATTAGGTAAAGGGTTCACAAACCCGGGTAGATCCAGCTCACCTTCTGGGTCATCCGTTAAGTCGGTGGCATCGACAATCCCTTGTTCATCCGCAATCTCTTGGAACTGTAACGCGGTGTTTACGAAGTTAGCCCCTGTAGTGAAGTAAATATAAGAAGGGATGTGAAACTCGTTAGCGATATCAATCATGGATGCATGCATAAGGTCAAGGACAAAAGCCGCTGGTTTAGTTGGGCGGTCTTGGACCGCTTTCCTGACTAAAGGATTTTGGAGCTGGATGTATGTCAGATATTGGGAGCGGTCAGGTGGGTTCGAGAGGGGTGGTAGAGTAATGAAGTCGATTTGGTTGGGGTCGAGTTCACGTGACTGAGACTCAAGGTAAGACTTAATTTGTGTAGGTTCGTTAGCAACATAATGGTAGATCAGGAACACAACTGAAATATTCGGGTTAGTTCGGACAATGAGCTTGGCCAACTCGACAGTTGAGCGAATATGGCCCATCGCCGGTGTAGGCACAAATATTAGCTCAGTTTTTGTCATTTGAATTATTTTTGTTAAAGTTGTGGGCCTGTGGCTTACGAAAAAGGATGAGGCAAACAATATTTATTTGGCGCAAAAGGATAATAGCTAGTTAGCAACTTGCCTAGTGCGTAGTGTAAGTTTTATAAGATGAGTAATTGTGAAATATTAATTAACAACAATTGGTCTTGCTTAAGACGGGTCGGTTTGAGAGACGGTAATGACACCCACAAAATGAATAGGGGGACAATGTGGGGCACCCCCATGTGCTTCCCTCTCTCCTCTATGAGTATTTTGTGAGGTAAAATGGTATCCGTCTTAAGGTTAAGACGGATAGTGTCGGTCTGAAATAAGAATTTGTGAATTAACAAATGATGATGATACAAGCATTATATACTAATTACATGGATATGAAAACTAACAAATTAGTAAAATAATTATTCTTGATTTTAGGCCTAATTATTATATATACTAATTACAAGGGTGTGAACACTAACAAATTAGTAAAATAATTATCCTTGATTCTTAGCCTATTATAAGTATATATTAATTACAAGTGACTAAACACTAATAAATTAGTAAAATAATTATCCTTGATTCTAGGCTAATTTTAGATAAGATAAACACAAATATATAATCAATAATATCGTGTGATTGGTTGCCATATTTACAAAGATATAACCCATAATATCATGTGATTATTTGTTATATCAATTTACAAACATACAACCAATAATATTATTTTAATACTCCTTATTTCTGGTCGACGAGTATTCAGTCGAGTAGCGTGTACTCGGCCGAGTATGTGAGGTACACGGTTTAGTAGGCTGTACTCGACCGAGTACGCCCATTATGTTGGTTAACAAGTTATTGACTGAGTGAACTCGATTAAGTATGTAGGTACTCGGTCGAGTAGGTTGTACTTGGTTTTATACGAGTTTTGTCGCCGACCTGATTAACTAAGATTCAAACTTATAATTAAGTTGTTTCGTGAGTTACTTTCATTTTTCTCAAAACCTATACATATATTATTCAAAGTTCCAATCATCTTAATCATCTCCAAGGCGAAATCTTAACTTCTAGATTGTCAGTATCATTTGTTTGTGCGTCGGAATAGTGGTAAGTCTCGCTCCTTTCGTCTTATTGATTATGTAACCCTAGGTTGGGTCTTGTTTTGGGGGGACATGGATGAATGTGATAGTTTAATTTGTGTTTAATTTTGTTTGCGTATGCTTATGTGGTGGATTCGTAGAGAAGTGTCTCTAGTGATTGATCGTAGTATTCAACATTGCTTATCAGGTAGGATTTTCCTTCTCAGTTTTTGCATTGGTTGATTCATGTTTGTGATGGTTGAAATATGTTTGTTGTATTGTATGCTTGAGTTGCATAATTGAGTTATATCGTCATATTTTATGGTGTTGAGGTTGATTGTGGAGCCAATGTGGGGAGATGGTCTTCACCCTCATGTTCCTCCCTTATGGCTCCCGTCAAAAGGGGATGTGCACATTAATGATCTGGGTTCACTCATTGTAATAACCGGGGATTTTTGTGCGTGGCTAGGCTGCGATCTACCACTAGCGGAGTGGGTTACATGTTGTGATAGGTGCCTGACAGGGCTATATGTTACGATGTGTTGTCCGATCCGGGTTGCAATTCGGATCCTGGTCTTAGAGTTTGGAGGATTAGATTTAGACTGAGTTTGTATGCTTTGTCTTGTTTTTTTTATTATGATCATTTATGTCGTAATTGACGTTTGTTATGTTGTTTTCGAGATTATATATATGCTGAACCATTTGATATTTTCGTCAAAAAGGGAGTAGTGGATTGACAAGGTGTGATTTGTCCGAGTATAGATGCGGGCATTGGATGAGACACTGCATGATCACTTAGTTAGCTTCCGCTGTTACGAGAATATTAGTTTACTTTCAGTTTCGAGTTGCAATAGAGTTTTAGTTTGGCTGCTTTGACTAAACGTTATACCTTTTAATATACTCCCTCCTACCCATATTTATTGTCCCATTGTGTAGAAGGTACAAAGTTTATGAGAAAATAGTTGTTTATTAATTTGGTTGGGTAGGGGTATGTAGATTGGAGAGAGAGTGTGGTGATTTGTTTAAAGTAAGTATGTTAATTAGTAGTGTAATGATTCCCTCCTTTTTTTTAATCCCCTAATGACTCCCTCCTTATTCCTGTGTCAGTAAACCCACTGACTATAACATCAAGCAGCCAACAATGGCATTTCATTAAAAAATAAACGTACTTAGCTTGTTCGTTTTTCGTAACCGAAAATTACATCGTCCGGATTGTTCTGAAATAAATTACATTACATAATTTATAAACCGTTACATAATTTACATAAATAAACTTTCATTACAGAAATTCCAAACATAAAATTACAATACGGAAATAAAAAAACGTAAACTAGAAGACGGACTTCAGATTAGCATCGATTTCCGTCACTTGTTTGTTGATTGCCCCCAAAAGAGAAGTCCCGTTAGGCAGGTTACTCAAATGTCAGTCCCAAAACAGAATGAACAATCTCATCAACTTCTGAAATCAGTCCCAAAAATGAAATTTGGAGCCAACATAGAATGGATGAAAAAGTTGGCGCCATTTTCAAACAACTTAAGGAGTGCAAAGTTCAGTGAACTACATAAGGAATATCATATTCAAAGTCACTTATTCAAGAGCATAAAGCCAAAAGTTACCTTTCTCAAAACCTTAAAAATAAATCCACCAAGAAACATTCAATGAGAAAGAATCTCACCAACTTAGAAAGGTCCAAGATAAATGAAACACTATTGGAACACTGTAAAAACAAAAAGCCAAGTTACGACATAATTAACAAACTGGCAGCAAGGTTCAAGGTCGATAGGAAAACCATAAGTCGCATATGGAAGATAGCAGAAGCACAACGAGCAGCAGACATCATTGTAGACGTCAGTAACAAAAAAATGGGTCGCATACACGCTGGGAGGGCTGTTTTAGATGAGGAGAAGATAAAGTCCATTGACTTACTTAAGAGGACTACACAACAGGATTTGGCAGACAATATAGGGGTAAGTCAATCTACCGTATCTAGATGGGTAATGTCTAAAAGAATAAGGGCACACACAAATGCATTAAAACCGGCTCTAAACGATAATAACAAACTCGCTAGATTACTTTTCTGTCTACAACACTTAGAGTACCATCCACTAACCAAGAAAATAGTGTTCAAAGACAACAGACATGTAGTTCACATGGACGAGAAGTGGTTCTCTAAAACTAAACCGTGTACTAGGTTTTATATGGGTAAAGGTGAAACTAATCCCCATAGGTGTGTTCAGTCCAAGAATTTCATTGAGAAGGTAATGTTCATGTGTGTTGTAGCCAAACCAGAGTACGGGTCAGACGGTGAAACAGTATTTGATGGCAAAATAGGTATATGGCCTTTTGTTGTTCAAGTACCAGCTAAGAGAAATTCTAAAAACAGAGTGGCAGGCACATTAGAAACAAAGTGCATAGAGTCAATAAATAAGAAAGTAACAAAGGACATGGTTCTAAATTCTGTGTTGCCTGCAATAAAGGCTAAGTGGCCTAATAGTAGAAGCAAACATGTGGTCATTCAACAGGATAATGCACGTCCACATTTTACAAACGATGATCCAGATTTTAAAACAATAGCAACAGAAGATGGATGTAGGATTGAAATGGCCTATAAAACCCCAAACTCACCAGACTTGAATGTCTTAGATTTGGGGTTCTTTAGGAGCATTCAATCCATTCATCAAAAGAAAAAAGCTTTGCAACTAGATGAGTTAATACAGAATACAGTTAATGCTTATGAAGAACAGGATGCATTGAAGCTCAAGTACGTATGGTTAACATTACAAGCTTGTATGCTGGAAATAATGCAGAGAAAAGGTGGTATAGATTATGCTGTACCACACATGCACAAAGATCGTTTAGCAGCTGATGGATTACTACCCGAGTATCTTAATGCTGACATTGAGCTAGTGAAGGAATGTGTTAGATATGTGCAGAATGTTGGGGATGCATCTAGCATTAGTGAATTAGTAAACTCATTAAGCAATATACCAGAGAATGCAGAGGATGTTGCAAGCACAAGTGGTACCAGTAATAAACCAACAGGTGATATTGAACCTGTTGGCACCATTACTGAAACCAGGGTTTCATCAACTAATGCTACAATGGAGACTGAGATGCCCTTTAATGATGAACTAAGTCATTGGTTAGAAGACTGATTAGGGTTGTAAAAACAATTCATGAACTAAATTTTTTGACAGGTGCAGATTGCAGACAAGGGAGTGCAAGTAAGACTAACAACCAGACAGTTTTTGCAGTCGATTTTTTGCAGACAAAGGATAACAGGGAGTGCAAGTAAGACTAACAACCAGACAGTTTTTGCAGTCGATTTTTTGCAGACAAAGGATAACAAGGAGATGATGATAAACAAGCAGATGATGATACACAAGTTTTTGCAGATGATTATAAGCAAGTAAAAGAAACAACCAGAGACAACATTTTGGTGAATGGCAGTTAGTTTATCAATAGCATTTGAACTTTGCACCTCCTTTGTAATTATGAATGGCACTCAAACTTATTACGTTCAGAATTAAGCATTTGACAGTAACTACCAATTAGGATAAACTCTTCGACATTTTCAACCATACACAGCCTCATCACTAATTATTGTGGTGGCATTGTATATGGTTAAAAATGTTGGAGGGCATCAATAACCCTCAACATTAGAGATCATTGGGTTAAGCAAGAGTCAGGTTTTTAAAACAGTAAGCCATCATCATTAGTCCGTACTACTTTTAAATAAAAAACAAAGTCAGGGAGAAAGAAACAACCTTCGAAGTAGAAGCGTCAATTACAGAAGGATTCATCATCTGAATCATTAAAACCAGGCCAATATTTACCCAACTCTTTCTGAAACCAAAGAAGAATAGTCGGATTTCGTCTCACTGAAACCGAATCTAAGTTAGATTCTGAAGAACCAACAATCTCAGGCCCACATGCAAACTCAGATTTCAACTCCTTCGAACTCAAATCATACTCATAATCCATTAAAAACCCATACTCAGGCCAATATTTGACCAGATCTTCCATAAAAGACAATCTGGTCTCTGGACTTTTCCGGTTTGCTAACCAAATCAGTCCCTTCCTCTTCGTCTCTTCTTCAACACTTACCCTCTCCACACATGCAACATCAAAACCCCCAGAATCCTCCACTAACTCATTATCTACTTCGTCTTCACCAAGACAAAACTCCTCATATCGCTTTTCCATTTCACGCAAAACAATCTGCCCAGAAACTGAGAAGTTTTTTTCATTTTTTTCGATTTTTTCCAAACAACTAACGACTGGTACAAATAATTTGTACAATCAGAAAAATGTCAAAGAGAGAGGATGAACACGAATTGGTGAAGAGAGTAGATAATAATTTGAGAAAGATGAAGAGATAATATCATGAGAGAATAAGAGAGATGCAGAGGGAGGTTAAGAGTGAGGAAGATGAAGATGGGGAAGTCGGTGAAGAAGACGAAGAGAAAAGGTGGAAAGGCTGCAAATGAGATTAGGGTTATTGGGGGGGGGGGGGGCGGGGGTAATAAGTGGCGGGGGGATTAGGGTTAATGGGGTTAGTGGGCTGGGTTAGTTAGAATAAATTAGGTTTAGTGGGTAGTAAATAGGTTAGTGGGCTGGGTCATTAGGGTAATTATATTGGGTAGTGGGTGGGTGGGTAATAAATAGATTTGGGTAAGGGTAAAATGGTCAAAAAACTTACCAAATAAGGACAATGGGACACTTTGCTGAATAGACCGAAATAGACAATGGGACATTATTTGTGGGTAGGAGGGAGTAGTTGTTTTGGTTATTGTTTCTTTGATATTCACTATTTTGGGCAACCAAGAAAGTAGCATCTTCATTTGTTAAGGTAGGTTTTCATAAGACACTTTGGTAGATGGAGGCGGTGTTACAATTGCAAAGTAGTATGAGAGCGACAATTTTGGAACCTAAAACCAAGCAACCAAATGAAGATATAGGGTGTCTAACTAAAATAAAACCGAGTAGAAGTTGTTTAGAGCTATAACAGAGGTTTGGGAGACGTCATAAAACTGCGATATAGCCCTTACATACAACTTCAAATCGGTTACTACGGGGTGTGTCAAGTGGGATTGTTGTATGTAGAGATGACAATGGATCCTGCATTCGGTCTAGATCAGTAAGACCCGACTCTGATAGACCAGATATGGATCCTATTATTTCAGACCCGTTAGATCCGGGTCGGATCTGGATCCATTACTTTTAAAATGGATCTGGATCTGGATCCTCCTATGCAGATCCTGAAGGATACAAATCCGACCCTGAACCCGTTTTCATAGTAAAAACATGAAGTTTTACGTCTTAGTTATTTTGTTTCTTGATTAGTGTTTGGATTACTTGGTCATTACTAATTATTATTTCTAATATTTGGTTGAACATAATTGTCACGTTACTAGCTACTTTTCCATTTTATTGAATTTCGGAAAATGGATATCGATAGTGTTATGACTCATACGTGTTTTTAATAATGTGAGGCTAGAAACTTGAACCCGTAACGGACCTGGATCCAAACCGGATCTGTTGAATCGGATTTGGATCTCACATATTTGGACCCGTTGGATCTTGATCTAGGGTATGCAATGCGGATCTGGATCTGGATCCTATTGGACTCGGTCCAGATTCGACCCGTTGTCATCCCTAGTTGTCTGTGTATGTTTGTTTATATATATGTTTATTTAATTGCTAGACAACAAATGACCGGGTCAGAGAGAGAATATTAAATACAATTAATTTAATTGCTAGATTCTTTAACATCGACTAGGTTTAAACTCGTGAAATTCACGAGTCTGTTTTTTCAATTTTAAATAAATGTAGTTATTAATAGAGTAAATTTCCGAAATGGGCGATTCTCACTAATTAATTAACGAAATGTGTAACTTTTAAAATTTATTATCAAAAATAGATCCACCTAGAATCGAATTTTCATGGACCATGTAATGGTGCGAAAATACATAAATCTGGAAATTAAACCCCTCGTCATCACCCAAAAAAAATATTACATGATATATTCAATGAATAGGGTACAAGTTCAAATACAAGAAAGAAAAGTTGAAATACAACAAGTTATCAATTCGATAGTGAAGCAACCAAACACTCTTGCACACAAGCAATGTGATAGGAGTAAAAGATTAAAAAAAAACAATCAATAATAACATTAGTAGGGCAAGCTCGTTCTCCATAGCTTAGCTATGTTTAAGCGACGTTGCTCAACACATCTTTGATAAAACAACCCAACCAATGATAAGAAGATCCTCCATTTTCTAAAGCTTTTCTAGCTTCCTCACTTATCTTCTTCACATTTCCCTTTATCTTCTCATCCATACTCATCAATTTCTTAACTCCTTCTTCAATCTCCACAGCTTTCACTAAGAACTTGGCCTCTCCAGTCATCCAATCCATACTATAATCTATTCGTACATCCACGGCAAGTTCGAGCTCCTTAACTAACTCAAAAGCATTCAATTGTTGTTCAGCATACATCGGCCACGCACCAATAGGAACATTAAACCACATACTCTCCAACGTCGAGTTCCACCCACAGTGTGATACAAATCCACCAACTGCACGATGGGCCAACACATCGACTTGTGGTGCCCACCCTATAACCTTCCCTCTTTGGGCTATGCGATCTAAAAACCCATCAGGAAGGGCCTCTAAGAAAGTCTCGTTGTCGCTAGGAGCCCCCGGCTTCTCAGCAGTTGGGGGCCTTCTAAGGGCCCACAAAAATCGATGGCCAGATCGATCTAGACCATTAGCTATTTCCTTAACTTGTTCCTTACCAAAGCTTCCCATACTCCCAAAGCAAAGGAATACCACCGAGGATTCGGGTTGACTATCCAGCCACTTCATAATTGATTCTTTATCCGTATCCAGGGACCCGTCTCCACTTTTAAGCTCCATAATGGGACCCACCGGGTAAACGGTTGGGATAGTTTTGTCCTTGGCATTATGCAATGTTTGAAAAGCAATCGATTCAAACTCCACGTATGAATTGACCAAAATACCCTTCATTCTTTTAAATTGCTTCCCGAAATTAAGAATCATCCCGCTTCCCCACTCATATTTAAAAGTCGCGGGAATATTTTTACTCCTAACCGGGTTTTTGAACCCGGGTATGATAAACGAACTCTCCGGATCACTGATCTTCAACGAAAAATCACGGATATTGAGCCCATTTTCCTCGGCCCATGTGTGAGCCCAAAACGCAAAATTCAAGAATGAAGCCCCAGAAGTACAGTAAACATAAGAAGGCACGCGTAACTCATCGGCAATTTCCGCGAATTTAGTGGAAAAGATGTCAAGTACAAACCCTACTGGCTTGGGCAACCCGACCTTGACCCGTTTATTGAACACCTCCTGGACCATTGGCGTGTGTAGGTCAACGACCGTCATGAAGAAGTCGGGTGAAGAGGGGTCCGGCGGGTTGGTTAAGGTCGGGAGAGATACGAATATGAGTCGGTTTGGGTACGGATTGTTGCGTGACTCAGAGTCGATATAGGCTTCAAGTTTAGTCGAATGGGTCGGAAGGTTTATTACAAGAATAGTAATGGAGATAGATTTATTTGTTTCAAGGATGATTTTGGCTAATTGCACGGTTGAAATTAGGTGGCCCACTCCTGGAGCTGGAATAAATACTAACTCAGCTGGATTTTTGCTCATGATTATGAATTTAATTAATGAACGAAGGATTATTTGATAATGGAAAGATTATATTACGGAGTGTGTATATATAGAGTATAGTAGATGTAGCCAAACAAATTAAGGGAGGAGGAATGGAGGATGCACGATTGCATGGAATGTTTCTCAACCATGAATTGTAGAGCAGTATGTAGATGATGTCAGGAATGACTAATTGAGGCGGATGTACGTTAACATGATATACTTCATACCCTTCGTTTTTTTGGTAAAGTTTTACGGAATTACTTTTACACGTACATTTTTCATTAACTTTTTATATCATATCCTTGTTTATATATTTATACTCCATAATTTAATAAGAATGCACGCTCTTGGCATACCTATTATACAACATAATGTGAACATTTTAAGTACATTACATTCGGACATATTTGATAAAAAGCGGGGAGAAGGTCATGTATAAGGTACGTAGCAAAATAGTTAAGAATATTTGGCGAGGCTATGCATTCTTTGTTGATCATGGAGATGAAGTTGACGAGTATTATTATAATATGGAAATAAATGGTTCGAAAAAATTGTAATATGTGAACTATTTTTTATCGTAATGGAATCGTAGTATAATGTATGAATTATGAACAAACCATTGTATATAAAGTGGAAAATATTTTGTATTACCTCGTGTTTAAGAATATTTTTTATCAATGTCTTTTCTTGGATAATAATAATAATAATAATAATAATAATAATAATAATAATAATAATAATAATTAACTTAAATTAAATTAAGTTAATTAAGTTCGGATCCTATTAGTAGCTTATTATATATGATTATTTTTTTTGAGAAAAATTATAAGTAGACATCACTAGTTTTGGGTGTAAAAAAATCATTAAAATATACATTCACTTTTTTCTACCAATTAAAAAACTTTGGTATGAAATATGAAAATTAACAACCTGTTAATTTGACCTATAACTAAAACACGCTAAAAGTAACAACCATATTCATATACACCGCGCATGCATTACGCAAAATCTAGACTAGTGCACAATAATATGATACGCTTTAATTGTATATCTATGAATTTTTCTTAAATATTTTCATCAGATTTTTTTTTTCGGTTAGACATTTTTTTTGTTTTGTATTTTAGTATTTTAAGATGTCTCATTTATATATTTTTTTTTTGTTTTGGGAAGATATGTTATTTTGTCGTTTTGATTATAGGGGTAATTGTTTTACTCTTTCAAGAGGAGTATAAAAATGACTTTTTCTAATTGACAAAGTATAAAAAAAAATGACATTAATCACTAGTTTAAATAACCACTCGGCCACTTTCAGTAATAAAAAGGGGTTTGTTGTTTTCTTTTCAACATCAACGTAGTTGGACTTGATCTATCTACTGCCGCAAAATATGGACGTACTCACCTGGGGGAGTATACTCTCATAGAAAATACGAAAATACGAAAATAAATTATGTACTGCATTTTTTTATGGGACGTGCTAAATCCCGCACGTCATTTTGCTCAATTCCACACATTTTTCACACCTATACCGAATTTACCCTCCTCACTTTTACCATTCCTAAAAAATCAAGAGAGATAATCCCAAACAACGAGATGCGAAATCCCAAAAATCCCCAAAATCGAAATCCTTAATCTCTATAATTCAATCCAATTTCGGAATTGGAATCTCTGATTCTTCATAATGGCGACCAATTTAGGTTTCTGCACTTTAATTTCATCTTCTTCTAACACTTCCGTGCCGTTAATTTCTGCACTTTAATTTCTGCACTTTAATTTAGGTTTCTTCACTTTAAAACGCAGATTCATTAACCAAATTCAATACAAATACTAATTGTTACAAAACCCGTTTTTAGAAAAAAAAAACATCAACTAAATTGAATAAAAGACGGAACTTAATAAAAAATTACGATGAAACGATAAACTTACGTTTGATATGTGAGAATTACGATCCATAATAGTCGAACGAATAATTAATTGATTAGGTTTACAGTGAGAGAAGTCTTTTAACTTCTTTAAAAGTCTTTTCAAATTTTTTTTAATAAGGGTAATTATGAAAATTTAGCGTAAAAAAGTGTTGGATTAAGTAAAGTAGCGTGCGGGATTTAGCAAGTACGTTTTTTATTTATAAAAAAAAGTATAATGATATAGCGACACCGGGTGTTACTCAAACTGAGTAACACCTGGGGTACTATTGTAATTTACATATATATTTTGCATATTCCTTATTAAAATTTAAATTTCAAATTTATTATTGTAAAAGGGTAGTTTAGAAATTTAACATGTAGAATTAATTATAAATTAAAAAAAATAAAAGATTCTATTTAATATTTTTATGCCTAGATATTTGGGATAGTTGTTGGATGGTTGTTGGATTCTCTTTAATTAGTAGTATATACTTCTTACTTTAGACTAGTTGTACGCCCGTGCAAAAAATGCACGGGTTTAATTTTATTAAATTGAAAAAAATAATAAAAAGGTAAATATATTAATAAAATATTATTTAAAATCATAGTTATATGATTTTAAACTTAAGACGAACCGTAGTCGATAAAGATATATATATATTTTAAAATTATATTTACGATTTGAATTCTAAGTTCCTAACCATCGTAAAAAAACCCAAACTATTTTTTTTTATGGACATTTAAGATGGAGTTACATATTTTTGGTGACTTTCATCTCTCAACAATTTTAATTTGTTGATTTTCAGTATTTGAATACTTTAATTTCCAATCTATATATTATTATTATTATTATTATTATTATTATTATTGTTATATTTGGTATTCATTTTTTGTTCCCGTTTTATACTCATCGTCATTCAATTTAATCATTTTACTTGCTGCATGTTAAAGTAATATTAAAAACTTCTTAAATCTTGGAATATACTCTATGTAAAGTATAGACGTCTCAATCATATTATTATTATTATATTTAATTTATGCTTTTAATTTATGTAAAAATAGTTAACTTATTTGATCATCAAAGATTTAATTTTTACAGTTGAAATTGAAGTTAGGACTTCGAAAGATTTCATAGTTTTTGTGTGATTATAAGTTGTAACTTATTTAATTAATGTAGGTAGCGAAGAGAATAAATTGATGAAAAGTTGAGGGAACGTAGTTAATTGTGCATAAAAAACATGATGGATGCTACTCTAATTAAATTTTTTTCTCTTCTTAATTTTGATCGACCAATAACAACCCTTTAAAAGTTATTGGTTTAATAGTAAAGGGATTTATGTTATTTATTAGATTTCTTTTTTTTGAAGTGAAATAATTTAGTTATTTAGAATTCCAGATTTTTAGTTAAACTGAAATTAAATTCAACAAAAAGATTTTCCGTTATTTAGATTGAAATTTGCAGTGTTGATTTTTCGTGCTGATTTTCAGTTTATTTCGAGTTTATTTTATTAGTATTATCATAAGAAAATTTAACAAATATAATCATAACTATCACTCTTCTTCTCAAAATAATTTCAACTATCATTATTTCCGCAATAATCTCGACTTCCATACTACCCTTCTCAAAATAGTGTAGTGTGACTGGTACGTCTTAAGAAAAGTTATGATTATTGCGAGAATATTAATAGTTGTGATTATTTTGAGAAAGGTGTTACGAAAGTTAAGATTATTGCGGAAATATTGATAGTTGAGATTATTTTGAGAAGAAGAGTGATATTTGGGATTATATTTGTTAAATTTTCCATTATCATAAATATGCAACCCGATCCTTATTAATAAACATAATATTATTAACAGTAACATTCAGGATATGCAATAATTAATGTGCTTTATGATTATTAAAATAGTTTAGGATTTACGTGCATTTAATAATGAGTAATCCGGTCCGGTTTTTAATTTTGATAGGGAATATTAATTCTAGATTTTTCGAGTTTATTTTGTTAGTATATTAGTATTAGTATTAATATGCAACCCAGTTCATGATTAATAAACGGAAGTCACTTTGATTTTAATAAGATATATTTTGTGATGGACTAAGGAGCATCTGCAACCGTTTCGTATATTTTCCAACATACAGTTTTTTTACCGTTTCATATTTTTTCCAATATACATGATTTTTAGATTGAAATTTGAATTTTATTACGACATTGGCGAAATGTAATCATTTCGAAGTATATTGGACCGGTATATATCGTATTTTACCGTATTTTACCTTGTCTGGTATCCTAATTTGTATTTGATTTGATTGGAAAATATAATGTAATTTATTTTTTTGACTGTAAATAATTTTCTTGTATGTAATTTCTCGTTTACATATTTACATTCTGGATTGCTGTTTTTTAACGTTCAAAATTTGAATTTTATTATGACAATGTCGAAATGTAATCATTTGATGTATATTGGACCGTTATATATCGTATTTTATTAGACCGTTATATACCGTTATTTATATTTTCGATTAACAATAATTTGATCATATCGTATTTTATATGTAAATCATATAACATTATTATTAATTTTACATAAGGAAATTGATTTCGAAATTAGTTATTAATCATAAAGAAATTAATACTACAATCAATTATGGAATGAGTAATGAGGAAAGATAAAAATTAAATTGAATTTAGGTGAGAGGCAAATTAATTCATTGTAAAAGTTAGTGGGTCTTCTTTTTTCCTTATTTTAAGGAGCCAATGAGAATGGGTTAAAAGTTATTGCTTTTATAGAGATAGATTTGCAATGACTCCCTCGTGGGATAGTTGTTACAAAATTTTTTTAGTTAATAATTAGTTACAGTATGGTTGTTTACAAGACTTCTCGCTACTGAACTTGTCCGTAAGACCGTAACTTTCCATTTTCCTTTATTTTGGTATCACGTTCATTAAAATGTGATTTTTTTTACTGCGCTAACTGTTAAATAAATCATATGATAATCAATAAAAACTAGTTTTTGGTCCGTGTAAAAGAATTGTATGAGTTATTTTTAAATCGTATTATTCAATTCTAGATATGGATCCTCGGAACTAAATTATAAATGTTCATAAATTTTATTTTATATCTAACGTCTATACACTTTTTTATCAAAATTTGATTTTGGTTTATATTTAACGTCTATACATTTTTGTTTATAACTTGATTTTCGCAAATTGATTGATCATATTAATTTTAAGAGTAACCCCCGATGTCGCTATATCTTTATTTTTTAGTGAACTAAGCTTCAATAAGTTGAGGTGAGCTATACTGAATTTGAGCCAAATAAATATGTACTAAACTATAGTTTAGTTAAATTGAAATGAGTTAATTTAAGATGAATTCAATTTTGAAGTTGAACGATGTTGTCCTTAACAAAATTCAACTTAACTAGACTGAATCGAGCTTAGTTAAATTGAAATGAGTTACATGGCTACACATAGACAAAGGAAACTGATAGGGTCGGGTTCGTGCTCGGGCTCGTATTACATGTAAATCGTATAGGTGATCAAGTGCGAATGTTAAATTTTCTGGTTACATTTGAGGCTTGGGCTTGTTAGTGGACTAAATCGGGCTTAGTGAAATTGAAATGAGCTACATGGCTACACATAGAAAAGGCAAAATGATAGGGTTATGTCGAGTCCGTGCCCGTGCTCGTATTACAGGTAAATCGTATAGGTGATCAAGTGAGAATGTTAAATTTTCTGGTTACAGACAAGCGGGTTTGAGGCTTGGGGACTTGGGACTTGATACAGGATTAAATCGAGTATAGTCAATTTGAAATGAACTACATGGCTAGACATAGACAACGCATAAAATCTTATGGTCGTGTCGAGTTCGTGCTCGTGCTCGTATTACATGTAAATCGTATAGGTGATCAGGTGCGAATGTTGAATTTTCTTGTTACAGATAAGCGGGTTTGAGTGCTTGGGACTTGTTAGTGGACTAAATCGGGCTTAGTAATTTCTCAAAATTATTTGTCTATACCTACTTATTTGGCACAGGTCACGAACCCTTTC
Source organism: Silene conica (assembly GCA_029255685.2). Lineage (NCBI taxonomy): Eukaryota > Viridiplantae > Streptophyta > Magnoliopsida > Caryophyllales > Caryophyllaceae > Silene > Silene conica. The sequence goes on along the minus strand of CM055315.2, from coordinate 8,292,590 downwards.
AACCCAAACCCGGCCAAACTAAATCTCGTATTGTGTTAGTGTCAACCCACTTACATATCTAGTCGTGTGGGTTTGCGTTCGTGTCACACGTAAATAGGTAACGGATCCCTTCAACCAAAACCTCTAATTAAATCTCGTGTCATGTCACATATATACACGGCCAACACGGGTCACGAACCCCTTCAACCTAAACTCGACCGAATTAAATTTCTTGTCGTGATAGTGTCGACTCACTTACAGATCGGGTCATGTCACGAACCCCTTCAACCCATATTCGACCAAATTAATTCTTGTGTCGTGGTTGTGCCGACACAATTTATGAGTAAGCATAGGTGAGTTTGATTATTGACCAAATTAATTCTTGTGTCGTGGTTGTGCCGACACGATTTATGAGTAAGCATAGGTGAGTTTGATTATTATTATTATTATTCTTATTCTTATTATTATTATTATTACTGTTATTATTATTATTATTATTATTGTTGTTGTTGTTATTATTATTATTATTACTATTATTATTATTGTTGTTGTTATTATTATTTTTATTATTATTATTTTTTTTTATTTTTATTATTATTATTATTATTATTATTATTATTATTATTATTATTATTATTATTATTATTATTATTATTTCTAGTATGTTTATTTTGATAATAATGCTTAATTTTCAATAACTAACATTTTAAGTCGGGTTGAATAGTGTCCGATCAATAAATCTTTCGGTTTATATGGTAGTTATTAGTTTAAGTTCGGATCCAATTTTTCAGGGTAAATCATCCGATCGGGTAATTTTTATCGTATCTAACTAAAGTTATCCAGATAAGTACCCACATAAATTAGTCTCGTCTTATTTTATCACGTGAATCTAGTAACTCTATCACTTTGGCGCCAAAATTTGATACAAGAGTCCTACTCCTACCCATCTAGGTATCTACCTCACTCCCTCTATATATCTCTTAGGTATTAACCCTGCATCCCTAACCCAATCAATCACATACACTACCTGATTAAAAATTTCGATTACACTACCTGATTAAAAATTTCGATTCACAGTATTGTATCTACCATGACTTCTGTTAGTAAGGTCACTCACAAGAAGCAACGTAGCGGTATCATCAATTTCCCGAACAAGAAGCAACGTAGCATTGTTGAAGGAGGTAGGCGATAGATTGTTCAAAATTATATTTATATAAATATTTGCATAAATTGTTCATATATATATATATATATTGATGGAGGTAGGCGATAGATTGTTCAAAATTATATTTATATAAATATTTGCATAAATTGTTCATATATATATTTATATATTGATGGTTAATTTTTTGTTTTGTTTAAAAGGATCCAAACTGCACAATGAAGTTGCTAAAGATGCTGGTAAAATGAGCAAGACATTTCGACAACGTGTATACGCACACTTGCCGGAAAATGAAGACAATAAGAAGAAGTTGCCGGAAAATGAAGACAATAAGAAGAAGAGAACGGCTAAGGAGATCGAGGTCATCGATCTTACAAAAGATGAACCGTATATTTATATTATTGATCTTACTAGGAAGAAGAAAATCAAAACAGAGAAGAATATGGAAGGGGTCGAGATTATTGACTTGACTGATGACGGAGTCGAGGTCATTGACCTTACCGGAGAATAAATATAAGCTGTGTTTTAGACCACAATTTTAGATGATTGTTAAAGTTTTAGGTTGAAATAAGGACTCGATTTATTTTTATTTTCTATAATAGTTAGATGTTTTTACTTGGCATTAAAACTTTCATGGATTTTCATGTAATCGTTTTCCTTATCTTAATAAATATATTGTTTGATTTTTGAGTTACAAAGTTGTAAGCGATTCAGGTCTGTTTTCATCACTGCAGCATGTCTTTCTGGATTCTGTGCTCTGGCGTGAATGTTGGTCACCTGTGACTACTTCGGTGAACGTAGCCACGTTCACCTATCCTCTTGTTTGTAGTAATCCCAATGATTATTTCTGGTTTGATGCAGCCCATACAACTGATAAGGCTAACCAACAATTTTCTAAGGAGTTCTGGGCTGGTTCCTCCGACGTGGTTTCACCTGTTAATATACAGACTTTATTTGCTATGTGATCTTTGGATTCTTGGGTTTTCTGATTTAGTTACCCCTATTTGTTCCTGTTTGTTGGTGATGTATGTTACGAACAGAGATACCGTAATTAAGTAGTCTTGTATGTACTTAAGACGATTTTGATAACACTTTATTTTACGTATTTTTTTGCCCACATTTTATCTCTTATTTAGTCGATATAATAACCCGAGTGACCTTTATTCACTCATTTTAGTGTCAAATATTATATTAGTCGATTAATTTTAGATAATGTTATTTCATTTTACTTGTTAGTGTGTTAGTACTATTTTCGTCTTTTTATTTTTATAGGTACCCAATACGAGTATAAAGTCGATCAAGACGGGTCTCAAAAGTCATACTTGGTTTGTTGGGCTGGGCTCGAAACTAAGGCGCATCAACTAATGAAAGAAAACCCAAAAAAAAAGAGAGGAGGGAGGAGTGTGTTGGGCACGTGAGGCACCAAGCAACCAAGGGCTGATTTTAATTTTGGGGGCAGGGGGATTCGAGCAAGCAGCAACATTTGGGGGGGGGGGGAGGGGGATTTTGGTTCCTGGGCAACATTTCCGCAGAGAGCAAGAAGTAGGAGTAGGAGTAGAATAAATCAAACAAAATTCCATCTTTCTTCTTTATTCTTAGTTTAGATCTAGTTTATCCCTTATTCAACACATTTGTATGAAGATTTCTCTTCTCATTTCCATTTACTTACAAGTTGGGTATAAATTTCTCCTCTCCTTTTTGTTTATTGTTATTCTCATTATTGTTATGTTTTAGTTTGTTTATTCTCTTTAATTAATCGAAGTTTTAGTCTTTTAACAATTTTACCATGTTTAGTATAGTTTATCATGTCTAGTTATCAAATTGGTTTAAAGTTGTATTCTTTATTGTTCCATTATGCTTAATTTCATGTTTAGTGTAGTTGGTAAAGTGTCTTGTGTTAGATTAGTAATGATTAGTGAGTAGTTTATCATTAGGGTGCGATTAGACTCCGACATGTGTAGGTTACCGAGTTAATTCCACCAACTTGTTGTCGAGGGGGAGTTTATTGGGTTAATTAAGGGGGTTTAATTGTCATTACTTTATCTTGTTTGTACTTTGACCTTGAGTCCTTGTCCGTCAACGAGAGTTGGCTAGACTTGAGTCGGGACATCTTGTTGGGAGTATTAGCCGTCTTGAGTTGAACCCGAGAGGGAGAACTTGAGAAGGGTGCCTTTAATTTTCGGTTTGAAATCGACCCTCGAGAGAGGGAGTGGGATGACCAGGGTATAGCGTGGACTTAGAACCTTAATCTTGGGGAAAGGGGAGTCAAAATAGGCGTATTTTGGTAAGTTTTGACCCTTGACTTAAGGAGTTTGATGCATGAGCCCGAGAGGGAGTTGTGTCGGCATAGCTAGTGTCTCATAGTGAACCCGAGAGGGAGTCTATGAGCGAATTAGAGGCGTCTCACCATTAACCTTTCCCCTTGGCAACTTGTTATAGGAGTTGAGCGGTAATTCACTAGCGTTGGAAGTCGAAATCGCGCCCTAGGCCTTTCTTTATTGATTTTATCTTTTTTCTATTATTTGTTTGCTTCTTTAGTTTAGTAGTCATAGTTAATTTATGTTTACATGTTTAGTTTGTTTTCTATCTCATTATTGATTCGCGTAGCTAACTATAATCCAAGATAAGACTAGTACTCAAACTTGACCTCCCTGTGGATCGATCTCGACTACCCTACTACATTAGTTTAGTAGTTGAGTTTTATAAATAATTGTTTGATCGGGGGAAGGCGACAAACCCCGCTATCAGATTTTATAATAGAGAAAATTAGGGCGGATCAGCAGCTCGAGCTTTATCAGTCGTGTCTTTAAAGCAGCATTGGTCCAAACACGCAAACCAAAATGTACTCAGTTCAGCATTTTCCTGGCAGCAACTTTAAAAATCTGTATCTCGCAGCTCAGGTGGATTTATCATGCAAATGATAGCTTGAATTAAAGATAATTGAGTTAGCTTCACTCTCCAAAAAGAATCAACCCAAAAGGATAAGCCAAACTTGAGATATAAAGCCGCTCGGTGGCTCTGAAGGTAATGCAAAAAGAGCGTAAAAAGTAGAAATGTTGCTGCCATATGTTACGTTCTCGCATTCAGACAAACTCGTACCTAGCACAGTACTTGCAACAGACCATAAACACAATAATCTCCAAACATACAATCTACAAAGTAGAAATGTTGCTGCCATATGTATAGTTCTCGCATTCAACAAACTCGTAAAAAGAAATCAAACTGGAACAAAAAAGATGGTCACACTAAATAGTTCAGCTAACAAAAAAAAAACAGAATGAAAACTTGATTCAGTTGTTGTTTGAAGGCTGCTCATCCGTCGCTGACTGGTTCATATTTAATCTACCATTTTCAGTTATCTGATTATTCAATTGTCCCATCTGTTCAAAATATTGCTGCGAACATATCAACAAGAAAAGGCAGAAATGATAAGTTACACAACAATTTAGTAAAAGAAGTTAAGACTTCAAGAATCGGTAATATACCATCATCTGCGTATATCCACCAGAATGAACCGTATTGTTAAAAACGTCGTCTGTTTGCTGATAATAATCATTGTTCATCTCTATTTGAGACAAATTCAGGTCATCCGCTTCAGGATTGATTTCATCGCGTAAATTTACTGCGCCACTAATTTTTTTCTTCTTTGATTTGCTTCCCTATGCGAATAAACAAATATAATGAGCAATTATTATTTGCATCCAGTAAAGATAAAAAAGAACATTAAGGAATGAAATATAAATGCATCAATGACAAACAATGAATGGAATGGATTGAAGCCTGATAAGGTGATTTATACAATTATAATTGATGCTTACACTAAGGCAGGAAATCTTAAGAAGGCCTTGCAACTTTGGGATATTATGATTAGTGAAGGATGTGAGCCGAATGTTGCTACTTATACTGCCCTTCTTAATGGTTTTTGTAGATTGGGTTATGTAAGCAAAGCACAATCCATCCATGATAAAATGCTAACAGTTAACATTGACCCAGATCAAGTTACGTATGGATGCTTCCTTAGCTATTTCACTAGCATAGGCAATATGGAGTCTGCTGTACAACTGCATAAATCGATGTTGGAGGGGACTTTAGCAAATACAGTCACATTCAATATTGATGGTTAAATACCTTACCTTGTATCTGTTCTGGCTCAAAGACTAACAACTCCAATTTCCTAGACTAAAGTCCATATTAGGGAGAACAATGGTAACATTAAGCTTTGTTTGTTTCTAGGTTGCAAATGTAGATAGAATCCCAAAACCAAAGCCGAAGGCAGAGAAATCGGTAAAGAACAGGGAAGAATCTAGTTCCTCTTCTGATACTTCTGGGGAGGATTTTAGTAAGGAAGCTCCTGTCCTGACAACGCTCAAGCCTCAGCAACAAATAATCCTAAAAACCCACGCAGTCAGGAGCAGGGGTGCTATCACTGGCATGGAGCGTAGCCCAACTAAGTATATTCTACTTATCTTTCATCAAAAAAAAAAGTTGCAGCCTAGTAGGACTTACCTCTCCTACATCAGAATTGATATTCGGCCGTCTGGAAGTGGTTTTTCTTGGTACATTGTTCTGCCTTCTCTTGACTCGAATTCGTGGCCTTCCAACAGATTTCACCTGTCTTGGGTCTTGTAAGGCAAGTTTAGTCTGAGTTCCTTCTGAATTATCGAACACAAATACAACATCTTGCTGTGATTCTTCATTTTCAATGACATGCTCAGATGACATACCTTCCTTACCAGAAATTTCTTTGCTCGTAAGATTCTTATTAATCAGAGTAATACCATTTATGACAATACCAAATTCTTCCTCGGTGTTCATAGCTTTGATGGCAACCTTTTCAAACTCTTCCTGCATTTTCTCATACCTAGCTACAATCTCATTTTTCAAAGGATTATAGTAAGGCACTTTCACCCTAGTGTATGGTCTATCAATATCTTTCCTCCATCGTTTCAGAATATAAAAATCTGGAATTTGTTGTACACCGCAATCATAAAGAATTTTTAGTGAATGCCTACACATAATACCATGCATTTCAAAGAGCTTGCAACCACACTGAACATGATTAGTCCCCTTGTCTAACCTGACCATGTACTCAACTCTCTTCTCTATGGGTAAGTCCCCAAATTCACGAGTATCCTCCACCTTGTACTCACTATAGTCTTCCTCATCCGCAAAGATACTAGGAGTGGTATACATGCAACCTTTCACCTCTTCCATAACCTTTTGGAATGCGTAGTGAGTGTAAATTGGTTGGAAAACTCTTTCAGCGGCAAATTTGGATATAATTTTGTATCTGGTGTTTTTCGACTGATGATCCAAAAGCCTCTCCTTGTCACACTTAGCACCTAGAGCAAGATCAGCACAAATTGTTTCAATGATGTCTTGCTATTAACATAATTCTTGAAAAAAGCATTAACGCCTTCATTTCTTTGTGTCCTAGACATACCGGCCCAAAAACAATCGTTCACAAATGTTGGAACCCAGCGCCTTCTGTCTTTATATAAGGTATAAAACCAAGCATTTTTCTTCTATACGAATTAAACAAAACATAGAACAAATTATATCTTAATTCGTATAATTGAACGTACCTTAACAATTCCGGATCCAGTAGAAGAAATTTCCGTAAGGTATTTGTCAATTTTAGGTTTGACAGTAATTTTTTTTTTTTAAGTTGATAAACGTAGGATAGAACTTAGGAGGAAGATGAAGTTGTGCTTCATATGATATCTAAGTATATTAGATATAATTTAGTTTTAATTATTATCTTTTATATTTTATATTATTAGTATGATAAATTGTAAATTACGCTTTTATCCTTTCGTTATTGGCGCAAAAATAAAAATTACTTTTCTACTTTTATTTTTTTCTATTTTTTTATTAGGGTGTTACCGAAACTCGGTAACACCCGGTGTCGCCCTAGCACCACCCTAAAAAAAATAGATCTACTTCATCAACTTTTGGCCATTTCGCGTGAATGGATAATGTGATTTTGCTCGAGTTAGAAAACAAATTTACCAATATATTGTACATATAGGCTATAGCCGTTAGCTAGGTTTTTTTATTAAAACGATCATTTCTACTAAAATATTTACCATATTAACTATTTTTAAATTTTAATTCTCATTAAAACCATTTTTGAAGTTTTAGCAACATAACAAATTTTGACAATGTTAATTTGGGGATAAATTTTGGTAAAATGACTAATTTGAATAAAAGAAAAATAGAAAATGTCAATATAACAATGATCCCATATGTAAATATATTGATCAAAGCATCTAATTTATAAAAGCAACAACCACAGAGCTGATGTGTTGCTATGTGGTTTAAAGTACATTAACTTTTTTTTTTAGTAGGCCCCAGAATGTCCCCCACTACTCTCCCATATTTTTTTGCTTTTATATAGAAAATTCGTAATACAACAATCACGTTGAACCGTCGTGTGTCGTATTAGATATTTAAAAGCAACGTACTAATTTTATTGATATCGTATAAACGAAATAAATGAATAAAATTAAAATTTAGGATTACTTAATTATTAAGGAAATAAATAATAATAATTTTGTATAGTAAAAGACGGGATACGTTCATTCAGCAAAAAAATGCAGTCTAATTTAAAATAATACACATAATACACATTTTTTTCTAAATTAGTTGCATAATCAGAAATGTGTGAATTAAATAGAATATACAATTTGAATGAATTACGTGATATTATTAAATCACAGTACAATACTACCAAAGTCCAAAACTAACATCATATATAAGCCAATCAAGAAACAAACAATATAGTCAAAAATAGAAAAAGTAATAAATTAAATTAACTCAATAGGGTCAAAATCCTAAGAAAAATTATCGATGATATTAATGTTGTAAAAATAATCAAAACTATACTGCACCAAAAAGTGATTGAAAATTTTAAATAAAAGAACATATTATTCTATAAGGACAATAGTTTATAAAATATATGAATTCATAGATCGACTTTTTTTTTCATTTGAGTGAAACACATTAGTTAAATGAAAAGTAGTTAACTGGTTTAGGTCGTAATTAATGGGCAACAATATGAAAAAAGTACATAAAAATATTGTAAAATAAATTTGAAATAAGTAAAAATTGAACTAAAAAATCGCAACACTTTTTAACTAATACAGAATAAGCGAAAAAAAAAAAAAAAAAAACTAAAAAAATCTTTTAAACTAATAAAATAATAAAAAAAAAATTAGATATGTGATTAGTATCATATTCGAGGGTAATGATTAGTCATGTAGTATAATACCCGAAAAACTGATAGCTGATTGGTAGTTGAGAGGCTTGAAAGAGAGTAACTATAGGGTTGAGATTTGTTTACAAGATTCTATCATTATTACTATAAAAGAATGATGTATTTTTGCTGACGTGGCGCAATCATGTTTCAGCGTTGGGTGTTTCGAGCTCTCACATTCATCCTCAGCAATTTCAGTTTTTTAGACCAATCAGATTTACTCATCTATGCCACCTCATATTAATTTAATAATTTAATAATTTAATAATAATTTATTTATTATTAAATACAAAAATATGACCAGAATAAAATCCTTCCAAATTTTACCATGCACAAAATAAAATCATTCTCAGAATCATTCTCATTTTATTAAATTATTTTTCAGTTTTATAAATCCTTTTCTCCATTTTTCTTCGTTGTGTTCTTCTCTCTCCTCCACTCCTAAACCCTACCCAGGGTTTAGATTCCCCCAATTTAATCGCAACTTTCATCAATTAAGTTTGTTATTTCTTCAATTTTGTTGCTTTTTGTTTCGCCGATTTTTAATGTACTATTGAAGTATGGATCTTCCGAGTTTAGCCGTAATTCTTCGCGCCGCACTTAGTCCTAATCCTGATGAATGCAAAGCTGCTGAAGATAGTCTCAATCAGGTTTTGTATCGATTTCAATCATTTTTGTTCGAATTAATTGATTAATTATTAGTTTTGATTTTCAGTTTTTGTTGTTTTCGCTGTTTTTCTGTGATCGTCGTTGATTTGCTTGATTATGTAAGTTACGATTTGGAGAAAGCTGTTAACTTTGCTTGATTTGAGCTTTTCGCAGAGTAATTTTAGTTAATGAGTTGTGTTTGATTGCGGAAATTAGCGTTTGATTAGTAATTCTGGTGACTTGATGTCATTGAGTATGTAGACTTGATAAGTGTTCATTGATTCATTGAAATTGATGCGTTCAGTGGCAGCGCAAGCGGCGACGCGGTTATTGAAGTTTCGAAGTTTTGTAAGCGAGATAGTAATGCAGTAGACTAACTTCAACAAATAAATTAAATAAGAAGTGTATATTTTTCGTTTTTTCGTTGTTTAGGATATGATAGCCTCTCTAGCCAACTCGCCTTGCGGCTGATTCACTAAAAATACCGACATGAATATGGGCTGATCTATTGAATGAGTAACTAAAGATTAGATTTGACACGTCTTGAGGAATGTTTTGTTGACCCAGGGATTAATGGGTATATGTACTCTCCTGTTGCGTCGTCTGAATTTTTTGTTTACTTTTGTCTTGGTTCAGTGCTAAGGGCTAACATAGTAAAAAGTAAATAAATGGCTGATTTCAGATCAGTTTTTGTATAAATAAATTTCAGCTAATTATTTTTCAGTTTAAAATATTAACCTATAACAATTAATTATGCAGTTCTGCTAGCAGTATTCAATTTAATGATGGTCTAATGACGGATTTGAAACAAATGCTTGATCGTCACAATGTTTTGGTAAAATCGTTTAGAATGGCTAGAGATCGGCTACACCAATGACCTGAAGGTGAGGTCAGGTTACGGCTCATTAGTGCACGTCATACCGATGGGAGAACATATAATTTACCCACCGTCTCAGAGGTGGCTGCCCTAATTGTGGGAGATATGGAGAACACAGTTGATAGTAGGGACATTGTGGTCGAGGAACGATCTGGTAGACTACAACGTATATCAGAGCTACATGCTTCTTATTTAGCCTTGCAGTACCCTATTCTCTTTCCACGTGGAGAGGACGGTCATAGACTAGGGATTCCTCATAGTAAACTACCTACCCAAACATCCACAAGTCACAATGAAAACGCTCGGGATAAGTTAACCTTGAGGGAGTGGTTTGCTTTTCGAATTCAAGACAGATCACTAGACAAGGATTATCCAACTATTTTGATGACAGGTTAATTACTTGATCCCTAATTTAATTTTTAATACAAATACAAAATTTTCATTTGATGGCAGGAAACTATTTATTGTAAGAACATTTATTTAATTTTCTATTTTAGTATATTACTTCTGTAAAAAAAATCTGTCGTAAATTTATCTAATTTTCAGGTAAAGCATTTCAACAATTCATTGCTGATGGTTGCACCATGATAGAGTCTGATCGTTTGAAGTATATCCGTTTCAACCAACCAAAGTTGCGTTCCGAAAATTTCAAGAAATTTCAGTTTTGTAGATCAATTAGAATTACTCATTTATGCCACATCATAATAATCTAATAATTTAATAATAATTTAATATTAAAATATTAATATTCTTTAATATTCTATTATATTATATATATGCCATAAAAAACCAAAATCATGCACGGATATTCTACACGGATATTTTAGGAATTAATATAATAAATATATAATATATAATATTCTATTCTATGCCATAAAGTTCGTCAAACCAAAATCAACTAAACTGAAATTAGGAATATTGTGAAGATTTATTAGGAATATTCTATACGGATATTAGGAATTAATATTCTACACCCCGTTAAGATTTATTACTGCTATTAACATATTTTAGGAATTTGCTGATATTACGTCAATTATTATACAAAGAGTCCAACTAAATATTCTCCTACCTAATTTAGAAATTGTATTTCCTAACCTAGGAATCAATCACCACGATTCTAGACTCAATCAAAGGAATTGAGTACCTAGCAATCTGTATATATTGTAACTATTCCAACGTTGAATGCAAGGCAAAATAATACGGAGTATCTTTTATAAATAAATTACTTTTTCTAGCCGCCACTCATCATTCTCTCACGATTTTAATATGTGCCCTGCATTTGTATCTTCTTCTTCGTCTATTTCATATTTCATGGCAAAAAAAATTGGTATGCTCCTAAATTTGTAAATAAGCAAGATGTTCCTGGCCACCGATCTATTTTATTGTAATTTGCTTTAATCTTTTATGAGCTAATTTGTAGTTCTATGGTTATGGTGGTTTAAGTTTGAAAGAAGACAGTTTCCTTTAGCAGTTTGTTTCGCCATGACTATCAACAAAAGTCAAGGTCAATCTCTATCCCGTGTTGGACTTTATCTTCCAAGACCAATATTTACCCATGACCAACTGTACGTTGCTATATACAGGGCCACGAGTAAGAAAGGTCTAAAAGTGCTACTTCTTGATGAAGAAGGAGGGATGACTGATACAACAACAAATGTTGTTTACAAGGAGGTTTTCGAGAAACTGTAATTTTCGTGTTGGGTTATCGAATTTTAATACACCCATTTAATTTATATTTGTACCTGATCAGTTATTTTGTTCATCGTATTTGCCCGTCAAATTATGTTCCGTAAGTAATTCATCAAAAGACAGTAACTTTCCAAACTACTCATTATTAGTTATTTAATCTTTTTTTATTCGTCTATTGTTTTTTCTTATATAGCTTATTCATTAATGTTATCATAAGTACTCCAAATATTATCATCATTACTAATAGCTATTCGAAAATTAGTGCACCAGGAAATTCATCTTTTCACCGAATATATCTTATATTCAAACATCCCGTTAAAAAACAATTCGTTCGAATAAACATAATTGTTATATATTGAAATAAATATACCGACGTCGTCTTTAAAAATAAGTGTACACAACCCCGTGATTTTTCACGGGTGTTACACTAGTATGCACATAAAGGTATAATATGACTTATTTGGAGATGGGCCGTGTTGCGCGTGTAGTTTATGAAGTACGGAGTAATATTGAATTCGTTTTAACCCGTTGTTGAAAACAAATTTACACGCGTACTACTCGATATTTACAAGTTCTTATTTAACACGGGTGTATCTGTCTTAAGTTTAGGACGCATTATGTAATATGTGTAAGATAAAATTGTAATGTATTGGGTTAAACAACAACTTTGTTATTATGCTTAAAAGGATCATATTTGACCGATTTTGATGTTAAGGTTGATACCTTCGTCTTAAGGGAGACTAACCTATTATTTTTTGCATGAATTACATTATTTTCCACATGTACTGGTTTGGGTCGGAGATAATATTTGGTAATTATTTTATGGAGTAATTGTTTGTTCAGGTATTGGTAAATATGAATTACTATTTACAATCTTTTTAACAATAATTATCACGTAATTTTTCTAACACATGAAAACAGATAATATTTCTTATGTAGTACATGTTAATGAGATTTTTGAAGTATTTTTCTAACACCTTATAATATATCTTTATATGATAATTTATTGGGTTTAAATATATAATAAATTGATTAAACCGTTTTAAAGGTGTACAAGTCTATTCTAATTTTGTTCCATTTACTAAGTAACATTTTATACTAAATGAAAATTGAGTTAGAATTTGCATTTTAGGATATTACGGGTCAAAAGTTTCATTTTTCCCTGTGCACGGGTGTAATTAAATGAAAAAAAAGGTTAACAATTTGTAATTTCACTAGTTCTATGATAATTTCCGCAAGAATAATTTTGTTTTATCTATATAAGTCAACATTTTTTTAGGTCGTCACCTAAGAAACAACGCCTAAGTAGAAATTCAAATTTAACTAACAAGAATGCGTATCTACTATAATAATTACTCGACCAACTAACACTATTATATCATTTTATACTAATTGCAAGTGAAATTTTCAAATGAAATTCATAATGTTTTTAATTAATCAATTATTACGTTGGCCAATTATATTGTCAAATAACAAGTAGGGGGAATTTTATTTTTACTTGAAAACTTAATTTACATTTACAACTTTTTCTAATAACTTCTTAAATAACATAACCGTGCAATTTGCACGGGTTTAAAACTAAAGATATGTACTTATTTTTTTTATTTTTTTTAAATCTCCTAACTTAAGAAATAGCACAATTATATATAGCTGTATAATGATCCCCTAGTCTTGTTTTGTTACCCATTAAAATCATGAGATGTTGAACTTCCTAGGAGGTGTAAAATCATGTTATTGTTTGGTTGTCAATATCATAGAAAAATAGAACTTCCCACATGAATTTATTTTCTCCATTATGTGGGAAGTCACTCGCCAAGTACCCTTGATCTTGAAATTTTCGGAAAGTTTAATTTCCCTATGTCAACCAAACAAGTCCCTGTTAATTATAAGTTAATTAATGTATTTATTTCTTTATAGGTGATTTTTATACTTCAATTTCTGACGAATGAAGTTTGAGAAGAGATGAATGAAAATTGAGTAGAGCCAAACAAGTAGCCAAACCTTCGCTCATATAATTGGTCAACTTCTAAAATACAAGATTAAATTTATATTATTTCACCTTTTACGTAGTAGTACATATCAATTTTCTAAAATAATCGACGATCAAAGGGGAAGTGAGTGGCTAGGATCTAAGCAGCAGATTGGGAATGGACGGATCAAATTAGAAGTCTAAAGGAAGGGTGTGGCTGGGATGAAGAGATCAATTGAAAGGGACGGTCCATATTAGAAGGAATAAATGAAATGAATGGTTGAGATGGTGCAAATCACTCTTCCTAAGTTACCGTCTATTTTATTCTATATTTCTTTAAACGGATTATATTTTTATATTTATTCATTTTATTCGTATTTTATTTCCAATTATTCATCCTTCTCTTTTATTATAAACGCCATTCAATTCTTTTATTTCTATTTTACTACTCTCCTTAAATATCTATTTATACTAAAAAGTAAGAAAATAGTGAATAAGAAGGAGCATATAAAAGAGAGTTACTTTGAAAATCTAATATACAGAAGGAGTAATGGCTAAATAAGTAAGTAAAAATACAATGACCGGAAGCCCATTATCGTAGCTTAGACAGTTAGACGTCGAAGTTCTTATTTTTTTAATTTTTTGTTCGTATTTCAATCAAAGAAAAATAATTATTAGGACGAAGGTAGTATATCTTTGTTGATTTCTGCGATAAAACGAACCAATGAATCGCGAGAAGATCCGTCATTGATTTGCAGAACTTTCCTGCTCAACTCATTCATCTTCCTCACTTTCTCCCTCATTTCGTCGTCCATACTCATTAGCTTCCGAACACCGTCCTCAACTTCTTCTGCCTTCACCAAATAATTCCCCTTTTGTTTTTTCATATTCCATCTGTAATCGATTTTAATATCCACTGCTAGTCCTAGCTCCCTAGCTAGCGTAAAAGCGTTCAATTGTTGCTCCGCGTACATTGGCCATGTAGCCAATGGAACCCCGTACCAAATGCTTTCAAGTATAGAGTTCCAACCACAATGCGACACAAACCCACCTATCGCTTTGTGAGCTAGGATCGCGACTTGGGGAGCCCATGGGATTATTTTTCCTCGATGGGCTGTCCGGTCTATAAAACCTTCGGGTAAGGCATCATTGAATATCATATGCTCACTTGGTAAAGCACCGATTCTGTCGACTACGACTGGTTTTCGAAGCGACCATAAGAAACGATGACCCGAACGGTCTAGGCCGTACGCTATCTCCTTGACTTGTTCAGCATTGAAGGATCCCATGCTTCCAAAACATAGGAACACGACCGATGACATCGGTTGCCCATCTAACCAACTAATGATACTCTCCTCATCGTTCATATTTAGTGACGAAATATCATTACTAGACGATTTTGAATCGCCACGGCCCTCCAACGATAGAATCGGCCCAACAGGATAAATAGTAGGAACGTTTTCTTGGCTTTGTAAAGCTTCGATAACAGAAGACTCGAATTCCATAAAAGTATTGACAAGAATACCCTTGGCTTCTCTAAACCTTCTAGCAAGATCAAGAATTTTCGAAGCCCAAACACTCTCTTTATCAAGCAACATCCAAGGCAAAACCTTAGTTGGTACCGGGTTCATAAACCCGGGTATATCTGAAACGCTGTCCGGGTCATCCATCAACCCGGTGACGTCAACAATCCCTTGTTCGTCCGCAACCTCTTGGAAATGTAACATGGTGTGTAAGAGGTTAGCCCCAGCAGTGAAGTAAATATAAGAAGGAATGTGTAACTCGTTAGCAATATCAATCATGGATACATTAATAAGGTCAAGGACGAAAGCAGCGGGTTTGGATTTCCGATCCTGGATCGCTTTCATGACAAGAGGATTCTGGCGCTGGATTAAGGTCCCAAGAAAATCAGGGTCAGAGGAATCAGGTGGGTTCGAGAGAGGTGGTAGAGTAACGAAGGCGATTTGGGTCGGGTCGAGTTCAAGTGACTGGGAGGCAATGTAGGATTGAATTTTGGCGGAGTCCTTTTCAACAAGGTAGATTAGGACTAGAATTGAAATGTCGGGGTTAGTTCGAACAACGAGCTTCGCGAACTCGGTCGTGGAGAACAAATGGCCCATCCCTGGTGTAGATACAATTACTAGCTCTGTTTTAGTCATTGGATCTGTTTTTGGAAAAGATTGTGAAACTGTGCAAGATGTATTGTTCACAAGGACTCAAGTAGTTGTAGTATGTTAAAGACATAGATCATGGCTCGCGTGGAAAACGAGTCTTACGGCAAAGACAAACATTATTGCGCAAAAGCCAAATTCATGGGGTGGGGGATACTAAACTACAAGACTCTGAACGTGAGTTTCATCCACAATACGACACAGCCCCACAAATCGACCTATGGGTCCATCCTATAATATTCCCTCTTTGGGTTGTGCGATCAAGAAAAACCTTGGGAGGTGCCATTACGAATTTACGATCCTATTTTTTGGATTTAAAGTTATATAATTCTACTTAAGGTCACTTCAAATTCCATAAATTAAATTAAATTCAGTTTAAATTTATAAGTTTAGTTCAAATCAGATCTTATAAGTTCAGTTAAATTTAATTTATTCTATAAGTTATGTTCAATTCAGATCCTATAAATTAAGCTCAGTTTAGTTCATAAAAGTTATATTCGGAGTGTTATTTTTAAAACCGATGCAAAAATATTAGATATTAATTATTCGATACAAATATAGATTATTATTTTTAAAACAAAATCATCACTCATCTCATTATTTTTTGTCATAATGCAGTCGTATTATAATATATGAACAAATCAATGTATATAAAGTGGAAAATGTTATTGTCTTGCCTTGTGTTTTAGACTATATTTTCTTATCAATGTTTTCTTCTGGTAGCGGACTAATTTCTTGTAAAAAATTGTTTGATCTTAATAAAAGTTTGCGTTCTACATTAATAATAATAGTAATAACAGTAATAGTAACACTAACAGTAACAATAACAGTAACAGTAACAATGACAACAACAGTAAAAGTACTAGTAACCGTAACAGTAACAATATTAATATTAATATTAATATTAATAGTTATGTTAAATGAAATGAACTTAATTTATGTTCGGATCTTATAAGTTCAATTCAGTTCAAATCTTAAAAATTCAGTTCAGTTTAGTTTTGATTTTAGTTCAGTTCAATTCTAATTTTATAAATTTAGTTCATTTATCTAAATCCATTTCAATTCAAAAAAAAAAGAGACTAAGGGATCGTTTGGTTCGGCATGGGAAGATAAAATTTACGAGAAGATTAAATTCATATGAACTTTAAAATCAAGTGAATTATGTAAATTTTGTTTGGTTGAATGCAGGAACTTCAATTCATGCGGGGACTTCCACTTACCTAGAGAGGGCTTGGTAATTGACTTCCTACATTATGTAGGAATTAGATTTCCATAAAAAGTTCGAATTCCCATGAATTGGGCAACCAAACAAGACTCGATTTTCACACTTCCCATAATTTTTCAATTCCCGTGATTTTAAACGTCAACCAAACAACCCCTAAGATGTTCTCGTTGTCATTAGTGGACCCTTACCTTCCCGTGGATGGCAGCCTTCGTAGGGTCCAGTGGCCCACAAAAATCGATGGCCAACTCGATCTAGACAGTTGGTATAAGTGTATAACATCAAGAAATTGTGCTCAATTAAGAAAAATTCGAAAATTCCTGCCGATATATCCGTCGTAAGTTTGCGACGGGTTAAGTAATAGTTATAGAGAGATGAGACAAAAGTATAATAGTAAGTCTTGCTTGCGACGGGTCACCATTTGTGACGGATATTTTGTGAGACAAAATGAATATAAAATGAGTTAGTGGAGAAAGGGGACCACATGAATAGTATTGGAGAGGGAAAAAAATGGGTATTTTGTGAGAGGAAACGATATCCGTCACAAACTTGCGACGGATAGTGCCGTTGCAAATAAGAATTTGTGAAAGTATAATGTCTTGTGTCTTGATAGGAGCAAATTGTTTTATCTTTTACAACGACTTGAATAGTATTTGACTCGTCGTAAGTTTGTGACGGCTATACCCATT
Source organism: Silene conica (assembly GCA_029255685.2). NCBI lineage: Eukaryota > Viridiplantae > Streptophyta > Magnoliopsida > Caryophyllales > Caryophyllaceae > Silene > Silene conica. The sequence continues at coordinate 8,274,926 of CM055315.2, read as the reverse complement.
ACAAGTGAAACTTGCACAAAAGTCTCATAGTGACAAAAAGAACATGTATATGTTTGCATGGAAATCAAATACGCACCTAATATGTATAAAATCCTAGAATTCTTTATATTATACTCCCCTCAGGTTTTCTTTGCTTTCTTATTTTGGAAACTTTATTCTTATTTTATTCATTTCTCTCTTCTATTATCAAACCTCATCCCACCCAACTCTTTTACTCATATTTTATTCCTTTTTAATCTTTGTGGCCCACAATTTCTTATTTAATTCCTAATTATTCATTCCTCTCTCCCATCACCCAACCTCACCCAATTTTTTACACTTATTTTACTCCCTACATTAATTCTTATGCCCGACTCAAAAAGGAACAATACATAGAATAGGAGGGAGTATACAAAGTGGAAAAATTCAAATTATCAGAATTTTTTTTGGAAAATAAAAATAAATACAGAGTATGTTATTGTAATTTGCAAGTCGACAATAAATTATGGATTGTCAATATCATTAATGAGGATTAGTTGGGTAACCAAAATCTATTTGGGGTGTTTGGTTGGGTGGTTTGGAATGGAATAGAATGGATTCTTGACAAGCTAGTGTTTGGTTGAGAGTCTTGAGACATTTTGGAATGAAGTTAAAATCCATCTGGATACTCATTCCACCCAAACTCCCTAGAATCTCATATTCTTTTATGTTTACTAGTTTTAAACTTGTGTAAAAAATTGCACGGGTCACATATAAAAATATGTTATTATTATAAGAGATATAAATGATTAATGTTAAATATCATGACAATATAAATAGTCTACCGCTCAAGAGACGGACAAATAACTTAATTTATTAATAACTACCATTCAATGCAAACTATGCTACAAATACTTGAAATTCTTTTGAAACTATGTTCGATGTCATATTAGTTGTAAACTTGTTATTGTTGCAAATCAATTTTCTAACTACTCATACTTATTTGTTTCTTCATATATTAGTTTTAAGCATAGTTGTCTTAAAATTAAATGTGTATATTATTTTAATAAATATTACTTTCAGTTTTCTTCGACTTTCCTATTTTATTGGGAGTCGCTTATGAGTCCTATAGCTGTGAAAATACATTTTACAACTCATTATAAATAGAAGCTAAACATAGGTAATATATAGAAATTAATTATCTCCAAAATTTATTTATCCATATTAAATAAAATCATTTTACAAAATTGAGTGGAATAAATATGAGCCAAGTTAGTCGTGGGCCAATCTCAAAAAATAACTTTTTTTCTCTTAAATTAAACAAGCAATCAGAACTTCCTAAATTCTATCCCTTTTAGGGGGCGTTTGTTTCGCGCATGGGTATGGGTTTGGAATCAGGAATCATACATGGGTCGTATGGGGTTGGAACTCCATACCCGATACCTTGTGTTTGTTTCAATTGTAAGTGGTATGAGTTTGAAACTAAGGGCTTGTTTGGTTACCCATTAAAATCATGGGATGTTGAACTTCCTGAGAAGTGTAAAATTATGTTGTTGTTTGGTTGCCAATATCATGGGAAGTAGAACTTCCCACATGAATTTACTTCCTCCATTATGTGGGAAGTTACTCACCAAGTCCCCCCTTGGTCAATAGAACTTCCCGCATGAATTAACTTCTCATATGCGAACCAAACACTTTTTGCGAATTCACATGAATTGGAAATTCATGTGATCTTGAAGTTCCCGGGAACTTTAATTCCCCTATGTCAACCAAACAAGCCCTAAGTTAAAGTTGAAATATGTAAAATTTAATACTTTAAATAATAACTTCATCATATAATATTATGAAAATAAAGATTTTATCAAATAGTTATATAACATGTCTCGTTTACAATACGTGTTAATATTTATTTTTCACATTTTTGATAATTGTAGTTTGATACCCATGGGTATCAAACTCATACCCACCCCCTCCCTGGGTATGAGAAATCCATACCTCGTGGGTTTGAGGTATGAGTATGAAACCCTCGGATTTGCTAAACAAACACGTGGTATGGGTTTGACTCATTCCAAACCCATACCTTATACTTTTTAGGTTTGAACCAATTCAAACACCCCCTTATAGTAAAGAGATTTTTCAAATGAATCAAACATGTTTTGAAAGGTATGGAGAGAACCCCTTACTACTATAGTTTCTCATTCTAATTCATTCCATTTCTAAGCGGTGAACCAAACAACCCCTTATTGCACATTGTCGGGATTTAATTAGAAACAACTCTTGGATCATCAAATTTGAGCATTATTATCGAGAGGCGAACAGGGTTACAGACTTGGTAGCCGATCGACGAACTAATACAAGCACTACTCTCCCTCCTTATTTAAATTCCCCCTTGAGTGAATTTCGGACCAACCTTTGGAATGATATTTCTAGAGGACCATTCTCCGGGCAGTAGCTAATTTGTAAGCCCTCTTTGTAAAACAATAACTCTCTTAAAATGGATATAATTGTTTTAAGACTAAAACGGGTGAAATATACCCCACTTACATAGATTAGACAAGACCTTTTGTTAATATCAAGACATTTTATTTTTCTCTTATATATAAAGTGATAATTATTTAAACCGTCGTATTGTTTTAAACGAATATACTCCGTACTCGGTAAGAATTTTTGTGTTTGTAAAAACAAAAAATTACAAGTTGGCGTTGTTTGTATCGAAGTCATGGCGGACGTGGGAAGGAGTCTTGGGACAGTCAAATAAACAAGAAAGCATAACTTTTGTTGATACATGAGAATTTAAAATTCAGAGTGTAGCTATATCACTTTATATTAGCTTATCTATAACCCGGCCAAATTGACGAATTGGTACAAAAATTAGGTATTGTATATATATAGGTAAAAAATAATATCTTTGGATAAATTGTTAAAGAAAAGTAAGCTTGGACAAATACACCAAAAATCTGCATTTGACTGAGATTATATGAGTTTTTTCCTCGTTAACTAAGAGTAATTAATTAAGTTAATTTCATTCAAAATAATTTGTTATAAGAAAAGGCAAGTGAGACTGAGAATAAATTTGTTCTGAAATTTATTTTTCACATACATTTTCTTTTTGCAATAATTAAGTCTAAGTTGTCTAACTGTAAGTAAGAATCGTAAAAATCGGTCAAAATATGGTCGGTAAATACGAACTAGTATGGTCATAAATACGAGCAAATAAGAACGTATATATCGAGCTTATAATAAAGATTGCGGTCAAGTAATGATTAAATACACGTTAAACGATATTTAAAAAACTAAAAAGTATAATGAATCACAAAAAAAATAGCATCACTATATTTTTCTGTAAAACGCAATACTAACGCAAAGTATATTAGACTTTTTTCATTTACAAAAGTCGAGAATCCAAACCCGACAACTTGTTTGACGCTAACTATATTAAACATTAACTTTACAATCTCATCTTTATAAATAGAGAAATATTTCATGCATCCTGGTTTATCCACATCATACATCCAATTTTATTATTTTTTAAATTTTTTTTTAAAATGGGTCCCACAACAAAGTTGAATGAATTATTTAACGAATAACCGCCTATGTTTATTTTCTAAACGTAAATAGTTACGGTTTTAATTTGTTCATAAACGATAATTTCTAGGTAAATGATTACGTTTATAATTTCAACGTACATATTAAAATATAATGATGATATGTACGTTATTATCAATTAATCCTTTACGACTAATAATCCAAATTATAATCTTATCTTATATCTATATTAATACAGAAACATTTAATGAATTCTGGTGAAGCCACCTCATTAATCCATCATTTTATCTTTTTTTTTTTTAAAATTCAATTATGGTGGGACCCGTATTGTTGTTTACTGAATTAATTATCGAACGAATAAATGTTCGCATTTCATTAGTTGTGTTATTATTACGTACTAATTCTGATTTATTTCGTAAACAATAATTTAAATTTATACGTAAACGATTATACTTATTTCGTCTAACTTATATATTATATATTAAAATATATTGACGACGTTGATTTATACATAATTATTAAATAATGAGTTATGACTAACAATCAATATTACAATAAATAATACTCCCTCCTATTCCCAATAACTGTCCCATTTCGGGTTAGGTACGAGAATTAAGAAATTCATTTGTTTAATGTAAAGTAACACTACTACAAAATGGCTCTGTTGCAACATTTTGCGTGTAACACATAATTTTTTTGTTGCAATATATAGTAAAGATATTAACTAAGCAACACTTAGAAAAGAAATGTTGCATTTTACTTTAATTTGCAACACTTGTATATAATTGTTGCATTTTATCAGTAGATATAGCAACATTATTCTTTAAGTGTTGCATTTAATGGACGTATTAGCAACACTTTTTAATATATGTTGCGTTGGTTTTGTTGGTGATCTGATTTAAGTATAATTACTGGTTCATTTGGTGTAACTAAAATTGTTTCTAGATGAATAATTTCTAAATAATATAAAACAAGTACGAGAAGTACGGAATGTACACTTGGTTAATTTTTTTACATTAATGGTATAGTTTTTGGACGAATAACTATGATGGGGTCTCGCTGACGAATCTGACGCATTCTACAATATTTTGTTTATTTAAAATATTTAGAAACAAAAATTTAGAAGTGTTAGTGAAAAATCAAAAACCAAATTTTAGAAACCAAATGTTTAAGTGAAATATTAGGCGCATAATTTGAGAATTAGAAAAAAAGGAAAAAAAAACACAATATTTGTGTTTTAGCAAATCTAAACCTACTGCCTCCATTAACCAAAATTTTAGAAACCGCAGAAAACATGGCTCTATTTCAAAACCTAGTGCCTCCATTAATCATCTTCATTTTCAACAATTCTCTCGGCCATATTAATTCTTATTGCTTTCAATTCTCGCTCTGAATTGACGTCCGCCTGATTGTGCTTCTCTGTTCGATTTCGTAAAGTCCTAATTGTCTAGGTATGATAATCAATTCCGATCAATTCGTTTTTTTCGTCGAATTGTTCTTGTTATTTCCCAATTCAATTGTATGTTGTTAAATTCAATTGTTTGTTGCTATTAATTATTATTCCCAATTCGTTTTTTTCGTCGAATAGTTTTCTTGCTAGTAATTTATGAAAATCCATGCCCCATTCAGTGTATGGTATCATTGTTGTGTCAATGCTGTGTCAATGCTGTTTGTAAAATAAGGCCGTAGGGCCATATCTTGCGCAAAGGGCACGCCTTTGCTGTCATACTTATAGGATTCGTTGAAATTATGAAAAATAATTAGGTGACTGTTTAGGTGTTTTAATGCATCAGAAGTTTATATTTCCAGGGCTTCAATGTTGCTTCTATGCAATTTTCACAAGTTAGATCACTGATAACTAATCTTATTCTAGTCTCTGTATCTACTGCTGAAAATCCATGACTAGGTTGGGTATGCTGGCTTCCACCCCCATAATTTTCATGCATGGTCACAAAGATGAAACCTGCTTGTTTGCGAAACCACGCGGACTGAAATTTAAGTCCGATCAACTTTCCTTGGCATTCCGTTTACAAGAACCTCTCGTCATTTCCGTTCTTTCCATCTCTTTAAATTTAAGTCTTGTTAAAGTTGATTTTGGGACTGTTTTGAGTTAACTCGAAAAATTGGTACTTTCTAATGTATTTTCTTTATATTTGAGGGTCAAATTCTGAAGTCTTGGACAAGGACTCGTGCGCGGTTGAAGATTCGAGTGACGAAGACGCGTAATGAGGTGACGATAATGAGAAAAAAACTCGGCCTTTGTCTCAAATTAAATTGACATGTTTTTCATGAAGTTTTATGTGATAGGATGGTGTTTATGGCGTGATTTTGTCATGGGTAGTTTAGAATCTGAAAGTCACAAGTTATTTAAGATGGAATTGAGAGTAAATCTGATTCTTACATTACTACTTGACGAGACTATGTTGCTTGGTTCTTAGGGTGATTGTTAATTAGGGAAATCATGATTTGGGTGCTGTTTATGGCTACTGTCGTTATTGTTTATTGTAGTAGGATGCTGCCCAGTAGTTAACATGATAATACCACTGCCATTCTTCATTTCTGCATTTCTAACCAGTCACTGCTGTCCCTGCACTCGAAGTTTTATGTCTGAAAGCCTGGTTTCGTGTGCCATTCTGTTCCTGCACATTGTTCCTATTCTACTGCTGTTGTTCTTTACTTCCTGTCTGATGCAAACTATGTATCTGTTATTGCTGGCTGCTCAGAAGTTCTATCCTGATGTTGCTATTTCACACTACTATTGCATTTTCTATTACTAGCTCCAGTCCTACTGCTACATGTCTATTGTTATGTTGTAATTCTGCCACTGCAAGTCTCCTACTGATGCTTTTACTGCTGCTACATAACGTACTTACTGCACATGTCTACACCTGCTTGCTGTACACACCGATATCCCTGCACTGTACCTCTGCATATTCCCTTGTAGTTGCTACTGCTTCTATTCTAATGTGCTACAGTCACTACGTTACGCTGCTAGTAATCACACCCCAGACTTCCTTCTGATGCTGCCACCAGGTCTGTTTCTGCAGTGCATAATACTACATTGGTCTTAGCTACTTCTGCACATACACACTGCAACTACTACAACTCTATTGCTGCTGTACTCACTACTCACTACTGCATACTACGTGCTACTGTTGCTTCCACTGACTACGCACACTGCTAGTCTGTCGCTGCACGTACTATCTGTCAATGCTAAACTACTGCACAGATATCTGTTACTGCTATCCTAGTCTGATGCTGCCTGTCTCTACTGCCCCACTTACTCTGTTTCTACTAGTTTAACACCACTGCCTTTCTGTTTACACTATTGCTTAATTGCAGCTGAAAGTGTTTTGTTTCCGTAATATGCTATTGTTGCTGCTGCTAGGTTCTTCTTTTATTAAATAAATATTACTAATGTTCACTTTTACGACTTCTACTACGGAGTATTATATAATACTATTATTGTCCAGCTATTCCTACATACTACTACTACGAACCACTACTTTACTAGAAGTAATACTTTAATTATTATTTAATTATTATTTTTACTACGTTCAACTTACTACTCAACTTACTACGTACTAATAATGATATTATTTTATTATTATTTTACGTACGTGCTTGCTAGCCTGCTTGAATTAATTAATTTACGTACATGCTTGCTAGCTTGTTTACGGTTTAAACATAATACGTTAGAAATCGTTACGAATTAATAAGAAATCGTTACGAATTACTAATGGGTTACAATTTTATTATTAGAAGCATGTCGAAATAATTTAATTAGCTAATCGATTTCCCGTATAAAATATAATAATATAATATGAAGTTTAATTTAAATTAAATCGTGTTTATTTCCTTTATCGGTTGAACCGGTTAATTAGAACGTAAGCAAGTACTTAGTAAAATATATTTAAGCTAGGTAAGATTTAGTAAAGTAATTAGTGTCTAGTCTAAAATTAGTTAGTTCTTAAATGTCCGTTTATAATTCTTATCGGACTAAGATATTTTTAATATATAGCAATTGTTTAGAAATAACTTAATCGAATTATATAAAAGATGAAGAGATTTCTTTCGCATGTTCGTGTCTTAGTACACTTCATTTGAATTATGGCAGCAACGTTCATGGCTGTATGGGGTTGGTTCTATTTGGCGCTATCTTCCTTTTATTGTGTCCTAGACTAACTCGGGCTTAATGAAGGCGCACTTTATTTGCAAGTTAAAGCTACTGATATATGACTACTACTATTTTTATTGTGTTTATGTTGTTGATCTTTTTTCTGATGCATCCTGATGTGGGGGATGACTTTCCTTTGCTCTATGTCTTCAAGACACCTTAACAAATAGCAAATTCGGCCTATCTTATTCTAACCTACCTCTTACCAAATTAACTCAATTTTGGTGCAAGCTAGAGCTTCTCTTAGGCTATTTTCCATCGAGATTAACTGTTTATTGGTATCATTGACATCTTTTTTTTCAGGGCATAAGCTATGCAAATTATTAATGACTTCTATTGTCCAATGTAAGCCACCATGTCCGTATCAAAAATTTAAGTGTTTTTTCATTGTTTTAATACTTATTTACTTCAAATAAGAAATATTTTGCCGTGTATGGTAATTATGTCCTATTCAGTGGGTGATTTATAGACGACGTTGTTTCTTTTCTCACAGGTCTCGTTTTGGATTAACTATTAATGCAACGTATGCAATTTGGATGCAATGTCAGATGAAGTTGGGATTCGTTGGAGAATTAAGCTCGCACAATGTTTAGTTTTTTATGCCAATAATTCAAATATTTTTTTAATTATGTTGGATATTTGGGTATTTAGCTTGTTTTCCTTATGACATTTTTTCATGATGTATTACGGAACATGAATGGATCTTTGATGTTGTAATGAACATATGATTTTGGAGTATCAATTAATAATTTTTTGGTTTCAATAATGTATGTGTAGATAATATTTATACAGGTCAAAACGTGGTACAAATATAATTGTAATTTCATTTTGAAATAAAAAGTTGCATTAAGTCTAGAATAGTGTTACTTTTGATACAATTAAAAGTGTTGCATTACAACCAAAATAATGTTGCTCTCATATGTTATTTGAAAAAAAAAGTGTTGCTACGGAAAGAATAAGTGTTGCGAAATTTTGGAGGGAATAAGAAAAGTGTTGCTTTTATAAATTTAAAGTGTTACCATAGCTTCTCAAAATAAGTGTTGCATAAAGAAAGTTAGTGCAACATTTTTAAAAAATGTTGCATTTGAGAAGAAAATGTTGCAAAAAATGTTGCAATGAGCTATTGCAACGAGACTTTAGGCAGCACAGTTAAAACTGTTGCTTAAACCATATAGCAACATTTTAGAAGTCTTATGCAACATTTTCGACGTGTTGCAATAGAGCTGTTTTGTAGTAGTGTAATGTGTGGGGTGGGAAGATTGGAGAGAAGGAATGTATTATTGATTATTATTGTGAGTAGAAGTGATTAAAATAAGTAATGTTGTGGAGGTAAGGTGGGGTATTGTTCTGAATTAAAGTGATTAAAATAAGGGTAAACATTTACCAAAAATAGACAATGAGACATTTAGGTGAATAGACGAAAATGGACAATGGGACAGTTATTGAGAACAGGAGGGAGTACATAATTATAATAAATACTAACCAAAATGACAGTAATTGATAGAAAAATGTAACAAAATACAGAAAATGATAAAAACACGATCGAAATTTCAAGTATAATTTTCATGACAGTACTAAATTAAAATAGCAATAAGAATAAATTAAAATAAAAATAACGTAAAAAAAAAAATACTTACAATGTCAATGATATTACAAAAATTTTAATCAATTATAGCATATAGCCAAAAATTTCATAATCAAAAATATATTCGGATTATTAATAAAACTATTTAAAATAACAATATTATTAAAACGACCCCGTGCATTTTTGCACGGGGCTAAAACTAGTGATAAGTTGATTATGCAGTACACGAGTATCTGATAATTAAAATATACGAAGTAAAACCAGAAGGGATTAAACAGAATTTCTTGTTAAATAACATTATTTAGAATAAATCACAAAAGATGACAACTTAATCCGATGTCGTCCAGCGGTTAGGATATCTGGCTTTCACCCAGGAGACCCGGGTTCGATTCCCGGCATCGGAACTTTTTGGTGCAGCTGTGCTACCAAATAATTAGTGTATACGGACTACGAATTTTTGTGTGTTTGTCATTTGTCACTTCATTTTATCAACAGTTTTACTTGTGTATTTCAAAAACTAAAAAAGTAGTATTACTAATGTAATTAAAACAAATTAAACAAAATTTCATATTAATTGTATATTTTATAGATACATTAGAAATTATGTTGAAATTTTCATTATTTATAAATAATACTCAAAAAAGTAATTGAAAATAAAATAATATCTTTCACGGACTATTAAAATCTTACCTAATCTATAAATGCGACTCAACACAACTTCCGTTTTTTCAAGATTATAAGCCCTTACTTCTAACTCCTTGATCTATAATGACTTAAACTTAGTTTGCCTACAAATTTCGGTTCAAACACTTTCCTATCACACTTGCCTGCAAATATTAATATTATTATATATTGGTATCTCTAACGACCGAGAAATATGATTAAAAACAATTTTTATATAGTATTATTTTAGAGTGTAGTTGGTGCACAGGTCTGTGTGCAATGCATTGCAGTAGATCGATAGGTTTGCTCATTGTGCTGCAGGGACGAATGCGCGTGGTCAGGCCGTGCTTCTTTGAGTATGCAAAGTTGGGTTGGAAAGTGACTATGAATGATCTGGCAGTGCTCTTTGGTTGGCTGTACAGCCTTGACTTTGAGGCTGGCACTTGAGCAGGAAAGTGAAGCTGAGTAGCAGACTTCTATTGCTACTGGAATAGTTCTGAAAATGAATGTGGATTTGATTAAGCATGAATAAACGTCTTTGCGGATGCACAAGGCCTAGCTTAGAATTTGTTTTTTAATCTAGTTTCCCTTGTAACTTGACTTCGGCTTTGATATATATACTACTTATCTTTCATAAAAAAAAAAAAAAAAAAAAAAAAAAAAAAAAAAACCTCAATATATACGTTCTTATCTTGCTCGTATTTACCAACCATATTGGCTCGTATTTACCGACCTAGTTTGACTATAATGATTATAATCACCCATTTAAATAGTTCAAATAACGAGTTATTTTTTGAAATAGGCGATTTCAAACAATTAATTAACGAAATAGGTTACTTTTCAAATTTATTACCGAAAATGGGTCCACGTAGGACTGGATATCCCGAAGTTGTGGCCAAAGTTAAGTCGCCTACCCCCATAGCGACTTGCCATTTGACTACACTAACCCAAACTGAACAAAAAACAAAAAAAACAAGATTCGGTGAGCCAAATTAGTGAAAGAATAGAAATAACACCTTGAGTACTGAAATTATCAATATCAATGCGTTAGTAATAAAAAAAACAATAATTATGATGGGAGTAGTGAAAATAACAGTAGTAATAACGAATATACTAAAGGTAACAATTACCTAACCAATCAATTTCATCTTAATTTTAAAATATGTCATAAAAAAATATATTAATAATAAATTTATGAGCTTTATAACTTTAAAATAGTTTGTTTAATTAAAAATAAATTTTGATGCTAATAAATAATAGAGATAGTCTGGACGGGGTCGGACATCAATACTGCTACTACATTTGTAAAATAAAAGGCACATAATAATGAGTAAAAGACTTAGAGCATTAGCAATATTGGTTTGTTCTTTGCCACGTATACGCCACGTCACTTAAAACTAAACTCAACAATTTAAGAACTACTCACAACAATGACAAATGTTCTTCCCTTGTTCTTAAATGGGACCCACAATCCATTATTTATTTAACCAACCATAAAAAAAATATCTTATAAAAATATTTTGTAATTAATTATTTAATAACTTTTATAACTTTAATTTTTAAAACATAAAAACCAATCATGACATAAATAATTATATTCTTACATAGGACAAACTTTTTATTTTAAACAATAAGATAAGACAAACTTAAGCATAATTAAATACGATAAAATTAGATATCGACATTTTCTCCGAAACATTGCCAAAAATTTGTGTTAGGTTGAGTTGAGTTAGGTTGAGTTGAGTTGAGTTGAGTTAGGTTGACTTGAGTTGAGTTAGGTTGAAGTTGAGTTGAGAAATTTGTGTCAAAATAAGTAAAAATAAGAGTTAGTGGGTATGGCCCACATGATTTTCAATCTCTTTTTTTCTTTTTTGTGCGTGTGAAACACCACACTCTTTTCTTCTTTTTTTAATTGGTGTGTGAACTTCAATCTCTTCCCACCCTTACATTTCACTATTTCATAAGAACTCATTCTTACGGAGAAACCCAAAATTAAGAACCCATTACAAACTCAAAGGAACAATGGTGTTGGGATAGTTCTTCATTAAGAACCATGCACAAGAACAACCATTATTGTTGCTCTTAGAGGTTATATATAATGACAATAATGTAACCGTTGGTCTTGCTTCAGACGGTCAGTTTTGGCCTGAAGTTTCAGACGGGCCATATGTTTTCATTTTACAGTCAAATGTGACCATTATTGACAAACAAGTTATCATAAGCTGTAACATTGACCACGCTATTATGGTTACATTTAACTATAAAATAGTTAAATATATATGGCCCGTCTGAAATTTCAGACTAAAAGTGTTCCGTCTGAAACAAGAATTTGCAATAATGTAAAAGCTCAAATACAACAAGTTATATGAAATGCATTAGTTATGTAAACACTTTAACACAAACAATGTAAACAATTTTTTTAGAAAAAAACACTACTTCGTAAATGATAGTAGAAGCCCTAGAAGTGCAGCTAGCTAGTAGATAGCCAAGTAAAGCATGCTCGTTCTCCTTTCACTCCATAGTCTCCATTATTCAAGAGTAATTGTTCATGACGTCTTTAATAAAAGAACCCAATGAATTATAGGATGATCCTCCATTTTCTAATGCTTTCCTAGCTTTGTCACTCATGTCCTCCACCTTTCCTCTTATATTCTCATCCATATTCATCAACTTCTTTATCCCTTCTTCAATCTCTATAGCTTTCACTATAAAATTATCTTTTCCAAGTCTTAAATCCCTACTATAATCCATTCGTATCTCAACGGCCAATTCCAACTCTTTAACTAACTCGAAGGCGTTCAACTGTTGCTCAGCGTACATTGGCCACGTGCCAATTGGGACATTATGCCAGACACTCTCTAACGTCGAGTTCCACCCACAGTGCGACACAAATCCACCTACTGCAGGGTGGGCTAACACATCGACTTGTGGGGCCCACCCTATAACCTTCCCTATGTGGGTCGTGCGGTCGAGAAACCCCTCAGGAAGGGCCTCTAAGAAGGTCCCGCTGTCACTGCGGGATTCCGACTTCTCAGAGGATGGCGGCCTTCGTAGGGCCCACAGAAACCGATGGCCGGATCGCTCTAGACCGTTGGCCATTTCCTTAACTTGTTCCTCGCCAAAGCTTCCCATACTCCCGAAGCAAAGGAACACCACCGAGGATTCTGGTTGATCATCAAGCCACTCCATGATTGACGCTTTCTCGTTATCCTTGGACCCACTTCCACTTTTAAGATCCATTATCGGACCCACCGGGTAAACGGGTGGGATAGTTACGTCTTCACTATTTTGCAATGCATGGATAGCAACCGATTCGAGCTCCACATACGAATTGACCAAAATACCCTTCATTTTTCTAAACTGTCTTGTAAAATTAAGAATTATTTCACCCCCAAGCTCATCTTTAAAAACAGCGGGAATATTCTTACTTGTCATCGGATACTTGAACCCGGGTACAATAAACGAACCACTCGGGTCACTAAGTTTGACGGCTAAATCACGGGCCTGAAGTCCTTGATCCTCAGCCCATGTCTGGGCCCAAAACATAAAGTTCAAGGTGGAAGCCCCAGAGGTACAGTAAAGATAAGAAGGCACACCTAGCTCATCAGCAACATCCACGTATGTGGTGCAAAACATGTCAAGAACAAACCCGACCGGTTTGGGCGACCCAGCCTTGACCCGATCAGCTAACACCTCTTTGACAAGTGGCTTATACAGCCCAACGACTGTTGTGAAAAGATCGGGTGCAGTCGGGTCAGGCATGTTGGTTAGGGTGGGGAGAGATAGAAATACGAGTCGAGTCGAGTACGAGTTTTGACGTGACTCAGACTCAACAAAAGCAGTTAATTTGGAAGAATGGACAGGAAGTGTAAACAAAAGGATAGAAATGGAAATAGATTTATTTGTTTCAAGGATTAGTTTGGCTAATTGCACTGTTGAAATGAGATGGCCGACACCGGGTGCTGGAAAAAATACTAATTCAGCTGGATTATTGCTCATGATTATGATTAAATTCGTTGAAGAAGATTATACAATGAAAGGATTTATCTTATGTTGGTAATTGATGATATAAATTAGGGCAGTGATAGTAATATATATAGTGGATGCATTCATGCACGGACTGTTTCATGCATGGAATGAACCAACTTTTAATTGGATTGCATGCAGTAGATGATGTCAGGAGTGAGGTGGACCGTGGATGTGTAACATGTGTTTGTTATATTCTTGGACAAGCAAGATGTCTTCGTGCTTTATGAGAGGAAGGGGGCATGTTCTTTTGTATTTAAATTGGGTCGTGCTTTTTCACCTACGAATTTTACTCTTTCACATACGCTTTTTACAATTTTACCCTTATCATTTTTCTTGTCTCTCAATCAATTGATTTTTTTTGTTTTCCTTCTTTTCATCTCCCTACCGGCTACGACAATCCGCTCCATACGACTTATCCGATCAACTCGTGCTCCGGCCGACCATGCTCCGACCAGATGATGACCAAGATGTCGCATACTCTCATTACCGGAATAATTGTTGGAAAGTTGGTGATAAATAAATTGTTGCATTGCCACATTGCCGCCTTCGATGGTTCCCCTGCAACATCAACAATTTGATAAAATCAAGCCTCTCAAAGTAAATCATGGTCTCCATTATATATAGAATCAAGCCTCTCCAGCATTTGCACGTCTTTTTAATTGACGAACAAAACAAATTAAATGGATCCAATCATAATAATTGATAAACAATGAAACTTATTAATTTCAATAATTGAAAAACCCTAATAATTTTAACAAAACATATTATTAATTGATAAACAATTAAATTAGTTCACTAATTAGAAAGTTGTGATCCATTATTCAAGTTTGTAGAGTAAGTAGATTCGATTATAACGAAAATGTACAAATAAGAGTCGACTTGTTTAATTTTAGCCGTTTAGGAAGAAGGGTATCGTATGGAAAACTAATGAAAAAGTGTATGTGAAAGAGTAAACTCCGTATGTGAAAAAGTAATTCCGTTTAAGGTAGTTAACTGTATATGATCTGAATTATTCGGAATAAAATTAAAAGATTTGAATTAAATTTATAAAATTTAAACACATAAAAAGAATAGGTATGTATGGATTAAATTAAACTTTTTAAATATTTAATTTATTAGATTTAAAGTTTTGAACTTTTTAAATTGAATTTATACAAAATAATTTTTTCTAAATTAAATTTAAAGGAGTGACTTTAAATTAAAAAGAATAAGGCTCAACTAGTTAGTAGTCACCGTGCAAATTGAATGCACGGTTATGCTCTTAGAATAATGTAATCATCAATAAAAAAAATCTGTTTAAGGTTAATATTATGTTGAATCTTATTATGTTTTTTTTTTTTTTTTTAATTATTAAAAGAAAAATTGATATATAAATTATGATTGTAATTAAAAATTTGTAAGAGACGATGGACCTAATAAATACGAAATGTTTTGTTTCAAATACTTTCTCCATTTTTGTTTGATGTATGCCATGTACTCATTTTTTTTGGTGCAACAACCAAAGAGTGTAAATTAGAGGCAAGTTGTTGGTGAAATTAAGAGGTAAACTAAAAGTATTAAAAGGTGGGGGGTAGGGATTAGATGCAACAGCATGTCTTGCCTGTGACGGTCCGTCATAAGTTTGTGACCTCTGATAAAAAGGAGTAGGGACAAGGTGAGGCACTCTTTATGTGCTTTCTCACTCAACCTTTTTAGATATTTTATGAGAGGAAACGGTTTCCGTCACAAGTTTGTGACGGATACCCCGTCACAAATGAGAATTGGTGTAGAGCAAGTGCCTTAGGGTGGTCTTTTCATTTAACATTTCCCACCAAAACCATCATTCCCGTTTTTTAAAAAAAAGGGGAAAATTGTTAAATCCCAAAACTTCAAATTTCCCACCAAATTATATCAAATCCTAAACTATGAGATTTTTCCAATAAATACAAGACTTCCCTGAGACCATCCGCAATCGTGAAAAATTCACCAATTTTCACTCTACTTTTTCACCTATTCTCTCTTAAGTTCACCATTCACCTCACCTTTCCACTTACCACCAAAATTCACTAAAAAAAGAAAAAAAAAAAAAAAAAAAAAACAACCACATCAACTAATACTCAACTTTCCTTCTCTTTCATACTTTACAATACATCACTATCTACCTCAACATTCCACTATCTTACACTACATTTATTTGTACTTCATTTTCATTATTTACAATTTTCATTATTTACAATTATATAAAAATTTTGATTTTATAAATTATTATTTTTATTGTTATTATTGAAAATTCAATTATTATTTTTTTACGGTTTTTTTGCTTATAAATTAAGGTAAATTTGAAACTCACACTTAATTTCGCTTTTTTTTTTTATAAAATTTACGATTCATATATGTAGGATTTATATTGTTATTAAAACTTGAATTCATATTGTTATGATTATTATTATAAGGATTCATATTGAAAGTAAATAATCTTTAGAAATATTAAGCAGAGAGAAATAGAAGAAGACATGTGAGAAAATATGTTGATGATATGTTTAGACTCATTTTATAGAGGGTCAAAAACTATAACTTATGATTATTTTATTTGTTGTAAAAAAAATAAAATAAAATTAGTTACACTCAAAATTATCCGTTGCATGTATATTCGTTGTGAGTAAAAAAAAAATAGATGTTGGGGATGACTCTCTACACCCCACGTGCCATGCTCTTATTAACTCCAACAACCCCACTTTTTATATTGTTATTTTTAATTGAGTAGTTCTATTGAGATACCGTCTCTCAATAAATTTATTGAGCGATTATTGTACAAATTTAAGAAAAAGTGTTACAAAATGTAATAAAATAGGTACAAATTATGATTAAAGATAAAATGAGTACATTTATTAGGTAAATATATACGAAATTACTGTGGTATGATCAATGAGAAAAGAGTCACGAAATACAAATAAAACAGTACAAAAGAACGGTCTCTCAATAATTTATTAAAAGACCGTCTTTTTAAAATTTTAATGTTTTTAATTCTATTTGTGGGCTACCAATGGCTCTTCGATTCTTCTCGAGGCAAAAAATTTCGCACAACCTCTCTCTTCTTTTGCATTTTTTTAATCATTTTAATTATTACTTCAATTCTCACTTTTTTTATTTTTGAAAAATGCATGAAAACCCCAAAATATGGATGGTCTAACTTAACCTTATTTACTACATCAACTCCATTAAGACCCTAAGCTAAGGAATTTCTCCTATAATTACATCAGCTCGATTAAAAGTTTAAAACTCCAAAAAATTACAGTTCCCTAGCTTACATCAGTCCGGAAATTTTCTAACTTAATTCCATTACTAGTGTAACACCCGTGAAAAATCACGGGGTTGTGTATTTTTTTTAAAAGAAGACGATAAATTATATTTATTATATAATCAAAATTGTTTATAAGTACACCTTGAAGTTTTCTTTTATTAGGATCGTTTAATATTTTGTAAGTGTCTTAAAGTTAAACTTATTGAAAAAATAATGGTGAGTTAATGTCAGTGTTGATATTTCAAATTCTGTAAAATGACAGGCATTAAAATACGCTCTTACAACCAACACAGTCGTGGCATAATGAAGGTCTCTCATTCATAATGAAAGTTGTCTTCAGAATTTTATTTTTTAGTGTAACACCCGTGAACTACCTTTGGTTAATAGGAGTAATAATTGTGAGGTGGTATAAAAATGGAACTATTAAGATATAGTTAAAAAAGAAAACTATAAAATTCAGATTTGAGAACTTTAAAATATATGTAAATTTCCTGTAAAAAAAAAGATATATGTAAATTAATTAAAGAAACAAAATTAAGATAATTATATTCGATATATTGCTGAAAATGGAAACAATATAAAAATCGGTTAATTGAAGGTGACATGGCTACTATTGTTCACGTTATTGGCCGAAAAAAACTAAAATTCTGAGGTTGAATGAGAGAACTCCTTTAGACTATTTCTAAAACCACATTGCGCCACATCAGCGATTTTACAAGATTCTTTAATATATATAATGATGATTGCCAAAATTACAGCAATCCAAAAGTTACAATTCCCCAAAGTTTACATCTAAAAATTACATTTCCAAATCAAAACATTAAGGCAGAAAAACACCAGATTACAAAATGAAAAAACCAAATATGAGAATTCATATTTATTGATATATAAATTTCAAAATAAAATAAAATATTTAAGATACATATATATTTTTTAAAAACAATTTCTTAGTCGGAGTCGAAAAAATTTGAAATAAAGAAATACTCCCTCCTAACCAATTTAAGTGTCTCATTGTTATGAAAGGATAAAATTTATGAAATATTAGTTGTTTAATATTTTGGTTGAATAGGGGTATGTAGATTGGAGAGATGTGTTATGATTTGTATAAAGTAAGTAGGGTAATGGGTCGGTGGATGCGTAATAAATGAAAATTAATAAGGGTAGAACGGTAAAACATTGTTAAAAAAACTTTCTAAAAATGGACAACGGAACACTTTGCTGAATAGACACACTTTAAATAGGTAGGAGGGAATATTTGTCATGAAAATCAAGAATATTAAATAATAGTGACATAGTTAAAAGGTAGAATAATGATAGTGTAAAGCTTAAATACAACAAGATGTCAAAACACTTCGTTACGCCCTTTTACAAAATGATTAGTAGGGTAAGCTCGTTCAATGCATTTTTGTGACAAAATTTATCCATTTATAAATGAGAATTTGTGTTGTTTAAGAGATGTGGTTCAACACATCATTAATAAAACAACACAATGAATTATAAGAAGATCCTTCATTTTCTAATGCTTTCCTTGCTTTGTCACTCATTTTCTTCACATTTCCTCTTATTTTTTCATCCATAGTCATCAATTTTTTAATCCCCTCTTCAATCTCTATAGCTTTCACTATAAGTTGAGCTTTTCCAGGTAAGAAATCCCTATTATAATCCATTCGTATCTCAACCGCCAATTCCAATTCTTTGACCAACTCAAAGGCATTTAGTTGTTGTTCAGCATACATTGGCCATGCGCCAATTGGCACATTATTCCACAGACTCTCCAACGTCGAGTTCCATCCACAATGTGACACAAATCCTCCTACCGCAGGGTGGGCCAGTACATCGACCTGTGGCGCCCATCCTATAATCTTCCCCTTCTCGGCCGTGTGGTCGAGAAACCCTTCGGGAAGAGCTTCTAAAAAGGGCTCGCTGTTGCTTAGGGACTCCAGGTTTCCTGGGTTTACCGGCTTACGCAGGACCCATAGAAATCGATAGCCAGATCGATCTAGGCCGTTGGCGATTTCCTTAACTTGTTCCTCGTCAAAGCTTCCCATACTCCCAAAGCAGAGGAACACCACCGAGGATTCTGGTTGACCATCTAACCACTTCATTATCGACTCCTTCTCCGTGTCGTTTGACCCACTTCCACTTTTAAGATCCATAATTGGACCCACCGGGTAAATGGGTGGAATTGTTTTGTCCTCACTATTTACCAATGTTGGGATAGTTGACAATTCAAGCTCTACGTACGAATTGACCAAAATACCCTTCATTCTTCTAAACTGCTTTGCAAAATTAAGAACCACTTCGCTGCCCCATTCATCTTTAAAAACAGCGGGAATATATTTAGTTGGTACCGGGTTTTTGAACCCGGGCACACTAAATGAACCATTCGGGTCACTGATCTTTGCCGAGAGACCACGGGCCTCCAGCCCGTGATTCTCGACAAATGTCAGAGCCGAAAACACAAAGTTCAACATTGAAGCCCCAGAAGTAAAATAAACATAGGAAGGCACACCTACCTCATCAGCGACATCCACGAAAGTGGTGCAAAACATGTCGAGAACAAACCCGGCCGGTTTCGGCAACCCACCCTTTACCCGTTCGTCAAGCAACTCTTTGACCAGCGGCTTATGAAGGTCTATGACTGCGCCGAAGAAAGCTGGTGAAGTTGGATCAAGGGAATGGGTTGGGATAGGAAGAGTTATAAAAACGAGTCTGGTCGAGTACGGGTTGTTACGTGACTCTGCCTCAATAAAGGCATCTAATTTGGAAGCATGGACTGGAAGGGTAATGACGAGGATAGTAATGGAAATGGATTGATTTGTTTCAAGTATAAGTTTGGCTAATTGTACTGCGGAAATTAAATGGCCCATTCCTGGAACCGGAATAAACACTAATTCAGCTGATTTATTGCTCATGATTATAAAATTGTGTGCGTAATTTACGTTACGAGCTGGAGTTGGTATAGGAATATGGATGATGATATATGTTAAGTAGTAGTAGCAGTATTGGATATATATAGTGGAGGAAATGAGTAATATAATGTTTTCTTTCCCTCTAGAGGTGGTATGGTGTGGTAGAGAAAAGAATTAGGAGAAATAATGAGTGGTGAGACGCAAATATTAATGAAATGAATAAAATATGAGTAAATGAATTTGGGTGGGGTTGGTTGATAGGAGAGAGTGATAAATAAAATATACTTCCTCCATTCAAGACTACACTACCACTATGTGTTTTACACACTATTCACCAACGATCATTCAAATTTGATTTTCTCTCGATACGTAAATGAAATTATATCCATGTGAGATCTTGTTTGATTCGTCTTTACGAGTATATTATTAATATCTAACTTTTATAATTTTTGAAAATACGTAGCTAACAATATTTACCGTATAAAATACGCGTTGGCAAACGTGTAAAAACAAAGTGGTAGTGTGGACTTGAATGGAGGGAGTATATAAAAGTTACTGAAATAGAAAAGGGAAGAAAACCTGAATAATCCGTCTAAAAAATTAGAAAGGCCTAATATATAGAGTATAGTGAAATAATGGAAATATCGTGCTCGGACTGTTTCTGGAGCATGGAGGTTAGCGGAATGGAGCAAATTAATTGGAGATAACAGATCAGTAGTAGATGAGGTCAGGGATATTGAAATGCAAATTAATTGGAGGTCACGTATCATGTTTGTTAGTGACTTTAGAAAATGGTCTACATGTTTTTCAGTTTTCCGTTAAGGAATTGTTTCTATTCTTCTCCACTTACTCGGGTCCTGTTTTTTTTGGCTTAACTTATTTCCTTCTAATTTTGTTTGGTTGTATTTTGTTGAGTTTTATATTTACGTTCGATTAAGTATGTTCAGTTAATCTCTTCACAAAATTAACTTTTAATTCAACTAAATTTACTTCATCTCAGTTCTACTCAATTTAGTTTAATTAAGCTTTATCCCGATTAATTCAAGTCTTAGGGCTTGTTTGGTTACCCATTAAAATCATGGGATGTTGAACTTCCCAGGAAGTGTAAAATTATGTTGTTGTTTGGTTGCCAATATCATGGGAAGTAGAACTTCCCACATGAATTTACTTCCTCCATTATATGGGAAGTTACTCACCAAGTGCCCCCTTGGTCAATAGAACTTCCCGCATGAATTAACTTCCCATATGCGAACCAAACACTTTTTGCGAATTCACATGAATTGGAAATTCATTTGATCTTGAAGTTCCCGGGAACTTTAATTCCCCTATGTCAACCAAACAAGCCCTTAGACGTGCGACATGGAGTTTGGAGTTTGGAGTAGATGTACTTGTTCGTGTTTTCATGTACGGAGTAGTTTGTAAACTAGTTTTAATCTCGTGCAAAATTTGCACGGGATTGAATATTTAACTTTGTCGAAATTTATAAATATTGGAAATAAATGGTAAGATGCACAAATACAAAACTGTGAGTAATAATCTTGCTTTTTAATTTTATTTTAAACATATTCTCAATTTGTCTCATTTGTCTATTTGATTAACATCTCAAAGTTGAGATAAATAAATTTCGGAACAAATTAAGTATAACATAAATTTGATTATGATAAAACCAATTAAAAGATGGATATTTCAATTAATATAAAAATATTTCAACTAATTTATTACGAACTTTATGTTATTTGATATTTATCAGGAAAACAATTAATGAAAAACACAATATTTCACCATTAGAATAAAATGAAATGAAGGCAAATATCAACCATTTGCTTTCAAGTTTGGGTCTTCTTATCGTAATTGTTTTCTCCATTTTATTTGCGTATTTTCATTCTCGTTTCAACAACTCTGTTATATTGAGTTGTCTTATAACATTGCACCGACTCATTTGGAGAAAGTTCGACCACTTATTGGGTCTAAGTATCTGATTAGGTCTCAATATATTTTGTACCGAAAATTTATAGCCCAAGAGGATTATTGTTTGTCTTTTTTTAATCAAAATTATCAGTATTTTAAATCTAATTATTAATTTTATCTATCAATAAATAATGTATTTTGTATGAAATTAGCAGCAAATTTTTAATTGTTAACCAATTAGGTTTTGTATCTTTTGTATTAAAAATATTTATAAAAATATGTGTAAATTATGTGTGGTTTTATAATATGTGGTGTTTAATGTATGATTATAAAATACAAAGCAAATATATAATGTATGATTTTGTATAGTTTTTATTTAGTTTGAAATCACTTAAATTATGAAAGAGGTTAATTATAATGTGAAAGTAATTAAATGGGTAAAGAACATGGGTGGGTCCCTAATAAGAAAAAGAAAATTTATTTTTTTAATACACCAATCAAAACACTTTAAAAGTTACTCCTTTTATAGTAAAGGGATTGTTGGGCAAGTCAAGTGAAACTTTTAGTCCGATTTGTTAGGACAAATAAATTCGTAGTTATGTTGATGAATGGCAAGATATGTATTATAGGAATGCCAACTTTTATTTAAGATAAGTATATTTGTTTTAAGTTTAAAGCGGATAAATTACTATGAAAAAAAAGGATAAAATTATTTGTACTCTTATATGTATAAGTGGGATGATATTTAACCCGTTTAAATTTAAAGTCGGAAAACGAAAATATTTTTAAAAGGATATATAGACTATAGTGATATTTGGCCGCGGAATTTAAA
Organism: Silene conica; assembly: GCA_029255685.2. NCBI lineage: Eukaryota > Viridiplantae > Streptophyta > Magnoliopsida > Caryophyllales > Caryophyllaceae > Silene > Silene conica. The sequence goes on along the minus strand of CM055315.2, from coordinate 8,252,036 downwards.
TTTGCGGATCAAGCTCACTAGTTTGACCCTTAGACTATCCCCAAGATCCCAAGCAAGGTCATGAGGGTGGTCATGACCTTGTTTGGTCATGATTAATAGGATAATTAAGCTAAATAAATGATGACCAATTTCTTAATTTGTGACCATATGCTCAACCAAGGTCAATTTGTGACCATTGTTGAACAAATTTGACCACATTTGTGATCACTTAGGTGTACCATTGTAATTGGTTGAAAAATAAAAAAATAATAAAATGATTGGTAAAAGAAAGATTTTTGTGGGTAGAAAATATGGTAAATAATTGGAAATGTTGGTAAATGAAAAAATGATAGGGTTGATGACCTAGGTCGTGACCTTTTGCTTGGGAGGGTGAAAGTATGTTAAATTAATAAAGTGGAATTAAAAGTAAAACCGGGTCACGACCTAATTATCGTGACCACTGTTTAGGGATAGTTTAGAATGGCTAATCAAGGGAAGTAGGTTGTAGGAGCCAAGCTAGGGATAATTGAGAGAGGGGGAGGGTTTTAACCGGCAAAAGGTTGGTTGAGGTTCGTTGGTTTACTTAGGGTAATATTATGGCCCAAAGGTCTTCAAAATCTTAAGGCTGTGTTACAACAACCTTTTATTAATTTATTATTTCTTTACGTACTTGCTCTTTCATGGACGGATTTTACTCTTTTATGGACTTTTTTCCATTATTTTTCATAGTATGCCCTTCGTTTAGAGACTTAAAAAATGCCTTATTCTCTTCATCACAAAATTCATCAAATCCATCAAATTACACAATTATGTATGTTAATTCTCACATCGATCAAGTAATAATTCTAATTATTCAGTTTATTAATTATGTTATATCAAATTAAGTAATTAATTTATACTCTAATTAAATTAGGGTTTGTTTTAAATTGTATGATTATGCTAGAGGGGTGGAGAAAGGGAATCCGGCGTGCATCACCGGAGTTAAATGGACACTGAAAAATGCCTTAATTAATAAGGATTCCGGTGCGGCTAAGAAATCACGCTCTAAACGTTGAATTCGATAAGTAATACGAAGATTACTGTCGCATGAACTCTGGTTCACTCATTATTTGATGATCAAATCAAGCTTCATATACAATGATGAAGATTTTGATAAAGGTGGAGTAATATTGATCTGCGAGTGTTGTATTTGTTCTTCTTTGATTTGGGCGATTTTTTTAATTCTCGATATAATTTGAGAGGATTAGGGATAATGGAAAAAGAGAGTATAAAATGAAAAGGGTATAATGATCATTTATGTCCATGATTAAGTAAATTATGTCCATGAATGAGCATAATCCTTTCTTTATTGTTCAAACTCAATTATTTCGACTCATCTCAGATTTTATAAATTATTCATTATATTTAGTTCAGACCCTAAGGTCTTAAACTGAGTCTTACTTCTAGTGGGGTCAAAACCCAACAAAGTCTTAAGGGAAGGCTTAGATTTCCAATACTCAACTTAAAACTTCCTCAAAACTCGAGTAGATTAGTGGTAAAATTGAGAGAGTCTTGTCTTAAGAAAAAATAATTCAATGGTTTAAAATTTGTTATTGAACTCAAGACCACCAAGATAGAATTCAATACCTTTATCAACTATGCTATAACAACGTCACATATATATTAAATATTATAAAAAATTTATTCTAAAAATGTTACGGGGACACGTGTCCTCGCGGAACGTCACCTGGGTCCGCCACTGTACTAAGCAATAAACATTACTCCGTAGTTCATACGCATTAATCTGACTTGTGACAAGCTGACGATACAAGTTGACTTAATTGGTTTTTATTATTGGCTAGCTCTACTACAGGGTACTCCGTCGTCGGTAGCATATACGAAGTAGTAGGTGCACACGTTCTTATTAAGGAGGGATATACGAGTATTTTTTTTCACCAATTCAAATGCAAGTGATATGACTTATGAAAATGTTTCATTTTCTTCCACTTCTCTTTCCACTAGCATTGTGAGAAGATACTATCTAGTTCTTCCATTCAAATCCATATTGTATTTTTGCTTTTTACACAAACTAGTTTTACTCTCGTGCAAAAAATGCACGAGTTTAATTTTATTAAATTGAAAACATCAATAAGAAGATGAAAATATTTAAAATAAAGGCATAATTATAGTATTATAATTATACCAATCTAAAATGTATAAATAATTTATACGCTTAATTTAAATGTAGGTAAAAATAAAGCGTTACTTCGACAATATAAAAATAAACAAATTCTTATTTAAGACTACTCAAATATATATGTAGGATGAATACAACCATATAATATAAAACCCGTCACTCTAACTACCAAAAAATAACTCTGACCATATAGGACTACATGAGATTGATTTTTTCTACCTACTAAATGATTATTCATGATTTTTATTTCCGATAATTAATTTTATTTGATTTTTTTTTGTTCTTTTCATCTCGATATTATAATTTGGATATCCAGGTTAAATTTGGTGTATAATTATATGAATTTGCTTTAATTTATTAGTTTGAAAATTATTAATTTCTAATCGTCGGAACATATGAGTTTTTGTACTTTTTAAATTTTTCCTTTTTTATTTTTTGTATTTTTTTGTTTTGCATAAAAATTTTATATCATAAATTTAACATATGAAAATAAATATTTTGAAATCGAAAGTGGGTAAAATGAAAAGCAAATAAAATTGGAGGGGAGAGACTAATTAAATCAGTAAGTTTTGTTTGTGACGGGTCACCATTTATGACGGATATCTTGTGAGATAAAATGGATACAAAAGAGTTAGTGGAGAAAGGGGACCACATGAATTGTGTAGGAGAGAGAGAGAAAAAAAATGGGTATTTTGTGAGAGCAAACGGTATCCGTCACAAGCTTGCGACGGATAGTGCCGTTGCAAATAAGAATTTGTGTAATTAAATAGTAGAAGAAGATGATGGTGGGACCCAATTACCCTAAAAACATCTAACCAATGAGAATCCTCTAAAAGCTATCCCTTTTATAGTAAATGACTTTTAAGAATTTATTAAAATATGATTGAAAGTACAATGGGAATAGTGTAGGTTGCTTTTTTTATTGTTTGGGGTGGAGTAATGGTGGACCATTTGATGACATTTTGTGTAAATAATTGATGTTTATAAGGATATTTTAGTAATTTTGTTGGCTTTATTAGGAAATGTGTAGTTTGGATATAAATGGATTAAAATGGAATATGTGTAGTTTGGATATGAATGGAGGAAGTATCTGTCTTCAACTTGTGACGGATAATATCCGTTTTTAGCAAGACTCATTAATCTACCAAGTTTTCATTTACGACGTCCATATCCGTCACAAGTTTGTGACAAGTCAAATATTATCCTTGTAAATAGGAAAAGACAAACAATTTGTAATCTTCTAGAATTGTGTTTTCTACCAAATAGAAGTTATCCGACCCGTTAAAATTTGTGACGGATATAGCCGTAGCACTAGAGCCTTGTTAAATCTGTCAGCTACTTCGTATGTAGTAATGCACTAATATCATTATATATTACGTCTAATAAATAATTTGATAGACTACAAAATCTTTGGAATAAAAGAAAAAAAAATAGAGGGACGATATCATAACCTGTTGGGCAACCGATTCTATGAGCGAGGTTTAATATGTTTAGACGTGCCTATGTTTGGTAAAACGAGTTGAAAAGTTACCTAAAATTTGAAAATACATATTTTTTTTTTTGCCAGCATTGAAAAAGACACTTGAAAAGGGAAATGGTAAGTGAAAATTAGGAGCTGATAAGCTAACTGCAGTGGCGGACCCATATAGAGCTGAGGTGCCAAAAAATCCTTCAGAAAAGTTTTGATTGCTTCACCATTAATTGCTAACTAGTTTTAAACCCGTGCAAAATTGTACGGGTATATTTTTAGAAAAGATGTGGTGGATGATTACTATTACCGAATAGTGTCAATAATACGTAAATATTTTGCATTCAATTTCTATTATATTAATAATACGTTAAAATGCATGTTTTAAATAAAATTTAGAACATTAAATTGAGTACCAAAATATGTAAATATTACTATAAAATCAAAACAGTTGTGCAAATGAATAACGATTACCTTATCCTTCAAGAAAACATAAATATAAAATTAATAATTCTCAAACTAATTTGATTCTAAAAAATGAAAAATTTCATGATAAACTACATTAGTTGTTTTGTTGGATATATGTTTATCACTATCACAAATCAAAAGTTTCAAGCCTTGTTTGTTTGTAACCCGGTAAATCGCCACGTAAAGCTGGCCATGATAAAAACAAGTCGTGGAAGATAGATGCTGACTTGTTTGTAACCCGTACAATTTTATTTTAAGGTTTAGTTTCAACGGTTTTGTTTGTAATTTGATTTTCATAAAATCAAATAATTTGCACATTGTTCCTTGTTGTATATTAATTTCTACGTTATTTTAATCTTTTTTTAATTTTGTATGGTCGGTTTTTATTGTTGTATGTTAATTATTATAATGTTTATTCTAATTATTTAAATTGTTGTCTAATCGTTTTAGACGGGACATATATAATCGATTATATAATATTTAATTTTATGTTATACAAATTGAACGTTTTTCGTAAAAAATCATATTTACGAATTTATATAAAAATGTTACGTAATATTTCAAAAACTACGTACGATATCAGACATTTATTTAGAATATCGGACGGTTATGTCTGAGGAAATTCTTCAAGCACATTGCGGGTCCCACCTGAGAGAATAAAAAAAAAACATGCATTGATGACGTGACTTAACCGGGACTTCTGAAATATGTATAAAAACTTTACTAAATAAGGAAATAGGGAAGATATTGTGAATAGATAAGATTGTTAACTCATTGTCTCATTCATACAAATTTCTTTGATAGTCTCCAATTGCTCTACAACATATGTATACTATTTTAGTAAGTCTTGCTTGCGACGGGTCATTATTTGTGACGGATATTTTGTGAGGTAAAATGGATATAAAATGAGTTAGTGGAGAAAGGGGACCACAGGAATAGTGTTGCAGAGAAAGAACAAGTGGGTATTTTATGAGAGAAAACGGTATCCGTCACAAGCTTGCGACGGATAGTGCCGTTGCAAATAAGAATTTGTGATACTATTTTGATTTGGTATTAAATGAGGCACTTCTTCCCATTATTTTTCCTTACTTTCTCAAGTTTCACGATTTAACGGATTAAAATAAAATTATGGAGAATCTTTAATTCTTAAAAATAATAACAAAAGGTAATCATATAAGTATTAAAACTAACCGCAAATCTCTTGTACTGTCTCTTTTCTCGTATTTTTGGTAAAATGTGACTACATTTTACTAGTAAATAATAATCACCTGAAAAAAATGTTTAATATTTTAGTAAATAGTTAGTCATTATTTATCTAAAAATGGTCACTATTTTTAAAAAGTGTTCATATTTTTTGGTCGCATGTGAAATGGTTGTATAATTGGATTTGCGAAAAATTACAGTAAATATCTTGTGCGGCCGTTTTTCCTATGTTTTTTGGTAAAACGTGGCAATTTTTTTGATAAATAGTGGTTACTTTGAAAATTTCTCATTAGTATTTCTTTCTTGTGGCAAAAGTTATCTCTTTTATAATTCCAAATTTACAAGTATTCACACTATTTAGTACAAAAAATTGATGAATTTGGGATAAATTATCAAGATAATTTCTAAAACTATGGAAATATGTAGGGTAAAAACTAACTCAAACACAAGCATGAGTGTTTTATTCTTACTTTTATAGTTTTAACCAGGGTAAGAAAGTTCAAAAGAGAAAATTTTAAGTCATTTTTCAAACGTAATTTTTAGTCAACGTCAAAAGCGATGTTATTTTTACTAACCCATGTATATATGGTATTTGTATGTGTAACGTCGAAAAAAACGTAATAATTTGCTACACCATACAAAATCTTCTGGGTCTGTCCTTGGCTGACTGATAATATAAAAAACTGTTTGGCGAACTAACAGAAAAAATAGCTTATTTTGGTGAAATGAAATAAAAGAATATAATAATTATTTATTATATTATAGATTGAAGGGTAAAAAGGTAATATAACCTAGAATCAGTACTGAAATCTAAAATGCTACTTTATGTAACATTTCGTTTCAGGTAGTTTATTTGATCAAATAAGCTACTTGTCAAATACTCCCAAAAAAATAAGCTACCTAGTTTTTTTTGCAAAAAAACTGTTTTAGGTAAATCAGATATCCGAAGTGCACTGCCAAACGGAGCCATAACTAAGAGTATAACTTAGGTAACTTAAATGGTAAGTAAGATCACATTAATAAGAGATGATGGATAGGTTGGATTAAATGGGGGTGGGAATACTTTAGTTTGAATTATTGTTATTAAATAACTCTATTATATATATTGTCCAATAAGAATCACAACACGAGTTATATAATTTTCTTATCTAATTCTTTCCCCTCTCATATTCTGCCACTAAGTAATTATTAGCAAGGACTTTCAATATTTAATAAAATAGTTATATCAAGAAACTCTTAAAAAGATGTTAAGGACTTAGTCAATTTGATCAGCAACAAATTTTATACAAGTTACATAGACATATGTGACGTTCACAAAATTACGAGTTTAAAATTAGCCAACACATTTACCCTAACTTATATTCGTTGATTAATAAATTTCCAAAAAATTAGCATATTTCAAATACAGTTTTTAATAGAAAAATACTTTTTAGTCACACTCAGAAAAAAAAAATTGAAATGATGAAATATCTGTCCTGAACGTCATAAATATTACTCACTTCATTCTTTTTATATCACCCCATTTCTTTATACACGTTTGTCGATGTTCAATTTGTTTTAATTATATCTTTAGTTACATACTACTAAAAATTATGAAACTTTGATATTTTTAATCCTCTTATCAAGACAATCTAAAAAAAAATTTACATGAACATATTTCCGTAAACAGATTGAGAGAAAACTGACGTTAAATAGTCGATTGTGAATAGTATCTAAAAGGAAAATGGGTGATATAAAAAGTATTGGAGGGAGTAAATAATAGTGACAACTAGACCTGGCAAACAGGTCGGGTCGTGTCGGGTTCGTGTTCGTGTCACCATTAAATGGGTCATGACCCCCTCAACCCTAACCCGACCCAATTAAATAAACGGGTCACAAGCATCAACCCTAACCCAACCCATTTATTTTTTCAATAACCCAACCCGACTTGTAACCCATTTAAGTTTTAACAGATCAATTTCGACCCATTAAATCCGTTTAACCCATCCAACCCATATAAATATAATGCATTCAAAATTAAAATTTACAGCAAGAATAGACAATCTTCATATCTTATTTCAGATTCAAAATAACATTACCCGATTATAACCCATTTAGATGGATATATCATAACCTATTTAAATTAATGGGTTATTCGTGTCGGGTTCGTGTCGCAAGACCCGAACCCGAACCCGACCCATATAAGTTCGAGTCGTGTTCGTGTCAACCCAATTACGTAAACGGGTTGAAACAGCTTGACCCGAACCTGCTAATTTCGTGTCGGGTTCGTGTCGTGTTTTCGGGTCGTGTCAATGATTGCCGCCTCTAGTGACAACTAACGTAATTACAAGAGTGGAATAGTACTAAAGCTAAAATACGGAGTACAACATGTCAAAACAATAACTCAACATAAACACCTTTTACAAAAGCATTAGTAGGGGAAGCTCGTTCACACCATTTTTGGACGAAATTTATCGTAACAGATGAGAATTTACGTTTGTTTAAGATTAGTTGCTCAAGACATCTTTAATAAAACAATCCAATGAATTATAAGACGATCCTCCGTTTTCTACTGCTTTCCTAGCTTTGTCACTCATGTCCTTCACATTTCCTCTTATTTTCTTATCCACACTCATCAATTTCTTAATCCCCTCCTCAATCTCTATGGCTTTCACTATAAATTCAGCTTTTCCAAGTATAAAATCCCTACTATAATCCATTCGTATCTCAACAGCCAAATCTAGTTCTTTGACTAACTCGAAGGCATTCAATTGTTGTTCAGCATACATTGGCCATGCGCCAATTGGGACATTATGCCACAGACTCTCCAACGTCGAGTTCCACCCACAATGTGACACAAATCCTCCTACTGCAGAGTGGGATAGCACATCGACTTGTGGCGCCCACCCTATAACCTTCCCTCTCTGAGTCGTGCGGTCGAGAAACCCTACGGGAAGAGCCTCTAAGAAGGGCTCGTTATCACTTAGGGACTCCAGGTTGCCTGGGGTTATCGGCCTACGTAGGGCCCATAGAAATCGATGGCCGGATCGATCCAGGCCATCGGCGATTTCCTTAACTTGTTCCTCGTCAAAGCTTCCCATACTCCCAAAGCAAAGGAACACCACCGAGGATTCTGGTTGACCATCTAACCACTTCATTATCGACTCCTTCTCCGTGTCCTTGGACCCACTTCCGCTTTCAAGATCCATAATGGGACCCACCGGGTAAATGGGTGGAATTGTTTTGTCCTCCCTATTTCCCAATGATTGGAAAATAGACGATTCAAGCTCTACGTATGAATTGACCAAAATACCCTTTAGTCTTCTAAACTGCTTTGCAAAATTAAGAACCACTCCGCTCCCCCATTCATCTTTAAAAACAGCGGGAATATATTTAGTTGGTACCGAGTTTTTGAACCCGGATACACTAAATGAACCATTCGGGTCACTGATCTTAGCCGAGAAATCACGCGCCTCTAGCCCGTGACTCTCGACAAATGTCAGAGCCGAAAACACAAAGTTCAAGAGCGAAGCCCCAGAAGTAAAATAAACGTAGGAAGGCAGACCTAGCTCATCAGCTACATCCACAAAAGTGGTGCAAAACATGTCGAGAACAAACCCGACTGGCTTCGGCGACCCAACCTTTACCCGTTCATCAAACAACTCTTTGATAAGCGGCTTATGGAGCTCTATGACTTCAGTGAAGAAAGCTGGTGAAGTTGGTTCGAGCGAATTGGTTGGGAAGGGGAGAGTTATAAATACGAGTCTGGTCGAGTACGGGTTGTTACGTGACTCTGCCTCAACAAAGGCATCTAATTTGGAAGCATGAATTGGAAGGGTAATGACGAGGATGGTAATGGAAATGGATTGATTTGTTTCAAGTATTAGTTTGGCTAATTGTACAGTGGAAATTAAATGGCCCATTCCTGGGGCTGGGATAAACACTAATTCAGCTGAATTATTGCTCATGATTATAAAATATGTATGACGATATATGTTAAGAAGTAGTTGCAGTAATGTATATATAGTGGAGGAAATGAGTAATATAATAGGGAGTATATAGTGGATGATGCATCGCGCATGGACTGATGGACTGTTTCTGGAGCATGGAGTTGCGTGGAACTGAGCAAATTAATTGGAGATCGCAGATGATAGTAGATGATGTCAGGGATGAGGTGGGTGATTATATTTTGGAGTTTGGAGTAGTACAAGTTTGTAAATTGTTGGGCAAGTCAGGTGAAACTTTTAGTCCGATCCGATTTGTTAGGATAAATAAACTCCAAGTTGTGTTGATGAACCAAGTTATTTAAATCGTGTATATGGGTTAGTTAGTATGAAAAAAGATAAAAGTAATATGCGTGGAATAACGTTAAATTATTTGTATGCATAATACGCATATCTTGGATTCAGATCCGATCCAGATTTAACGGATTCACATATATGAGATCCGGATCCAGATCCGGGGTCTGATGTGGGTCCAAGTTTCTAGCCCAAAATTAATGTGAACAAAAAAAAAAATTACGAGTCATACCACTATTGATATCCACATTGTAAAATACAATAAAATGAAAAAGTAGCTATCTAGTAGCGTAGTAATTATGTTCAACCAAATATTACAAGTAGTAATTAGTAATGATAATGATCAAGTAATTCAAAGACAAATCAAGAAACAAAATAACTAAGACGTACCAAGAGACGTTCTTATACTGAGCTATTGCGGTATATTAAACGGTTTGGATGTGAAGTGAAGAAGAGGGGAGAACAAGGGGAGAAATGAAAGCTAGAGACTTAGAGCAATAGCAACAGAAGAACTTTATATAAAGTTTTTCTTGTGTAATATCATTTTTCACCAGTTTCAATATTTAATAATTTTTGTCTACAATAGATGATCTCTAAATAAAGTTCTTAAATGGATTTCACCTATTACTATCCTACTTTTTCATTAAATAAACATAATTAATGATTATTATTTTTTAGTTGAAAATAGGAATTATTTAAATTTAATTGGCTATGAGCATTTTTCAAGGCTAATATTAATTACGCTCCAAGTTTCAATAGGTACAAACTGAATTCTTATTTTAGAACTCGGTTCTTAAAATTAAGAACAAACTTTTACTTACACTAGAAGAACTTTATTTTTAAAGTTCTTAGTGACAACCCTGAGACAAAAAACCACTATTGTTATTGCTCTTAGAGAGTCACCATTTTGTACATTTTCTAAGTTAATCAAAGACTTCTGCTATTTTGTTTTTGAAAACTTGATGTTTTTACTATGAAAACGGGTCCAGTATCGAATCCGGATCTGCGTAAAAGGATCCAAACTCAATTCCGTTTTAAAATTAAAGGATCCTGATCCAACCCGGTTCCAAAGGGTTTAAAAAAAATAGAATCGAAATCCGATCCATTAGGATCGAATCTTACGGATCTAGACCAAATTCAAGATCCATTACATTATTAGTGTTTTGTCCTTTTCAAAATACATAAATATGAAAAGGAACATTAATCACTAATTATTACTCCCTCCATTCATATCCACATTACACATTTGTATTTTGTACATTCAATTTTCTCCTAATACGTAAGAGAAAAATATTCATGCGGGATCTTGTTTGATTCGTCTTCACGAGTCCATTGAAAATATCTAACTTTTATAATTTTTGCGAATACGTACCTAAAGAAATTTAGCACGTAAAACGTGCGTTGCCAAACGTAAAATGACAAATGTGTAAAGTGGATATGAATGGAGGGAGTAACTAGTTGGCGAGTAGGGCCACTACTTGACCCCTGTCAACTACTTCCTCCATTTTTATCCAAATACCATATTTGCTTTTTGTACACTATTCACCAATTAACTTTCAATCTCAATTTTCTCTCAATACGTAAGAAAAAATATATTCATGTGGGGTCTTGTTTAATTCGTCTTTACGAGTATATTGAAAATATATAACTTTTATAATTTTTACAAATACGTAGTTAAAGATATGAAGCACGCAAAACTTGCGTTGACAAACGTGTGTAAAGCAAATAGGGTATTTGGATAAAAATGGAGGAAGTATTTTATATTATTTGTAAAAACAAAACTCGACAAGTATTATTCATAAAAATCGGAGTAAGTACATATCTCAACTGAACGTGTCACTCATTATTCGGATTTGGGTTAACAAAATTCTCATTTGCGACGGGTATATCCGTCGCAAACTTGCGACGGGTACTATTTTATCTCATAAAATATTCACTTTTTCTCTCTCCCATGTGGTCCCCTCTCCCCACTACCTCATTTTCTATCCATTTTATCTCACAAAATACCCGTCGCAAATTGTGACCCGTTACAAGTAAGACTTACTATTGGGTTAAATGGTATACATTAGATTTGAACGTATCAAAAAACTGAATTGATATTTATAATTTTTCATTTATGTTTTAAGTATATGATAATTGGGATTTAATCAGTAAATTAATTGAATGAAGTATATCTTTAGTCAATAAGTCTCTCTTGTGAATTTACAACGGGTCAAATACACTCAATTGTTTAGATAAGAGAAAAATAAAAGTGCATATAAAATCATGAATGCTTTGTCTTTATTCCCCAAATGAGTTTTATTTGAGCCGTTACAAGCTTGCGACGGATATTACCGTCACAAATGAGTATTTGTGATCTTTAGTATAGATAACCATCAATATTAAGTTTATAATATGAGTATAATTTTGAAAATAAAATACTCAATTAATCTCAAAACATCTAAAATTTCAGTCCATTCACTTGGGATAAAAGATAATAGATTTTAAACAGGGCCAGACTGAAAACCGAACTTTAAAAAGTGTGGACTGAAAAACAAACTTAAATAAATCAGATCTTGGTTTGATTCAGATTCCAGACTAAGACTTTGTTCTTTCTGACTTAATTTCTGCTCTTTTCAGTTGTAATTAACTGTATTCCTTTAAATTTTATTTACGTTCAATCAATTATGTAATTTCTTCACAAAATTAACTTTTAATTCAACTAATTTCACTTTACCTCAGTTACACCTAATTTAGTTCAATTAATTTTTAATCCAATTAATTTAATTCAACTCGTTTCAACAAAATGGAAAATAGCCTTAATACTCCAATTTTTCATTTTTTCAAGTCCAGGCTTAAACTTTGCTTAGCCATAATTACTACTTCAAGCCCATGAGTATATGAAAATAAGGTAGGACTTACTTCAAGCATATGAAAGTTGTGTGATGTGGGTACAGATGTCGATTAAAATTCAATTGCTAATTGGACTTTAACTACCAACAATTTTAGGATTGGGTCATCAAACAAGTTGCTACAATGTTACATACTCATTTCGCACAACTTCCTCTCAAAAAATTCTTCGTATACCAACATCTTACCAAAATGTCGAGATGAAAGTAAGCACGTAGGTTGTTACGCTGGAATGTCCAAGTACGGTTCATGGCCCATTTTAATATGACACGGTTTAGCACTGTTGATTAAGGCCCAACATGCCATGGATCGTGGAACATACCCCGATCGAAATTTAAGAAAGAAGACCATACATAAACCAAGTAAGACACGATTCACCTGGACACAACACTCCAAGACACAACCAAACATATAGAAAAATAAGGCTGAAGTAAAGGAATTGCATGGACACGCTCAAGCACGACACAACACACCGTGTGTTAGAGGTCATTTTCTCCTCCAAGCACGGTTGAACCGATACAAGACACGACCAACACAACCGACTTCCTTCTCCGATAAAACGACGGAGTAAACGGAGGATGTTTACGGGTCAATTCAAGTTTTGCGGTGGATCATGATACAAACCCATGCTTCCTCTCCCACTAGGCCACTATAGCACTTTTCTATTAATTCTCAATTTTCCTCTCTTCATCATCCTCTGCTACTAAACTATACTTTCCCTTCTTCACTCAATCACCCAATTTCTTCAATCTTCACCACAACCCTAAAAAATCAAACCAACAAATCAAATTAAATCAAACAATACCCACAAAATAAAGACACTTGTCCCCAAATGTTTACCTCACAATTTGGGCACACCCATAATTGCATTCATTAACACCACCCTTAATTTCTCATGACTACCATTTAATGTTACAGTTGATTTCTCAACAACACCTCCTCCTGCCCATATAACTCCCGTTTTATGACACACCCCACCTAATACATATTCTTCACCACACATAAACTTTTACAATATCTCAATTCGAGATCGTCTTAAGTCCTACGTTTAAGACAACCTCTTTTGTTGAGACGTAAAGCCCGTACAATATAATACCGTGACGTATTTTTGTCACAATAATATTTCCGTCTTAAATCAGTAGGCGAATGCTTCTTTGGTTTTCACAAAACCACTAACTCCCTATTGATTACACACTCGCCCACATTTTATTCTTGGTCACATATGAACGTTACAGAATCTCATTTAAAACCACCTTATACTATATTTTAAATTTAAGACGACCTTCTTCCATGGCGGCCGTAACGATTTTTTTACTTTTACTATACGTTCTGCCGCCATGTCAATGGCGAACAGAGGCAATTACTGATAATACCACGCAAAGTCGTTGCGTGAGAACGTGCGGTGCTTTGACAGTGAGTTATCCATTCGGATTCTCCGGCGACTGCGATTTTCCGTTGACTTGTTTGCCAAACGTAACAATAGGGTTTAAAGGGTATACTATACGCAACATAACGTGGGAGACAATCTCGCTAAATTTCCCCGCGAAGTGTAATCGTTCTATTACGGAACTGGAAAGGTTTTTCGGGGAGAATTACGCGTTAACTGCGCAAAATGGGTTGTTATTGCGGAATTGTAGTAGTAATACGACGTCGTTTAATGGTGGAGGGTGTTTGGTTTCGCCGAATTTGGTGGAAAAGAGGTTTGGTGTAGAGAATTGTGATAGTAAACATAGTAATAGTATTGTTAACGTAAAATGTTTTGGCGTAAATAACGGTGGTGGAAACGGGAGTAGTATTTTGAGTTATGGCGATGTTTCGAAAAATGGGTGTGTGAATTTGTTATCTTCAATTGTTGTTGTTAGTGATGGTGGTATTGGTGGTGGTGGCGGCGGCGGCGGTGGTGGTGATGGTAGCGACGTTTCAATCGAGTTTCAGACGGTTGAGGTCCTGTGGTGGGTCATCGGGACGTGTAAGTGTGACGCCAATGCGGTTTGTAACCGTGTGGGGTCAAATGGGTTCCAATGCCGGTGTAATTCCGGGTTTTCTGGTGATGGGTTCGTCGATGGTGGAGGTTGTCAAAACGGTTTGTGCTTCCAATTCTACTTATATTTTATACAAACTTATTTGCTGTTTTATTCTTTGTGAGTAGTAGTATATCTTAATCAAATGTTAATAAATGATTGAGACGGGAGTATGTTTGTAAATTTTAATGTGGTAGGCTAAAATTGAATTGTCATAGAGTAATGAATATGGTGTCCAAGTTTGTTTTTATTTGTATAGGGTTAGGTTAAATAGTGTAGTTGTTATGAGAAAGACAAAATTGAAGAAATTAGGTTTGAATTTGATGGAAGATTTAGTCATACCTAATTGAATAAGAATTGATTGACTTAAATGGCATTTAGAATGATTAAGAATTGAAATGTGGGTAGGAGATTTCAGGAAAGTTGATAATGATGGATGACTTCAAAGTCGGTCTCGGTCGGCTTGCATTGTTCAATTGATTAATCTCAAGTTGTCATTGCCATATGATTTGCTTATGATTTGGAAAGAGTGGTTACGTCGGCCATGAGTAATCCCGGAATCTCGGGTGGATTTTAGTCTCTGTCATCTAGCAGTAGCCAAGGGAAGCGGCGATGGATAAGGGAACACGAAGTATTAGCTCAATGGAGCGTTTGCCTAAAGTTTTGGGTGTATCTAAGCTAAGTTATGTCGTAGAGGATCTAGTTCTCGGCAAGAAGTGAAATGAGAGAAAAATTAGCACTGGGAAATGAAGAATTTCTTGTGTGTGATAGATGTGCTTTTGGTGGGATGATTTGGTTCCATGTTTAACCTTTCACTGAGGAATCGGTAACTGAATGAAGTAGTTAGATAGCCTTGTGGTTCCTTAGCAGTTTGATCAGTCTTTCATTACAGCTGTTAACGCGGAGAGCCTGTGTTGTTAACAGCAAGACAGTATCGAATGACTCATGATAATAATGCATTGAGAGAATTGTATGGAATGAATTCAGTTCCGTATTTTAAAATTCAAAGGAGCTGAACCATTTTAGTTTGTGATGCTGTTGTAGCCCCTTTTCACTGCAGTCTTTCTCTCTGTGATTGAAATGAGAACTCGATATTGAAATGCTTGAAAACCAGGATCTGTTTAAACATTTTACCTTCTGGAACCATTTATGTATTCAGGTGTATCTGGGTTGCCAAATCCGTCTTAGTTCTCATAAATCAATAATAGAGATGGTTGCAGTACCTAATTTTTTCCATTGATTTGCCTTTAGTGTTCCCAAGGAAAATAAAATGTATGGCGTCTATGATAACGTACCTCACTGTCATATCATGTGGTTAAATTCCGGCTGTATCCTTCAATTTGAGCCGTCATGGTGACATTCTACAATGTAAGGATGTCATTGAATCCCTCTTTGCTGAAGATGGTGTTCACTTAATCTAAACATGTGTCTATAATACTTTTTGGTCCCGTAGAAACCCGTTTGCAATCACTGCAAGTGACTGCGGGAAATGTTCTTTTTTCACCCAAACCGACTTTTCTCTTGTTTTCTGTTTGAGGAAAACATTTATGATTTCATGCTCTTCTGTGGCTGTAGCTTCAGTATGTTGCTATCACCCTGTAATCGTGAAGGTTTCGCTTACACGTAGAACATGACCTGGTTTCTGCACTTTCAATTGTTTTCATTATTCAGATCATACGACTTCATTAGTTAACTTTTGTCTGCAAATGTTCTCGCTGATAATTTTCTCTTGTTCTTTGAACAGTTTCGGCCTTCACTAATACTGCTTACGCCTATGCTGCTGTTGGAGGATACAAAACTGCTATTCTCATTGGAGGTAGTCTGTCTTTCCTATCAGTTAAAACTGTTGTTTGTTAATTAGCTAACTAATGTGGCCGAAACAACACTGAAGCATGAATACGTTTTTCCCTACTTTCGTTTTCTTATTATAGTGACTCACTGAGACACTGAAATGCATTTACTGATATATTCACAGGGATTGTTGCTGGTGCCAGTTCAACAATTATTATAGCTGCTATTTGGTACATCTGTAGACGCCACAATACGTATATGAGAAGTCAAATGAGTGCTAGGCGGCTTCTTTTTGAAGCTGCTGGAAATTCTACAGTTCCCATGTACCCTTACAGAGATATTGAGAGAGCCACTAACGGCTTTTCTGAAAAACAACGGTTAGGGACGGGTGCTTATGGCACTGTTTATGCTGGGAAATTTCACAACAATGAGTATGTCGCCATAAAAAAACTAAAACATCAGGATACTGATAGTATTGACCAAGTCATGAATGAGATCAAGCTCTTGTCTTCTGTTAGTCATCCAAACCTAGTCCGTCTTCTCGGGTGCTGCATAGAGAATGGTGAGCAAATCCTGGTGTATGAATACATGGCTAATGGAACTCTTTCCCAACATCTTCACAGAGAGAGGGGAAACGGCCTCCCTTGGACCGTCCGTCTCACTATTGCATCTGAAACTGCCCAAGCCATTTCATATCTCCATTCTTCCATGAATCCTCCCATTTACCACAGGGACATAAAATCAAGCAATATACTCTTGGATTTTGACTACCGGTCAAAGGTGGCAGATTTCGGTCTTTCCCGACTAGGATTAGTAGAAATGTCGCATATCTCAACCGCTCCTCAGGGGACTCCAGGATATGTTGATCCTCAATATCATCAAAACTTTCATCTTTCTGATAAAAGCGATGTTTACAGCTTTGGAGTAGTCCTGGTCGAGATAATGACTGCAATGAGAGTGGTGGATTTCAGCCGGCCTCATCTAGAGGTGAATTTAGCGGCTCTGGCCGTTGATAGGATTGGTAAAGGGAGGATAGACGAAATGATTGATCCGTTTATAGAGATACACCGGGACGCGTGGACCCTTGCATCTGTTCACAAAGTTGCAGAACTTGCATTCAGGTGCCTTGCTTATCACCGGGATATGAGACCGTCAATGATGGAAGTTGCCCATGAGCTCGAGCAAATTAGGTTAAGTGGGTGGGCTTCCATAGAAGAGAACATATACACGGGGTCATCAGTAGCATCGTCATGTTCCTCCCCATTTAATGGTAGCGAGCGGTCACTAAGTGGAATATCAGCAAAAAGGGCGTTAGGAAGTCAGAGACTTGTTGTTGCGCAAAAACCAATGGACCGTCTTGCTTCCCTTGAAGAGGGGAAAGATGGGTCACCAGTATCGGTCAATAATGATGGTTGGTTTAGTGAACAGAGCTCACCTTCAACAAACAGTTTGTTGGGCAACGTTATTCAATAACCCAGCCGAAGCAGTTCAGTTTTCTAGCTACGAAAATACGAAAGCATAATTTGCACATATAATAGCGGGGTATACATCAAAAATAGAACATTTTTCTACTTGCAGTCGTCGTTGTAGCGCTGTAGGCCTGTAGTTGTTATAAACCAAGGCGAAAGTGAACCCGGGATTAAAACAATGTCTACCACTACGAACATTTTATATAAAACCAGAGTACCTGCCGGCCTGTTTCTGGGTAATACATGAATGGTATTACAGTCTAATGTCATAATGTGTGTATCAAAGCTGAAGTGATTTATAACGTGCCGAATTCGCAAGTTCATTTGCAGCATTTTAAAGAACTAGGATTTTGCATATAAAACTACGCTAGAGGATGGCAGAATGTCATGAATTATTCTATTATTAAATGAAAATTGTTGATTACAGCCTTATAAAAAATATTTTTTGAAAATTACAACCTTATAATATTTTTCTTGAAAATTACAATCGTAAAATCGATTTCTTTTAAAATTGCACCGTCTCACGTTTTTTGGCGAATTTTGCCAAAAAGTGACCGATATACCCCTTCCTATTTGTTTGCCTAGCTACCCAGATTTATCTCATTTTACCATATTCATCTACCTCTCACGACACAAAATTGTCAATGTCTGGTCATGGAATGAACAATGACATTCAATGTCTGTTCCATGAACATACCGTGAATGCTATTTTTACAACGCATTGAAAAAATCGATTTCTATCTATAAGAAATGATTTTTCCCTGATTATTTCATTTACAAAGGATACATTATATAGAATACAAGGATCCCTAAGTTAGCTCTAGTCAACCCATGATTCTAGGAGGACTAGGTAAAACTATCCTAAATTAAGATATTGTGATCCCTTGACTATAGCTAACCAAATATACAGAATATACAAGAAGATGCTATGGAATAAATTATATTCTATTACACCCCCGCAGTCGAAGCGGGAGGAGGACGGATGCTTAGACTGGAACGGAAGTCATCAAAGAGGACTCGCGGTAGGCCCTTAGTAAAAATGTCTGCGAATTGATAACGAGATGGAACATGTCGGACCACCACCTCACCGAGTGCGACTTTTTCACGAACGAAATGTATGTCAAGTTCGATATGTTTGGTGCGTTGGTGGTTGACGGGGTTACCGGCGAGATATATGGCTGAAACATTATCGCAATATACGAAGGTTGCTTTTCGAGTTGGGCAGTGTAATTCAAGTAGAAGATTCCGAACCCAGCATGACTCAGCAACAACATTAGCAACCCCTCGGTATTCGGCTTCGGCACTGGACCGAGATACCGTGGCTTGTCTCTTGGAAGACCACGAAACCAAATTATCACCTAAATAAACACAATATCCGGATGTGAACCGTCTAGTGTCGGGACATCCGCCCCAATCGGCGTCGGTATAGGTGATCAGATTAGTGGCAGGGGACTCGTTTATGTGAAGGCCGAGTTGAGACGTACCTTTGAGGTATCTGATTATCCGTTTCAAGGCACCGTAGTGGGCTTCTCGTGGGTCATGCATGTGTAAACATATTTGCTGGACCGCATAAGAGATATCGGGCCTCGTAAATGTGAGGTATTGAAGTGCGCCGGCGAGACTCCGGAATAAGGACGGGTCGGCAACGGGTTCACCCGCTGTTGCACTGAGTTTCGAATTAGTGTCAACAGGAGTATGGGCCGGCTTACATGAGCCCATGTTTGCACGATTGATGATGTCTTCGGTGTACCGTTGTTGATGAAGAAATAAGCCATGTTGGTGTCGATGAGCTGCAATGCCTAGGAAATAATTTAGCGGTCCGAGATCGGTCATTGCGAATTCAGAATGTAGATGATTCATAAGATGTAGCCGTAGTGTATTAGAGGAAGTGGCGAGAATTATGTCATCTACATATAGTAATAAGTAGGCCATGTCACCACCGTTCCGATAAATAAATAGGGAATTGTCGGACCGACTTTGTGCAAAGCCAATAGTAGACACAAATGTGGCAAACCGTTGATACCATGCCCGTGGCGCTTGTTTGAGACCGTAAAGAGATTTTTTGAGTAAGCACACATGGTGAGGACGGCCTTTGTCTCGAAATCCAGGGGGTTGGTGCATATATACCGTCTCAGCGAGATGGCCGTGTAAGAACGCATTTTTCACATCGAGTTGGTGGATTTGCCATTTCTTGGATACGACAAGGCTGAGAACAATACGGATAGTAGTGGGTTTCACCACCGGGCTGAAAGTTTCGTCACAATCGACACCAATCTGTTGGGACCTGCCATTGACAACAAGGCGAGCTTTGTATCGCTCTAATTCTCCGTTAGCTTTAAACTTATGTTTAAAAAGCCAAATACAACGAGTGATATTGACATTTTCTGGTCTAGGGACGAGAACCCAAGTCTCATTCTTAATGAGTGCATCGTACTCATCAGTCATGGCCCGATTCCAATTGGGGTCACGGAGGGCAGTGATTGGGCATTTGGGTACAGGCGAGAGAGATGTAGTGCACAAGTCAAAGATGGGTTTGGGTTTATAAATGCCATGTCGAGCACGGGTTGTCATTTGGGGGGAGAGTGTTGTGGTCGTGGTTGGCAGAGGGTTGGTTGGGGGCTGGTCCGTAGGTGAGGGACTAGGGGAGGCCGTCTGGGCTGAAGGAGAGGGAGCAGGGGAGAGCTGAGTAGGTGATAGGCGAGCAGGGGAGGACTGTCGCGGGCTGTTGTAGGCGTGAGGGGGGGAGACAGGCTCCGGTGTAGGGGCTGGCTGCACCGTGAGGGGTTGAGTCATTTGGTGAAGGACATAGGGGGGTAGGTCAGGGGCAGGATTGGCCGGGGGTGTGGAGGGTGTGGCAAAGGGAAACACGGTCTCGTCAAAGGTGACATGACGGGAAATTATTACTTTGCGAGTTTGTAAATCCAAACACTTATATCCCCTATGATTGTCCGGGTAGCCGATAAAAACGCAAGGAGTAGCACGGGGGGCTAGTTTGTGGATCGTGGAGGGAGGGTTATGAGGATAGCATAAACACCCAAAGGTCCGTAGGTGGTCATAAGATGGGTTCCGGTTGTATAGACTCGAGGTAGGGGAGTTGTGGTTGTTTGCCTTACTCGGTAGGATATTATGTAAGTAGGTGGCCGTGGCTAGGGCATGTGGCCAAAGGTTGGTTGACAAGTGTGAATGGAGGAGGAGAGTTCTCATGATGTTGTTAATGGTGCGTATTTTGCGTTCGGCTTTACCATTTTGAGAAGATGTATGTGGACACGAAAATCGAAAAATAAGGCCGAAATTGGAAAAGAATTGATGAAAGGAGGCATTATCAAATTCGCGACCATTATCACACTGAACCGTTTTAACCGAGTTACGGAATCGGGTTTTGATCATGTTGTAGAGGGTGGAAAAAATATTGTGAACCTGTGATTTATGTTTGATTGGAAAGGTCCATAGAAAATTGGTGAAGTCGTCTAAAAATAACACATAATAACGATGGCCCATGGTGCTAACGATAGGTGAGGTCCATAAATCAGTATGCAAAATATCAAATGGACAAACAGTATGAGACAAAGACTCAGAAAACGGAAGTTTAACATGTTTGCCGACTTGACATGAATGACAAACGGATGAAAGTTTAATAGGACGACAACCAATGTATTTATTTTGACAAAGGGAATTAAAAATAACGGGTCCGGGATGGCCTAAGCGGTCATGCCACGTGGTATTTGACGCGGCCAGCAGGGCTTTGGGGTCGGCGGTAACAGGCTGTTTGGAGGAGAGGAGCGGGTATAGGTCGCCCGTGCTATTACTGCGCATTATCGGCGTCCCCGTCTTGAGATCCTTCACAGTAAAACCAAACGGGTCAAATGAGACGGAAACATTATTATCAACGGTGAATTTTCGAACGGAGACAAGATTTTTAATAAGACTTGGCACATGTAGAACATTATTGAGACGTAGGTTAAGGTGAGGGAAAGGTAGTTTAGTGTTTCCGTGACCGCGAATTGGAATCAAGCTGCCATTACCAACGACTATATTACGAGAAGCATTCAAATAAGAATAAGAGGATAGGTTACCGTTGCTAGACTGCATATGAGATGAGGCACCGGTATCCATGTAGTAATTATCGTCGGGGCCTTGAAGATTGAGTGTTTGCATCGCGGCAGCGATGTCAGTCGGAACAAAGGCACCAGCGACCTGTGACGGTTGAGCGAGAAAAGCCTGCTGCGATCGAGGACCAAGAATACCTGCAGATGGGTTAGAGGTGGGAGCAGACCAGCCAGAGGTAGGATACGGACATGGTGGGACCTGCTGCGGCCAGCCAGAAACTGGAACCCAGGTCCATGACTGTTGGTTTCCAGCGGACTGAGCCCCACGGTAGTTGTTCTTGTTATGAGAATTTCCACCATTGTTATTATTAGAACCACTACCATTGTTATAATTAGATCCACCACCATTATTATTCTTACCTCGATAGTTGCCGCGATTGTTCTGTCGATTACCCTTGCCTTTGTAATTGTTGTTGTTGCCGTTCTTATGATTGGTGTTGTTGTTGTTAGTGGACCGCGGTGCAGAGTCAGAAGACGCGGCCTGGGACGTTAGAAGAGCGGTGGCAGGGGACTCCTTGGCCATTCGACTTTCCTCAAGGGTAAGCATCGACCTTGCCTTGTAAAACGAGGGCAAAGGATCACTTTGTTGAATGAGGGTCGCCACACTGTTGTAACCGGCGGACAGGTGTGTGACGAGTTGGAGGACCAAGCGCGTTTCAGGCACAGGGGAGCCAACATTAGCCAGTTGATCGGCTATCATTTTTAATTTTTGACAGTAGGCAGACACGTTCGGGAAGCTATCCATGTGGGTGCTGGTGAATTGTTGCTCCAGGTATACGGCTCGAGTGTTTTTGTTGTCATTGAAAATGTCCTTGAGTCGATCCCACGCGGTTTGGGCAGAGAGACCGGGTTCGAGAATGGTGTGAAGCAAGTCAAGAGAAATCGTGCTGTAGATCCACTGTTTGACGATTGCATCAAGACGCTCCCACGTGCCATCTTTTTCAATCACGGCATTGGAAGACGGAGAGACGTGATCAAGCACGTCAAAAGCACGAGTTGTGTTAAGGAAGAGCTCGGCCCATGACGCGTAATGGACATTTTCGGACTCGAGTATAATGGGGACGTAGTTTTTGATGTTTGAGACAGAGTAAGCGGGATGAAAAGTTGTTTTAGGTGTGTCGTTGGTCATGTTGAGGCGATGACGGCGGACACAGAGAAGAAACAGATTGAAACGAAGGAGAGTGTAGCGGAAGATGAGAAGGGGATCGGGATTGGGCTCTGATACCATATAAGAAATGATTTTTCCCTGATTATTTCATTTACAAAGGATACATTATATAGAATACAAGGATCCCTAAGTTAGCTCTAGTCAACCCATGATTCTAGGAGGACTAGGTAAAACTATCCTAAATTAAGATATTGTGATCCCTTGACTATAGCTAACCAAATATACAGAATATACAAGAAGATGCTATGGAATAAATTATATTCTATTACTATCATTAATCTAACACGAAACTATAAATTAAACATAACATAATTTATAAAATGTTAAGAATTTGATAACTAACCGAAGAATTAGTTGAATGTGATTCCGCCATGAATTTTAGATGATTTTCGTGTTTTCAATTTCTTTGGGTTTTAGATGAATTAATCGGGTTTTTGCATGAATTTCAGAGAATTTTTCTAGTAAGAGAAAGTGGTCAAAGATATTTTCGTCTTTTTTTTATCAAAAACGTCATCTACGTTTACTAAAATGTGATCTACCCTTACCAACCCCATAAAAAAACGAAAAAAATGACTAAACAGGTAGTATCAAATAACGTCGGCATAATCCATTTTAAATTTAAAACTTTTATCCTCACTCTCTGAACTAAACTAGGAGAACGCCCAAAGCAAACATAAACAAACTCCTGCAGACCTACACACACAATTACAGTCTCTCTCTCTCTCTCAGCTCAAAACTTAGAGAATTAATGGCGGAAAGTGGAGAAAACCCTAGCAACGTCGAACAGTCGGGAATGACAACAAACGACTCCACAATCGATTCAATTGCACCGACGATTTCCGAACCCGCTGTCCCAATCTCCGAAACTTCCGACGTTCCAACACCCGCCGACGAAAACTCGCTGCAGTTTTCCGAGGAGTTGATAGTGAAAGGCAACGAAGCTCTCAAAGATGACGATTTTCCGGAGGCTTCTGATCTTTTCAGTCGAGCTCTTGAAATCAGGTTTCAACTTTATGCTCACTTTTAATTTTAATTTCTATGTTAATCGTGGTTTTTAATTGGTTTGTTTAGGGTTTTTGAATGATTAGTAGAAGTTTTAGCAGATCAGTTAGGCTAGTGTTTAGTTTGTTACAGTGATTGTAGGTTAGGGTTTTGAAAGAATTAGGGTTTTGGTTGAATGTGTTAACGTAGGCAGAATGTATGCTAAGACGATCTGAAGTAAGTGGGAAAGGGTGGGTTTTCGAAAATGAGGCATTATAATTGATTGTATTTGATGGTACTTTACTACTTTAGCCTAGTAGAGCTCTAGAAGAATACTAATGGGATTAAGTGGGAAGGAGTAGGTTTTCCGAAAGAGGCATTGGAATTGATTGTATTTGACTGTAATTTACTATTTTAGTCTACTAGAAGCATGCTAATAGGAGTAAGCGGGAAAGAGCAGGTTTTCCGAAAAGAGGCATAGGAATTGATTGTGTTTGATGGTAATCTACTACGAGTATTTTAGTCTACTGGAACCATGTTAATGGATTCAGCGGGAAAGAGCAGGTTTTTTGAATAGAGGCATTGGAATTGATTGCATTTTAAGGTAATTTACTATTTTAGTCTACTAGAAGCATGCTAATCAAATTGAGTGGGAAAGAGCGGGTTTCTGAAATGAGGCATTAGAATTGATTGTACCCGAGGATTCTCGTAATTTACTATTTCTACTAGAAGCATACTAATCGGATTGAGCGGGAATGAGTAGGTTTCCGAAATGAGGCATTAGAATTGATTGTTTATGATGGTAATTTACTAGTTTGGTCTAGTAGAAACATCTTAATATGGTGTTCTTTTGTTCACACCGATGTCTGTGGCAAATGAATCTGTACACTTTGGATTATCAGTGTTAAGAAGAATGGAATTAGGAGAGTTGGTTTTCCGAATTTAGGTGTTACAGATGACTATTGTCTATTTAAATACAATCCTCTTATTCAAGGGTGTAGTTTTTGGTGCAAGTAATATTTGCTGATTTATGAGAGGTAGCTCTTTAGATGAAGCATTTTTATAGTTCAGTGTTCACGGGGTTTAAGATTCTAGCGCCTTCCCTTGGATGAGAATGATTGCAATGAGCAGTTGAGCACCTTGTACCGTGTTGCTTTTCACTCTGATATATTGGAACATTAAAAGATGGGATTTGTGAACATTATTTGTTTCAGGCTATTCAACATGTAATTGGGAGAAAAATACATGTTGAAGCTTGATGCAATCTGAAAACGGTTTTTTATTTGGCATGCTTTATATATGTGAATGTACCAGCACCACAATTTATCCTCCATTATTCTTGTCAACAATATAAATAAATTATCCTGCATTCTCCTCTTCAAAACCAAACCTATTTTGCTTTCTGACATAGTCAAGCATAAGATGAGTGTTCATTTACCTTGCTCAGGAGGCTGTCTGTTATACCAGTTTCTGCACTTGGATATGTCGTTCATATTTACTTTCCTTCTTGTAATACTGTACATAGTGGACATTGTGCAAGATATGGAGTAGGACTTATAAAGTATAAGTTTGCTTCTTTCCTGCTGGCTGTTCAATGTATTTGCATTACATTTGAGTTTCAGGGTTACCCATTATGGTGAGCTTGCACCCGAGTGTGTGAAATTGTACTATAAATTCGGTCTTGCATTGCTGGGCAAAGCACAAGAAGAGACAGATCCTTTAGGAGCAATGCCAAAGAAGGATGCTGAATCTCAGCAGGGCTCTGTTAAAATTGAATCTGCAAAAAACACTGTTGAACGCTCATCTTCTATTGCTTCTGTATCAAGTAAAATCGATGAACGTGCAAGTTCAAGTCAGCAGCCGAGCACCGAGGATGGTAATTTTACTGACATTACAACATGTTACATGTCTGTATCTATACAAACGTTTTAGTAACTTTATTCGTTCAGCTGGATATGGGCAGATGGCTAATGACAACTAATATTGTATTTTGGTTTCTGACACTATTTTAATCAAAACTAAAACTTTAGGTTTCTGAGGGCTTAGTGGTGTAGAGTTGAATTGATGTTTTAAAAATACCGTTGCTTTGAGATTTTCCCTTTAAGCAAGTGGAGCATTAAGCACTTTGCAATGTTTTAAAATAAATGAGAAGTAGCTAGCGAATTGCAGAAACATTATGTTGGGATGTTTAATTTTGACGAGTTATTTACATCCTCTAATAGTTCCGAGCAAATCAGAGGATGAAAAAGATGATGAGAGTGACACGGAAGAACCTGCTGAAGATGAGGAAGATGAGTCTGACTTAGACCTGGCTTGGAAAATGCTTGATCTTGCAAGGGCAATTTCAGAAAAGCATTCCAAAGACACAATGGACATGGTTGACATATTGTCAGCTTTAGCAGAAGTTTCTCTTGAAAGAGGTTGAGATATTACTGTGTCTATTTCTTTGCCGTTTTTGGCTACTTGCTGTCTGGTTTGTCTTCTATTCAAGTTCCATAGGCCTGACAGTATGATTTGGTTACCAATGCAGAGGATATTGAAACATCACTCAGTGATTATCAGAAAGCACTTTCAATTTTAGAGAGCTTGGTTGAACCAGACAGCCGCCGCATTGCTGAATTGTATCCTTTAATTGCAACAAAAACTTTACTTGTCTACCTTTTTGCAGTTGCGCCTCAAAGACTCGAGGCTATGGATAAAGAGAACCTATTTTGGGACGCCCCTTGTTGAAAACTGTGCAGGGAATTTTATATATTGACTTCTACTTCGTTACATAGAAACCGCAGACACTTCAATGAGTCATGTTCTCTATTATTTCATCATATACTTAACCCAAATAATAGTGTGATTAGTCATTAGCTGACCATTGATGAAAATAGGGCGGAAATCTTTTAATTTGGCATTCTTCGGATAAGCCAAACTTGATTATAACTTTTCTCGCGTTTTTATCTCACAAGTGCCATCACTCCATCAGCGAATTAAAAAAAAGCCAGCATTTATGGTCTCAAATTATTTAAGTGATTTTCATCATTCCCGGGCAAAATCCGTCTGGCTTTGATATTATCTCTTGCTCTTTCAGACCTGAACTGACTGATATGTATGCTAGAATACCTTCTTTCTGCACTGGTTAGGCATTAGAGTATCCCATTGATGGTTTTGTCCAAGTGTAACCTTAACTATAAATGTCAGAAACTTCCGCATTTGCCTTTGTCTAGAAGTTGGGTCAAAAGCTGAAGAAGCTATTCCATACTGCCAGAAGGCTGTATCTGTCTGCAAGTTAAGGATGCAGCGCCTGATGGGTGAAATGAAGAGCGCATCAGCTTCTACGACTACCTCAGCTGCTTCTGAAACAGTTCAAGATGGGGCCAACTCTACAGTTGCTTCTCAGTCTGATAATTCAACTTCTGACATACAAGCAGAGATTGAAACACTGACAAGCCTTTCTGGTGACCTGGAAAAGAAGGCAAGTGCCTCTAGTTTCTCTCCTCTCCCCCACCCTTCCCATGAGTAGTCTAGCAAAATTGACAAGAACCTCTCCCCCACCTCTCCCTTGAGTGGATCTGGGGAAATTGACTGGTACCAAATCCGACAAGAACCCTCAGTCGACTTGCGGCTGAAAAGACCTGAATTGAATCTCACCTAAATGACTGATATTAAACAGAACTTTAATATCCCGGATCTGAAACTACTGACCGGAGTGACTGCAAAACGACCCTAATGGAGCTGCACTAGAAATTGTAAGGTAGCCGCACTCTAAATAACTCAACCTGTAATGACTCAGACCCAATGGTCTGGACCAACTGACCAGAAAATGACCCTAATGGACCTGTACGTAAACTTGTCGGTTAACCGCACACTCTAAATAACTCAAACCCGTAATGACCCAACCTAATGACCCATTTGTTAGGTTATGTACTCGTATATGTCTGGTTGTAACTGGTAGCGGTGGGCCGCTCTGTTCTATATGCCAATATTTTAGCTGTGAAGCTGCAGATCTGTTTTGTTTATTTTTTCAAGTCTTGTGAGGCTTCTAAGCTAATGTTGGATCTGCATCCAGCTTGAAGATCTGCAGCAGCTAGTGTCCAACCCATCATCCATCCTGTCAGATATTCTAGGATTGGTGGCTGCTAAAGCAAAGACTAACGAACAGGCTGCAGCAAGTTCTTCGCGTATGGGTGTTGCTACTAACAACGCTAGTTTTGATTCTTCCACCGTCTCCACGGGTCACACTAATGGAAGTTCCGGGGTTACGCATCTTGGTGTTGTGGGCCGGGGAGTTAAGCGTGTGAATATGAACACGACTGGTGTAGAATCAAGCTCCAGTAAAAGACCTGCACTTGACCCTAAACCAGATGTTGATGGAAGCCCTGCTTCTTGAGTATCTCCAGATGTAAGAAATGAGTTTGTTGGGCATTCTAAGCATTCCGGAATATTAAAACATTGCTTGCTTTTTATTATTCTAAAATATCATTTGGCTGGAATCCTGTTCGTGTCGTAGCTCGGATCAGTCCAGCTTTAATTGTAGGGCAACTGGGCAACAATTAACAACATTTTTTCCAATGTGTTTTTTTAATGGAAAAGCGGCCACCCTGTGATATTGAGATGAATGTATTAATTTGGCGTGCATGGCTTTGGGTTTATTCACTGTTACATTTAGCCATCTTCGAAACTAAGATGGTCAACCCTAGTAGAAAACGGCCTTATACAAGAGGCCGAAGAGGGTCTTATATGTTGTACTAAATCATTTAACCCTACAATCCTCTATAAAATATTAAGAGGATTTGGTTGAGGTTACATCACGGACTCTGATGAGAAATGTTTTTTTTTTTTAAGTTTACGAGAGGGCAAATTCCCGAAAATTAACTAAAAACTAGTCAACGAGAAGGAACTCCTAAAACATTTTCTCTATTGATGGCTCCCAGAGCCATGGGAGGAGCTTCGAACGCAGTCAAGTTTGTTAAGGATACTGTTAACGTCACATAAAAATAAGGTTCATTTCAGATCCAATAAGTTTAGTTTAGTTTAGTTAAGATACTATAAATTCAATTCAAAGAGTTATATATGAAATATTATTTTTAAAACCGATACAAAAACATTTGACATTAATTATTTGATACATATATACAATATTATTTTAAAAAAAAAATTATCACTCATTAACTTTATCGTAACGTATGTGAAAATAGATGTATCATTCAGATACACCGCACCATTCAATACTCAGTATAATTCAGATGCTCAGTATCTGATGGTTATCAACATAAGACATTTATTTCTGATGCATTCATTTATCATGTATTTAGCTTTTTTGTTTTCTGATAAGTTAACATAGGGAAGGGACTCTCTTTACTTTGGAGAGTATATAAGAATGTTTCTCTGTACTCTGATTCATTATCAAATATACAAAACAGAAACTTTGTTCAGCCATTTTCTTTTCTTTCTCTTCTACCGTTTATCATGGTATCATCGGAGCGGAAATAATTCAGTCCTTATTCATTCTGTGCATCCGTTCTTTTTTTTTTCTTCCTTTCTTTTCTCTTCACAATGACAAAGATTGGCAACTCTGAAAACATCAATTCCGAACCCAAAACAATTCCAACTTCCTCACCATTATTTTTACATCCTTCGGAAAGTCCGAGTCTCAAGTTAACCTCAATCATTTTCAATGGTGAGAACTACGATCTTTGGGCTGACGCAGTTAAAAATGGACTCGAGGCAAAAAAATAAATTGGGAATTGTAGACGGTTCTGTCCCGCAACCAGAAGGGACCGAGGAAGGAGACTGTGAAGTTGTGGCATGGCGTCAATGCAACGCCATGATAAAAGCTTGGGTACGAAGCGTAATTGATGAAAAGTTGCACCCCAGTATTGCATTCTCTGGCACCATTGCTGAAATATGGCAGGAGCTCAAAGAAAGGTACGCCGCCGGTAATGCAGCGCGCATTCACCAATTGAAGAGTGATCTAGCAGAGTGCAGACAAGGCAATCGTTCGGTTGTCGATTATTATACAATTTTAAAGTCATTGTGGGATGAACTTGCTACTTATTCACATGTCCCTCCCTGCACTTGTGGGGCTGCCACTGTTTTTCTCAAAGAAAAGGAAGAAGAAAAGATTCACCAATTCATTATGGATTTGAACAATACTTTGTATGGTAATATTCGTTCAAATTTATTGATGGATGATGATCTCACCTCTTTGAACCGAGTGTATGGGGTTGTATTAAGAGAGGAGCGTCATAAGGCCGTTATCCGAATACGCGAAGAGCCGGCTGTTGAAGTTGCGATGAGTGCACGGTTCAACAACACCCGCGGCTCCATCGTACATACTGATTCCAAGGAGGCTGACCCACCGCGCTGCACGCACTGCAACATGTGGTACCACACTGAAGCAAACTGTTGGGAGAAGATGGGTATCAATGGACGAGGTCGCGGCAGGGGAAGACGCAGTGGACGTGGGGGTCGTGGAGGACGCGGCTCAGGAAACAACAATCACACCGTGAATGCCACCACCACTGCTGATGAAGGTACCTCCTCTAAACCGGTTTTGACAGCGGATGAGATCGAACAATTAAGAGGTCTTCTTGGTGCTAAAGGTGACACTGGTGAAAAATTACAAGGTAATCGTCTTGTTAATTTAAATGATTGGATGCTCGATAGCGGGTGCTCTCACCATATGACAGGTTGTCGTGAGGCATTCTATGAGGCGTGGAAAGGAGTTGCATCGGTTGTCAGTTTACCCGATGGTTCGACAATTGAAGCTCACGAACACGGGAATGTCATGTTGACAAATGATTTTATTTTACAAGATGTCTTATATGTTCCGAATTTAAAGTGTCACCTCATTTCCATTCCGCAACTTATTCGTGAAAATAATTACTTAGTGGTTTTTAATTTTAATTCTTGTATAATACAGGACCAATCTACGAAGACGGGGATTGGACGGGGTGAGTTGCGAGATGGAGTTTACTATATGACACGAGTTGGCGACGTTCTAGCTCGTGTGGGTGTTGATGACGCCGCTCGGGTATGGCATCGACGACTTGGTCATCCTTCAAGTCATATTTTTAATACTTTTGGCAATTTAATTCCCAAACATTTATCCCTTAAGTCAGATTTTATTTGTGATCCTTGTTGTCGATCGAAACAAACCCTTTTAAGTTTTAAGCTTAATAATAAAAGGCATGACATTTTATTTCACTTAATTCATTGTGATATATGGGGACCATATAGTGTGAGTAGTCTTTCCGGAGCCCATTATTTGTTGACAATTGTGGACGATCATAGTCGAAGCGTTTGGGTTCATCTTATGAAGGATAAAGGGGAAGTCTATGACTTAATAAGATACTTCTGTAAAATGGTACACACACAATTCGGAAAACAGATAAAAGTTATTCAGAGTGATAACGGCACCGAATTTCTTTCGGGACCGTTAAAACAATTTTATAAAGAAAATGGGATGTTATTTCAAACTAGTGTTGTTGATACTCCACAACAAAATGGCCGCGTCGAAAGGAAACACCGACATATCCTAGAAAAAGCCAGAGCCCTTCGTTTTCAAGCCAACCTACCTATCGAATTTTGGGGGGAATGTGTCTTGACTGCTGTTTATCTCATCAATAGAACACCCACAAAACTTTTAGATGGAAAAACACCATTCGAGTTGTTACATGGTCACGTACCTACTCTTGATAATTTACGAGTCCTAGGATGTCTTGCCTATGCTCACAACAAGCAACGACCAAAGGATAAATTCAAGGAACGTGGAACTCGTTGTGTTTTTATTGGCTACCCTAAAACGCAAAAAGGATGGTGTGTCTATGACCTCAAAACAAAACGACATTTCGTTTCTCGAGATGTGCAATTTTACGAAAACGTGTTCCCTTTCGATGTTGAGAACCAAAATACCCCTTCGAGTAGCATCAATACAAATGACGCACAATCCTATTTCTTTGATCCTTTTCCATACTCGGCCACAGAAACCGAAAATCCAGCCGAGAGCAACCCCCTTGTGACTCAAAATATCGTAGACCCAAACCCCACGGTTAATGATCGTGCTGCTGAGAGTACCTCCAATAGTACCGAAACCACCAATGAAAACAACATCGACATGATTAATAGTGTTGAAGGGGAGAATGAGATTGTGGGCGAGCCAAGGTTAGGAAGAGGGGCACGTGACAGGTTTGAGCCCGCATGGAAGAAAGACTATGTTTGTCAATCCACTCGTGTCATCTCGTCAAAAATCACTCATCCGTCCACGTCTCTGTCTTCTACGAAAGGTACTCGTTATCCATTAATTAATTATGCCACTAGTAGTTGTTTTTCATTGTCCCACAGAAATTTCATTGGAGTGATTGACACTATTCGGGAACCTCGGAATTACTATGAAGCTGTTAAGAAACCCGAATGGAGAGAAGCGATGAGCAACGAAATTGACGCGCTCGAAAGAAATGGGACATGGAGAATTGTTGATCTCCCTGATGGGAAGAAACCAATTGGTTGTAAATGGGTTTACAAAACCAAACTTAAGGCGGATGGAACGATTGAGAGACATAAAGCGCGTTTGGTGGCACAAGGGTTTACTCAAATAGAAGGCGTTGACTACCACGAGACTTTTGCGCCGGTTGCTAAAATGACCAGTGTTCGCCTTCTTCTCGCTATTGTCGTGGCAAAGCAATGGACCATTTCTCAACTAGACATCAACAACGCCTTCCTTCATGGCGACTTGGATGAAGAAGTTTACATGAAATTACCGCAAGGATTCCAACCATCCACGAAGGGTAAAGTGTGCCGTCTTTTGAAATCTTTATATGGTTTAAAACAAGCTTCGAGAAATTGCTTTGCTAAATTAACGGATGCATTACGGGGATATGGGTTCACTCAATCACTCGCTGATTACTCATTATTTACTATGAACAAGTCGGGAATTTTTCTTGGGTTGTTGGTATATGTAGACGACATGATCATTGTAAGTAACAATTCCGCTGCCAGTAATAGTTTGAAGGAATTTCTCGATGCAAAATTTGGCATTAAAGATCTTGGTCGATTAAAATTCTTCTTGGGCATAGAAGTTGCACATGGAAAATCTGGTCTTTTTCTTTGTCAACGCAAGTATGCCATGGAGATTATCAAGGAAGCAAAATTGGAAGGTGCTAAGCCGGTTACAACACCAATTGTTCAAAACCACGACCTTGCTCTCTCTTCAAGTGCATTGTTAAAAGATCCGGTTATGTATCGACGTTTAGTGGGACGACTCGTTTATCTCACAATTACGAGACCTGATTTATTGTACGCCGTACACACTCTATCGCAATTTGTTCAATTACCGCGAAAGGACCATTTGGAGGCAGCACTTCGGGTTGTAAAGTACATCAAGGGCAATCCCGGGCATGGCATTGTTCTGCGAAGTGATACGGCTATACAACTCAATGGGTATTCGGACTCAGACTATGCTCGTTGCCCCCTAACGAGAAGGTCTATCACTGGTTATTTTGTGGCATTGGATCAGACTCCCATATCCTGGAAGGTGCGAAAACAGCTCACGGTCGCTAAGTCCACTGCGGAGGCGGAATATCGGGCTATGGCGGCAGTTACAAGTGAGCTAATTTGGTTAAAATCTTTCCTATCCTCACTTGGTATTAACCACTCTCATTCTATGCAAGTTTTGTGCGATAATAAGTCGGCTTTACATATTGCTAAAAACCCCGTCTTTCGTGATCGTACGAAGCATATTGAAGTCGACTGTCATTTTATTAGACAACATTTGATGAGCAAGAATATCGCTGCAAGTCATGTTCACAGCAAGGAGCAAATCGCGGATCTCTTTACTAAAGCCCTTGGTAATGAAGCTTTCGGTTATCTGAGTCATAAGTTGGGCATTCGAGCTCCTAATGCTCCAACTTAAGGGGGAGTGTGAAAACACTAAAACTTAAGAGAGACGGTCTTTCAATAAATTATTGAGAGACCATTATTTGTACCCTTTTATTTGTATTTCGTGAACCTTTTGTCATTGATCGTACCATAATAATTTCGTACTTATTTACCTAATAAATGTACTCATTTTATTTTTAATCAGGATTTGTACCTATTATATTATTTTGGGACTAAGGCTCTGATGTTGTTGTTGTATTTGTACCTATTATATTACTTTTAGTACCATTTTTTCTTAAATTTGTACAATAATCTCTCAATAAGCTTATTAAGAGGCGGTCTCTCAGGAGATCTACTGGTGTGAAAATAGATGTATCATTCAGATACACCGCACCATTCAATACTCAGTATAATTCAGATGCTCAGTATCTGATGGTTATCAACATAAGACATTTATTTCTGATGCATTCATTTATCATGTATTTAGCTTTTTTGTTTTCTGATAAGTTAACATAGGGAAGGGACTCTCTTTACTTTGGAGAGTATATAAGAATGTTTCTCTGTACTCTGATTCATTATCAAATATACAAAACAGAAACTTTGTTCAGCCATTTTCTTTTCTTTCTCTTCTACCGTTTATCATAACTGTAGTATAATATATGAGCAAATCAATTTATATAAAGCGAAAAAATGTTATTATCTTGTATTTTAGACTATATTTTCTTATCAATGTTCTCTTTTGGTTGCTCACCAATTTTTTATAAATTTTGTTATAATAATATAATAATAATAAGAAGAAGTATAGTTGAGTAATAGTTATGTTAATTTAAATTTTGGATCTATAAGTGCAGTGTAGTGCAGTTCAGTTCTGAGCATAAGTTTAATTTAGTTTAGAACAAATCTGTTTCGATCCAAAAAAACAAGACCTAAGATATACCCCGTAATAGCCATACAAAGTACTAACTACTAAGATTTTATGCTGTTTTTTTTCTCAAGCTATTATTTTTATTGCATGACCAAAACGAAAGTATATTAATATCATTTTATTTTTTAATATGAGATCGTCTATATATTATTGATGTTTTGCCAATGTAAAAAACAAACATGCGTTAACTAATTTAAGATAATGGTGAACTATTAAGTAGGATCAACCACTTTTCCCGGTCATTTTATTTTCTACTTTGAGACTTGAACTTCTAAATTTCATTCTCGTACTTCAATTTTCATTATTTTGCAATTCCTGTACTTCAATTTATTACACATTTTTGTCACTTTTTTCGCTACAAATTGTTCTTGGTATCTTATGAGCATTGAAAATCACAAGAAAAAACATAAAATGGTTAGAGGAGTTGAAGTTTTGTCTGATCATTTAGATTTGGCTAATTTGATAGATGCTGACATGAATGAACTGCGAATTGCTGTCGCGACTCTCATTCATGAGGCGGCTAAGCTTGGCCGAATGGGTTTCGCTGGTCATCTTTTTAGGTGGCTCGCCTTTCTTGCTGCTATGTAAGTCTTATCATTATTTCATGACCAAAACCGTTTCATATAAGATTAACGGTTTTTTTAGAGTTGTGTTTGCGCGATCTGTGATTCCCATCAGAACATTAAAACGACTTCTTACATTAAAATCTCAACAAGACCAATTGCTTTAAATATGTGCATTTGTCACAGATTGTGCAGTGCCTGTAAAATATTGTCATGAAATTTATTCACGAACCCTCTGCCATTGTCAATCAAAAGTTCCTTTACTGTGCTAAAATTGTACAGAATTGACGATATTGTAATCCAAATTACGCAATCATTTAGATATGATATTAATAATCTGGGTGCTAAACCCTTCAGAGAGAAAGCATTGAAATATTCGGGAAATCTGGTTTAATACTGATGTTCCTGCAGTTACTTGCTGATCTTAGACCGAACGAATTGGAGAACCAATATGCTTACAACTCTTTTGGTACCTTACATATTCCTCAGTCTTCCCAGTTCCTTCTTTCATGTTTTCAGGTTGCTCTTCTTACTCCTCATACTAAATTCCGCAAAAACAGAACGATTTCATTATAGACAGTTCACATTAATGCATACTTGTAATCTGCTTTGCTCCTGAATGTTTGATATGATATTGCAACAGAGGTGATGTAGGGAAGTGGATTGCTCTCGTCGCAGTTGTGTTGAGGCTATTCATTCCCCGCCACTTCCCAGGTATATTTCCTTCGAATCCACACACCAGAATTCTTACATTTCTTAACTGATATGAAAATGCATCAAAACACACTATACTAACATAGTATTCACGCTTTATTGTTTACAAATAACACAAAAAACACGCAGATTGGCTGGAAATCCCCGGTTCTATGATACTTCTGCTTGTGGCAGCTCCAGATCTCGTAGCGTACAATATGAAGGATAGCTGGGCAGGAGTTGCAGTGCTGTTAATAATAGGATGCTACCTTCTACAAGAGCATATAAGAGCAACTGGCGGAGTTCGAAACTCCTTCACAAAAAGACATGGCATTTCCAATACAATTGGGTTACTACTCCTACTGGTTTACCCTGTCTGGGCTATGCTCTTTTACATCATGTAAACTAATACTCGATATTTCATGTCCGCTTAATCTTCGGTTCAATACAAATAAATTCCGACTCCTGCTAGACAATATTTTAACCCATTTCAAATTTAAGATAGATAGAACCATCTCAAACAAAATTTGTTGCGATAAACATAATCATTATACAAAGATAGAAAATATTAAGGTAGGTAATCAATCAACTGAAAACTGATTATTAAAACCATGTTCTTCTCATGATACCAACATGATTACATAAAAAACACATGGGATATATAATTATAAAAGTGAAAAAATGTTGAAAGTTAAATGAAAATCATAAAATTGACAAATCAAAAATCATTCAGGTTGAAAAAAACAGAGAAAAAAAGCAATTTTTAGAAAAGAAAAAAATTGCAGCTCAAAAGTGCTTGAAAGGTAATCATTGATAACATTAAAGTCTCAAATCATACGATATTTGTTAAATTTTCTCATCATTGCTGCATTTTTATTTTGCTTCTCCTTCAAGCTATAACCTTAATCTTACTTTTTACAATCCATATTCAACTACCATCATTACCACTCAAATAATAAACTATAATCGCCTTTTTTTACGATTAAAGCGAATCAAATAAAAACTGCCGGATGAGACAATTTTTCTGATACGATAATTGATATTTCACTTTCACCTTATTTATTATCCTATGCGATGCAATTTAATTGAAGTTTAAAACTGCCCGCAAATGTGGTTGGGTGAAATTCCTAGAAGACTCGGGTTAAACCAGAGTAATCTCGTGATTTACTTATTATAAATGATTTGCAACTATCACCGTAAACCCTAGGATTAAACGAGTAAGATATGGAAAAAATTACCAGGAAAAAAAGGGAATAGTAATTAAGATTGAAGATTGGATGAAAAATAAACGAAATGTATGTGATTAAGCAAAAATTAGAGAAAATCATGGAAAAAAGAATAGAAAGATTTCTCTCAGACAAATGCCTCGTTTCGTCGTCATAATTAAAAGAATGGATAATCCGACTCGTCATCTATGTTGAATCATCATCGAGAAATCATTAATTAAAAGTTTAAAACAAAAACCCAAAAGAAAAAAAATGATTGGGAGAGTGATTACTCCCTTCGTTGGGTTTATTTGAAGGTAAAAAAACAAGATTTTGAAGGGAAAAAAAGGAGAGGTGGAGAAGGTTGAGAGAAAGGTTGAGTGGTGGTGGAAGTTATAGGGAGGAGGTTTAGGGTTTAGGGTTAGAGGATGATATTTAGGGTTATTATGTTGTTGTACTTTTATGGTCAACCCATACTCTCATCATTCTGGTCCAAGCCCATCTTTTTATGCTTTCTTGGACTTTGTTTACTTTTGGTCCACTCTTTATTGGCCATTCTTTTGGGGTGTAAATATGGTAAGCGGGTTAGTCGGTTGGGTCGGGTCGAGTCGGTTAGGTTAGATTAACTAGGGTCGGATTAATTTGGGTGCGTAAAAGTTATGTCAGATTTTATTTGGATGTTTAAAATTCTGGTCATTTTGAGTGTGTTATAATCAAATTATTTAAGGATGATAGCATTTGTGTATGATCATATCAGACATCATTAATTTGAAGTTGTTGGTTAGCCGGAGTTACTTTTTAAAGTAGCAGGGAGTCATATCAGATGAGGTTGTTTCCGATCATTTTAGATACGAGCCGATTTGATTATAAAGATATTTGGAGATAAATGTATAAATGTCGGTTTGTAACGACAAACATTCGGGTTGGATTATATAATTCAAGTAATCGGTCAATCTTGGGTCTTAGTTATGGTGTCGATTAGGGTACAGATCGGGTTATTCGTGTCGAGTCATTCAGACGAGTCAATTTTCTCAGGTTTAAGTGTGGATCAAGTCAATTTTATCAAATATAAATGAATGAGGAAACTAGACCTTCCAAAACTGACTTGACCTAAACAACTCGGCCGACCACCCAAACTTAAATTGATCCAATCAAACACAACCCAATCTTAGGTTTATTATTGCATATATTACTCCCTAGCTCCGTATCAGTGATATGTTTACACTCAGTTTATTTCTCTTACAAAATAAAGTAAGTGTAAACATATCATTGGAACAGAGGCCCGAGGGAATAATTATTATTTATAAATAACTTGATAACAGCTCAATAAAAAATCACCGACCCAGACTCCTACAAATCCAAAATCGCGAAAGTGGTGATTAGTCCCCATAACTTTCATCAATTGTGAAATTATGCCCCATAAGTTATAAGTGTAGCAATTAGGCCCGTAACTTTGACAAAAAGTGAAATCCAACCCTGTTTTAAATTTTAACATAAAATATATCATTAATAACTTTATATTTATATTCATTGTACATTAAATAATTTTTAATATTTACAAGAATTTAAATAATATATTAACTAACATAGTTTTTATATAGGATATTTTAAATATTTTAACTAGTTTTAATATAATTGATATACATATAAAATTCCTTTATAAATTCTAAATTTTATGTAATTCATTCAAATATTATTTTTTCCCCAAAATGTATAATAAATTTCATATAATTTATAAATTTATAACAACTTTTATTGTATTGATAAGTTGTATAATGAATGAAATTGGTTTTTTGGGTGCAATTTTGGTTGGAAATAAAAAAAATTGGATTTAATTTCACTTTCATTCAAAGTTATGGTGCCTAATCACTACATTTGAAACTTATGGGGCTTAATCTCACAATTGCTCAAAGTTATTGTAACACCCCGTATTTTATAATAATATTTTATTATAAAAGTATTTTATTTAATTAATTATTTCGAAGTTTGTTAATGGATTTTGGAAATATATTTATAGCTTTCGTTTCCTATTTTTATTATTTCTCGTTTTGATCTACTTTTGAATGGGTTAAAACGTCCGTGCAATAATTAAATATTTTAATTTAATATTTATTTTTCTACTTCAAGTTCTCTTTACGTTTTAATATGGTCCAATCCAATTTGTAATCAGATAATCCATTGTACGAGCTAATGGACCAAAAGCCCATTAGTTAATCTCCTTATAAATAGAATTTAACCTAGCAAGCAACTAGGTCAATTCTTAGTTTGGTGCGTGAGTTTTGCCGCACGACTTCTCCCCTCTTTTCTCTCTTTTGTCCTCTTTTCTCCCTTTGACTTCATTGTTGAATATCTTTTCTTCGCCAAAACTCAAAGATAAATTATATTTCACAATCCTTGCTCTTACTTCTACAATATATTATATTCAAAATATTTTATTGGGAATTATTTGTATGAAACTTTAGACCTATGTTTTGGGTCTCTTGTTTTGTGTTTAAAGAAGAAGAAGTCTTTCTTTTTGGCGTCTTCGAAAGAGTGATGGTTTGGTACAATTTCTATCATAAGGATTTAGATTTACGCTTTTTTTAAAGTTGCCTTTTGGGGTTATTGACACGTGTTGGAGACAAGGCTTTGTTGGTCGTATTCTTTATGGACGTTCTCATTAATTGCTAAAAAGGTAACTAGGTGTTTCTCTTTTAATTGTGTTTATGCCAATTGATGTGATTAATATGATTTAATGATTGTTTGTACGATTAGTACATGTTTGATTATTTATTGTCATGAATTAATTGTGCTTCATATATCCATGTATGTTTTATTATCGTAATTGTGGATTGTAATGTGTTGATAAGTTGTTATGGGTGTCGTGTGCGCAACTAGGGTTCACGAGGAAAACCCTAGATGGCGGCATGACGAACGGCCAAGAGCATTGCTCAAGGTTATAGTTGAAGTATGTGTAACCTTGAAAATATGATTCAAGGTTATAGCTGAAACTAGTATAACCTCGAGTATTACTCAAAGTTATGGCTGAAGAGGTATAACCTTAAGTGCGAGTCAAAGTTATAGCTGATGTTAATATAACTTTGGGTTGCGAGTTAAAGTTATAGCTGAAGCTAATATAACTTTGAATTACGAGTTAAAGTTATAGCTGAGACTAACATAAACCTGAGGTATGACTCAAGGTTATGGTTGGTGCTAGTATAACTTTAGGTTCGTGTCAAGGTTTGGCTAAGGTTATTATAACGTCAAGCCATATGTGGAAGTTATAGTTGAGGTCAGTATAACCTCGCATCCATTACTTATGTTATAGTTAAAGTTACTATAACCTTGGTTGTTTATACTTGTTCCACATGCTGAGCTATGTTTGGTGATTCCATAATGTTGTGTTTGCATATGTCGTTGGATACTTCTGTGCATTTGAGTTGGACAGTCAGTTAAACTGTTCTATTGTGTGCAGTCAGTTAAACTGTGCATTTGTTTGTTGGCTAGTCGAATAGATGACGGTAGTATCAGTTAAATACTATCGGAATGAATTAGTGCTGCCCTTCGGGGGTTTATTTGGTCTATGTTCGGGGGTGGCCAGATTCGTCAGTTAAACGTTCTGGGTCCCGAGTGTCGTTCGATGTACAGTTAATGCATCGAGAGGTCTGGCCAGGTCTTAGGCATATAGGCAGTGGTGATACGCTATACATAGTACCGTGGAGTATCAGTTAAATACTTCACACCCGACATAGTCATCAGTTAAATGCTCTGTCAGCTAGAGTCATCAGTTAAATGCTCTAGCGGCGTTCGCTCTATTCGCTATGCTTTGATGCTAGCTTTGTGCCTTGTGTGCTTTAGATCGTGTGCTATTTCGGGTTGTCAATGTTCATGGTCTAGTGGTCGCATATGGTCTAGGTTCGTTTGGTTTCATTCGTCTGGTGTCGAGAATATCATGGTATGGTAAGTTTGCTTTCATGTCATGTTGTGTTGTAACCTCACATGATCGTCGTAATATGTCTTCAGATAACGGTAAGTTTGATTGGACTTTCATGAGTATAGATGATCTCACATGTTTACTTGTTTTGCATTTCAATTGTTATTGATTGTTGGTTACATTCAATTGTTGTAAACATGACTGGGAGAGCATCTAGTTACTCCCGACTGATAGTCGACCCCCTTCTCAGGTTGTTCAGGTGGTCGCTGTTTGGTTGATGCTTGCTTGGGGAATGTGCGAAGCGAGCTTAATAAATTGTTAAGGACCTTTGCTTTAGGTTTTTAAGAACCTTTGAATAATATATTAGTTTGGTTTTCGATTTGAGTATCGATCCGGATTTGGTTAAGGTGTTTCCGCCACCTTAACCCAGTTCTCATTGAGTTACACTCTGATATTCCTTTATTTTATGTTTTTCCTTTGTTTTATAATCCGGGTTGTTACAGTTATGGGGGTTAATCGCCACTTTCCCGAATCCAAAATTAACCCCAAACCGACTTTTCCCAAACACAAATTCTTAAAAAGGACGTTCTCACATGTGAGACGGCCCATTTGCGAAGTTCACAAAATCTTATTTGTAACGGTAATATTCGTCGCAAGCTCGTGATATGTCAAATAAAACTCATGTGGAGAGATAAAGACAAACTATTTGTGATTCTCTATGCGCTTTTATTTTTGTCTTATATAACAAGTGAGTGTACTTGACTCGTCGCAAGTTTGTTACGGATATACTCGTTACAAGAGAGACTTATTGCGTCAAAAGTTTGCGACGGGTCAAATACACCACTTGTTTAGATAGGACAAAAATAAAAATGTTTAGAGAATCACAAATGATTGCTTTATCTCTTCAAGTGGATTTTATTCGACCCGACACAAGCGTGTGACGTACATTGTCGTCATAACTACAAATTTGTGATTGACAAAAGTTCTTGTGTGTTCTATTCTTCATACCTACATTGCACCTTTTTTTTTTTTCTCGGAATTTACCGATTGGGTCCATCATGACATAATTTATTAAAATTTTACTCATGTAATAGACCTATATCGGAAAGATTTTCGACCCATCTTTATAATTGGAGAAAATTAGGGTTCTTCAAAGGTTTTTGTGTTGTTGCTCCGTTTATCGAATTGTATTAGACGACTTGATACATGAATTATTTGAACAAATTTTCTTAAGAGTCGGCACCCCATTTTACAATTATGCCTAGGTCCTCGAGATATTCAGTTATTTTGCACGGGTTAAAAACTAATTCATACTCCGTAATAATCTTCCCGCGTTCCTTTTTCCATCAATTCACAATACCTTTCATATTTATTTTTTTTGATAAAGTTTTATATTTATTTTAACCATGTCACCCCACCACAACATCCCCACAATACTTTTTTCAATCACCTCATCCCCTAAAAATACTTTATTTTTATTTTAATCAACCCTTAAATTCTGTATCAATGCCGAATATGAAATGTTCAGATACGGGAGGGAGTATTTTATATGTTTCATAAGTAATTTTTTTGGACATATTATATTGGGCTAGTCTTATATTAAAAATGGTTTTATACAATAATTTGCGTTAAGTATTTCACACTTGAAAATTCTTTTGTAATTGTCTCATAAGAAAGACCCATTTGATAAGAATTAGTAATATTTTTGTAGGTTTAACTTTTACTCTAAATCTTTTAACTAAAGTTTGTTGTTTAAATGAGAAGTTGTATTGTTTTAAAGTACATTTATATTCTAAATTTTAAAAGATTGGACCCCTAGGAACCTTATCGACCTTAAGAACCGGCCCTGATTAGTGGACAACATTACAAACTAAAGTGTAAGGGTAACATTATTCGTAAGACTCCCCAAAGTCTTAAAACTCTGCCACACCAGATTTCCACTAACTTTTATTGTTTTTTTATTGTTCAGACTCACCTCAGACTCACCCAAAACTTTATATATTATCCGTCAGACTCACCTCAGACTCTACTTTTCCATTTTACTTTTTCATTTTACATACTTATTAAATTACTTCTAGTGGGGTCAAGACCCACCAAAATCTTAAGGAGAGTCTTGGATTTTCAAGACTCGACTTAAGACTTTCTCAAGACCCGGTAGATTATTGGTAAATTTGAGGGAGTCTTGTCTTAAGACTTATGAAAGTCTTGTCTCAAGACCCTCAATAATGTTACCCTAATACCATGTTTATCCGTAGGTCTTGTAGCTCTACTTAGCCCTAATTCCTATATTAAAATACCAATTTCTTTTCTTAACCTACTTTCAAGCCCTACCTCTTCATTTCTATCTTTTATCAAGACCTACCTTAACCTACCTTTAACTTATACTTTTTTACACTAAACAAAGTCTAGAACGAGGTCTGGAAAGTGTTCGAGGAGGTCCAAATTGGACCGTATGGATCTAGTTTCTTTAAAGGTGTTCCTGTTGAGACTACTCAGAGTCCCTCTAGGACTCTACCTTAGCTTTCATAGTTATATGTATATTGGTAGCTATAGTTTCCTATTAGACCATCCTCGACCATGAGGAATACACCCCTCACAAAACTGAGGAAGAGAAAATCAAATCCTCCAATGATAATTTTTAATGCTCAACAATCCCCACCATGTTGAGGAACACATTACTACTTGACAAAGAGTGGAAGGAAACGCACAATGTGAGAGAAATAAAATATTGGGCATGTGAGGGGTGAAGAAAGAGGGTATGCAAGGAGAGAGGTAAAGGAAATAAATTGAATTTTTGCTTCTTTTTACATTTTATACAATTAACTTATTAATAAAAAATTATAAAAATTATATTAAAATGTCTATTTTATTTTTCTCTACATTTAGAGACCACTATTGATAATATTCGGATAAAATTTTAAGTTAGTGAAATTATTGATGAGGAATATGAATAAATCATTGTTGGAGGAGTGTTTTTATTGTAAATCAAAAACTTGAGGAATGGTGTGTTGGATGAGTGAGAAAGGATAAGAGATAGGAGGAATAGATTAAAGCATGATTGGGGATGGTC
Organism: Silene conica; assembly: GCA_029255685.2. Classification (NCBI taxonomy): domain Eukaryota; kingdom Viridiplantae; phylum Streptophyta; class Magnoliopsida; order Caryophyllales; family Caryophyllaceae; genus Silene; species Silene conica. Next base: position 8,207,804 of record CM055315.2, on the reverse strand, counting down.
TTAGGCCATGTTCTTTCTGGCTTTTTAGAGCTGAATTGAACTGAGCTGAACTGAATGGGGCTGAGCTGAGCTGAACTGAATCGAGCTGAGCTGAACTGAACTGAACTGAACTGAACTTAATCGAGTTGAATTGAACTGAGCTGAATGAAGCTGAAATTAATAGAAATAACTTAAATTTTATAATAATAATATAAAAAAAATGTTTGCTTAATACAAATTTGAGATTTTTTAAAAAACAATTATACTAAAAAAATATTAATTTTTAGGGTTTTTTTTAGTCAACTCTAATGGACCTTGGTTTTTTTTTTCTTTTCTCGTGTTTTAAAATTAATAAAAGCCACATTTGAATATTTTACGTCCAAAAATTAATTATTTTTATTATTATCTAAACATTTTACGTCTAAATGTGGTGTCCATAATGACCTCGAAAATGAAGCACATACATCAAGATGATACGGAAGTTAATAACGAAACAACATAGATGATGTCTTTGTTAATGATATCTATATTTTTAAGATTATGAATTTCGATTATGTTAACAAATATTATTATTTGAATGTTATCAAATTTTACTTCTCAATTACATTTTCTCTACTCTCATGTTTAATCAATTACATTTTCTCTACTCTCATGTTTAATAATAATAATAATTATTATTATTATAAACAATAAAAATATATAAAAAATAATAATAATAATAATAATAAAAATAATAATAAGAAGAAAATAATAAAAACAACAACAAAAACAACAATAATAATCATAATAATAATTATTAATTAATAATAATAATAAATAGAATAACAAATAAATAAATATAATAACAATAACAACAACAACAACAACAATAATAATAATAATAATAATAATAATAGTAATAGTAATAATAATAATAATAATAATAATGTGGGATGTACTCAATCAAGTCGAGCTGAACTGAACTGAAATGAATTAAATTAAGCTGAGCTGAACTGAGCTGAGCTGAACTGAACTGAACTGAATAAAGCTGAGCTGAACTGAACTGAGCTGAGCTGAACTGAACTGAACTGTATAAAGCTGAGCTGAACTGAAACGAGCTGAAAATAAGCCTAAAAGAACATGGCCTTACTAGTACTCTTCTTCTATTGTTAGAATACTACTACTATATATAGCTACTCAATGTACAATCATAATCATCAATAAATCAATATCAAACATTAAACTTTACATGGTATCATAGACTCTCGGTTCTTGAGCATAAACAAATTTCCGCTGCCACCCTGCCGGTGGGTTGATAATGTACTGAATCCACCGGCGGGATTTCGTCTTACTTTATTTAATTTTTTTTTCTCACAAATATTTGTTATTTCACTTATTTACACCCCTCCTCGTCACGACGCTTCCATCTACCCTCAGAAAATTGTGTCCTTGTGCGTGACCACCCCTCTTAAACTTGGTCATTGCCCTGACAACCCCCAAAACTCTGGCATCCTTGTGAGCCACCCCTAAAAAAACATGTGTGCCTTTAAGGCTACCCCTCTTAAACTTGGTCAGTATCATGACCGCTCCTAAATTTTGGCATCCTTTGTGAGCCATCTCTCAAAAACTGTGTGCCTTTAAGGCCACCCGTTAAAAATTTTGCCTTACGGCTACCCCTCTTGAACTTGGAATCATAATCATCAATAAATCAATATCAAACACTAAACTTTACAGTTCCAACCTTTTAATTTCATTTTTCTTTTTTCATTTGTTATTTTTTATTTTTATTCAAGACCTAGACCTACTTAGCCCAATTCATAAACGCAATCTAATAATTCGTAAATCGTGTTCAAGAATGGGTAAACAAACGTGTGATCTATGTGGAGAAGTAGAATATGAAGAATTGAAGATAAAGTTTGAACTGTACAAGAAAAAAGTCTTAAACTTGATTTATTATTGTCGTTTATATCGAGGGACGAGGGTAGATTGTGAGTGGTGGTATTCTATTGGTGCTACTTCTACTAAGATTTTGTATACAACGGCTATTTCAAACCTATATAAAGAAATCCAAGCATTACTTCAATTATAAAGACTAGTTCATTTTTCCTGCATTATTCGAAGGAGTGGCTTATCACTTACCAGTATATATGGTGATATGGGATTACAAGAACTCGGAGGATTTAACCCGTCTGTTATAAAAAGAAATGTCAAATAATACATATCGCGGATACATAAACTTCTGTTATTGAGTATGGCGTAAGTCGGTCCGGATTCTCTCCAATTTCTCAAAAGAAATTTTATTTTATTTTGTGATGATACAATGCTTGTAATTGTATTATGTTGTGACTTGTGATGATACAATGCTTGTAACTGTTTCATAAAAATAAAATTTTAATTAAGTATGCGAAAAAATATATTAAAATATGAATGTATTAAAGAATAAACAATTAGAATCATTTTATACCATGGTTATACACTAATACGGAGTAAGGCCCTGTTCTTTTCGGATGAAACGAGCTAAATTGAATAAATTGGAGTAGAGCTTAATTGAACTAAATTGAGTGGAACTGAGGTGGAGTGAATTTAGTTGAATTAAAAGTTACTTTTATGAAGAGATTAATTGAAAATAATTGATTGAACGTAAATAAAGCTTAACGGAATACAGTCAACCAAAATTAAAAGGAGATGAAATTAAGCCAGAAAGAACAGGGCATAAGGAGTTATATATGAGAAAGAGGATTTAAATTCGTAAAAATCATCACGAAACTAGTCAAAACAATTATGAACCTTTCTAGGATACTACTATTAAGTTGCAAGATTTATGTACTCGTAGTATTTTATTTGATTACTAGAAATGGTGTTTATCTTTGAATTTTTCATGAAAGAATCTTAAATTTGCATTTTTATAATACACGTTAAAAAACCGTCTTATACATAATCCTGTTTTTCGTAGAGTAGAGGCATTCAAATATGTAATAATATTCCGTATGTACTAGTGATATGAATTTCAAACATATGGTTTTACATTTTTAAAAATTAGTAAGTCTTGCTTGCGACGGGTCACCATTTATAACGGATATTTTGTGAGATAAAATTGATAGAAAATGAGTTAATGGAGAAAGGGGACCACATGAACAGTGTAGTAGAGAGAGAAAAGGTGGGTATTTTGTGAGAGTAAACGGTATCCGTCACAAGCTTGCGACGGATAGTGCCGTTGCAAATAAGAATTTGTGTTTAAAAATTAAACTACAAGATTTTGTTATATTAAATTGTTGGTGGATTTCATGTTCTTATAATAAATTCTGAAAATGTCCCTTGAAAATCTGCTTAAGACAGGTTGCTGTGTATTGCTGTCAAAGTATATATACTTCATCTCTTTTCTCACAAGTCACACCATCCTTCAAACTAACAACCACCATCTCTAACTCAACCGAGTCGCGACTCTAGCTGGTAGAAAGGGATAACACTCGCTAGCCCAACCTCCGGAAAAATTTACTAGCAAATTTTTTTGAATATGAGGCCGTCCTAGCATAATTCCGAGGTTTCATTTGTAGTTCCGCTCCTATAACACATCAAACCAAAATGGGGATATGTACGTCCTGCGCATCAACGACAAGGGAGACGGCCAAATTAATCCTACAAGACGGAAGTTTACAAGAATTCTCGCACCCTACTAAAGTCTCCTGCATCTTATCAAAAGACCCTAGCATATTTGTATGCAATTCCGATGAAATGGAGTTTGATGATGTTATAACACCCGTTAGAGAAGACGATGAGCTTCAACTGGGGAAATTATACTTTGCTTTGCCTTTGAATAAACTGTCTCGTCCTCTGCAAGCAGTTGAAATGGCTGCTTTGGCTGTAAAGGCCAACGCAGCCCTGTTAAAGACCGTTGGAGGAGAGACGTGTTGGTGTTGGAGAAGACCCGGGTTTTTTGATGGGGAAGGTGGTGTAGAGAGGGAGGGAATGTCGTTGCTGTTGATGGCAGATGATTTGAGGTCGGCTGACATAAGGTCTCCTGACATGAGGAGTCCGGACGTCAGGAGTCCTGATTTGAGGAGTGCTTACAGTGGGAATAATGGCAGTAGGTCAAGTAGCAGAAGGATGTTTTTGCCTAATAATCTGAGTGTTATTCCTGAGTGATTGGAAACGTTGAAAAATGTGGGCGATTGAGATTAGTTTTGGGTAAATAGTATAAATCATCTGTCTCATTTCGTGTCAAGGAATTCGCAAAGTATTGAATTCTTGATTGGTATAGCTTGCTGCAGTGTGCATATGAATTGTAAATATGGTCAAATGAGTTCCATTGGTGTTTTATTAATGATTTTAATGGCCGAAACGACCCATGAACAACTCTAATACAGATAAACAATAGCCTTGCACAAGGCCTATTGCCCCCAGCATATATATTTTGCTGATTATTATACAGTATAAATCAAGATATGAATAAAATTTCACCCTGCCTATACATAGCGCGATTTTTGGCTCTTGTAGCAGCGATGGACAATCACCGCTTACATAATCTCATAACCAAACGTACAAATCCCCTGATAAGCTTTACGACAACACGTACAGCATGTCCAAGCAGCAAAAGGCCCATCAAGACAAGCCAAACACCAATACCGGATCCTAATGCATACAAGACAGGCCGGTGGTTTTCAGACGACAATTTTAGGAGTTCTCTGTTTCCTGCTAGATAGTTGACAGACACTATGTAACTAAATGTCGTTGCTGTCACTGCAATCCACATTGTTATCATCAAAATCGCAACAAAAAGTCTTCTGAACGGGAGGCCACTTATGAGTAACAGAATCACACTGAAAGACGAGATCAGTCCTGCTGTGTTGAAAATCAGTAGCCTATCATAAGCATCCTTTACAACATCAGCCATTACGGAATTTCCTGCCTTGTGCCCGTTATTATCCTGCCAAACACCGCCCGGAGGGCTTATTCCAACTTGGAAAGCCATGGTTGCTATAAGTGATGCTACTACCATCAAAGCGCTGCGCTGGTTTTCTAACCATGTTTTATTTTTGTTTCGCGGTTTCAGGGCTGTCTTTGCCTTTAATGCCTTGGCTCGCTTTAAGGGCACCCGAATTTCTGAATCGTTAATACCCTTTTTGCTTTGAATGTGAATGTCCATTGCTGTCAAACCACTTTTGTTTATGGCATTTTTTTCCATCTTTTTGTTTTTGAGTAAAAACTTCACCATCTGCGTGTCGATGAAGAGCAAAATTCAGACGAACAAAAATGTCACCATTTTATAATAAAAAGTATCTGAAATTGTTAAACTTGTAATCGAATGATCAATCTTACCTGAGTGTTTTTGTTAGCAACTGCAAGATGCAATACAGTATTTCCATCAGCATCCCTGTAATTAAGCAGTTCAACATCATCAACGACATTAATCAAGAACGTAAGAGCATCAACCTGACAGTGCTTAACAGACAAGTGTAGAACACTTGAACCCTCCTTAACTCGCTCTCGAGCAGCCTGTGGAACCACCTTAAGTAGCTCATCAATCACATGAACATGACCTCTAACTGCAGCAACATGAACAGGGTTACATCCATCAATATCAGGTGCAAGACACATGTTCTTGTTCACAGAAATCAAAGCCTTAACAATCTCCAAGTACCCTTTTCCGGAGGCCATGTGTAACGGTGACCATCTCCGTATTTGATCTAGTTCTTCAGCTAGTTCAGGTTTTCGACGTAGAATTTCTTTTGTGAATTCCAAGTGACCAAGACTAACAGCTACATGTAATGGTGACTGTGTGAATTGGCCGGAGTTTTCGACGATGCTGTATCGTTGTAGAATCAGTGGATCTTCTTGAAGCAAATTGAGCAAGGATTGTAGGTCTCCTTCCAAAGCTATATCATACAATTTCTGAGCTTGTAATTGAGAGTTTTTCATTGAAATTTTGTAGGTTATGCTATATTTGAGTAATCGTATATCCCATTTATATAGCGGATTCTCGTTGCCAAAAAAAAAAAATTATATTGAAATTTATTTCGGTCAATTGATCAAATTCATTTAGAAATTAGAATAGCATCAGTCAATTAGCTCTTGCGTGTGGAATTATTTGAAGTTAGTTATGTTGAAAAATGTAAATTGCTATCTTGGGGCCATATTTTCTTTGACAACGACCTCGTACCGTTCACATTATAGATGTCAACTAGTTTCATTGGTAAACTTGAGGACCTGAAGTCTCGTTTATGAATTGTATTGGCTGAAATTTCGTTACTAGTTAGCATGTAAATGTAATAATGTTTTCCTTTTGTATTATACATTCTTAAATTATTATGTTCTTTTGTCTATCTTAGAAATATGTAGTTTTCTAGAAAAAATAATAATAATTCATCAGTTAATGCTTTAATAAGCCGTCATTATGTTTTCCTGACCACATTCAACTTTTGAACTATTGAACATGTTCTAAGTACTAGTTGACTATACTAGATCTAAGATTGTACATGTTTACTAGGAGATTAGAACATGTTAACTATAGATTAAAAATGGTCTTCCGTCGGAGTGATTGTTCCTGTTTCATTTTTAGTAACTTTTTTTTGGTCCAAAATCAATTCAGTGTGGGGTAAGGTGTTTTGTATGGTTTATAATTTTCTTATTTCTTGTGCATAAAGCAAAATGAACAATCACTCCAGCTCGGAGGGAGTAACTTCCGGGAAAAATATGGTTTATTGTATTTCCATAAGGCCTTGTATTACCAACTTTTTTAATCACCCAAAAAAAATTCTTTTAATTATATACGTGACTAATCTTTTTATTTAGCTGATAAAAACCACTTATGATTTATGAACAATCCTTATTATTATTATTATTATTATTATTATTATTATTATTATTATTATTATTATTATTGGTAAAATGTTCTCATTCTCATTAAAGCTCGAGCATGAACCAAATTAGGTTCACTGCTAACTTACATTGTAAAGACAACAGCAAAGATAACAAACATACTACTAAACTACTATACTATATGGTGATTGTGAATCCATGCCTATCAACACTAGTCATAGCCCCCTTAAAAGTAGTTTGAAAATGTCTCTTGAAATCATTTCTAACATGCTGGATGAGGACCCTAGGGTGCAACACATACCCCTCCATCCTACAAGTATTCTGATTCCTCCAAATCCAATAACACACTCCTACCACAGTTGCATCAATAACCTGTCTTTGCAGCATTGTTAACCTTCTGTTCCTGAAAATGGCAGCACAGTCACTAATATTATCATATCCCATCCATTTTTCTAACTCAACAAAACACAGCTTGGCATAGTGACAGTCTATAAAAAGATGCTGATGACTTTCCTGTTCCAAGCCACATAGAAAGCAAATTTCCCCTGAAGTGATCCCCATTTTCTTAAGTCTATCTAATATCAGCAACCTATGGTATTGGATCAACCACATAATAAAACCTCATTTGTTCATATTATATCTATTCCACACAATCTGATACCACCCCATTTTGACATTATTTTCCTGCCTTAGCCATGCATACCCATTTCTTATCTGATAATCCTTATCCTGCCCTCTCCATTGCCTATTGATATATCCCATTTTCATCTGATCTTTAACAGCACAAATTTTCCTCCATGGCCAAGAGATATGGATTGATGGTTCATAAGATAACCATGGAAGATTTTTAATATATATGTAGTTAACCCATCGAATCCAAAGATGGTCTTTCTTGACAACAATCTATCACACAAGCTTGCCTATTGCTGCAATATTCCAATCCTTACTATAAATTATTCCCAATAATCCTCCAGCATGCTTACTTTTGCATAACACTGACCACGCAACTAAAGGAGCTCTGAAATACTTATCACCACCCCCCAGAGGAAATTTCTGCACAGTGCTTGAATTCTGTCCATAATGCCACTAGGGAGAATAAACAACTGAGTCCAGTAGTTATGGATAGTAGACAAAACAAATTTCACCAAAACTAATCTCCCAGCATAAGAAATACGCCTGTTATTCCAACCTCTAATTCTAGCAATCATCTTGTCAACCAGGACATTGTAATCATTATGGCTGAGCCTCTTATGCGAGATCTTAACACCCAAATACTTAAAAGGAATCTCTCCTGTTTTGAAACCAGTATTAGCCAGCAACCGTTGCACCTCATCATCCTTCATCCCCTTGTAATAGAAGTCAGATTTGTCACTATTTATATTCAGCCCAGTAGACATAGAAAATCTCTTGAAAGCTTCCATCATTATACACACTAATCGAATCTCTCCCTTACAAAACAACAATAAACAAAACGCCGATTGCAATATCAGGAGCAGCCATGAGCCATGAGCCAACACTCAATAATAAACAAAACTTTTAAAAAAAAGAGAAACAAAATTTTAAAAAGTAAATACGTGATTAATGAAAAAGGAAGAAAAACAAATTGCAATATCAGGAGCAGCCATGAGCCAACACTCAATAATACAACGCACACACAGCAACACGCCGATTGCCGGCAATAACACAATAAACCATCGTCCACAATCCGATCGATGCCGACAATTTAAAGACGTCGACCACCACAGTTAACCGGTATGTATATAATTTCAATAAAACTTATTAATAATCGCTAATAAATAATATTATTTCAATAATTGAAGAATTTTAATCCATTTTTTAAGTTTTTAGGGTAATTGATTCAATTTTAGGGTAAAGATGCATATAAAAGATTTGTTTTGTGTATGTTTTGGAAGAAAGGATTATGTTTTGGGAAAAAGGTAGTATACAGAAATTTTATGAAAAAAATGTATGTGAAAGAGTAAACTTCGTATGTGAAAAAGTAATTCCGTTTTACATGCACCCTTATGAAATCAACTTTTCAAAATTTATTCCCTTATAATTTTTTTTAATATTTTACACCCTTATAAAACTTTATTAACCAAATCTTCCCCTCTTAGTCGGTTTCCGGCGTGAAAAAGTGAAATATTCCGTCAGATTTTTAAATTTTCCCTCCAAAATCTATTATTTGTGACGAAAATGTCCATTACCCTTATTTCTTTATTTTATCTCACTTACTCTTCTCTCTTGCATGGGGCAAGTATTCCTTCTTCTACCTTCTATATTTTCATTATATCTTTGATCTATAACTAGTTTTATGCCCGTATAAAAAATGTACGAGTCTATTTCTACAAATTTCGTAATTATAATGATTAATTAGAGCATATATAATTCATCATGAATTTAAATGAGAAATATATAAATTATCAATTCGGGGATGACTTTGACTCCAAATAATTGATTTACTGGTATAATTAATTTTTTTAAGATTATTATAAATTGAAATAAATAATCAAACTTTATGAAATAAATTTGAACCATATAAAATAGATAAAGAAATTGTATTATTGTACTTCTATAACTTACACTTTAAATAACTTACTCTTTAAATGAAAGTAAAATGATAGAAATGTTTTTAGTAGGGGTGGAGGGATAAGAAAAGTTATTTAGACTGCTAATTTTAAGGAGTCAATCACATTCTCTTAAAAATCTTTAACTTTTATAGTATAAAGATTTGTTGATGATTTTATAAAGAAAATAATAATGTATTGTTATTAAAACCATCTTTTTACTCGATATTAATATTGTTATATCCTAGTTTTAATTGACTAATTCTTGAAGGTTCTTATATTATATCGGAAATCGTAGATTTATATTTTTTTGTTAATTTTATGGGTTGGGTTTATTTGATCTTATTCAAAAATCTTTTATCTACGTTTCTTTCATTTTTTTTAATCTAGGTTTTTGTTGATTTTTATCTCCTCGTGTATTTTTTTCATTTCTTTAGATATACGGTTTTTTTTGTTAATTTTTAACTCTTTGTATACTTTTTTTCGTTTTTATACCTCTATATGACTACTTTAATTTTTTGTTTAAATGTTTGTCAATTACTTCTAATTGTCCAACTTTTTTTTAATATTGTTAAATTTTATGTTTTTGAGTAGAATTGTAACAGCCCATATTTTCGTAAAATCTAATTTAAGCGTTTTAAGTTATTTTACGTAATAAAATAATATTTTAATAATTTATTTCGAAAGATTTTAATTTAATAAGTAAGATCCGTCTTAAGAACCTTAAGTCCTTAAGACGAATACAAACTTGGTAAACTTAAACTCGTATCTTAAATATTCGTTCAAGTGTCCGACCCATTTAATTGACTCGGAAAGGACAGTCCATAAAACCCCATAAACCCCCTTTTAATCGACATCTTCATCCCCTCACAACTCCTTTCACTGTAAACATAAACCCTCTCAAAACCTCCATTTTATTCATCTCTTTTTGAGAAATTCTTCATCATCCGTTCATCGATTTGAGGTAACAATAGCATTTTTGGAATCCTCATTCAATTTCCAAGCCATCTATCACTTTAGTTTTTCATTTCTCTCACTTCGAAAAATCTGTCCATTTTGCAAGGAATCGTTTATATCCTAAATTTCGGTTTCTTTGTTTGTAGGAGTGGGCTTAGACGATCCAGAGGTCGATAGCTACTTGGTTGAGGAGGATCTTTAGCCGGAAAAGCTTGAAAGGTGACGATAATGAGATAACTCGGCCTTTATGTGTATATTAGCAAGTTTGTTGTGTTCTTGTGTTTAGTTTCTGATTTTGTTGAAATATAATACTTAAAGGACTTAGTAACATGTTTAGGAATGTGTTATTGTGTTGAATTCAAGCTTGTTGATGTTCTTAAGATCATATGAGGTTTTTCTGAAATTTGTACACTTTGCGACGGATACTCGATATAATCATTTGAGGATTGTTATGGGAAATGTATGCTGTTAGGATAGTGTTATTTGATGTTTATGATGTTGGGCAAATCATGCTTGTAGTGATTATTGAAGTTTATAGGTCGATTTGTGAAGTTTGAAAAGGATTGGAAAATGCGATTTTGCGTTACAGGCTCTCTGAGCCGGTCGACCGACCGGCCGCCGGTCGACCGGCTGAGAGTGCGTTTGTGTGTTTTTCGTGTTTTTGAGAATTTGGCCTTGGACTGCCAGCCGGCCGACCGGCTGCCTGCCGACCGGCTGGTAGTCTCTTGTGTTGTGTCTTGTTGCGAAAAACTTAGGAAGAATGGGAGCCCAGCCGGCAGACCGGCCGCCTGCCAGCCGGCTGGGAGTGTATTTGGGTTGGTTTACGAAATAACAAAGGCTAGGGAAATGGGGTTCCCAGCCGGCCGACCGGCTGGGAGTCCGTGTGTTGTTTGTTTTGGAAAAGGGAAAGGGAGGCTGAGGAGGTCACCAGCCGGCCGACCGGCTGCCTGCCGACCGGCTGCCTGCCGACCGGCTGCCTGCCGACCGGCTGGGGACCCCTGTAAGCTAATTTGGATTTTTTAAATCGTAATTCTTTCGTAACTTCCAAACGGTTAATCGGTTTTGATTGAAATTCGTTTTGTATACCCGTGATATGTATTTGAGGTCCCCGGAGGATGGGCAACATTATATTGGGTTCGGGAATGGAGTAAGGATAGAGACCCCCCGGTCGGGTAACCGAAAGGGAAACCGGCTCTCCCTCATCTTAGTTCCCGGGGTCAATTAAATGTTGATTTGAAGTTGAAAGATAGAATTATAGAGTAGTTCCTAGATTTGGATGATATTGTTTTGATGCGTATTAAGTTATGCCTTAAGCTGGCCTCTGAACTTAATACGTGGGTTGTTTGTCGTGTATGGGAACATGCGTTGAGTTTTCGCCTCTGAGTTCCATACATGTCTGTTTGTCGTAACTGGGACATGCGTTGAGTTTTCGCCTCTGAGTCCAGACATGTATGTGTGATCGCGTCAGGACATGCCTTAAGCTGGCCTCTGAGTTTGACGAGTAGAGCAACTGCACGACGGGGCAGTCAGGTTGTCATACCTTACCCGGAGTGCAGGTGTTTGGTGCTAGAACATGCGTTGAGTTTTCGCCTCTGAGTCTAGTACCTTGTGATGTGGTAGGGGAACATGCGTTGAGTTTTCGCCTCTGAGTTCCTTACTTGTGATAGTGAATTGAATGCTGGTCCATGCGTTAAGTTTTCGCCTATGAGTCTAGTGTTCTGTGATAGCCAGTCCATGCGTTGAGTTTTCGCCTCTGAGTCCTTGCTTGATATTGTGAACTTGGTATCTAGGTTATGCGTTAAGATGTCGCCTCTGAACCTTTATACTTGCTGAATGTTTGGTAACTAGGTTATGTCTTAAGTTGACCGCTGAACCTCTTTACTTGATGTTATATCTGCTTGCCTTAGAGTTTGGTACAGTGTCAGATATGCATGTTGAAGTTTATGGTTATATTGCTTGAGTTGTAATCGGTTCATCCAAGGCATTGGATGACTCTTTTATCGGTTTCATAAATAGTTGGATTGAAAGACCCCCCGACTGGGTAACCAGTAGGGAAACCGGCTCTCCTTCCTAACGATTTATGAAGTTGGTTGAGAGCCGTGCACTAGAGTCTGCATGTTAGTAAGAGATCAGATGATGAGATGTTTATGCTTCACATGTTGATATATGTTGGAGTGTTCTGTATTGTTTTATGTGTTACGTGTTGTCACAAAAGGTGGCTAGGAGAACTCTAGTCACTCCCCACTGATTGTGGCGTACATGTTTTCATGTATGTAGGTACATGCAGGTTGGAGATGGGATCACAGGAGGGCTAGCGAGTGATGATCCTTCATCATATGACTTATACCCTATCGTTAGCTAGACTGTTAGACTTTTGTTACTTTACGTTTTGGTGCCTGTAGGGATGTTCCATCCCAGGCTGTGTATATATTTCATTTCAGTACTTAGAACTGTTACTTATCTATTTTGGTTTCAGTTTCAGTTTCTGTTTCAGTTTAAGGCTTCTCGCATGTTGTTTATCTTTTAAAAAGTTTTAATTCCGCTGCATTTTTAGTACTTTTGTATGTTTATATTTCCGCTTTCGCGAGGGCTTTTACAAGAATTTTAGTCATTTTTTTTTATTTTTGAATTTGGAGTAAAGTTGGTTTTTTATTATGGAGATAAAAATTATTCGTAACTTTAGAATGTTAAATGGAGAAAAGTAAAATGAAGAAAAATTAAACCTCTTTGGGTAGGTGGTGGGACAGGGTGAGAAAGAAGGCTTTTAAATTCCTAAAATTAAGTAACCAATGAAAATGTAAGAAAAGTTATTCCTTTTACGGATAAAGGATGATATAATTCACATCTTGAACCTCCAACAATGTACATTTCTTGTTATTAAATTCAACTAATGCAATTTCTTTGTATTTATAGAGAATAATATGAATTATTTATATAGAGAACGATGTGAAATAATTTTTTGGGCAAGTTATTGAAAGAAAATTTAAGGAAAAGGAAAAATGAAGGGTTGAGACATGAGACTCGAGAGTAAGTGTAGTGCAAGAGAGGGAATCCACGCAAGAGAAAAAAATAATAGTATGTGTGAATAACTAGGGGTAATATTGTTAATTTAACTCACTTCGTAGCATTTGCGGATCCCGTGGAAAATCTCTAGTATCAAGGATGTGAAACTTGGTCTTCATCTTTTTGATGAAGTGATAATTAAATATTGCTTTCGTGAAGCCAACAAGGTTGCTGACTTCATGGCTTTTGTTGGACATTCATGTCCAGCTCTTTCGAGGTGAGTTGAAAGCCGGTGGTTTCAACTTACCTTACTCATTCGAAAGGATGAGATATATTGGTCATATCTAAGAGGATCAACCTAGTTTCCTTAGCTTATAAAAAAAAAGTTACGTTTTACACTGAAATTCGATTAAAGGGGTAAGATTTGATCAAAGTATTTTATTAGGGGGTAAAATATTTTTTTTTTATACGAGTAAATTTAGGAAAGTTGATTATATAAGGGGTAAAGATTAATCGATGATAATTCTCATGAGTAATTACAGTCATTTGACCGCAATATTTTAACTTTTAAGGATTAATGAAAGAATACTTCAAAAAATTAATTAAAAGTATTTAACAGGACAATGGATAACAAACATAGACTTACATAGTTACATAGCGCGTCTATTAGAAATTCAAGATTACAACAATTGGAAACAAAACAATTGGAAACAAAACGATTGGAATTATGAATCAAAGAGCGAACAAGGACCAAGATTGCATAAACATAATAGAAATACAAATTCAAATGTGAGTATTTTGGTGACGAATTTCAGTACCACCTGCTAGAATTCATTAGACATCAGGATTACACAGCATCCGATAATCGATTCACCAAGTCCTGGGTTGCTTTCAACGCCCTGCGTCTCATCCACACTGAAATACAACGGAAGACATGCCAGGACAACAACAACATATTTATGATCAACCAAACAAAGAAAATGCACTGAACCACATTATACGTTGTAGAGTCCAGTCTGATTATTCTATGACCATTCGTATCTACTTTGGTGGTCGAAAGATAACGCACCGAATGGACGTAAGTTATAGCTGTTGCGGAAATTGAAACCCACATGACTATCTTGAGAAGAGAGACGAAGAAGCGTTTCCAAGGTAGTCCACTTATGAGAAGCAATATAACACTTAGCGATGATAGGAAACCTATTGTGTTGTATATTAGCAATTTGTCATACCACTCACTGTCTAATGTTGACATTATGGAAGTACCTCCAGCATGAATTTTTCGAATGGCTTCATAATTATCCATACCAAACTCGGATTTATCAAAACTAAGATTCTCGTCTTGCCAGACGCCTCCAGGAGGGTTGATGCCGACTTGGAAAGCCATGGTTGCTATTAGTGACGCTACCACCATTAGAGAATTACGTTGTCTTTCTAACCAACTGCCTATATCTAAGTTTTTCGCTATATTCACGTCCTTTGAACCACGCACTTTACCACGCCTTAGAGCTATCCACATTGCTTCACTATAACTTTGATCCTTCTTGTATTGGTTAAGACTGTCCATGGCTGTAAACCCATTGTTGTTCATCGCATTTCGTTCAATGTTTGCCTTTGAAAGCAAAAATTGTACCATCTGGGCGTCAACAACCACAAACGAAATTATAAGTCCCATCTCAACAACGCATAAGACCTAATGTTGGTAATCTATCACGGTTCCAACATTCAATATGTAGATCGACTCAAGTGACTTATGGTTTTCGAAAATTCAATATGTAGACTCAAGTAATTGTTATCTCATTAAATATACAATAAACATCGGCTCAAGTCACCCACATAAGGAGAAATGATTTTGGATTAGGTGCAACGAAAACAAAACGCTTCCATTTTGTAAAAATAAAACTCTGCCTCTTCCATTTCAAAATTGTGAGGATGGGTAGTCCTCTTTAATGTGGATGCTCTTAGCCCCTCAAATTGGGGGCTCGGACGCTCGGTTCCGCCCTATGGGTTGAGCATCCACCGGACCGGCCTTAAAATTTCAGCCGAGATTTAAATGTATTTTTGTGTACAACTAAATTGTGAATTTATATGGGTAATTTGAAAGACTTGAGCTTTATTTTTAATGTACCTGAAGTTGGTTAGCAAGAATAGCGAGATGCAATATTGTATTACCATCATTGTCCTTCGCATTAAGTAAGTCAAAGTCGTCATTGGCGTCCGCCAAGCACTCAAGAGCCGTAGTTTGTTTATGCTTGACGCATAAGTGCAAAATAGTGTCACCACCACTAGTACGTTCTCGAGCCGCCTGTGGATTAGCCAAAATAAGGACGTTAAGCTCCGCGATTTTACCTCTAATGGCCGCAACATGAAGCGGGTTCATGCCATCTTGATCTTTTGCTAGACATATGTGGGTATTAACTGCTACCAATTCCATCACAATAAGCAAGTGCCCTTTGATTACAGCCATGTGAAGTGCAGAAGATGATCTCTCCGACTTGTTAAGCTCCTCCACCAACTCGGGTTTTCTCTCTAAGATCTCCTTGGCGAAGTCATGGTGGCCAAGGTTAGCCACCACGTGCAAGGGAGACTGCTTAAAACGGCCTGACTTTTCGATGATGCATCGGTGGAGGATGAGTGGATCGTCTTCAAGCAAGTTGATTAAGCAATTCACGTCTCCAATAAGTGCTGCATCATATAGTCTTTCAACCATCAGATGTGTTTTCTTTCGTTTTGCTTCCATGCCACTAGAGTAGTTGTAGTTGTTCGGAGGCAATTAGCTCATATATTTACCAACTCATATAACTTAATCTTTCTTAACACTTAAGTATTTGTTTTAATATTGACGTGAGTCAAGCATTAATCAATATTTTTTTGATTTTTTCTATGAATTCTATTTTCGTGATCCTCTACCATAAATATATTTAATTCGTTTTAAACTTAAAATGGATAACTCCGACTTAAAAGAGAATTTGTCAAATAATATTATAGGTCTCACTAGGGAGGATCAACAAGGCGGGCGGACTCGAACCGGGTGTGTCAAGTCAGGTGTCGGGCCATGCTTGTGAAGGTCGGCCCGAGAAAGAAAAAGGTCTTAGCCAACCAAGTCAGGCCATTAGAAGTTATGCTCGAAACCAACCTTATTTTTCTCACATGAATGTCTCTTGAGCTTAAAGTGTGAATGCAACTACCTCATAACTAACACTGTAATTAATATTCTACTTTAAAAGTGGGGCCAATAAATTTTGAACTTGTATGGTTTCGATTACGGTTTTGATTACACGGACTCCAATATCATGTAAAGAAATCATCTAAAGTAATTTTGAAATTATGATTAAAATTCCAAAATGGGTTTTATACTCTAAGGGGTGTTTGGTTCAACTTAATTTGGAATAAGGTATGGGTTTAGAATGTCTCAAACCCATACCAAGTGTTTGTTTATGTTTTTTTTTTTTTCATACCCATACCTCAAACTAGGGCTGAGCAAAAAAATCGGATCCGATTTATAAAACCGAAACCGAACCGAAAACTGTAAAAAGAAAACCGAAAATTCGGTTTTTTCCGGATGCGGTATCCGAACCGGATTATATTATGCTAAACCGGAGCGGGTATGATTTTGAATAATTGAAAACCGGGACCCGGATTTCAAACCGGTTTATAATTTTTTTGAAAAAAAAAACAAAAAAAGCCTAACTAATAACTAAACTCTAAACGTCTAAAGAGGAAAATTTAGTGAAACCGGTTTCAAAACCGGTGCAGTAATCCGGATTTCCGGATCCGGTTTCCAATTTTTGAAAAAACCGGTTCGGTATCGGTTCCTTGAAATCCAAATTTTTAAAAACCGGGTACCGCTCCAGATTGTAAAACCGGTGCGGTATACCGGTTTTGCTCAGCCCTACCTCAAACCCATGAGATAAGGATTTTGGAAACCCTAGCGGGAGGTGGGTATACCCATCCAAATCCCATTGTGTGTGGAACATCCTACGTTTATCATTGTTATCTTCTTTCTTCAATTTAGGTATTTTTTCTTTATATTAGTACTTTTCTTTTGCACAATAATTATTTTGACTCGACTACTTATCAATTTAAATCTGTATCTTTTGATTCTAAAATAATTTTTTGAATTAATTCGTAACTCATCTGCACTGTACTTATTTCTGTTTGAATTAATTCGTAGTTCATCTCCACTATTTTTTTTGAGTTAATTACTCATCCTAAATCCGGAGGACTCTAGAAAACACATTTTCCTTATCTTGACAAGCTATATGATGTTTTTGGTCTTGATAGAGCTAACGACGTGACTTATGAGTTGCCAGATGATTCTATAAACAACATTGAGCAGGAGACATCGAATCTTGACAATAACAGTGATGATGATAACGTTTTTGCGTATCAATCAAAATTTTTAAGTTTTTCAACTGTAACTGATTCTCAAGATCAACCTCCTCCTGTGCAGAAAAGGAAAAAAAGAGAAAAGACTCCAAAAGGTAACCACAAAAAAAGAGCTTCACAATTTGTTGATCTAACCTCCTTAGATCAAATGACTACGAGCTTCATAGGATTTATGAAGGATATGAGTAGTCATTTAGCTACTATTGCGGGTGTTATGAGTGCAATTCAAGAACGTGAAATAGAGGTTGTTGAACAAAAAAAAGGGTACTTTCAGAGATTGCTGGTTTGCCCGGTATTACTCAAGCAGAGGCAATCCGAGCAGCAAATTTATTTTCATCAAATACAAGTCAAATGGATATATTTTTTTCGAGTCCCAATGAGGATCGAAAGAAGGAAATGGTACTTGACATGTTAAGTCGTAATGTCTATTTAATTTATATTCGGATCATAGACTCGTTTTTTCTTATGCAATTATCGAATAATAATTTGATCAATGTTGAAGTAATAAGTTGTCATTTACTTTGTTATTCATTTTTATTTTTGGAGTTTGAAAATTCGAATCTTACTTTAGTGGCATTTTTTTACCAATAATTCTATACATTTATAAAGTTTATATTTTGTTTTTAGTTTAGACGATATATAATAATTATTTTAATAAGATGATAAAGACATTTAATTTGATTCCTAATTCCAAAATTTTTCAATCCAAACACAAAATATAAGTTGATTCCAATATTGAACCAAACACATCAGGAATTAAATTCCAACCCCATACCATCATGAAATAATTCCTAATTTCAAACTCATACTACTATTTGAACCAAACATCCCCTAAACCTCTAAACATCTAGTATGGACGAAGGAAATAGGGATCAAATCATGTGGATGACATCACCCATGACTCACAATCAACAATCTTATTATAAACAAAAATTACAATCAATATTCTTATTATAAACAAAAATTACGTGAGTTGGGTAGTTGTTAAGGGTTGCTTAATTTGCTTTAACCACGTACTTATCTTCATACTTTAACGAGGCGTTTGGTTATTCTAAATATAAGGTGCGGGTTTAGAATGAATAAAATCATACCTTGTATTTTATTTCACGTTTTTTGTATTTTGATACCCATACTTTAAACGGTACGAGTTTCTCATATTCAAAGAAGAGGTGGGAATGAGAATGATACTTTTGAATATCAAATAAAAGAACAGAAATAAAAAAAATGGGTGAAAATATCTATATTTTTAAAATACTCAGAAAATTAAATTATTTCTAAATTTTTTGGGATATTTTACGGTGTACCCTCGAGTTTTTCAATTTTCTACGTTGTACCCCTACATTTTTTAAATTCTATGGTATGCCCTTAAACTCTATACATTAGTCTATATAATGACCTTATGTATTGATTTTGCTAGTTTAATTTCTTAATTTATCTATTAAATCGTCTATTTAACATTTCAATTACCCGACAATCTTCTCATTTACTTATTAGTTCGCCGAATTACCATTAACCAACCAAATAGTATATAAATCTAACTCAATTTCATCGAATTGCTATTATTATTTCATGCTTCCTAGCATATGTTTTTTAATAGAAGAGGTCGAGCGCATGAGTCTCATTCCTTACGCGTCATCTATAGGATCGATCATGTATGTCATGATATGTACAGGTCCAGACGTGACATATGCTTTGAGTATGACAAGTCGGTATCAATGCAATCCAGGTGAATCACACTGGATAAATGTGAAAAACATTCTTAAGTACCTACGAAGGGATAAAGATTGGGTATTGACTTATGGTGGAGGCACTGAGCTTTGCGCAAACGGTTACGCAGATGCTAACTTCCAAACGGATCGAGATGACTCGAAATCTGAGTCTGGATTCATTTTTACTCTTAATGGCGCTGCTGTCAGTTGGAAAAGCTCCAAGCAGAGTGTTATTGCAGACAACTGAGTCCGAGTACTATGTCGCTTTAGAAGCTGCAAAGGCAGCTATATGGATGCGTCAGTTCTTACAAAGACTAACTATAGTTCCTAGTTCGAATGACCCGATCACCATCTATTGCGATAATAGACGTGCCATCTTCCAGGCTAAGGAGCCTAAGTTTAGCAACAAATCTAGACATGTACTGCGGAAGGCTCACATAATCGGGGATTACATGGAGCAAAAGGAGATCGTGGTTGAGAAGATCGCTACGGATGACAACATCGCGGATCCTCTCACTAAACCGTTACGATATGAAAAGCATGAAGGGCACGTTATATCCATGGGAATTAAACGTGTTCCTGAGTTGTATTAGTACTTTTGATGAATTGGATAATTGTATCTCTTTCATATACTATTTATAACATCATCGTTTTTGTTTTCATATTTTGTTTTTCATGTGGATTTGTACGACAAACATTGAACACCACAAAGTGAACTGAATTACATTATATTTATTCTGGTCCGTAATAGCCCACATGAGCTGATAACTCGAGCAATTATTTTGTGACTTCGATTGATGGTGGGTTCAATAAACCATAAGTCAAACAGTTGACTGATCGATCGCAAATACGAGATTATAAGGATAACTCGTAAGACATTTCGTGACGACGCAATAAAGTCCTAGTTACTGAACATTCGGTGCCAGGTCGTGGATAGGACGTCCATAGTGTTCCTAGAGTCGATTCTTTTGACCATTGACTGTTTATTGAGATGAAGGGCAGTTTTGGGTGACTTTGATTTCTTTCTCACTAGTCGACCGTAACTGGGGCTAAGCAGATTTTTTTTGGATCATTCATACTGCGCTTACATCTGCAAGATTCGAGTTGAGGAAAATATCCACCTCTTATCAGGTTTTAAATATTTCTCAGGGTCACTCAAGGAGTAGTAACTGAAATGCATGGCCATGCTCGAATAATGATTCGTTTATCAATTGAGTAACTCTCTAGTCGGGGAGACCACTCTTGATACAGATCGCTTGTAAAATACGACCTTTGTGAATGCGGATTTGCAAATTGTTTTACATTGAGTGGGAGAAATTGAATTGGATATGAGAATCGGTTATCGCACATACACTTGTACGGACAAGTGAGAGATTGTTGGAGCTAGTGTCCTCCACAGTTAGTGCGACAACACGAATATATCTCTTAAAGCTAAGGATCACAGGGTATACTTTGTATTTTAGCCAGTTGATTCACGTTTATCAATAACGATTGGCTTGCTAGAAAGTTTGACGTTATTGTCATACAAATGACGGTAATCAAGTGGTCCCTAAGAGTCAAACCTAAAGAATGTAATCTGAGAAATATGATTAGATGAAAATGTAATGATATTGATACCCTATACGACTAAACGGTTAGTCAATGCGGTGATGATACTATTATTTAATACTGATTAAATAATATTAGTTGAAACGAATTAAAATGTTAATTCATAATTAAATATAAAATGTTATATTTAATCACTACAAGAAACAGAGCGTTTACCAACCGAAATCATCCGACCGCTGATAATTTCGGTCGGTAAAATCAATTAACGACTGAAAACGGTTGGTAATTATAATTTGGTCGGTAATTTTACCAACCGACATAAAATCGGTCGCAATATACAAAAACGCGGTTGGTATTCACATAGTTTACCAACCGATATTTACAGTCGGTCGCAAAAGGCTATATATCGGTCGGTAATGGTGAGATTATTGAAAATAAATCCGACCATTCCCATTTATCCTTCCCTATTCTTCCTCATTCACTTAAAAACTAACACACCACCAGACCATTCACGCTCAACTCCAACTCCACCAAACCATTCACGCTACCACGCCACCATGCCACCATGCCACCACGCCGACTACGCTGCGACCACGCCGCCACCATGACGTTTTCGTCTGAGGAGTCGTTGCATCCGGCGCCACTGCTCAATTTCTAATTCCTAATTTGATTTAGGTAAGTATTTTCCTTATTTATTGATGTTTACATCTAATTTTGTGTATTATTTGATTAGTTATTATCGTTTGAATGTAATTTCAAAATTGATTCCGGCAGACTTGTTAGGGTTAGGCAAAATTGGGGATTTTTTAATTCTAATTACATAATTTTATGTATGCAAACACGGTGATTTTGAGGAGGAACTGATGATATTAGTACGCCGATTAGAGGAATTGATGCAGATTACAGCTAAATCATTCGCCAAATCCGACAATAAACTCAGAAAAACTACTGAATTTAAGTTGCATCAATCCTTTCAGCAAAAAACATAGTTGAAGATGACTCTAGTACAACACAAACCCTAAAATACAGTAAAAAAATAAACATGAATTGCTTTCAATTACTCCCAAACTGACTGCATTATTGTCACACTGCAACATTGAACAGCAAACCCAAATACCCGTAGCTTTAAATGTGTTCATGCAAAATTATCACAAACCCCAATATTGACAAGTTTCCACTTAGTTCTATTTCATATATGGAGGCACACTGAGGAGAAGAATGAAAGTCCTGAAACTTTGATCAAATTTCACTACTTACTTTAGCATTAGTCACTACATGAGCCCCAGCTTCTTCTGCAGCACGACTAATTGCTAAGGACACAGATCAAGTTTCCACTTAGTTATCAAGCCCACGGGATAAGTAATTCACATTATAGTCATCATAAGATATTTACGACCATATACCACGATCTCCATGTGTTTCACCCATCACATGATGTAGCAAAACATATCCACTGCCTGGTGTGTGGATACTTGCCTATAAGAGAGTGATAAAGGGAAAAGATACAATCTTGTCAATGTGTACATCTTATTACTAAGCCAAACAATTTAGTGTACTATCAGTAGTCTATCACCAAGCCGAATGTGTTTATGTGTTTATTATAAGTTCTTATATCAGTTATATGTACTAATAAGTACTAATAACTTATTTTATGGAGTCATAGCGTACGAGCCCGCTCAAATACGCCCATGTGTTTGACTTCTTATAGACATATAGTGTATTACTAATTACCCCTAATGTAATATTCGAGCACCAGATCATAAATTGCATGATGCAATTTGCACATAAGACAACTCCAAAGAAAAACATGTATAAAGATATAATAGTTACTAAGTGCATGATACTCGGATGTGTTACATCATTTGGCCAATTGACATTTCCTTTTGGTGTTAAATAGTTACTAAGTGCCTGATACTCGGATGTGTTATATCATTTGGCCAATTTTGCTATTAACAGAAAGAAGATTATTAGATCTCCATTCAGTTTTCATCTTTAGGTTCCTTAAACCTGTGCATTATGTAATAAATTTATGAGCAGCTTGTGGTGCTTTTCATTGTTGTTATCCGATATATAAGTAGAAGAATGTTTAAGCTACTATAAGTCCTAAGAGTAAACCCATTCTGTTTGCTTTATCTGTGCTTTATTTTATGTGTTGTTCCATGGTCAGCAAGATATATATATGGTCCTTAGTTTGTTTAAGATGACAGGAGGACAAGGACAATGATAAGGACAAGGACGAGAACGAGGACGAGGAGTCGAGGAGTGATATTAAGAAACCCGGAGGAGAAGTTGGAAGATGATGAGTTGGAGGAGGGCTATGGAGACGACTGCACAATGGAAACAGATCAAAGTTCGGATACGGTCGCATATTGTTCGACATTTACGGGAACAAAAGAAGATATAATCGATAAACCGACAAGATATAGTAGAAGTTATTATCCATTTATTAACTTTAGTCTTTAAGGTTGGTATGTACTCAGAATAATGTTGTTGTATATTTAGTGTTAATTGTTGTGTAGAAGACATAACTTGAATTTATTGGTATTATGTATTTGGCACAATATTTGGTCTTTGTTAAATGGAAAGTTGCTCATTTGTCGGACCAAAAATGAGTGTATCTCAAATTGTAGAAATGTGTGTTTTTCAAATTGCAGAATTTTATAGGAAAATGGGAGGACAAAACGTGGGAATATATTGATAATATTAACCATAATACGGACCGATATACACAATTACCAACCGCAAATAGTACATTACCGACCGTGAAGTTCCTGTAAAATACCACACTAAATAAATACCGACCGCTAAAAACAATTTACCGACCACCATTAAGCATTTACCAACCGATTTGCGGTCACAAATTACCGACCGCTACTAATTTACCGACCGACAATGTTTTTAAAATTGACTAGTCAATGTTATCAATTACCAACCGATATTGTAATTGCCGACCAGGCAATCAGTGGGTAAATTACCGACCACTCTTAATCGGTCGGTAAATATAAATTACCGACTAAATTTACCGACCGATTTTTTCGGTCACTAATTGATAAAAATCGGTAGGTAAACACATTTACCGACCGAGTTCGTCATTTTCTAACCGTTTTTAGCGGACACTAAAAACCTTATTTCTTGTAGTGAATTAGTGTGTGTAATGAAATTATTTAATAAGGATTAAATGATTCAGTTAAATATAAACAGTTTTATTTAACTGTTAAGTTATAAATATACGATATTTATAAGATAAATATTACACATAAGAGAGTATGATAACTGAATTTTACAGATAATATTTCGGTTAATCTTGAGTATTTCGGTCAGTTAGATGTGCCGAATGGATTGAGTTTGTTACCGTGTTAAGCAGTAGTTTAGGTAGACTCAAATACGAATTTGGGAAATATCTTATCTAAACATGGTCTAAAGTTTAATTCTTGTACTCAATCTTTGTATCTCGTATTTCGTTTATGACTATTAATCGTACTTTATAAATTCGTTATAATCCTGCATGTAAAAGAATTGGGACATATACAAATATTTTTCCACAGTATATTCCCAAAGATTAACACTGCAGCACCCGTATCCGACCACTAGTATAAGGGAGCTTTGGAGTTTGGAACGAACAGAAACTTGAAATCTCCTAGATGGAGGGAGATCAGTACTATCAAGGTAGGAAAAGAGTTCAAGACCGTTCATAATAGCACGGACTTGAAACCTTTATTGACAAAAAAATAATGGTGCCTTTGAGTTGGATGCAGTTAGCAAATGTTACCAAGATTAACGGGTTGGTGGGTTCAGCGGGATTGACTAATTGGAGTTGGTGTGGCGCAAACATGGTGGTCGAATCAGGAGACTGAAATTAATAACTGGATGACAGAAGACTATCATAATCTTGCAATATTTCAAGGATTAGAAATTGAAAATACGAATGAATAATATTTAACAAAAAAATGGACGACAAATTACATAATCGGTTATTATAACATAAAGAGAGTAAGAATTTAAATTAATGTAGTATTTTACAAGGATTGGAAAGAAAACAAATATAAGTATGAATGAAAGAGCGGACAAGGACCAAGATTACATAAACATAATAGAGAATAGAGATAGATTTTGCAATATAAGTTTAGGAATATGATAATGTAGGGTGGTACATAGCGCGTCTAATAGAAATTAAAATTTGAGTCGTTTGGTGACGAATTTCAATACCACCAGGCAGCAGCCGGAACACATTAGACATCCGGTGGAGGAGGGGCAGTAGTTTGCGCAGACTTTCTGTAAGCACATACACACCGCGCGGTAATCAATCCCACTAAATTCTTAATTGGTTTCCAAATCCAGTGTTTGATCAACCATAACGTAAAACGGATGCCATGTCCAAACAACAAAATCATATTTACGACCAACCAAGACAAGATAACGCCCTCAATCACATTATAGGTTGTAGGATCTTCCATAGCTCCACCACCACTTGGATCTTGTTTGATTGCCGAAAGATAACCCACCGAAAAGAGGTAAGTTATAGTTGTTGCGGAAATTGAGGCCCACATGACTATCATTAGAAGAAAGACGAAGAAGCGTTTGCAAGGTAGTCCACTTATGAGTAGCAGTATAACGCTTAGCGATGTTAGAAACCCTATTGTGTTGGAGATTAACAATTTGTTATATTGCCGGCTGTCTAAAGTTGACATAACGGAAGTACCTCCAAAATGAAACCTCGCTGGATCGGCACTAGAAGTGGAATTACCGGATTCACCAATAAGAGGTAGTTGATGGTCTTGCCAGACACCTCCAGGAGGGTTGACGCCAATTTGGAAAGCCATGGTTGCTATTAGTGACGCTACCACCATTAGAGCATTGCGTTGTCTTTCTAACCAATTGCCTATATCTACGTCTTTAGCTTTGTTTTTTGCTGCTTTCACATTCTTTGAGCTATACGCCTTTGCACCCTTCAGAGCTTTCCCTATTTCTTGGTTATCACTTTCACCATCCTTCTTGTTTTGGTTATAAGTGTCCATTACTGTAAACCCATTGTTGTTTATTGCATTTTGTTCAATGTTTCGCTGAGTAAGCAATAATTGTATAATCTGCGCGTCAACCATGTCAAGTATAGATACTTAGCTTTACTTTAATTCTAAATAATAGAGTGTTGTTCCATTCTACTCCATATATAAATAAACATGTAAACGATTGATTTATTGAGAGGAAAACTGAATGGATTACAATTGTTGTCATTATAAAGATACGTACTACCTACTTATATATCATAATGAATGAGCTAAATAACAATGATTCAATGAACAAGGTAAGTTAAAACCATCCACTTTCAAATTATTTTGAAAGAACGGAGGTCATTATGAAAATCTCACTTTATAATTGAGAGTATTTTGATGAATTTGAGCGATAAAATTGAAGAAATAAAGATGTTTTAATTCAATTTTAAAAATGAAAAAAAAATATTATTGTTAACATTGTAAAGGGAATAGAATTGCATGATGAAGTTGTTTCCCATTAGAATACATGGATCATATATATATAATAAACTACAATACTTTAAACGCTAGATGGTAGGCAGCATAACTCATAACTTAACCCTAATTCCTCTAACAACTCTCATCGTAGACGATTTTAGTATAGGGATTAGGGCCAACCTCTTAATAATTATAGATGTATTGAGTGTGGGTTAAACATAATCCAGATTAACATTTTAGACTACTAATATATCTTTGTACAAATAAATTGTTAATTTATACGGCCTTTGGCCAGTTTGTATTTTTTAGGCAAAAAAAGCACTTTTCAAACATAAAACTTTTAGAATTGTTTTTGGCTACAAAATGCAAATTAGTCCAACGCACCATTTATAAGACCATCCCCAAGCAAGGTCATGAGGGTGGTCATGACCTTGTTTGGTCATGGTTAGTAGCATAATTAAGTTAATTAATTGATGACCATTTTGTTAATTTGTGACCATTTCATCAACCAAGGTCAATTTGTGACCATTGTTGAGCATTTGTGACCATATTTGTGACCACTATGTGGACAATTTTTATTGGTTCAAGAATAAAAAAACAATAAAATAATTGGCAAAAGAGGGTAGAAATTGTGATTAATAATTGAAAATGTTGGAAAGTGGAAAAATGATTGGCTTGATGACCTAAATCGTGACCTTTTCTGCTTGGGAGGGTGAATGTAGGTCAACGTAAATAAAGTGAGATTAACAGTAAAATCGAGTCGCGACCTAATTATCGCGACCACTGCTTGGGGATGGTCTAAGAAGTTAAAAGTTACGTAGTTACTTTTTAACATAAATTCTCGTTAAAAACAACACTATTCGTCACAAGGTTAAAATGGATAGTGTCTCTCACGATATACAAGTTGTAATATCCATAGACCACAGGTACTCCATTTCCTCACCACTTACCCTCACACTTAGGGCTGTAAGTGATCGGAGCCGGCTCGTAGAGCCCTCGGAATCAGCTCGGCTTGAAATCGGTCAAAATTAATTTCGAGCCGATTTCGAGTAGGGGTGGCCAAATCCGAGCTCATTCCGAGTTTAGTAGAACTCAGAATCGGAAGTTCATTTAGGCACGTTTTATCTATTATTTTTAGTTATTTGTCATTTTGTAATTGTTTTTATTCCTAATAAAATGTCACTTTAGCATTTCTAATCATATGTTTTTTATATTTGCATTTTTCTTAAAATATATTTATTTTAAATTTGATTTAAAATAAAGTTCAGTAAAGAAAATAAAAATTTAATCGAACTCGAATAGAGCTCGAGTGTAATAGCAGCTGATTCCAAGCTTGAATTTAAAAGTTCAATAAAGTAAAGCTTTGATTTTTTAAGCTCGGGTAATTCCGAGCCGATTTCGAACTCAAGCTTAAGTTTCCGAGTCGATTCTAAGTCCACCCGAGCTCGAGCTCAAATTGGCTCGGTCACCCCTCCTCACACTTACCTAATTATAAGAAGTATCCGTCACAAGTAAAACACAATAATTTTCTAACACAAAATCTCAAAGAAGACGGAAGATATCCGTCACTTCGAAATAACGGATACCATTTTGTCTCACAAAATGCCCATTTAAAGGAGAGAGGGAAGCACATGAGGGTAGCCTACTAGTCCCCCTATTCATTTTGTGAGTGTCATTATCCGTCTCTCCACCCGACCAGTCACAAGCAAAACCAACTGATTTTCTAAAAGCTCAAGCTCTTTTTTTTTAACGAGTTAAGCTAAATGTGCTCTAATTTGTGAATTTGAAATCCGTGAACTTATTTGAACGTACCCGAAGTTGGTTAGCAAGAATAGCCAGATGCAAGGCAGTATTACCATCATTGTCCTTTGCATTGACTAAGTCAAAGTCGTCATTGACATCCACCAAATACTCAAGAGCCATAGGTTGTTTATGCTTGACGCATAAGTGCAAAATAGTGTCACCGCCACTAGTACGTTCTCGAGCCGCCTGCGGATTAGCCAAAACAAGCACCTTAAGCTCGGCAATTTTACCTCGAATGGCCGCGACATGAAGCGGGTTCATGCCATCTTGATCTTTTGCTAGACATATGTGAGTGTTAACTGCTATCAACTCCTTCACAATCAGCAAGTGCCCTTTGATTACAGCCATGTGAAGTGCAGAAGATGATCTCTCCGACTTGTTAAGCTCCTCCACCAACTCGGGTTTCCTCTCTAAGATTTCCTTGGCGAAATCATGGTGGCCAAGGTTAGCCACCACGTGCAAGGGAGACTGCCCAGAATGGCCCGACTTCTCAATAATGCAGCGATCGAGGATGAGTGAATCCTCTTGAAGCAAGTTGATTAAGCAATTCACGTCCCCAGTGAGTGCTGCATCATATAGTCTTTCAACCATCAGATGTGTCCTCTTTTGTTGTGGTTCCATCTCTAAGCTTGCCACTAAAGTAGACTTAGTTCTTTGGAGGTATTGAGGTACTAATTAGCACATATATGATATATTCATTTATATTCCGTTAAATTTGAGGCCTGAGGGCGGGGTTAGAAGGCATGGGGGGACAGGATGGAGGCTGACTAGGATGGGCCAGGTATGTTTTGCTAAATTTGGGCACGGACGCACGTCACTAGCTCAATAAACACTATTGCGTGTATTCCATATTTTTTTTCCAATTTCCTAAAACGTATTATTCAGCTTTTCTTTCCCTTTGCTATTTTGGAAACTTTTATTCTTATTTTATTCATTTTTCTCTGTTATTTTCAAACTCACCCAACTTTTTTTACTCCTATTTTATTCTTTTTTAATGCTTTTGGCCCCACATTTTCTTATTAATTCCTAATTATACATCCGATCCATCTCTCATATCATCAAACTCACCCAATTTTTTACACTTATTTTATTTTCCACCTTAATATTAGTGCCAAACACAAACCAAATATAAAATATGAGGGAGTGCATAATATTTAAATAGTACGATATTTATGTATCGTACTAATTTATAATAATAATTCTTTAAAAAATAATATCTTATATTTTAATAAATCAACATATAACATGAAAATAAAATTTAGGAAACTCAACTAATCATTCAAGAAAAAAAAAACCATGACCAAATACCTAATATCATACCAGTAAAATTAAAAGTTAAAAACACTAATTTAATTTATTTTATGATAACAAACGTTTTATGTCAAAAGTATTCAATATATTCACATATCTTACATCTATATTAATACATAAACATTTAAAATAAATATATGCGTCCACAGCAAAGATAACAGAATTAATTAACGAAAATCCACTTAAATTTATGTTATGTACATAAACAATTACGTTTATGATTTGTACGTAAGTATTAAAAAATAACGATAATTTGTACGTAAATTGGTAAAAGCGGGACCTGCAACAAAGATGAAGGAATTAAATAACAAAAACCGCATTGGTTTTTGTTCAATATGTAAACGATTCCGTTTATGATTTGTACGTAAATATTAAAAATAACGATGATCGGTAGGTAATGATTAATAAATAATGATTTACGAATAATAATTTTATCTCTATAAAACCAATATCATTTCAAGTATTTTCATGTATTCATATCATCAAATACAATTCTTTTTAAACAGCAAATGTCGGACCGACATCGAGTAAATTAATTACTAAAAACCGACTAGCTATACTTATATTTTGTATGTAAATGTTTATGTTTATGTTTTCTACGTAAATATTTATGAATAATTTAAATTAATAATTATTCGGTCCAAAATTTTACAACATTAATAAATTACACCAATTAATACAATTCAATCCAAATTTTTATTACAATAATAAATAATAAATTACAATAATTGTACATCATTGATCAATTGATAACAAATAAATGTTGTTACAAAAATCGCAATATTTTACTCAAGTTATTAGATAACAACTATCAATGTACCAAGAAATTTAAATACCAAATATTAAATACAACTATAAATTAACGGTAAATGAACTAAAAAAATTAAAGAACCAAATATTATAAGTTTGTTTTTAAAAAAATATAAACATAAGGTAGTACCTCATGAATATATTCAACATAAGGTAGTAAGTACCTCATGAGTTGGCAGGTCAAGAAGCAGATTGGTTGAGGAACCTACTAGCAGATGTGCCTAGGGGGACAGGTTGCACCAGTCTCCTTACATTGTGATTGTCGAGCAGCTAACATTGTGTTGCTAAGAATAATGTCTATAATGGTAAGAGACGACATATTCGAATCAAGCACGGTTTGGTAAAACAACTCCAGAAAGATGGAGTGATTCATTTAGACTATGTGAAGTCTGAACGTAATCTTCCTGATCCCTTTACAAGGAGTTAACAAGGAGAGTAGTCCTTGACATGTCGAGAAAAATGGGCTTATGTCCTTAAATCAAGTTTGAGTGTAATACTTAATGGACTCTATAGCTATTATTCCTATGACATTTTATATCCATAGCCAATTTTCGGTGGTGCTTTGAGACACACTTGATGAATAGTGTTATTATTTGAGGCTGGACTTTTATCCTTAATAGCTCTTATAGAAGTGCTACTGAGAAGCACTTGAGCTACCTGTCGGGGTGTGATGGGTTAGCCACCATCTATGTGATGTACAAAATCTCGCTAGAGCACTCCCCTAAACCAGGGTAAACACATGGCTTTAAAGGCGTTGCACTTTGAATCGCGGAACAAAACAGTCTTTGAAGGTATGTGTATTGTGGGGATATCATCAACCGAAGTCAAACAAGGAAACACGTCACTAGCTCAATAAACATTATATAATAGTGTAAACGACAATGAAATACGAGCTAAAATGAGGATAAAAAGTGCATATAAATATAACACATCAAATTACCCCAAGCTAAACCATTGTTTGTCTCCAAGCAAGAACAAACAAATTACACAAATTAAGACAAGGCCAATAAATTTCCATAATCCTATCAACTGCAAATCTTAATTTTAGCTAAATAATCAATATCCCAATTGTTTTAGCAAGATTTTCCTGGGTAGATCAAGCTAAATTTATATGTAGAAGTAGGGTATCTAGCTCTAATATGTTTGGTATTAATATAAGTAATGAAGATTGACTGGAAAACAAAATAAGGATGAACACTCAAAATGTTTCTGAACATAATGCTCTAAATGATTGCAAATGCTTGTATTTATTATAAGTATCTCACTGATTACATAATGATTTCACAAATGACTTTGCTTGATTTTATACTGCTTACAATCTGAACGTTGGATGCTCCAACGTTCTCCTATCTTTGCTAATGGTGGTTCCGGATCAATAGGGCACATTCCCTCCTAATTGGAGTTGACTCTCTCAACCCTAACGTCCATGTTTAGCTTCTATGATCACACGGCTCTTCAATGCTACTATGGTTTATGACTTGGTCTTACTCAAAAGTAGGGGTTAAGATCTTCTCCTTAGTCACTTCTTGGTTTGCTGATCACAACAGGTGACTAATATGCAAAATGACTTCGTTTATCAAGACAAAACAAATGAGAGTTTCCCAAATTTTTATGATGAATAACATGGAAACTAACTCTTCTTTTTTTTCTATTCAATGTATGTTTTTTTTTTTCATTTTCTTTCTTCTTCTCATCTTTACTCATCCTCTTCTTTCTCAATTTTTTCAACTTTTCTTCCAATACCAATCACAATTATATGAACAAAATAAACCATATCCCAATTAAGCATTCAAACACCAATAAAAAAGCTACTAACTTGACAAAATAAGCAAATTTTGTATGTAGCTAGAAAATGATATAATA
This sequence comes from Silene conica, assembly GCA_029255685.2. NCBI lineage: Eukaryota > Viridiplantae > Streptophyta > Magnoliopsida > Caryophyllales > Caryophyllaceae > Silene > Silene conica. Next base: position 8,175,602 of record CM055315.2, on the reverse strand, counting down.
TGTGTAAAGGGGTGAAAAATGAGCAAAATAAATCATGTGAAGGCTATTAAATACTTATAAGATGAATGCGTGCTTATGAAATGGAATAAAAATCATATTTATGCCTTTTGATATAACACAAAACCACAAGGAGACCTACTCACACACCTAAATGAGACCGAAAAAAGATGTAACGGTCTTAGGAGGCTCTAAAACTTTCAATTTTGTAGGTTTGCCAATGTCTGATCAAGTCAAATAAGTCTAAACTTCATTCTCTGCCTACTATGTCAAGACATCCCCATATATAGCAAATATCGTCGCATAAATGTGACTCACAAAGCCTAAAAAGCATAAAAATTGGAATATGCAAGAGGAAAACAGTAGGAGATTTAAGCAAAGCATAGCATCATCAAATTCATGATCATTTTATTCAAACTAAACTATATGCAAAAACAAAAAGATTGAATGCAAATGCAATTTCTCCCCGAAGCTAAACTTCACATTGTCCCTAATGTGAATTACAGAGACAAATAAACAAGTTTAATGGGAAAGGGTACTAAAAAAAATTAAATGTAAAAAATGAAGAAAACTTGTTATATTATTAACCCTTCCCCTAAGCTAGCATCAAACAATCATGTTCATTATGCAGTTAAGGACATATACCAATTCTACAATCAATTTTTAATTAGAAATGCAATTATTCACTTCATGAGATAAATTCCAAGTGGGAAAAAGTGAAATTTGGTGGGGTGAATAACTGATTTCTAAAGAAAAGAGAGATAATTAGTAGAAGTATGAACACTTACTTGATGTTTGAAGACAATGAAACCTTGGAGTAATAACAATGAGGTAGAAGGGTTGGAAGGATGAATATACCCGTCAAAGAGGAAGAGCAAAATAAAAGAATAGAATTTAGATTTGTAATTCTGCAATTACCGAGCTCCTTTGCATTTGCCCCGGTGTGGGTGGCTCACCCGATACCTCCGGGGTGTATGCAAACAGGTTCCCCTCTGTTTCCTTGCTCTATCTTCATGATGATTTGCTCGTATTAGTCTTTCAAATAATATCTTTCTAACATTATTACTATACTACAAAAACAATAAATTTTTCAAAATTACAACCAAAAACACGGGTTGCCTCTCTAGAAGCGCAATTTAAAGTCTTGCTAGATAAAATGTCTCAAAAAAATTCAAGTTTTAAAATCCAAAAGTTTCAAGAAAACTTCCTCTACCATTCCAATTATTGCTTCTTCACGATAAGGCCTCAAGTAATGACCACTAGCTTTGATCTTCTCTCCATCCGGGCCAATACTTCAAAGGACCCGATCTTGTTATCGCTTAGGATGATATAAGGGCCCGAAGCAACCTTCTTCCGAGGATTGTACATAAGCACCTTGTCACCAACATTTAGACCATCCTTGATAAGCTCATTCTTACTCAGATTCTCCACATTCTCCTTCACTATAGCCTCATTTCTAATGCTCACTGTATCACCATTTCCTACACAAGAACTCATAGACAAATAAATCTCCACATCCTTGCTCAAAAATTGAGATAAGAAGTTAGCATTATTCACATCATTCAAAGAGTAACAAGGCTCTACCCACATAGGACTCCTTAGACCACTACTCAAATTGTATGTCACCTTTTCATTCATCACCAACTTCCAAGGTGAGCTTATTGTTCTTAACATCTATCAATGCACCCTCGGTATATAAAAAGGTCAAATAATGGGAATTTGTGCATCCTCGGCAATGTCAAGTACGATAAAGTCAACCGGAACGAAAAAATTTTCCTACCTTGACGGGAACATCCTCCAAAACACCCAAGGGGAATTTGTTAGAGCGGTCCACCATTTGTAGGGTGACACTAGTACATTTAAGAGTTCCTAGATTCAGTTTTTTGCATATCGAGTAAGGCATGACACTTACACTTGCACCAAGGTCACATAGAGCTTTATCAATTGGAAAATTGCATATGGTGCATGGTATGGAAAAACTTCCGGGATCTTTTAACTTAGGAGGGGACAAGTTTTCCAAATAAGCACTACACTCGGAAGTATATGTCAATGTCTCAATATTGTCAATAATCCTCTTCTTAGAATCTTCTTCATTAATTTAGTGTGTGAAGATATTTGAGTGATAAGTTCTAGATAAGGGATAAATACCCTGAAGTTCTTCATCATTTCCATGAACTTACCGAGTCGGGTTTCTTTTTGAGCTTGTGCCAAACGATATGGAAATGGCACTTGAATTTTCTCCGGCTCCTTAGATTTTTCACCCACTTTTGGAGGCTCATCCTCCACATATTCAACCACTATTAGCTCATCAACTTTCTTTGACTCCACTTCACCTTTTTTAGAGCTATTAACCTTGTTTCCACCATCATCTTTCCTACCCACTTTTTCATTTGCAACATTGGACATTGGAGGTTCATCACAGGTGGTACCACTCCTTAGAGTGATGACATTTGCTTGTTCATGAGGTTGTACTCCTTGGGGGTGGCAATTGACCGTGTTGTCTATGAGCATTAGAACTAGCAAGTTGAGCAATTTGTATCTCAAGCATCTTAATAGTAACATCCCTAGCTTGATCGGTCTTTTGAATGTGAGAGATTATGTTCCTTTGTGTCTAAGCTACTTGGGTTAAAAAGGTCTCCAACTTGCTCAATTGTTAGGGATTTGAAGATTGAGCTTGTTGATTTTGAAATGGTGGTGGATTTAAAAAAGGTTGTTGATAACTTTGTTGGAATTGGTTTTGGTTCTTTTGACCTTGATTTTGAAATGTCGGTAGGGTGACATTTGGCCTTGGTTGTGGGTTAAGCATATTGGTATTCATGTAGGAAAAAGTTATGATGAAATTGTGTACCTCATTGTAAGTGTTAGAGAAGGGGCTGAAATTTTGCTTGAAGCTTTGGTAGGTATTCACTTGCTCCATTTTACTCCTACTTTCATGAAACCCATATCCTGCACCGTCACATGCTTCACACACCATGATTTGGCTTATAACATTTTTTTGCTTATGAGATTGAGAAGAACTTGATCCTTGATCATCAACTTGCTTTTGAAGAAGAGCTACTTGAGCTTTTAAAAGAGCAATACTTGGGTCTTCTTCCTTTGCTTTTAATGGGATACTCATTGAATTAACATACTGGGAGTCATGTACCGCCATAGATTCAGTAGTAGAATGGGCTAACTCTACATAGATATTGTCAAATTTTCCATTGTTTGCGGAATCTAAAACCCGACGAGGCTCTGCACAACACCCATTATAAAAAGTGATGGCAAGGAACCATGGGTCAAACCCATGGTGAGGACACTCTCTTTGAAGCTCCTTGTATATTTCGCATGCTTCATATAGACTTTCATGACCACTTTGGCAAAAACCGGTTATTTGGCTCCTCAATTGTTGTGTCTTCTCGGGTGGGAAGTATATATTTATGGTAAAAGGCAAGGGCCAAACTATCCCAATAATTGATTCCCAAAGCGACTCTATCAAGATTATTAATCCAAAATTTGGCATTGTCTTTCAAAGAAAAATGGAAGAATATCTCCCTAATTTGAGCTTGTGTAACACCAGGTTGGCTAATCATGGAGCAACAGTCACATAAATTTTGAACATGTAAGTTAGGATCTTCTATTGGAGTCCCACCAAACTGTTTTCTTTCCACAATTCTTATGAAAGCCGGCTTGATTTCAAAGTTAACCGCATCAATTTGAGTAGTGACAATCCCTCTTGGAAGCATAGCCGCGGTGGGCTTAGAATGATCGGACAAACGTACCATCATTCTTGTTGTTGGTTGAGAACTAGAATTTTGAGGTCCTCCAAATAATAATTCCTAAAACCTTCAAGATCTGCAAGAGTTGCGGCTTCAGCAATCTCCTTAAGGAAACGTAATCGTCTATACAAGGTTTTCTCAGGCTCGGGATCAATGGGTAGTAGTTCGCCTATTCGAGAAGACCTAGGTATAAGACAAAAACCTAGAGAAGATTGTAAGTAACGGTCTCAAAGAACAATTGTTCTTCAAGACAAAGGAAAACAAGATGGAAACAACCACACACTAAACACAAAAAGTATAGCGTGCTCTCCGGCAACGACGCCAAAATTTGATAGGCTTATGGCGCACCTAACAAAGATAATCAACCCTAGGCTAGGCTAATATACAAATAAATGTAGATAAACAAGTAGGGGTCGAACCATGGGAGCAGAAGTAGCTGACCCCTACCGTGGTGGGAGCAGAACTTCTCGACTTTGCAAAATCTTAAATTGTTTACGTTTGAGCTTTGATGACGTCATTTGCAGTAGCTTGACTTTGCTTTTTGACCATCAAGCTTCGACTTTTGTTGACTTTGGTTTGACTTCTTCATTTTCTTCCTTCTTCCATTACTTGTGACGCTCGAAAATGACTAGACTTGTCTCTGTTTAGCTCCGCGATACTTAGTGAACGTCAAAAGATAGGAAAATCACACATTTCCTACAAAATCAACATACAAAATACAATTCACCTAGAACACGGAACTACTCAATAAACACCATATAATAGTGTAAAAGACAATGAAATACGAGCTAAAATGGGGATAAAAAGTGCATATAAATATAACACATCGGTGACTTAAGTCCAAAAGAACATGGTCTAAGTTCAATTCAGTTCAGATCCTATAAGTTCAGTTCTATTTAGTTCAGATTCTATAAGTTCAGTTCAGTTTAGATCCTATAAATTCAGTTTAGTTCAGTTCAATCCTATAACTTCAGTTCATTTTCACTCCACAAGAACAGGGCTTAAAAGTGCATAAAGTAAAAATGAATTGCCACTTTCACACTTCTCTTTTATCGCTCCTCCAACCGTGCACCCTCCTCTCTATTTAAGGACTTTTGTCCTCAAATTTTATTCTTATGCATTTGTGTATTTTCTCTTTATCTTTCATAAAATAGTTTTATGTTATTGTTCATCCAAAAATCTAATAATTTCATATTTTACTAAAGCATTAGATTAATATTAAGGTAGCTTATATTAATTTCTAGACTAAATTTTTTATTAGTGTTTAGGCTTAGTATTGAGTGCATCTCTACTTGAGGGTTTCTATATTGCAACCTTGGAGGATCATCTATCCTTTGTGTTATGCTCAAGAACAAAATTTGTAGGAGACCAATTTTGTGCCCTAATTTCCGAATTTCCAATGTCAAGAAATTTCTTCTTCTAAATTGTTTTGCATGTAGATCATTTGTTAAAATGAATTTATCTTTATACATTAGTAATGACTACTGAGGTTTGTGAAACTTACAAGCTGATGGGCTAATAAAGGTGGCTCTAGGAACGGATCATGCAACTCAGCCCGAACCCAACCCTACTAATTGGCAGTCTGTGTGCCAGGTTAGTCACTGGTCCTAATGGCCATGGGTCCTAACACTCCTAAGGACCGGACTAATTATCTCGATTTGAGGGTTGGGCAGCTCGTCATGCATATTTAATCATCTGTATCTAGCTCTAACTATATTCAACGTCATAGAGTATTATTTGTGTTCACTAACTTTTTCATAAGACGGCCTTAAATTAATGTTAATGTCAAAATCTTTCATATAAAGTGTCCCCTCATATAAAACAATACAATACATGTTTTAGTTCTGTTATAAATAAAGTATTAAGCTTATGAAAGTGTCATATAAGGAAAATTGAAAAAGGAAATGTAAAAATTGAGCAAACAATGACACAAGCAACAACAACGGTCTTCGATGAGAATTTGTGAAGGTAATAAGGATTGTGGATCACAAAATAATTACTCAACGAATAGATACAATTATAATATATAACAGATAAAAGATGGTCAAAGCATCATTCAGGACGAAGGAGAGAATGATCACTTGATAACACAAGGAAGGTTCCATCATAAACCAATTGGTAATATAGCAGGAGTAGCCTACCAAGCCCGATTTAAATTCGAAACCCAAGACGATACCTCGGGCTTCGATACCATGTTAGAACATGTAAACGGGTCGGGTCACACCCAAACGGTGAAAAAACGAATCACTTGATAACACAATGAAGATTTTATCCTAAAATCAATTGGTAATAAGAGGAGTAGTCCACTTGAATATAAAGTATAAACCAGTCTAATTTCTCTTTTTTCAACAATATGGGACAACCTCGCACGTGGGTTTATATATTTCAACCCGTACAATATCTATTAATTCTATGAGATGTGAGACAAAGGGATACCTCAAGGAGCTAGACCCGAGTAAAAAGGGTTAATGGCAAAGAGCTTTGAAAAGTCAGAGACTACGCAACACAATCAATCCTTTGTCATCATCATGTAGGCTTTATTTTCTTTCAACCAGTGCACTAAGATAAACACTGACAGACACAGACTACACAAGATGGACAAATAGCGAAAGGAGTATATTTGTGTGGTTGTCCTTTCGTCCATGTAGGTCATTGGCCACTTGACTGCTTGAGTGTTAGGTACGGTTCGTAATGGATAGGGTCTGGGTAGAGTCTAGTAAGGCCCGGATCCGACCCTGAGACATATACCTTGAATCCATATCCTGCCCAAACCGTAAAGGTTCTGAAATTAATGGACTCATACCTGACCCAAAGGGTTCGGGAGTCCGGACAGGGTCTATCTTAGGGTCTACTTTTTTTTTTTACTAAACAATTTTTTCCCTAAATTACTTCATTTATCTAGTATCCAAACTTATCATTTTCATAAATTTTCTCATTATTCTTAATGGTTGGATAGCGTAAAGATATTAGTGATAATTAATAAAGGTCGTTTGTATGCGTGTTATTTGGGTTATTGACGTTCATATATGTGTTTTTTTCTTTTTTAATAAATATAAGGGTCTAAGGGTTGGTTAGGGTCCCAACACTAAGACCCGGACCGAAGTTTTTATATAAGACCCATACCCGAACGGGTCTTAAAAATTCAGACTCATACCTAACCCGTTGGAGTCAGACCCTAAGGATCTGGGTCGGGGACCCGACCCACTGCCAGTGCCAAAACATATGGTGCTAGAAAATGGAGAGCTCTAATGCTTAATGCAACAATTATATGCACATTTAAGCAATATCAAGAATTGTTTTCCGAAATGTACGATTCTCACTAATTAATTTATTAAATACTCCCTGCATTTTTTTCATTCAATATATTTGTTTTTTGTACACTATTCACAAGTTAAGCTTCAATTTCAATTTTCTCCCGATACGTAAGAAAAAATATATTCATGTGGGGTCTTGTTTAATTCGTCTTTACGAGTACATTGAAAATATATACGTAACTTTTATAATTTTTACAAATACGTAGCTAAAGATATTAAGCACGTAAAACGTAGGTTGGCAAACGTGAAAAAGCAAATGTATTGAATAGAAAAAAATGGAGGGAGTAGGTAACTTTTAAAATTTATTAACCATCCCCAAGCAAGGTTGATTGGGAGGTCGATTTGGGGTCGAGTCAAGTTAATTGTAATTAAGAAATCGATTAGAATCGACTCAAGTCGATTTGAGTCACAAATCGACCCAATTTGAGGTAAATTGACTCACCAATCGACCTCATACGTGGCACATTTTAATTGGTTCCAACAATTTAAGAAAAAGAAAAAAAAAAGCTAAAAAATGGTTGTTTGGGAGGGTTTATTGACCTAGGTCGTGACTTTCTGCTTGGGAGGGTTTAAGTGGTCAAGGTCAATAAGGAGAGATTAAGGCCTAATATGCAATTGACCCGATTAAATTGACTTGTTGCTTGGGAATGGTCTTACTGAAAATGGATTCATGTAGGATGTGCATATTTGTGTTAATGTATATGTCGGAGGACATGATTAGTGATGTGTTGTTGTGGAGACAGAAGGCGGTTGGGAGACCATCTTCCGCTTGAGGTTTCCCGCTCCAAGAGGATTTGCACATTAATGACTTGAGTCTTAGAGGGACGCGTGTGGTGAGACACGACGTTTGGGAGGGGACCCGAGTCGCTCTTAGGCCCGATACCACCGACGTGTTCGGAGTACCTTGTGTGATTTATTGTGGGTACGTCAGGGCTTGTCCCGGTACCGGTTTGATGGTTGGATATAGTTACTTCATTCATATCATGGTCATGTTGTAAACTCATACACTTGATTCGTGTCATACTTTATGATCGTTAAATTACTGATGTTTATGTGTCTATTTGTTTGTCAGCTATCTCTTTTAGGATGCTATGTGTCGATCTATATGATATATTTTGGTCATATGAGGAGCGGGTTGAGTACATGTTATATGGATAACACATGGGTAACGGGACGTATCTCGAGATGAGCATAGATGAGGATTCCACTTCTCTTTGGTTGCTCCCTTTGGGACTAAGCCTAGAAAAATTCTTGTGTCCTAGAATAAAGTACGAGAAGAAGGATAAAGAATGGAGACAAGAGTGAATACGAGAGGAGAAAGTCGGGGGCTTTCTTATAGCTCTACCGGAAGGGAAAAGGCTCGGCTTTAGTATGAAGAAGAGGAGAGGCTTTCTAAAGACGATACAGCTAAGTGGGGATATCTCATTTTTGGGGTATTCACTCGGTCGCAAGACTGAAATGTCGAAAAGTATAGTAGTCATGAGTTGTATTTTATTTCATTTGTTTACATTTGTGTAATTCACTAAGTATTATATATATAATGTTTTTTTATTGAAGTTTTGAAACACTACTTCGGGAAATCGAGATGATAACGCCTTAAATATCTTGGCTGATAATAGGGGTGTTACACCTTATGAAGCAAAGGTTGGTGGACCTGTTCAGTATCGATGGATGTATACATTTGAGAGATTTTTTAATCACTTGAAAAAAAATGGCGTCAAAGCTCGAGTTGATGTTACATATGCAACGCTTTTCTGTTAGAAGAAATTGCAAATTTATGTTACCTATATTTTGAAGGTCACATTGACACAAAGCGAAAGATTTAGATGTTTTGAATTTCGATGACCATCTAAATTTAAAATTATCTGATTTTTTCAATGATGACATGGGAATTAGAACTCGGAAATGTATCCAGAGATACTTGGATAAGAAATAGTATGAAGATGCTCATTTATACATTTTGAAGGACTGTGGAGAATTTTTAAATTCTTATGAAAGTAAGTTATTATTTCATCATTATTACTTAAGTGATATTTAATTATCAAATTTCATCATAATGCATAACTAAAACATGTTTTTGGTCCAAATAGGAAATTTGAGACACATATCAAACTCACATTTCTTGATATCACATCTTCTAATGTTGTTCGGAGCAAACATGACAAAAGTTCTCTGAAATGGTTTCGAAACGGTTCCAAAAAGAAGTAAGTGATATTTTCTATGAAAATTGACAACACAACTGAATTGCTTATTAAATCTATACCCCTTACTAAAATATGGGGAAGACAAATTACTATTCATAATCAATAGTAACTTTTCTACTCTACTTTCATGGGTCATATTTCATGGGCCAAGTTTTGGGTTTTTTCTTACTTTTGTTCTACTTTACTTTCATGGGCCGTCTTTCATTGGTCGTGTTTATTTGAGTTTTTCTTACTTTTTTTTGGATTGACTTTGGTGTCACTCACTGTCACAGCTAATTAACACTCTAAAAATATTGCTTCCTGTCTTCCACAGCTATGCTGTCACATTTGTCTTAATCCCTCATATATCATATTCACAGTACTCCTCCATCTCTTCCACAATTACCTCTTCCCTCAACTATTCACACAATTTTTTATATTTTTTTTATTGATGGGTGACACTAATCGGCATATTAATTATATATGTACTATTCTTGTGTTCATTTGTTATTGCTCAGGTGGTTACGAAGTTGTGCACTAGATTGAAGAAGAGAATCATAGTCAGGTATTCATCTTATTTCTTTTAGTTTACATTTGATTTTAACCTATAAATTTCATCACCCTTTTCCCCTTGAAAAACTCAATTTCATCTACATTTTCCACAGGAATTTGTATATTAACTTGCAAACAGAGACTAGAGTACCAGTTGACATTATATGGATTTTAGTGCTATTTTCTAGGTAAGGGCATCTGGATATCCCTCCTTTTGGTACTATTTCTCTATTTTTGATTTGGGTTCGTTCTATTTTCGGCTAATCATGCTATTTTCTTGAAAAAGTTGGATTCCTTTTGTGGTTTGAGTAATAATATTATACAAATTGGGATCTATATTTTTCATTTGGGTTTGTTTTATTTTGGACTTTCATCAAGAATTGAAAGGCCTCCTGGCTTCAAAAGTTCAACAATTTGTAGAGAGAACGGGTAAGTGAAACTCAACCGCTTAAGCTACAAGTAGACCCATGTAACTCAGTTCCAAGTTTTAAACTTTTGCGGTTAAATCCATGTTGAGCTTCAAACTTGCAACACTGAGATATATGGACCTACTTCTGGCTCATGTTTTTACGATTTGGACCGTAAGTAATTAATCATCCCGTTAGTGATGCATCATTTATAGGTTAGCTTTGCCTATGAAAGTTTAATGAGTTTTTCGATTTCACCTACTGTTTTGGAGTGTCATTATCACATGATATTGATCTTGAGCTAGGCCTATAAAAGTATTTTGTATATTGTGTTCACGCTTACTGTTTGTAACATCATGACAGTCATGAGCACCTTATCGATTGATTAAGTGGTTAAGCTAAATTTAGTCAAAAAGAAAATTGTGTGAATAGTCACTTTAGAAGTACCGAATAGAAAAAAAGCGGTTCTGAAAAGAAAAGAAACTCTTTGCAGACTCTTTTCATTTGACTTGCAATTGTTTACCGCTCAAAATTCTGTTTTATCAAACCCCTTATCCTTTTATTATTTATTTGGTTTCCGGGGGCTAGATTGATGAGGCTTTGATTAAGGGAGCTGACGTATTGAAGCGGATCACATCAGAATGTTTTGCAGAATGCACACGATGGTTCAACTCAAACCAGAAATACAAACATATACGCCTACCCGACATCTTTGGAAGTTATTAACAATAACCAGAGACCCAAATTTGGAATAACTTGTAGCGGGCGATTTTGACCGAGGAGATTAAGTTAATCTGATAGATGTTCAGTTCCTTTAGCACCGCCATTTCATGGTGTCAATCTTGTAAATTACTCTTATAATGATGAAAACTATAGTTTGTGTTAGAATTGAGCAATGGATTTGATAATATTGTGAAAATATATAACTCCTTAATTATTAACACAATTGAATTGTTTATTAATAGGCTAATAGATGGAAGATCCGATAATAATAGCTCTAGCATTGGCCCCCCGTAACTCGGTGAGAACTTGGATACGATATTCTATTAATGGCTATAAATTTCGAGCTTTTAAGGAGGGAGTTCATGTTCCAACATCTACCTTAATCAACGGGGTTTGTGTGAGTTCTATAGAAGGGTTGGACTATTATGGAACCCTGAATGAAATAATTGAGCTTGCTTATTATACCGAGCGAAGGGTGTATAGGGTCATATTATTTAAATGTAATTGGTTTGATAATTCTCAACAATGGTTAAGTTTCCATAACGTATACGGACTTATTGATGTGAACATAAAGAAGCAACTTCGTGCACATAACCTATTTGTGGAAGCTTTTCAAGTCGATTAAATTTACTATGCTCCTTATCCAATTACAAAGAAAAGTAATCAATGGTCTGTGGTTTTCAAAATCAAGGCAAGATCACATGTTGATGCTCCTATTGGCGAAATTGTTTTCAAAGAAGATGTGGTTCTCAACGATCACTCAGTTTTGCCAATTGTGGTGGAAGAGAGTCAAGAGACGCAATGCAAATTGAAGATGAATATGAATTGGTTGTGGAAAAGGGTGAAGATGAATATGAAGTAGAAGAGGAAGAAGATGAATTTAAAGAAAATATAAGAGAGGAAAATGAGGAAGTAGATGAAGAAGTCGGAATGTTTTTTAGAGATGACGAACCTCTTTTGATTTTTAGTGATGGTGATAGTGAGGGGGACTAGTTTGTAATTTTACAATATTTTCTGTTGTAGCAATGTATGAACTTGAAACATTCAATCAGTTTGTTCTATTGTACTTTTATTTAATCAATTTGTTTTATTGCATTTTTATTTAATCAATTTGTTCTATTGCACTTTTATTTAATCAATTTGCTATATTGCATTTTTCGTAGCTAGTGGTGTTTATGGCACATTTGTATCATTTATATAATTATATGTTGGAGGTAACAATATTTGTTTTTTACTAACAAGTTGCATTGTTTATCTAGTGTTTATTATGGCACGTGGTTTTTTTAGACGAGTTCTAGGGACAGTAGTTGTAAAGGATCTCGTCACCAGGACCAAAACATGGAGATTGATGATGAAGATGAAGAAGTTGTGGAACCAACACCGGAACAAGAGAACTCACAGGTGCGACTATCACGTGATCCTGACAATGGTTATTGGTAAGTGTTTCTTTTATTTTTATTTTTTAATTTCACAAAAAATATTCTATTTTTATTTTTGAATTTCACAAAAAAATATCATTACAATGCTTATGTATGTGTTTTAATTTTCAGGTGGGATGACAAGGCTATAAAGAAATATGTCACATGGTCTTTCACCTGTAATCTAGGAGAAGAGTGTGTCACCAAGTGGAGTGACGCGAGACATGGACAACTCAAAAGATGTACACTTACTTTAAGGTATAAATTTGTTTTTTTACTAACTTGTTTTTGAAACAGAATCATGTGAGATCCGTAGAGAGTGGTTATGACCCCGAGGAAGATTGACAAAAGAGGGTAACGAGGCGGATAGTATCTGTTATCAATGGCCTCAAATATGCAAAGAGAAGGCCAGAGTGGGTCCCCGAAACTTGGTGGGAGAAGGCTGAAAAATAAGGAAAATCGGATCCCAATTTTGCCAATAAATCCAAAATTAATAAAGTAAATAGAAGATCAGGTGGTAAAGACGGAAAACCACTAGGCACCCATAGTCTTGGTTGGAAGAGTTGCTTGGATGCTTTCAAAGAATTGTTAAGAATTATATATTATATTTTTCACAAATTGGTTGTTTATATTATGATTACCCATTATATTTTAATTAATTTATGTTTTCATACTCATTTTAGGGTGAGCCGACCACGTGGTACAAAATGTTTGAGAAGACAAAGAAGAACAAGCAAGGCCAGTAGGTCAATCATCGAGCTGTGAAGACAGATGTAAGTCTACTGATCTACTTTTGTATAATTCACTATTATTTTTTTTAATATTAATCAGCTTTAATTTAATTTTCATATAAATAATTAACATTTCTTCCATATTTTTTTTTGTTTTGTAGGCCATTTATCAAAAATTAATGAGTCAACCGACGCCAACTCACGTGCTCCCAAACGAGTACCGGTCATACTACAACGTTGTTGGTGGTTTCAACAGCAAGTCAAGAATCTCTCGGACCAGTGACATAGGACCGGAAATTTGGTACGAGGCTCCAAGAAACAAAGGCGGTCGTCATCGATCCTGCTCCTACAGACCTATTGTAGTGACTGAGTTCGCAACTCAGAACACTCGACTCAAGGAGAAACTGAATCAAGAGCGACTCGCACAAGAAGCTCTTGAGCAACGAGTTCTTAGCAATGAAGAGTAGGATGACGGCTATGTGGGCTAAGATGCAGGCGTTTCTTCCCCCGGACTCGTGTTCAGGTTTTTCGAGGCATCACCGTAGAGATGACTTTGCGGACGACGGACGCGGTTTTGGAGTTAGCAAATAATCGCATGTAGGTTAGGTTTCGGTAGTTCCCTTAGTTTAGTTTATGGTAGTTAGTTGCCTTAGTTTAGTTTGTGGTAGGTACTTGCATGCCTTAGTTTAGTTAGGGCTTGTTTGATAGCCCATCAAAAACACATGAATTATAATTCATCGGAAGTAATCCAAACACAAATCAAGAAATAAAATAACTAAGACGTACCAAGAGACGTTCTTATACTGAGCTAATGCGGTATATTAAACGGTTGGATGTGAAGTGACACTACAAGAAAAAGGCCATTTATTTGGTTGCAAACTGAGTTTAGCAACCAATTTGCGACTATCTTTTTTTGGTTGCTATAGGCCCGGTCGCAAAATCTGGTTGGTCGCAAAAATAGTCTCTAATTAGCAACTACAACTATATGGTAGCAAATTAGCGTCTACATAATGATAGAGTTGCTAATTAGAGACCAATTTTATTGGACGCAATTTAACAACTAAATGTAGTTATGGTCGCTAATTAGCTTCTGATTTAGATTTGTTGCTGATTAGCTACCACTTTAATTGGTAGTAACTTTGCAATTTGTTGGTTGCTAACCGTATTTCAGATTGTAAAAAAAAAATACATACTCTCAACCCGTATTAGGTTGAAAGTAATACGTGTAAACCCATATTAGCCTGAAATTAATACGTATACCCAGAACTTTGAAGTAATGAAGAATTGAGTTCCTCTATTAAAAATATGGATCAACTTTATTATAATTAGCAAATACACATCGCCTTATCCTAAACAAAAGCAACTAAAATCAGATTACTGAGAGAAGAGCAACTTTCGTCCTTCTTCAAGCTTCCAACAACCACCTGTCACCTTCAATCTTTCTTCCTTTTAGCGGCAACCAAATTAAAGTCAACCAAGTCAGATAGAAATATTATCACTGCTTTTATGGAGCCACCAACAGCAAAAGATAACAAGTAGGTCGCGTAATAACCCAGCGGATTCGACAACTCTGCATCTATCTTTGATATAGTAACAATAATAATGGTCGAATTTTCGAGATCTAACCTTTAAAATGACCAAATTTTCGAGATCTAACCTTTACAATGACCAAAAAAGCTAGATGTTAACCTTTAGATGCATCAGACGGACCTACCAAAGTAATAGCCTTGGCTTGATGAAGAAGGAGATCGAGCCATAGAAATGTGGCAAGAAGCTTGAGATTTTGGACGGAAATTCAAGAAAGAAATGAGTGGTTTGAAAGAAGAAGAATAAGGAAGAAAAGATCAAAGTTTAAGTGAGGGAAGAAGAGAGAGTGAAGTAAGATGAGTGGTGACGGCTGGCTGCTGCTTAGGAGATTTAGGTAAGGGACTCAAGTGTTAGGGTTTTTGTTGTCTCTTAGTTCTAGGCAATCCATATTTATGTACAATTAAAACGGGTATTGCCGTATTTGTTGGTCTATTCTACATTCCTACGGAGTATATACGACTATACGAGTATTATACAATACGAGTAATACGACATGTTAATTTTCCTAACTTTCTGGGTTAAACTCGTTAAGTCTTGTGTGAGACGGGTTTCATATTATAAACAATTTTTTAATAAAAATGGACTGTCTTACGGCATAAGACCGTCTTATTTTATAATTTGTGAAATTAATATCCTAAGAAGTTAGATAGAGATACTATGTTACACTTTGACTAAAAATGGTGTGAACCATACTATAACATTGGCTACAAATACTAGGATAAAAAAAAAAAAAAAAATCTTTCGATAAGTTATAGAGGGACCGCGTCTTTCCAAATTCTGTGTACGCATGTGTACAACTAAACTTTTACTACATGAGTTTATAATCCATATATTTTGTTTTTCTAATCGAGACATGTTTATGGGAAGAAATAAGACGAACGATTAGTATATATATACTAAATAAAATCATAGTCTTTCGTACGAAAGATCTTATGTAGTTTAACATTAAATATTTATAACGTAGAATAATAATAAAGAAAGGATATTTGTAATTATTTTGGAAGTTAAAACATTGGTTGCTAATTAACATATAATTTAAGGGACGTGCTAAATCCCGCACATTATTTTACTCAATCCCACACATTTTTTACCGTTATTCCAAATATACCCTTCCCATTTTTCCATTCCCACCAAACAAAATACTAGGAGAGAAACAAAAATCCCAAAAATCAACACTTTCTCCCAAAATCAATTCACTTCACCCGGTACTATATTTCTAAACATAAAACATTTGCACGAATTGCACCCTTGAATAATTGCTGAATTGACGATGAACACAATTCCACCATCCTTCCTAATTGATCTAATTTTATTGCAATAAATTTTCCTGATTTCAGTTCAATTTGAGAGAAAAGGATAATGGACCTTTGCCATGGCTAGAAAAATCAGAAGCAAGACGGGAAGGAATGGTACATAACATCATAAAATTACTCTTTTGTCCGCATTCTCAAAAGCTTCGCCTTCTCTTTTGTAAAACACCCAGTCACCCAGCCGTATACTACGTCGGAACTCCCGTTGACGCATTTTCAACGGCAACATTGTTACCGTTATTTTCGCCGCCGTCAATGTAATCTGCTTCTGCCGACATGCCGAAGAGCGGAGTCCACCACTTGCCGTTAACGGTGCTTCTAACAGTGGATCGGCCGCGGTTGACGTCGGTATGTTTAGTATCAACGGCAGCGGCGACGGCGAGGGAGGCGAGGAGAGACGGATTAGGTTTAGGGAGAGAAGTTTTTTTAATTTTTTTTTACTAAGGATAATTTTGGAAATTTAGAGTAAAAAAGTGTTGGATTAAGTAAATTAACGTGTGGGATTTAGCAAGTACGTAATTTAACATTAGATATTTATTTTATAAAATAGCCAAGTTGGTTGCTAATTAGCATTTAATGTTTGCAACTAATATCAAGGTGGATGCTAATTAGCAACCACCTGGAGAATTGGTTGCTAGTTAGCATCTGATTTCTGCAACCAAAGTTAAGTTGGTTATTAATTAGCGACTAACTTTTGATTAGTTGCTAATTAGCATTTAATTTTTGCAACCAATACTAAGTTGGTTACTAATTAGAGACTAACTTTTGATTAGTTGCTAATTAGCTTCTAATATTTGCAACCAATGTTGAAGTGGTTGCTAATTAGCGACCAATTTGTAATTGGTCGCTAATTAACAACTAATAAGTGATTAGTTGCAAAGGTTGGTCGCTAAACGAACTTTTTCTTGTAGTGTGAAGATGACGGAAGAACAAGGGGAGAAATGAAAGCTAGAGAGTGAAGCACTTTGTACATTTTCTAAATTACTAAAAGACTCCTGCTATTTTTTTTCAAAACTTGATGTTTTTACTATGAAAACGAGTCTAGGGTCGGATTCAGGTCAGCGTAGAAGGATCCAGATCCAGATCCGTTTTAAAACTAGTGGATCCATATCCGACCCGAATTCAACGGGTTTGAAAAAAATAGGATCCATATCCGATCCATCAGGATCGGGTCTTATGGATCTGGACCAAATTCAAGATCCATTGTCATCCGTACTCCAACCAAAAACACCCCATTAATTTACGAAATTACTTTTTTACATACGGATTTTACTCTTTCACATACAATTTATCATTAACTTTCTTCTAATACCCTTCTAACCATAAACATTCAAATTAACTCTCTCTAGTCTCTACGTTTATTTTTTCCTAGATCCAAATCTAATTGCTTAAATTATTTCATAAAGGGATCTTTATTAATTAATCAACGAATAATTTATCTATTTATCAATTGTAATCATTAATTGTTGTAATTTGTTATCAATTACTTAGAACTTTTTAATTTATTAAAAATAATTGTTGAAATTAGGATTTATAAGATAACTATTACGGGAATGATGATGACGATGGTGCGCGAGGGAGAGACTCTTCGTATCACGGAAGTTGTCACTTGTCAAATACGTTACCCAAGTGCATATGGGTTACACTGTCAGCCCTATGAAATTGCACAATTTTCCGTTTTTGTTCTAATAAAGTACTAAAGTAGTAGTAATAACTTGTTAAGCAAACTAATTAGTACATATAGATTTACCTAGAAAATAATACTACTAATTACAACAAAGGAACTCGGCGGGAATAACATAGCCAGTCTCCCCTGAAACAATGGAAAAATATGGAACTTTTAGTTAGACTGCTTGGTGGTGCTAGGTGGTCTAATGGATTGGCTGACAGGAGGGGATACTGGAGCAAGGGAGGGGAATCAGGGGATGACGGTGGACGGATCTGACGAGGCTATAAGGGAGGGGTGGATTTTTTTTGTGGGTGGATGAGTTGTTTTGAGTTTAGTGCGAGAGAGATGGAAAAAATATAAGAAGGGTAAAAATGTAAAAATCATATGTGAAAGAGTTATTCTCGTATGTGAAAAAGTACAACTGGAAAAGGTATTGGGCTTCCAAGTGTTTTATCACTGGCCTTGTACTGGCCCACCAAGAAAGAGTAATGGGCCTGGTAAGTTTAACTCTCCTCGTCTCTCATAAAGTGTCACTTTTACTCTCTTTTTTGGGTTTACTTACAAGGACGCTGAAAGACACACGCATGGCTAGAAAATCGAGTTACATTCATGTCGTGCCCATATTATTATTGTAAGACGGTCTTATACCTAAGATTCGGTTCTAATATATAAAAGAATAATATAAGTAATAAATAAATATTTTTTTTACAAAAATGAAGTGTCTCACTTAGTAAAACGTTCTATAAAGTGAATAATAATATAATATAACTACAAAAAGATAGGTTCCTAGGCACTACAAAATAGTTGCCCTATCTAACTTGACCGGTTTTGTTTTTAAAAAAAATATACATATATCCGTTTTAAGAGAAACCAATCTTATCTATATTAAAACAAAATCATTTCAAGCAATTCGATGCATCAGCCATCCAGGTCATCCTACACCAACATATTATTTGCAATAGTGGTAGGGCCCGTTGGAGAACAAAAATAATTAAAATAAAAAAAGTGGTGGACGCAACCGCAATTTACGTTATTTTGTCATTCCTCAAATTTGGCAATTATTATTTGCATTTTGATTTTTTTATAAGATATGAATAAATCAAATAAAAGTATATTATCAAAATTTTGCTATTATTGGGTCAGGTTTTTGAGTTACCATTGAACAAAAATGTTATTTTTGAGCTTGTTTTAGTTGGTTTTTTGGGTCGATTTTTTTTTCTTTTTTCAAGTTTATATATCCCATATCATACTAATGGTCGAAATGCATATATATAACTTCATAAGGTCATCCATTTTACCCGTCATTAAAAGAGAATAAAAATTCATACACATTCAAGATAACGTTTTTAAATTAATATTTTTATTATTATTACCTATTGGTGTATGTTAGTATTAAAAGGGTTGTACAATGAATAAAATTGCATATCCGTGCAATTTGCACGGGTATAAAACTAGTTGGAGAAATAATTAGAAAATATTACATCATTTTTGTTGTGATCGAAATTTTTGAATACGTATCTTGAAAATGCAACTCTATAGTGCCACATTATATAACAACTAGTTTAGCACCCGTGCAAAAATGCACGGACATATGTAGATAATATTTGTAATTAAGTTTTAAACTCATATACTATTGTTGGGAAATGTGTCCTCAACAATAGTGCGATCACGACAGTGATAAAAATCATTGTCATAAATCTTATGAAAAGAATATGCAAGGGACGATCCAATATTGATTTAGTCAACTGACCAACATTAATCGGTAATGATTGGCTGACTAGAGTTTAACATTACTGTCGTATGACGGTGGTGGTCAGTTGATCCCTTTAGGTCACACCTTTAGGACTGACCCCTTAAACGTATATTGATTAATTGTATAGGATACAGATTGATTGATATTATTGAAACCGTATATTGAGAAATTAGAGGTTAAATCTTAAGGTAAGATTTATATTTGAAATTGAAATGTGTCAATTGTCAAATATTAAACGATATTTTAGAAATATCAAGGTTAGTATAATGAATGGTTCATGGTTATAACAAACGTTGTTAAGTATATCGTATCGACGATTATTACGATAACCATATGTTGGGACAGTAATTTCGAATTACTTAATGATTTGTTAAATGTGATTTAATTAATTTAAAAATATTATTTATATGATAAATTTATATTTTAAATTAATACAATTATTTTGTCACATATGATGTCACATATTATACAATTGTACAAATTACATTTGTAAAATGAAGGTCCATTTTTACAAATGTTAACCGTGTAATGTATGTAGTAAGATAACATTATTTGATAATTTATCTTATTATTGTGTAAGTGTTGATATGACTTATCACTTATGACATGTGTAAGAACAAAAGCAAAATTTCTTCCTACATACTACACTTACACGACACACTCTCAACACCCAACATAACCTACTTTGTCTATAAGTACATGTGATCTATCACAATTTAAGGCTAATCCTTATGTTAGTTTTCTAGAGTAAGAAAACTCAAAATCCTCTAAGTTTATTTTCTAAGCATAAGAAAATACAACTCTCTTAATATTATTTACATAATATTTTAGTATACTAATAATAGTATTAGTTTACGGTTTTAAGTTAACCGATTACGTCTCCTAGCTCGGGTTCGTGTCTCGGTGTTTAAGGGTAGGTCTTGGTGCATCGTAAAGGAGGCAAGCTAATTTGGTTGCTCCGTGGAGGATCGTCCTAGCACTATCTCGGACCGTTTGTAAGGCCCTTTTCGTCTTTGTTCCGCATATTATATTGCATGCATAAGATCAACTATATTAATATGAGTTTAATTAGTTATATTAGTAAGACTAATAATATGAACTAGATAGTAAAGACTACCTCAGTTTCCAACAATTGGTATCAGAGACATAAGGTTGTTTGCATGCAACTCGATTTTATACGTTTTTGCGAGAAAATACGATTTTAATTAAAAACGAAAATGAGTAGTACATATAGGATATGCACGAAAATCATATTGCATGTATATATTTCTGGTCTTAAAATAGTTTTAAGTCATTTTGATGATTTATAGAATAATATTGTTCAATATTGTAATTAAAATGTTTAATTTGTACATTAAATCGGTTAAAAATGTTTTTATTTGGGAAAAATAGCTAAATAATGTTTCTGGCCATGAATTTTAAATATGTTCTCACATGCATTTAACATATTATGAATATATAATTTTCGAAATTATTGAAGGTTTTATGCATGGTTTATGATTTTTAATGGTTAAATAGTCATAAAATGAGTTAAATATGGGATAAATAGTTATATTATGAATTTAACTATAAAAATTTTTGTAGATGTCACATGCAATATTTAAAACATATGATGAATTTTCCAGAAATTTGTCGTTAATATTGCATGAATATTGATTTTTATCGTAAAAATCGTAATATTGGTGACATATTTTAGCTTAAATAGTTTAAGTTCGAATTTGACCATAAAAATTTAATATAGTGTCACATATATTATTTCTAGCATGCATGTGAATTTTGAGCTTTTAATCTCGAATATTGCATGAGAAATGATTTTAATCGGTAAAATCGCGTAATATATGACACGAATTATTAAAAATAGTAAATGTTACTTAAATGGTCCGAAAAATTCACCCATATTAGTCATATTATGTATGATCATCAACATATTTTTATTTAGTGCCAAAAGTTTCCGAAACTTTAAGTTTTAATTTTAAAAGTTAAAATTGATTTTGAGTGTTTAAGGAGTCATAATCATTACTTTATTTTCAGACCTTAAACAGTACTTTTCAGCCTTATTTTTCTGCATTTTCAGATGCTTTGAGTGTCTAGGAAGATGTAAAAAATATATTAGTATTTTATTTCATAATTTTTGCAATAGTTTTGAATTTTTCGAAATATTATGCATATAATACGGCTATTTTACGAAATAAATGGTGTATTTCGAAAATTTTTGAGTTTTAAGGATCTGAAATTTTAGAAAATTTTCAGTATGTTCAAAATTTTGAATTTTGAATTTTCGAAATTTTTATGACTCGTTTGATTATTTTAATGCTATTTCCCGTAAAACCGATTAAAACCGAACAATATTAAAATAAAAGTTAAGTTATTTCGAAATTTAAGTAAGACTAAATTTTGAATCCTAAAATGTGTTAGGAAACTTAACTAAATCATGAATGGTGATTCATAGAGTGATTAGTGATTTTAAAATTGTTTAAATCACGTTATTCCATAAAACCGGGTTATTACGAATAACGATATTTAAAACGTGTTTAAATAGGACGATTTGGCTTAGGTTTTGCATTTTACATAAGCATTGCATATTTAATTATTAATTATGAATGTCATATTTTATTTATATAATTTTGAATTATGTAATTTACTTAGTATGGCCTTAGATTTTAATCGATATTTCCCGTAATGTAAGGGTTTATCGATTCGGTTGTAATTTAATGTGATCTCGTATCACTTTATTTTATAGTTTTATTTTATTTTATAATGTATAAAATAGATAGAAAATTTGTAATTATTTGTAATTCCGGAGATCCTTGAAGACGGTGTCATTTCGGAAAGGAGTTCCGACCAAGACGGAGTTTGCCTTGGGATGCGTGCCGCGTGTGAAGTTCAAGGAACCAAAGGAGTTGGTTTCCGAATTTGTAATTTACTTTATTTTCTATTTTAGGAAAGGCCGTACTAGGGTTTTTATTTATGCTTTTAAGTTTTTATGCTTATTTCGCTTGCATACATAGCCAAATCGTCATCCAAACATCATGCATTTCATCGATTTTATCGACCGTGTCAATTAATTTATCGATAATTCACCGACTTAGTTCACTTAAAGGAGATAGATAATAAATTGACAAGATCTCTTACGTTATTTAAAAATCGAGACATAGCCTTACCAAAAAGTAAAGGACCCGCGAAGGATCTTCTTCATAAGGGAGTAGGCTCGGCTAAACCGGGGTGCAAACCTTATTACGTTGGTGAAGTGGGGTAATATGATTACGTTTTTCTTGAAATTTGGTCGATCTCGACGAAGGTATTCGAGCCACCGTAGTGGTAATAAGTTCGGGCTAAGATAAGAATTAGTGTAATTTTATCGACCGAGAGTTCTAAAAGTAGAATCGATTAAGGGGTTAATCCACCGAGTCATATTAATGAGGGATGTATCGGCTAAACCGTGCCCAAGTTAGTATGTATTTGGGTCTCGGGATCATTTACTTAATTGGGTAAGAGATCATTAAGTAGATGCTTAACTTGTTTAAAATTTACAAGTTATAATTATTAAAACGATAATTGTGTTGTAATTCCTTTATATTTTATTGTAGTTCAATTTCGACTTTCAATGGCAAATAACGCTCCACCACTCCCACAACACGTTTCATGGCTTCGGTCTTTTATGGATCGTTGCAAGCTTGAGAAGCATGGCGCCAATTTTAAAGATTGGGACGCCCAATTGGTGTTGGCCGCGGAAGCCGACGATAAGACTCGTTATCTTACCATTGCCGCTCCTCCCACTCCCGGTGCTCGTTCATCGGAAGCGACTCGTGAGGCCTATGAGGCCTACATGAAGGAGTCGCACGCTTTGAAGAACGTGCTTATATTTTCGATGGAGCCGGATCTCCAAAGAAGAATGATTAAGCTAGCCACGGCTAATGAGATATACACTAGAGTTGCGAACATGTTTTCACAAGCTCCTAGGGTAATCCAATATGAGGCGGCCTCCGCCTTCTTCGATTTGACCTTAAAGGAAGGTCAAAATATTAGTCCTCATGTGCTCAAAATGGTTGAGCTAGCCGAAACCTTGAAGTTGCAAGGGGTGAATGTTCCCGACTCGCTTATTATTGACAAAATCCTTCACTCCCTCAACAAAGTGAAATCGTATGTTCAATTTCGGGTAAATTATAACATGCGCAATCAAGTAACCTCCTTGGACGAGTTACATAAGATGTTAGTCCAAGCGGAGAGGGATATGGGACTTAATGAGAGTTCCACAAAGAATATGCTTAATATCGATTCAAAAAGCAAGAGGAAGTTTAAGCGCAAGGCCAACAAGGGTAAAAATGTTAAAGCCTTCAAACCCGCATCTCCCAAGGAGAAGACTTTTACGAAAGGTGCTTCTTCTTCGTCGTCATCAAAGGTTGAAGACAAGTGCTATTATTGCACTAAGATGGGGCATTGGAAGCGGAATTGCCCGAAGTATCTCCATGACCTCAAAGCCGGAAAGGTTCTTGCAGTAGGTATAAATTCTCGTCCAATTCATGTTATTTAATCAATTTTGTATAATGATACAAGTTATTGATTCTCACCCGTTTATAAATTGTTTTAAAGGGGCTCCTACCAAAGACAAAGGCAAGGAGAAGGAGAAGGAAACTTAAAGTTCCTTCCATGGATGGCTAAGGTAGCATCCGAGATTGAAGACATGAAGAGCATGGCTCTAATTTTCATTTGATGTCTTCTTTCTTTTGCATTTTAATTTAAGAACTTTGTATTTCTTGTACGACAAGAATTCGTTTATTTCAAACAATGGTTGTAATTTGAATGTTGGTGACTTGGTTTTCAACCCAAGTCATCCTTTTGTTCTTGATCAAACATGTTGGTTTTAAAATGCTTTTATGATACATAACATGAGTTGATACGATTTTCATAGATCGTAATAAAGTACCTTGAATAATTCAACGTACGGAAGAAATGATAGGATCATTATAAAAGTAATACGACTTACTTAAAAACGAGAATTGCATCCCGTGAAATACTTCAAATTCAAACATAAGAACATCAGTTCATTATAAGATTTTCACCTTAAATGAAAGAATATGTTAATATCTCAAATACTCACATAATTCTTTATCCAATACATTGTTGACGGGCGAAAATGCTATCCTTCCTAAAATACAGGTTATTTTAGAGGATAGAGTGGGAGAAATTCTACGCCCGTAAACCAATGAAATAAGCATAGGATCTAAGAGAAGAGTTCTATGAGGAGTCCTTGAGAAGAACTCTAAGAAATTGGATAGAAGAAACTACGGGAGGACACAGAAGAAACTACGCGAGGACACAAAAGGAAAATGTTCCGTATGTTGTCAAAAGTTCCCAGAGAGGACAAAGGGAACCGCGTGTGTTAACGGAAGGAAATCGTTTCCATGATGTAAATGTTTCTGTTTTATAAAGATAAAAGAGGAGAAATCATCTCCCGTTCTCGTGAAATTAAAAGGTTCTTTCCGTGGGAAAGAAAATGAAAATGAAATGTTCATAACGAGTTGAGAAAATGTTTGAAGTCAATCAAAATGAAATGTTCATCATGAGTTGAGAAGATGTTTGAAGTTGTTACCTAATCACTATGAAATCAGTGGGAGTTATTAACTATATGATAGTAATATGGAATTCAGTGGGAGAAAAGTTATTAAGGAAACAAAATCTACCATTTAGAGAGAATGGTGATTCTTTAAAAGTTAAAGAATATGAGGTTTTCAAATCTAAATGAATATATGTTAAGAACATAATTCATAAAGTGAGTTTATTATAAGATAATGAAACGTCACCGATTAGTTAACGAGGTTTGGATTTGAATCCAAGATATGAAAATGTTAATTCATATAACCTTGATCAAAATGCCATAAGTTGACATAAAGTCCTATTTCGATATAAGTTTCTCGAGGAGAACTAAGAGATCGAATCTAGGATTAACTACGATATGAATTCTAGTACAATATGACTATGTTCATGAGGATAACATATCATGAGTTTTAAGAAAACAGTGGGAGCTTCCTTAAAGTAAGGAGACTCGAGTCAAGTATAAGAGACTTGAAGTGTACTTGAATAAAGATCATATTATACGAGATAATATGAGTCAAAAGGAAACCGAAATTTGTAGGTTAAAGGATGTGAAGATAAGGTATATTCACATAGCAAACCATTAATACAAATTGATGTATGATCATCAAAGATTGTTTATGTGGAGCAACAATATCGTATTGTTTGTTCGCACATAACAATCACTCTTATCGTTTGAGTTATTATTATTAATATTAACTCACAATTTATACTTTGTGAAATCCAAATGGGTTGTAAGAGACAATTTGAACCCCATAAGTGAACTGGATTAACTTAGTATAGCCCATAGTCGCTTATATGAGGTGACGTCTCGAAGCGACTACAATGTGAGGCGATTGATGGCAAGTTCAAAAGTCATAGAGTCATATGGGATGACTAGTCGATCACATCGGCAGACTGTGTAACACTCTGTTGGGCATATAGTGACCGCCTATAGAGTTCTGGAAATTTTATAATTAGCCCGGTCGTGGCGAGAGCTACTATATTATTCACATAAGTCGATTCTTTGACTTGATACTGTTCGCCCAAGGTGATGCAGCCTCAGATTGACTTTGATTTTAGCTCTACGATCAACCGTTAAAGGGGGTCAAATGGGCTTCTTTTGGGTCATGATGGACTGTGTTAGTCGAAGGGAACAGTAGGATAGGAATTGTCCAACCCCTTGTCAGGGTTGTCTTAAATCTCAGGGCCACTCGAGGAGAAGTTTAACTGAAAATGCGTGGCCACGCTCGGAAGGTATCTATGGTAGATAATTCCGGTCAAAGCAGTTAAATCTCCAGATCGAGAAAACCGCTCAAGATATGATCAAATGCAAGTACGACCTGGAAGACACCTTGCATTGAGTGGGAGATGACGTAATAGGACAAGAGAATTGGTGACGCACACTTGTCGAGGACAAGTGGGAGATTGTTGGGAAATGTGTCCTCAACAATAGTGCGATCACGACAGTGATAAAAATCATTGTCATAAATCTTATGAAAAGAATATGCAAGGGACGATCCAATATTGATTTAGTCAACTGACCAACATTAATCGGTAATGATTGGCTGACTAGAGTTTAACATTACTGTCGTATGACGGTGGTGGTCAGTTGATCCCTTTAGGTCACACCTTTAGGACTGACCCCTTAAACGTATATTGATTAATTGTATAGGATACAGATTGATTGATATTATTGAAACCGTATATTGAGAAATTAGAGGTTGAATCTTAAGGTAAGATTTATATTTGAAATTGAAATGTGTCAATTGTCAAATATTAAACGATATTTTAGAAATATCAAGGTTAGTATAATGAATGGTTCATGGTTATAACAAACGTTGTTAATATATATCGTATCGACGATTATTACGATAACCATATGTTGGGACAGTAATTTCGAATTACTTAATGATTTGTTAAATGTGATTTAATTAATTTAAAAATATTATTTATATGATAAATTTATATTTTAAATTAATACAATTATTATGTCACATATGATGTCACATATTATACAATTGTACAAATTACATTTGTAAAATGAAGGTCCATTTTTACAAATGTTAACCGTGTAATGTATGTAGTAAGATAACATTATTTGATAATTTATCTTATTATTGTGTAAGTGTTGATATGACTTATCACTTATGACATGTGTAAGAACAAAAGCAAAATTTCTTCCTACATACTACACTTACACGACACACTCTCAACACCCAACATAACCTACTTTGTCTATAAGTACATGTGATCTATCACAATTTAAGGCTAATCCTTATGTTAGTTTTCTAGAGTAAGAAAACTCAAAATCCTCTAAGTTTATTTTCTAAGCATAAGAAAATACAACTCTCTTAATATTATTTACATAATATTTTAGTATACTAATAATAGTATTAGTTTACGGTTTTAAGTTAACCGATTACGTCTCCTAGCTCGGGTTCGTGTCTCGGTGTTTAAGGGTAGGTCTTGGTGCATCGTAAAGGAGGCAAACTAATTTGGTTGCTCCGTGGAGGATCGTCCTAGCACTATCTCGGACCGTTTGTAAGGCCCTTTTCGTCTTTGTTCCGCATATTATATTGCATGCATAAGATCAACTATATTAATATGAGTTTAATTAGTTATATTAGTAAGACTAATAATATGAACTAGATAGTAAAGACTACCTCAGTTTCCAACAACTATAACATGATATAACTCGAAATGTAAAAGTTTTTCTATAAACTATATTACATAGAAATATGTATTTCGAAATCAACCTTAATGAATGGAATGATGTAATTAACAAATAGAAAAGAATTATTACTTACCCCATTGCTAATTAGCTAATTTATTTTCATAGTTTATAGCAAATATTCTTTCTAATCATTATAATAATCAAAATATTTAAATAATCTATTTCTTTTTTTTTGTTATTTATTACAACAATATAGTCATTAAAAGATGCTCTCTTATCGCGTATGGATCATGAACGAACTCTATTAGTTGGGTAACATGTATTAACTACACTACACCAAAGCTAAAAAGTTGGGAAAAATTTATGATTAGTTTTCATAAAATACTACTGTAAATTGAATATGATTAAAATATTATCTTAAAAAAAATTTAAATTTTTTTATTACAAAATATTTTAATTATAATAAACGTTAGAAATTTTTCTTGACCCGTATTCTAAACCTAAACTCACTCATAACCCGTATGAGCCGACCTTATTTTGGACCGACCCGTTTGATAGGTCTATGCATAATACATACACCATCAAATAGTTACATTCATTTCAAGATAGAATACATACATTGTTGAGAACAAATGTATAAACCGTGTCCGTTCTCGTAAATCAATTGATTTTGAGAGCACATAAAATTATGTTATTGTCAATACGATATAGAATTATATAGTCATGATGAGTTTGGTACATCATACATTCACTTTTTGACTTGTAAATTTATTCCCAATTCTTGGTCCAAAACAAAACTCTGGCCAAATGGGCACATAATCGTGATGACATAGTCGCGTAAGGGACAGATTAACCCTACATATATTCATAATTATCTTAATTCACTTATCTAACTGTGTTTGTAGGTCATCTTCTCACTGCTTTTATTTTTGACATCTTTCAAACTTATTTTTTTGTAAATAAACATGGTGTTTGTCATGTATTGTCAAGTATTAGTCAAGTATAGACTATTTTTTATACATCTGATATTTTATGTAGCATGCGATACTTTTTACGCAAAACTATTATTATTTTAACAACCTTAATATATTATAAAGTACGTAAAGTTAAATTAACATTCGATATATTGTGTAATAGTCTATACTTTTTATGTGAAACAAAATTTTAAATATAAATCTAATTTGAGTAGGGATAGAATATGTTTTACAAATTAATTTATACTAAATTTCATGCCCGGGCGTTGCCCGGGTAATATCTTGACATGGTTTCAAAGTAATTATCGTAACAGTTAATATTATAAAAATGGTTAGTATAATAGGCATATATAGAGAATAATTCAGGTATGATTGTTTTGTATGGCTAAGAGCATCTCTAATGGACAGCTACAACGCATTGTAGCTTGATTTATCAATACGGTTTTTTAAGCTATTTTGCTCTTCGACTATATTGCTCCAATAGTTGGATACAACATTTTCTAATATTATGGGTCCCACAATAAAATTTCCTCCAATCATAAACTTTACCTTTTATTTAATTTTCTTTTTAAAGCTGCTACATGCTTGGTAGAGCTACAATGCTCATAAGCTACATGAATATTTCCTTACCCTAATGGTAAGCTACTTGCTTGCTATTTTATAAATATTGCAAGCAAGTCCTTAAAGCAAACCATTGGAGGTGCTCTAATAAAACATCAGATGTATCAGACTCGTATTCTTTTCTTATCATTATATATATTAAAGAATTAGGTAAAATGGTTGACGTGGCGCAATGTGGTTTCGGAAAACCATTTTTCAAGCCCTCTCATTCACTCTCACAATTTCAATTTTTCTCGACCAATTAAAACTAACCATGTCAGCAATCGTGATATTCCTAGGATGACATTACATAATCACGTAATATTTATTAATTTAATATTTATGGAATCTTCCATATACATCACATAATCACGTAATGTTCCTTTTTTAAACAACGTTATTATCACAGAATCTTTGATCACGGAATATTTAGAAATAAACTATTAAATTGTGATCTAACTAAAAATACTTTAATAGTCATATACTTTAATCACGTACTTTAATAGTTGCAATATTACTTTAATAGCTATAATATTACTTTAATACTTTAATAGCCTTCAATCACGTACTTTAATAGTCATAGGAATAGTGAAAAGATTTTAATAACTATTAAAATTTAGAAATATTTAACAGAATTTTGAGGAAATATATTGAGAAATATTTAACAGACAGATTATTATTTTGTATTGCTTGATGTATTGCTTGAGAATATTTAGAAATATTTAGCAGACCGATTGTATATTTAGCAGACCGATTATTATTTTGTATTGCTTGATGTATTGCTTGAGAAATTGAGAATATTTAGAAATATTAACAAAAGTCAAGGGCAATCTCTATCCCGTGTTGGACTTTATCTTCCTAGACCAGTATTCACCCATGACCTATTGTATGTTGCCTTATCTAGAGTTACAAGTAAGAAGGGTCTAAAAGTCCTTTTAGATGAAGACAAAGGAGTGACTAATAGAACATCTAATGTTGTTTATAAGGAGATTTTCGATAAACTATAAATTTGTCTTAGATTTTCCTTATTTGATACAGTATTCTATTTTAATTTGTATTGGAACTTTTTTTAAGTTAATTTATCTTTTATTTTAATTTATTTGTTCTTTCATTCTCCTAACTATTCGTCTTATAAATCTAACAATTTGATGCAACTAATATAACCACAATCTTGACTATAATTTTCATTTTTTGTAGTATATATAACTTAATTATCTTAATTTTGACTTTTTTAATAATTTGTATAACTTAAATTACTTAAATTTGTATGTTATAATTTCCTTTTTAACCATGTCTTAATTGTTTCATTTTAATCCTGTCTTACAATTGTGACTCCTATTAACATTATCATGTGTTAGTTTATTAACTTACCTAACAAGAAGTTCTAAAATGTGAATGTTATAATTTCCGCATATATATATTTTAATATATATAATGATATTATATTATTTATTTTTTATTTTTAAAAAGTACACATGTTCAAATAAATAGAATTGGTTATATAATAAGTAAAATTTATAGTCATCTTTAAAAATAAGTGTACACAACCCCGTGATTTTTCACGGGTGTTACACTAGTTATTCCTTATTCTTCTTACATTATCTCGTATTCTTATTTTAATAGCTCGTATTTTTTTTACATTAGCTCGTATTCTTAGCTTTATAGCTTTATTAGCTTGCATTCTTACGTTAATAACTCGCGTTCTTGTGTGCTCGTATTTTTTAGTTCCCGATTCTCTTAATTTCTTATTCATTTTATATTAACTCGAATTTATTATATATTCGTAATTTGTAGCTCGTATTCTTTTAATTATACCTCATAATCTTAAGTGTTTATTATATCATGAAATTTGACGTCTTTCAAATCTGATTCTATTTTTTTAGTTCGAGAAGTGTTTCGGTTAGCTCATGTTTTTCTAGTCTATTTACATTAGCTCATATTCTCATCTTAATAGGTTGTATTCTTATGTGCTAGTATATTTAGGTTCGTGATCCTTTTAATCTCGTATTCGTATTCATTTGTGCTCATATTTTGAAGCTCGTCTTATCTTAATAGCTCGTAGTGTTTTTTCATTAGCTTGTATTCATTTGTGCTCGTATTTTAAAGCTCGTCTTATCTTAATAGCTCGTATTGTTTTTACATTAGCTCTTATTCTTAGCTTAATAGCTCGTATTCTTTTTATATTAGCTCGTATTCTTAGGTTACTAACTCGCATTTTTCTGTGCTCGTATTTTTTAGTCCGTGATTCCCTTAAACTCTTATTCTTTTTACATTAGCTCATATTTTTATGTATTCGTATTCTGTAGCTTGTATTTTTTTTAATTATACCTCGTAAACTTAAGTGCTTAATATATTCATCAATATATCTATTTTTGCTTTTAAGGGAAAAACAAATTATACCATAACTTTATGGTAGCCAAAATTCTTAGTTATCAATTATTTTATTAACTAATTGTAATTATCCAATTGATATTTTATTACTATTTAATTATCTTTTTATTTATATACTTAATTTATTTAACCAAAATTAATAGTCAAATGTAATCACTCTAAAAACAATAATTATCAAACTGATATTTTATTACTATTTAATTATCTTTTTATTTATATACTTGATTTATTTAACCAAAGTAATAGCCAATGAAATTGCTCTAAACAATAGCCAATGAAATCAATTATTTTATTAACTAATTCAATAATTATCCAACTGATATTTTATTACTACTAGTTGTTGTATGGCGCGCTTCGCGCGCCATACCCCAAGATAGTGTGACCCATCTATTATAATTAGTATCGTTTTATGTATGTTGTATTGTTGTTTGTTGTACCGTCAAGGTTGATTATTATCTTCGTTGTTTTGGTGACATATAGCGACGTCTGTAATCATTATTGTTCCATAGAAGGTTTCGTTCTGTAACCACATTACACAATTTTCTATGTTTGAAGGTCAAATGAGTTCTCTTTCTAGCTTCTCCCTTTCCTTAGCGTCTTCTCCTTAGAGTTGGATTCTCCTTTTACCCCGTCTTATATGTCCCTTCCTACCTCTACTTCCATTTTCCTTTCCTTCTAGCTTAGCCTCTCTTTCTCCTTATCTTTCATTTCCCTTCTTTTTCAACTTAGCTTCTTTTGCAAAATTTCATGTCGAAGAAAAGAGTAATTATGTATATATAATCTAGACTTTTACCGAGTCGAAACCACCCTCGTCTTTCTCCTTCTCATTCCCGTCACCCTCCAAAATTTCAATAGGTCAGGGAGCAATAAAATTGTGCAATAAACCTTTTTATTTATTTTTAAAAAAAAGTACTTAAATCTTACAAAACTTTCCAGAAAGTTATGAATAACTTACTTTTGAATTATGTTGAAATTAATGGGTTTCTGAACTATCATCCTACTTCAATTACTCTTTCTCTTAATTAGTCCATTGTTCTCGCTCCCGCCATCTCCGTATCTCCTTGCATTTCCTATACAATCTCCTCCTCTTTCCCATTTTCTTTTGCCTCATCCTCACCCCTATCCTTCTCCCTTTTATTCAACACCCTTCGCCACCCTCAATCTGAACCAAACTAAGCACACACGATTTCATATCCTTTATCCCACCAATGGCCTTATGTCTAAAATAAAGCATATGTGATCTCTCATCTCCCGTCTCCCCGTCATTTTGAACAAAACCTAGCAAACCATGTCGATTTCTCCCTTCATTGTCTCTCATTTTTCTTCATGTCTCCTTCGCTAATTCACTTTCACTTGAGCCTCTTCCCCCCCCCCCCCCCCCCGCTTCTAGTTCTCTACTTTTCCTATTTTCTCTTTCCCATTTCATTCATTTCCTCCTTACTTAGAATCATGCGGAAATCAACGGGATTTTCTTTGTCCTTTCCTTTCCCTTGCAACTCCTCATTCGACCCAACCATTTTCCCCCTAGATAAGTTTATCGCACACCCACAACGTCATATGTCATCCATTGCACCTCAAACCTTCCAAGGCCAGCCCGGGAATCGTCTGTCTAATTTATGGACATTTTTGTTCTGGGACCCTAAATCCCGAAAACCGTGTATTATACGTTTTATCCTAGCCTACATCACTATCCACATTTCTATGTAAACTTGCACCATGTGAAGCTCTGGATTAGGATTTTTTGGAAGTAATTATTTGATGATTCTTATCAAATCATTATTATTTTTTCGTTCTTTTTCAATGGATGATGGCTTTAGAATTATCATATTATCTTATGATTTTGGGTTTGATGGATGATTGTCACTTTAAATTTCCCTCTATGAATGAAACAAATGTAAGTTTCGTGCTCTCTTTGTAAATCCCTCTATTTATAAGAGATATATAGTAATTGTTTTCACTTTTCTTTTTTCCTCTCAATAGAAGTTTAGGAATTTTCGGGGTAATAGTATTTAATTTTCTTGTCTTCATTTAATTTTGGTACAAATAATTCTAATTTTATTGGTGGCTAAGTTGAAATATGAAATTGGATAATTTATATTATAATGTTGTTCGATTCCTCGCTAAGAAGATCATTATCAATTTCATTGCTCAATTCTAACACAAAGTGTAGTTTTCATCATCATAAGAGTAATTTACATTATATTTCGGTGCTAAAGGAATTGAACATCTATCAGATTACCTTAATCTCCTCGGTCCTCATCACCAATTACAAGCTATTTCAAATTTAGGTCTCTGGTTATTGTTTATAACTTCCAAATATGTCGGGTGGACGTATACCTCTGAGATGAACCATCGTGCGCATTCTGCAAACCCTTATAATGGGATCCGCTTCAATATATCAGCTCCTTCTGTCAAAGCCTAATCAATCCAGCCCCTGGAAACCAAATAAATAATAAAAGGATAAAGGATTAGATAAAACAGAGTTTTGAAAATAACATGATGAAAATCCAAAATAGAACAAACCCAAATGAAAAATAGATCTCAATTTCTACAATATTATTACTATTAGTATTAAAACACCAAAATGAATCAAACTTTTTCATGAAAATATGATTAACCGAAAATAGAACAAACCTAAATGAAAAATAGAAACATCGTATCAAAAGGAGTAATATCCAGATACCCTTACCTAGCAAATTGCCCTAAAATCTATATAATGACAGCTTGTACTTTAGTCTCGACTGACAAGTTAATATACAAATTACTTGGGAAAATGAAGATGAAATTGTGGATTTTCAAGGGGAAAAGAGTGATGCAATTTAAAGGCAAATTCAAATGTAAACTATAAGAAATTAGATGAATACTTAAGTGTGATTCCCTCCTTTAATCATGTACACAACTTCGTAACCACCTAAACATTAACAAATGAACACGGGTACAATACAAATATAATTAATATGTCGATCAGTGTCTCCCATCAATAAAAATTTTTTAAAAAAATTGTGTGAATAATTGAGGGGAGATGTAGTTGTGAAAAAGATAGAGGAGTATTGTGAATATGATATATGAGGGAACAAGACAAATGTGACAACGTAGTTGTGGAAGACAAAGAGCAGTACTGTTAGAGTATTAATTAATGACACCAAAGGCAATCCAAATAAAAGTAAGAAAAGCCTAAATAAACACGACCCATGAAAGATGAGTGAATAAAAGTAAGAAAACTCCAAATAAACACAATCCATGAAATACGACCAATGAAAGTAGGGTAGAAAAGTTATTATTCATTATGAGTAGTAATTTGTATTACCCATATTTTAGTAAGGGGAATAGTTTTTGTCGTGTATAATATAATAAGGATTAAATGACCATTAAACGAGTATTGTCGTAAATTGAGCGTAGAATATATTTTGTTTTTGTCGTACTTGTACGTATAATATAATAAAGTTTAAATGATTATTAAACGAGTATTGTCTTAAATTGAACGTAGAATATTTTTTTGTCGTACATATAATATAATAAGGTTTAAATTACCATTAAACGAGTATTGTCTGAAAATAAGCGTTAGAAATAGGACGTCGATTAATAATATATGTAGTGAGTGTGAATGCATCAAATGACCAAATTCATTATATTGTATTGAGATTGATAGATGAGTATTCATATATATCACATGATGTGTTGAACCTCAAGCTTTTGGTTTCGGAACCGAATACAAGTTTTCTCAACCTCTTGAGGATGCTAAGTTGAACCTCAAGCTTTTGGTTTCGGAACCGAATACATGTTTCCTCAACCTCTTGAGGATGCTAAGTTGTATGTTAGAAACCTGCCTTTTAATATTGAAATTGTTTGATCATACGACCCAAAAAAGTGAATGCATTTTCTTTATCAAAAGGTCCAAATACAATAAAAGACAAAAAATAAGTTTGATCATATAGTAAGGGTTTCGTAACCGAAGACGGGTTTTCTCAACCTCCTGAGATTTTAAGCCGTATGTCGAAAACTTGCGAAATTATTTGATCATACGGGCCAAAAAGTGAATGCATTAAGTTTGATCGTCCAACCCAATACAAATTTGATCATCCGGCCCAATATATATGCAATAGAAGACAAAACACAAGTTATCCAACTGATATTTTGATTTATATACTTAATTTATCTTTTCACTTTTTAGGAAGGAGAAAGATTTAATTATCTTTTGATTTATATACTTAATTTATATACGGTATTTATATAATCAAAGTAATGGCCAATGTAATCGCTCTAAAACCAATAGTTATCCAACTGATATTTTATTACTATTTAATTATCTTTTTATTTATATACTTAATTTATTTAACAAAAGTAATAACCAATGAAATCGCTCGAAAAGTTCCTCTTTTAAGTATATATACTAGATTTCATGCCCGGACGTTGTCCGGGTAATATCTTGACATGGTTTCAAAGTAATTATCGTAACAGTTAATCTTCTAAAAATACTTAATGTAATAGGCATATATAGAGAATAATTCAGGTATGATTGTTTTTTATGGCTAATAAAACATCAGATGTATCAGGCTCGTATTCTTTTTTTATTAGCCCGTATTCTTCTTACATTAGCTCGTATTCTTTTTATATTAGCCCGTATTCTTACATGCTCATATTTGTAAGTTCGTGATCTTCTTATATGTCTGTATTCTTATCTTAATAACTCGTATTTTTTTACATTAGCTCGTATTCTTAGCTTAATAGCTTTATTAGCTCGCGTTCTTGTGTGCTCGTATTTTTTAGTTCCCGATTCTCTTAATTTCTTATTCCTTTTACATTAGCTCGTATTTCTTATATATTCGTAATTTGTAGCTCCTATATTCTTTTAATTATACCTCGTAATCTTAAGTGCTTATTATATCATGAAATTTGACGTCTTTCAAATCTGATTCTATTTTTTTAGTTCGAGAAGTGTTTCAATTAGCTCATGTTTTCGTATTCTGTTTACATTAGCTCATATTCACATCTTAATAGGTTGTACTCTTATGTGCTCGTATATTTAAGTTTGTGATCCATTTAATCTCGTATTCGTACTCATTTGTGCTCATATTTTGAAACTCGTCTTATCTTAATAGCTCGTATTGTTTTTTCATTAGCTTGTATTCATTTGTACTCGTATTTTAAAGCCCGTCTTATCTTAATAGCAAGTATTATTTTTACAGTAGCTCTTATTCTTAGCTTAATAACTCGTATTTTTTTTATATTAGCTCATATTCTTAGGTTAATAGCTCGCATTGTTCCGTGCTCGTATTTTTAGTTCGTGATTCCTTTAAACTCTTATTTTTTTTACATTAGCTCATATTCTTATGTATTCGTATTCTGTAGCTTGTATTTTTTCAATTATACCTCGTAAACTTAAGTGTTTAATATATTCATCAAAACATCTATTTATGCTTCTAACTAAATAAACGAAGGGGAACAACAAATTATACCATAACTTTACGGTAGCCAAAATTCTTAGTTACCAATTATTTTATTAACTAATTCAATAATTATCCACTGATATTTTATTATTATTATTTAATTATTTTTTTATTTATATACTAAATTTTTTTAACCAAAATAATAGCCAATGTAATCACTCTAAAAACAATAATTATCCAACTAATATTTTATTACTATTTAATTATCTATTTATCTTTTTATTTATATACTTGATTTATTTAAACAAAGTAATAGGTCAATGTAATCGCTCTAAAAACAATAATTATCCAACTGATATTTTATTACTATTTAATTATCCTTTTATTTATATACTTCATTTATTTGACCAAAGTAATAGCCAATGAAATTGCTCTAAACAGTAGCCAATGAAATCAATTATTTTATTAACTAATTAAACAATTATTCAACCGATATTTTATTACTATTTAATTATCTTCTTATTTATATACTTAATTTATTTAACCAAAGCAATGACCAATGTAATCGTTCTAAAAACAATAATTATCCAACTAATATCATATTACTATTTAATTAGCTTTTAATTTATGTACTTAATTTATTTAACAAAAGTAATAGCCAATGAAATTGCTCTAAAACAATAGCCAATAAAATCGCTCAAAAAATTCCTCTTTTAAGTGTATATATATTGATTTTATTTATATACTTAATTTATTTAACCAAAGCAATGACCAATGTAATCGCTCTAAAAACAATAATTATCCAACTAATATCTTATTACTATTTAATTATCTTTTAATTTATATACTTAATTTATTTAACAAAAGTAATACTTAATTAACTAGATTAATTGAATTAATTAGAGTAGAGATTAATTGAACTAAATTGAATGAAACTAATGTAAAGTGAATTAGTTGAATTAAAAGTTAATTTTGTGAAGAGATTAAGTGACCATAATTGATTGAACGTAAATAAAACCCAACGAGTTATAGCCAATTAAAATTGGAAGGAGCTGAAATTAAGCCAGAAAGAACAGGGCCTTACTCGTCTTTCTTTTATCAATAATATACTTTGTATACATCGGTTGCAGACAAAATTATTATAAAATCGGTTTTTATTTTACTTAGTTACCCATCTCCACTAATTATCATAATTGGCTAATAAGGGTATTGTAAAACACTATCACATTGGGACGTAATGATTTTAGTTGTATGTGTTGTTGTTGTAGTTCTGCTGCTGGTAAATTAGTAGAAACTTAGGATTAAAAAGCACAAATTGTAAATAATCTAGTATATAAAGACAATTGTAAACCATTTATATTACCAAAACGTCTAGTACATCATCAACAAGTTAAACAAATTACCATGACAGTTATACCAAGCTGCAAAATCAATTAGGCATGACTTGAAAATTGCAAAACATACGGTCACATTAGAATACAACCATGAAAATAAAGATAAAAATATAGACATCTAAGGCTACACAGGGTTAGTACATGCGTTTCTCAAATTGTTTGTCATGGATGAGATGAGAGAATCGGTAATGTATATATACTCATCTTGATAATAGTGTTTGGTTTAGGTTAGGAAAAAAAGAAAAAGATAAAAAAAAAAAAAAAAAGTATAGAACCATAATAGGTAGTACGCTGTACGTAGGACTCTATATAAATATAACAATTATATATTTTATATTTTCTAATTTTTTTTATCAATTTATTTCTTTTAAATAGATTGCAAAATTTTAAACCAATCATATCGCTCGAAAAGTTGCTCTCAAAAAATTTCTCTTTTAAATATATATATTGATTTTATTTATATACTTAATTTATTTAACAAAAGTAATAGCCAA
This sequence comes from Silene conica, assembly GCA_029255685.2. NCBI lineage: Eukaryota > Viridiplantae > Streptophyta > Magnoliopsida > Caryophyllales > Caryophyllaceae > Silene > Silene conica. The sequence continues at coordinate 8,136,712 of CM055315.2, read as the reverse complement.
TCAAATTGCTCTAAAACAATAGCCAATAAAATCGCTCGAAAAGTTCCTCTTTTAAGTATATATATTGATTGATATTGATATGCACGCATCATTTGGTCTTTACAAAGATATATTTATTTATTAATATATTGACATGAGTATTTAATAGAATTGAGTTATTATATCTTAAATGTGAGATTTAAATATTTAACTTTGCTCTATAAGATTTCTTATAAAATATATAAATAATTATATTAAGAGACCATATATTTAATAGTCAGACAATATCTTAAATATGGAATATAAATATTTAACTTTGCTCTATAACATTTCTTAATATTTATATCAAGAGTCCATATACATTAACAGGAACAAATACTCTTAATATAATGTTAAATATATGGACTCTTAATATAACGTTAAATATATTTTATCAGTCAGGCAACATAATTTAAAATATATAATTAAGATGTAATACTTTAACTTCGCACCTTCTTAATTTTATTATACAAAATTTCTTTTGGTATTCATTTTATAAAATATATATCCTTTAAATGCTATTAGGTAATACTTATGTGAGAGAAAAATTATAGATGAAATGTTGCAACTTTGCAAACTAATAAAGTTGATTATTAATTTTATGAGTATATAAAATTTTAAATATAAATCTCCATGTGAGTAGGGATGAGCAATAAATTTGTATACGGAAAAATATTGCCAAATAAAAGATAATAAGAGGGTAACTTGGGTAAGTTTTTAATGTAGTATAAACCTGGTTGAAAAATCTTTTATGAAGATATTGTACATATACATATTGCACAAGTAAAAGATACGCAGTATAATTTTAGTATTTTAAGCTTTGAGCGGGAAAATTTTTCACGTGAAAGCGACAAGTGTCCCACCTAATGCATAGCGGTTATTCTTTTATACTTATATATAGTTTATGTAGTGTACATTTATACTCCGTAAAATTTTGATAATAACAAGTTTTTAAAAGTTGTTTGCGTTTAATACTATAAAATGTTTAAATCTCCTACATCATAAATTAAGGTTGAGCAAGATGTTAGAATGATTCTTCGTAGGAACATTTTCTTAAGATATGAAAGTTAATTTTCTCATAATAACAACGATAAAAAAAACATACCCGTACAATTTGTAAGGGTTTAAAAGTAGTATTCTCAAATCTCACCAAAGTTGTTACACCCAACTCACTCGTTCTCAACACAAAATGTTCTCTCTTAACTCAAGAAACTTTTATTTTAAAATATTGAAAATTAAAACCCTAAATCACTAAACATTGACTAACAACAACAAAATCAGATAAACTGTAATCGGGTAGCATGGCTCAATAACACTTTATTCCTAACAATTTTAAAAATTAAATTTTAAGTTAAATAGTAGGAGTACTTCTTATTGATTTTTTATTAACTAACTCGATTGCACGACAATTTTGGTAGCAAACACAATCTCAATGGAATCACAAACGAACAAGTTCAACGGTACAACATCCACGTGATCACAAACATAAATCTCCAACTTCCCATGTGAAATCCCTATCAGTCTATCACCCTCATTCTCCTATATTCCACATGCCATTCTTTTTCCAAATAGTAAGTCTTGCTTGCGACGGGACACTATTTGTGACGGATATTTTGTGAGATAAAATGGATACAAAATGAGTTAGTGGAGAAAGGGACCACAAAAATAGTGTTGGAGAAAGAGAAAATGTGGGTATTTTGTGAGAGAAAATGGTATCCGTCACAAGTTTGCGACGGATAGTGCCGTTGCAAATAAGAATTTGTGTTTCCCAAAATACCGAAATTGACCTGATTCCTGTCCCAATAACTTATGTATAACCGTTTTACACAACTGTTCCGAAAATTAAGTGATGTTTTATTTAAATAATTTAGTTACAATAACTTTACGTAATTTATTTTCGCAGTACATTTTTTTACTCTATACAGTACTTTTTGCACCAAATTTTCCATTTGTTGCCTTTTTAAAAAAAACCATAAACCTAATTCTCTCTTCCTTCTCTCTAATATTGAAACTTTTATCATCTTCCACCCAATTAAAAATTTACAACTATGAACGATTATTCAAGTAACGAACAGGTAACTAATCAATTAATCTTATACTTCCTCCATTTTTATCCAAATACCCTATTTGCTTTATGCACAAGAATTAAGGAAGTAGTAAACAAATATTAAAAGTACTACAAGTTGAGAATGAATCAGAATTATTAGGGAGAGTTTCAATGTGTTTTAAAATTAAAGCTTGTTTAATTAACAAGGAAACCACATTACATTTCCCACCCAAAAAATCAGTCCAAATTACAACTATTTGAAAACACCTCCAAACACTAGCAAGTGGAGTGTTTTCCCCCCAAAACCATCAGCTCAACAGGCTGGCAGCAGTCATTTCTGCCTAAAACCCTACTGCCCAGCCACAATATATAGTGATTGAATTACATAAACACTTTATAAATCCTTACAACTTCAGAAATTTTACAAATCAGAAAGAAATAAAACAAGAATTACAAAAGCAAACAACAACATGGTCGGAAAATGCTTGACGGAAGAAAGTAGGTTAGACGTAGCAGTGTATCTACTGTCGAAGTCTGCAGACGGTCATCTTCCTCATGGAACGATAAAGCAAACTGCGGAAAAGTACGAAATAAGCATAGACATAGTTGGCAGAATTTGGCATCTAGCAAAAAAACCACGGAATATTGGTGAAATGTTAGATGTCAAAAGCGGAAGAATCGGGAATAAAAATAAGAAGCGAGTTCTACCTGATCTGGAGTTTATAAAATCATTGGCATGGGAAAAACGTGACACAATGGAGAGAGTTGCGAAAAACACGGGAGTTTCAGTGAGCACAGTTCACAAGTGGGTATGTGAAGGATTACTCAAACCCCACTCAAGCTCATTACATCCTCAACTCAAGGACACAAACAAAGTAAACAGAATGAAGCATGCTTTAAGGTACCTAGAGGTACAACAAGTAATCCAAGATTTTCTCGATATGAATGCAGTCCCAGCAACGAAAATAAGGTTTGGTGAAATGAGCAATGTCATTCACATAGAAGAAAAATTATTTTTCATCAAATATGACGGTCACAAATACTACATCGTCGAAGGTGAAGAGCTCCCCTATAGGAGCTGTCAGTCAAAGCGATACATTACTAAGGTAATGTTCATGTGTGCAGTAAGCAGGCCTGTTTACTCGGAAGATGGGGAGATGATATTCGACGGCAAAATAGGCATGTTTCCATTTATATCACAAGTTCCAGCAGTTACGTCAAGCATAAACATGCCAAGAGGAACTTTAGAAACAAAGGCAACTGAATCAATTACAAGAAAGGTTACTAAGGAATGCCTCATAGAGCAAATAATTCCAGCAATTAAAAGCAAGTGGCCTGATAGTGCAAGCAAACGTATCTTCATTCAACAAGATAACGCAAGACCACATATCAATAACAACGACCCTGAATTCATGGCAGTCGCAAACAGCGATGGTTTCAACATTGATTTAATATTCCAACCACCAAACTCACCAGATTTGAATGTCAATGATTTAGGGTATTTCAGAGCTTTGCAGTCACTACAGTCAAGGATAGCAGCAAAAACGGTCGACGAACTAGTGAACAGTGTGATTCAAGCTTTTGTTGACTACTGTCCAACAAAACTAAACAACATCTTCCTAACACTACAAAATGTCATGATTGAGATTATAAAGGCTAAGGGTCACAATAATTTTGCCATTCCACACATGAAGAAGGCTCATCTTGCTCGTTTAGGAATACTTCCTAGGAACTTGGATGTAAGTGAAGAGTTGGTCAGAGAAAGTATCGAGTATTTGCAAGGTCTAGGTGAAACACAAGGCTTAGAATACTTAATGGGTGAACTAGGTTATTAGGGTGGAGTAAGGGTTTAGCTCACATTGTCTGTTTTGCAAAGATTGTTTAGGGTGTAAACATTTCATCAAAAGTTATGTTTAACTTGTAATCAAATTATGAAATTAATGGTCTTGTTTTGTTTCATTTTCAGTACAGTTTTACTTCAACTAAAAAACGAATGACATGAACTCTCAAGCCTAACTTGGCCTCATCATCGAGTCATGTTAAATAGACGTGCCTCCTACACACACACTCAATGATACTGGTGGACACTATGTTCATAGAGTAAACAAACACAGCTCTCAAACAAACATAAACTGTTTTCACTGAGCCCCAAGCATAACGTGGACATTTATGTATGCAACTCTAATGAACATGCACACACACCCAGTCATTGGTAGACCATGTGGTGGCACTACTATTTAAAGTAAATGGCCAGACCCCTAAGCATGTTACTACTGCCAGACATTGCTCTCAAACCAATTAGGTAATTCATCACTGAGCGTTATCTATTTACTTATACCAACAGCAGTAAGTAAACAACATCAGACAACAATAGTGAACATGAATGACTAAGTAAACATGAATGAGTAAGTTAACAACAGCCTGCAAACCAGTGAGTAAGTGTACATCAGTGACTAAATAAACATCAGACAGCAACAATGAACTTGAATTACTAAGTAAACATGATTCAGTAAGTAAACAACACCCTGCAGACCAGTGAAGAAATAGAGAACAGTTACTAAATAAACATCAGACATAGTAGTTGAACATGAATGACCAAGTGAACATGAATGACCAAGTGAACATGACTGAGTTAATCATCGAAGACTAAATAATTAAGTGAGCATGAATGACTTATTAAACATGAATGAGTAATTAAACTTGAATGAGTAAGTGAGTAAGTGTACGTCAGTCACTAAATAAACGTACACTAGAGATTAAACATCAGCAATAAATTCAGTCTGCAAACCAGTGACTAAATAAACATCAGCAATAAATTCAGGCAACACTAGAGATTAAAAATAACGATGAAAAACTAACTGGCAGAATCAACATGAAATGACAGTAGAAGAAAAACGTCGCAGTACGAAGTAGTAAAAGATTTAGATTTATCACCAGATGCAGCTACAGCAGCAGTAATATGCAACGGAATCAATGAGTTATTCGAAGACCATCAGCAGCACCATGAAAATAAAAAAAAAATTAACATAAAATTAGTGACGGTGGACAAGCTTATCAATTTAGGGGAAATGAGACATGCAAATTAAAAGTAACTAAAAAAACCTTTAAATTTAATGACTGTAAAAAATTAAGAAATAAATTAAAATTATTCGTGTTCCCAAAACGAAATGAGAAAATCAAATGAGGAGATTTAAAATTAAGAAATGAAACATGCAAATTAAAAACCCTCACCAAAACGAAGTCGTGTTCCCAACACCAGTGACACAAACCTGCAAACAAACAAAGAACAAAATTAAAATTATTTGTGTTTCACATAAAGAGAAAATCAAATGAGGAGATTTTTAAACAAATTAATAAATTAATTTATTACCTCATATTTTCTGCTTCTTTTTTTCCCCACCATCTATGTCAACAGAAACCATCTTCTTCTTAGCCTCTCTCTCCAACCATCTAGAGACATACTGTCGTAACCTAACATCACTGCCTGTTTGAGGCAGAGATATTGGACCGATAATATCATCAACCGTTAAAATAACAGATCCAACATGTTCAACACGGCGAACCTCAGATCCATCAACACTTACAACATCTTTTTCATCACCACCACATACAACATCTTTCTCATCACCAACATCTATATTTTCATCATCGACCACATCAAATTCCGACTCCGGAACTTCAGTCCCGAAATCAAACGGATCCAAAGAATCAGGGACGATGATATTGGGGTAACTGTAGTCAAAATCATCATCATCATTATCCGAAATATGTGAAGATTTGTTGTTATTAATATCCATTCGGTAGTAAAAAATTGATGTGTTTGTAGTGTAAAATAGATTGAGACGAATGAAGACGAAGAGATGATGAAGACAGATCTAAGGTTTCAGGGATGTTTTCTAAGAGAAATTGAGAGAGAGAGGTAGAAAGAGGTAGAGAGATTTTTAGGCCAAATAGAGAGAGAGAGCGGCGAGTGGAATTTGGAGGGATTTGGTTTAGTTTAGGGTTTTCAATGGAAGATTCTGAATATTGGGTTAATGGGTTTAAATGTGGGTAGTTGGGAGGTTGAAGATGGGTTATGGGTTGGTGGATTATAAAGTTTGTTGGGTTGTAAAATTTGGAGGGAAAGATTAGGGGAATTGGGTTGGGTTAGTAAATGATTTGGGTTATAATTATGGGTTAGGGTAGATATTGATGTAGGATAAAGGTGGGGATCCAATGGCATTTTTTGTAAATAAGTATGTTTAATTAGGATAGAAGAGTCATGTTAGAGTCCATTTATAGAAATAGGGTATTTGGATTAAAATGGACCAAAATGGCAAATAGGGTATTTGGATAAAAATGGAGGAAGTATTACTCAGTAATTTGATTGTTTTTATAATAATATATATTTTCGTTTTTAATTAGGGTTTGTTCATCAACATGAAAAGAAGAATCATGGTTAAGTATTTAGAAACGAATTGACATGCCTAATACTACGTAATACTTCAATTGATTTAGAAACCAAATCAATATATCTTAATTGCTTAATCAATCTTTGTCAATTAGTACTAAACAAACGTATTTCATTAATTTAGTTTTTTTTCGTTTACTCAAAGTAGTACAGTTATCTTTGTTTCTTTTCTTTTTTTTCAATATATTCTTAATTATTATGTTATCTTACGTTAATTTTCGCGCATATTGTTTTTATAAAATTACTCGTCATGAAAATAGGGTACAAAAAAGTAATGAAATAATAAAAATAAAATAAAACTAATACTTATGCAATTTATTTTTGCAGTACACATTTTACTGTATTGAGTAAAAATGTATTGAGAAAATAAATTACTTTTCATAGTACACATTTTGATATTGGAGAGAAAATATTAGAAATGGACTAGAGAGAGAAAATGAAAAGGAAAATGAGAGGGGTAAAATTGTCAACACTGTACTACATCGAGTAAAATGTGTACTGCGAAAATCAGGACCCTAACTTTAATCAACCACTATTATGAAGCACAATGACTTCTTTATTATACTAGTTTTATTCCCGTGCAAAAAAATGCACGGGTCGGTTTTACAACTATGATATATTGAACTTATAACATAATTTTCATTTTATCGATAATTAAATAAAAAAGATATATGAGTGAAAATTAAATTATATAATTGCACCGACTTTGAATTAAATTAAAATGTAATAATAATGAATTAAATAAATTTTATTGTATATTTTTTTATTAAATTTAGACCTACCTAATTAATGAGAGATAAGGTAATTAAATTAATAAGGAAGAAAGTAGGAGTCTCTACCGCAAAAGAAAAAAAAATTATTTTAATAAATTAAAAACCAATCAAATCTCTTTAAATTCTACAGTATTCATTTAATAAAATAGAGATAATTTATAATGTTATTTTATAAAATCGTACGAGAGAATCAATATATATAATTAAAAGAAGCTTTTTTCTAAGCACGTGGTAGTCTCCACCTTTTATAAAACACCTAATTATAAATAATGATTTAATTTATTTACAATTTTTCTACTATAGTTAGGAGATAATTAATTATTTACAATTTTTCTATTAGAATTAGAAAATTAGTAAATAGTTTTTAGATAATAATTTATTTATAATTTTCCTATTAGAATTAAAAAATAGGAAAATAATAAATTATTTACAACTTTCCTATTAGATTTAGAAAAATAAAAAAATAATTGATTATTTACAATTTTCGTATTAGATTTAGAACATTATTATTCTTTAATATTTATATACTTACTATTTAAGTTTATTAACTTTATTCAAAGTTTTTATTAAAAATGAAAATCGGAAATGAATTAGAATAAATTTATTTACAATTTTTCTACTAGAATTAAGAGATAATTAATTATTTACAATTTTTCTATTAGAATTAGAAAATTAATGAATAGTTTTTAGATAATAATTTATTTATAATTTTCCTATTAGAATTATAAAATAGGAAAATAATAAATTATTTACAACTTTTCTATTAGATTTAGAAAAATAAAAAATAGTTGATTATTTACAATTTTCGTATTAGATTTAGAACAATATTATTCTTTAATATTTATATACTTACTATTTAAGTTTATTAACTTTATTCAAAGTTTTTATTAAAAATGAAAATCGGAAATGAATTAGAATAATTGATTATTTACAATTTTTCTATCTTAGAACATTATTCTTTAATATTTATATACTTACTATTTAAGGTTACCAATATTATTCAGCGTTTCTATTAAAAATGAAAATGGGAAAGCTTAAAAAAGAACTAATTTAGTTTGTCTTTGTCGTAACATTACAATGAGTAAAAAATAGTCTCACGGGGATATAAGAGTATTAAGACAAATCTTTTACCTTTTCTTATATATTATGTTCTTATCTTTTCCATATTACGAGACCATTCAAACTTAAAATGAATACCTCCATCTTAATTAAAAATGTGTGGAACTAATAAATGAAATTAGTTAAATATTTAAGTCTAAACAAATTCCTACCTAAAAGGAACATTTGCAATCAATCATATTCGACCAAATTAAGAGCAACACTACTATTTTTTTTTACAAGAGTAGCACTACTATTCACGTGAATATTATGCACTTTCGTACTTAATTATGCAAAAGAAATGAGATAATTTCTTTAATTAAGTAAAAAGAAAATAAGATAAATGCCAAATATATTATACTTTAATTAAGTGTGTGTATATATATATATATATATATATATATATATATATATATATATATATATATATATATATATATATATATATATATATATATATATATATATATATATATATATATATATATATATATATATATATATATATATATATTAAAGAACATAATGATGTAGGTGATCTGAGTTAAGCGGAATAATTGTGTTGATGAAATGAAATACAAGCAGGTAGTATTAGAAGGTATTCATACAACAAAATAATGACAAATAAATGGTGTTTCCTAGACGGATAGAATAAGCCGTAAAAAGATAAAAAAACATTTTTTAATTAGTATTGATTATAGTTTATTATAGTCCGTATTCTTTTTTTTTCCTCCGATCCATATTTTCAACTTATTCTTTATAGTGTGACATTGTTTTATATGGTAGGGGTTGTTTTTAAATTGTATGTGTCCGTTTGTTTAGGGATGGGGATAAATAGATCTCGAGGGAGGAGGTAAGTATCTTGGGGGATGGAGTTACTCTTCGACGTTTAAAAGTTTGATGTAAGTTGCACAAGAAAATGTCTATATGTTAGGGTTGTTCAGGGTACGATTGATTATGTTAGTCAAGTTGGGTAATTATGTGAGAAGCATATGACGAATACCTAAACGGTGTCGAAAAAAGTTGCGTATGTACTACATAATGATTAGAACAGCTGAGCAAGTACATAGGTAGATAAATTTTATTCCAAAATTCTATTTATGTGATAATAACAGAGGCACAAATGTTATGAAAAAGGGCTTAAAAATCTCTAAAGTAACATGTATTCATACTCAATTTTGATTGTCATAGGGCGGAGTTTGATTTTACATTGGATATATCTATTGGTTTCGAGCGGTGGGGGTAAATAGGTTTTGAGAGAGGAGGTAAGTGTCTTCGGGGTAGGGTTACTCCACGACGTTGAAGAGTGTGAGAGTAGTACAAATAAATGTGGGTAGGTTGATATTTTCAGGGATACATTTTACAATTGATTTTAATGGTTAAGTTGGTTAAGTAGGTGAGAAGGGTATTCCATGGCCATGGTTACCCCCTGACGTTTACGAGTGTGATTTAGAAGATAGAAAAATATATTCATATATGTATGGCTGAGTTGTTCAGGGATATGAATATGGTTAAGGTTGATTCTGATAGGTTTGGTTGGTTAGTCGGGGGAAAGAGTTGAATTTGTGAAAAAGTGGATAACGTGAGATATTGATTGGAGAATGTAAATGAGTAAATTTTATTTGAAAATGTGTATTATATGATAAAAGAACCGACAAATATATAAATATAGGCTAAAAACATTTAAAATATCACGTGTATAAACTCAATTTTCTTTCTTTGTTGGACACAAAACTAAACAATCAAATGTTATACTCTCTTCAGTCCTATTGAATGCTCCATTGGGCCGGGGAATAACTTTTAATGTGGAATGGCGTTTTAGTGTTTTTTGTGGGAGTATTTTTGGAAATATTTAGGGGTGTGTGTAAAAAGATGTCATAATGTGGAGTTGCAGTTGCAAAGATAACATTGTAAATACAAGAAATAGAAGAAGATATTTATGTCAATTATTTTACCAAGTTTGGAAGAAAAACATCGGACTAAATTGTACAAAAATAGAATGTGGGAACATTGGATAAGAATTAAGGAAGTATATGTCATGTTAGTATTATATCGGGGTAGATAGGTCTGGAGGTATGTAGGAGGTAAGTGTCTTGAGGATATAGTCATTTTCCGACATTTAAGAGTGTGATTTGAATAGTACAAGTAAATATAGATACAATGAGGTTGTTCAGAGATGCGCATACGGTTAATTCCGATGGTCAAGTTGGTTAGTCAAGTGAAAATGGTACAAACAATGCATGAATGGTGTGGAAAATGAGGGGGTATGTAGCAAGAAAACTGATGAAGTAGATGAATTTATTTCAAGGTTGTATTATGTGTAAATGACTTAGGCATAAATGCTATAAAAAAAGTTAAAAATCTCTAAAATATCATGTATAAAAACTCAATTTTGTTTTTTTTTTCTTGTGAACACACAAAAATAAGTAATCAAATGTTAATAAATATCATGTCAATACAATATTGTTAACGTTTAACTAGGTTACTTTTTTGTCTTTGTGATTAAAAAACACATCGTGGTTTGAATTTTACACCCAATTTCAATGTAACATCTCGAGTGTTACATCCACCGTTCATTCCTTAACACTTCTCTCATACCTCTTTTGTTAACCAAACAAAAAAAATGCATGTTTTTGTTTTCCCCATCAAGGATTTCTCATTCAAACAAGATCGGTTTTGAAAGCAAAAGTTAGCTAGGTTTCTGATAGATGGATGAACTTTTCAAAGGGAGAACTAACATTGAGGGATAAGTGCCGTGTGTTTCGTGAAGGAGTGGTGACTTGAATATTTTAGATGTGTCGTAACGGAAGCACAGAGAAAGACTAAAACAAACAATAAAGAACAATACGCACAAATTTACGTGGTTCACTAACGGTGTGTTAGCTACGTCCACAGGGCAGAAGGGAGAGAGTTTTATTAATGTGAGGAGTTCTCCCACTACAACAGATACGTCAGATTGCGACTGAAATTAGCGACCACAAGCGGTCGCCCTTCTAATTTTAGCGACCAATTTCAGTCGCACGCCCTTAGTCGCAGGCTGTAGTCGCTTTTAGCGACCGATATTGGTCGCCAATTTTAGCGACCGATGAAAAAAAGGCGGGCGACCGCTAGTGGTCGCTAATTTTAGCGACCGATGAAAGAAATTGTTACCAAACTCTTTCCCCACTAATAAATTCACAAGTATGTATTTACTACCTAAGTGACTTGAAATATACAAAGACAGTCCCAAAATGGGGACTATTCATGAATTTCTCCTAACGAGTAATTCATGAACGGGTACTAGGTCAATAGTCATTCAATTCTTGCACGGAAAATATTCACAATAACTTACAATAACATACAAACATAATAATTAACATCACAAAATCATCCTAGAAATCTAATTACTAACTATACTCATCATCCAATTTTCCCCAATTTCTAACCCTAATCACAATAACACCCAATTTTTTTCCAATTAACTAACTAAAAACATCCTAAAAACATCTTAATAATCTAATTACTAACTAAAATCATCATCCAATTTTCCCCAATTTCTAACCCTAATCACAATAACACCCAATTTTTTTTCAATTCACTAACTAAAAACATCCTAAAAACATCCTAATAATCTAATTACTAACTAAAATCATAATCCAATTTTCCCCAATTTCTAACCCTAATCACAATAACACCCAATTTTTTTTCAATTCACTAACTAAAAACATCCTAAAAACATCCTAATAATCTAATTACTAACTAAAATCATAATCCAATTTTCCCCAATTTCTAACCCTAATCACAATAACACTCAATTTTTTTTCAATTAACTAACTCAAAACATCCTAAAAAGCATCCTAATAATCTAATTACTAACTACAAGCATCCTAATAATCTAATTATTAACTAAAAGCATCCTAATAATCTAATTACTAACTAAAAGCATCCTAATAATCTAATTACTTGTTTGAATTACAATAATACTATAAAGAGATTTAATACATAATTAAAGTTAGTAAATCGACACAAACCTGAAAAAGGAGTAAAATGTAGGTGAACGGCGGTGGTGGGTGGTCCGGTGGCGTTGCGGTGGTCCGGTATAAGGACTATCGGTCGACGGGTTAGGGGGGTTTTGAGGTTTTTCCTTTTTAAAACGTACGCAATAATGGGAATGACGGGTTGAAGAGGCAAAAAAAAAATATAACAGGGGGTTAGCGACCGAATTCGGTCGCTAAATTTAGCGACTGAATTCGGTCGCTAAATTCGGTCGCTAAATTTAGCGACTGTAGCTAAACTCGGTCGCTAAATTTAGCGACTGAATTCGGTCGCCAAATTCGGTCGCTAAACTGGCGCAATGGTACTTTTTGGATTCCCGCGGATTTTTTCGGATAAGATTGGGATAGGCTTTTGGTCGCTAAATTTAGCGACCGACATCGGTCGCCCGCTTTTTTTTATTCGGTCGCTAATTTGCGACTACCATTGCGGTGGCAGGTTTGGTCGCTATCTGGGGTAATTCTTGTAGTGTCCCAGATTACAGATTCAGAACGATATGGAATATTGTATGACTGCTAGGGTAGAGGTTAAGAGTTTATATAGTACTCTTAACCTAATACAAAACAGATTAGACTTAATCTAATAAAGCCCGGATAGAAACCCTAGCCCAATACAGAAATCGGATTCAAGGCATAGACCCAACAAGATGTGTATTGGAAACTAGGAAAGAGTGATGATGATGAGTTAAATGGTTGTTTGAGGTAGCAATAAAGATGACTAAATCACATTTGATGATTAATTTCATAATAAGTTAGTAGGTGTGACTTTGGATTGTGGACCGTTTCAAGTGTTGTTTGAAGAGTAAGAGTAGTGGTTTGAAGGGTGATTTCGTGTGGTATTATAGATGATTGTGGCGAGTTGGTGGTACCATTAATGACAGAAATAAATATAAATGAGGTGATTTTATTAACAAAATAACACATATATATAACGAACTAATATTATTTTTATATAAAAAAAAGTCTTATAATTTACTTTTGATTTACATGGTAAAAATTTTATAAATACCACAAATTAATTTACTCTCCGTGTATCGCACGGGCTAAAATACTAGTTACTAATATATAAGTCAAACTTAAACCAAATGTGTTTGGTGTGGTGGTTGCTCACCTCATCCCTTAACCATGAGGTCAGGGGTTCGATCCCTGCCCATGGGAATGGAGCAACACTTTGGCCAGCCGTTTACCTCTTCGTGAGAGCACCCGCGGCGAGGGGATTATACACTGTTGTCGACGGTGGACACCCCGGTTTAAACCAAAAAAAAAAAAAATATATAAGTCAAACTTAATGAGCAGCCTAAATTGCCACATTCGATCCTAACAACCCAAATCATTTCATTTAATATATTAAAGCAACATCCGGTAACCGCTATAAAGGTGACGTGTCGCGCTCATATCGATCGACCGTATAAAATACAGATTACGTACACAATAAATACGTAAAACAAAAATTATCCACTCAATAGGGAGGGGGATTCGATCCTGGGACCTATTGTCAACAATAGTTCCGTCTTAACCACTAGACTAAGACATCTTTGGTGTCACCTTTTCTAATTTGTAAAAGTTACTCCGTCCACACTATTTTCCATTTGTCTCAATCTTTTCGCCATCTTAATTTCTTGAATTTTTGCTAAATTGTAAAAGTAGTACTCTGTACTTTTTATCAACTTATACTTTTAATTTCCACATAAATACCAGATTTTTGCAAAACATTTAAATCCAACCATATTTTTTAATAATTATCATATAATATCATTTAATATATTAAAGCAACATCCGGTAACCGCTATAAAGGTGACGTGTCGCGCTCATATAGATCGACCGTATAAAATACAGATTACGTACACAATAAATACGTAAAACAAAAATTATCCACACAATAGGGAGGGGGATTCGATCCTGGGACCTATTGTCAACAATAGTTCCGTCTTAACCACTAGACTAAGACATCTTTGGTGTCACCTTCTCTAATTTGTAAAACTTACTCCGTCCACACTATTTTCCATTTGTCTCGATCTTTTCGCCATCTTAATTTCTTGAATTTTTGCTAAATTGTAAAAGTAGTACTCTGTACTTTTTATCAACTTATACTTTTAATTTCCACATAAATACCAGATTTTTGCACAACATTTAATATCCAACCATATTTTTTAATAATTATCATATAATAGTTTTGTTAACTATTAATCACAACATGTTTTTAGACATGATCGATTTTATGAAACTATTTTTTGGGTCACGTGTAAGAAGGGTCCGGAAATTTAAGGTGAAAGAAAACAATTTGATGAATGTAATATAACTATTAATGTAGTAGAATAAAATATTCAATATTTGTAATGTTATTTTAGCATATGTGAGATATTATAAATTGCTTCAACACTATAGTACACAAAACAAAGGTCAACATGACAGAAATGTTCGTCGAAAACGTCATTTGGTTTTGTTGCAAAATTAACGTTGGCCTTGAACATCCGTCGGAAGAGGTAAATTGAGACAAAATATTTCCTCCCAGAACAAAGATGAATCCGTCTCAACTCTCAATTGTCATATAAGAGTCAACATTATTAGGTGTTGTCGACTTTATGTTACTATTGAAACACGACCGACTTTATATTACTACTCCGTATTTTTTAGGTTACCCGTAATAAGGGTTTGAAAATTTTATATTGGAGAAATACAAACTAATAAATGTAATATATTAACAAATGTAGTTTATAAAGACATTTTTCTATATTTGTAATGTTGTTGGCTATATATTGGCAAAACATTATAAATATTTTAAACACAGATTATATGTGGCCCGTCACAATTTTGTATTATTTACAAACAATTTAATTACTTTTGAACATCATTTATTAAAGAGGATTTTTGAAAATAATGAATTGTTGTTATATTTAGCCACCTCTACGAAATATCGAATAATTTGTGATAATTTTCATATTATTTCTACTATAGTCTTTTAATTACCCGGTAATTCCTTTTTTTTCTGTCATTTTTCTTCGTCGGAGTCGTTTTAGGTTATACGTTGTTTTTGTAGATGTGATCTAATTTGGGGGATTAACTTAACTTACTTAGTTTGACGATGGCAGATTCGATTAATGGTAAACGACTTAATTTGCGAAAATGATTTGGGTGTTTAGCGTGAAAAAAGGCTCAATTATTTTTTGTTGGTTCAACGAAGCACGCACTTGGTCGCATTACAATAGAGGGGAGGGGGAATCGAACCTAGGACATATTGTCCAGGATAGCGCCGTTTTCACCAATGAATTAAGACATCAAAAAGACTCAATCAATTATTAGACTATGCAATTCTCCAAATTAACTAATTAAGAAATAAACTTGATTAATGGTGGCAGGTCTATCTCCAAAGAAAATCAAGATGACAACATTATTTGGTATTATTTCTTATTTCAGTTGTGTTTGCTTATGATTTAAGGTGAAATCTAAATTAAAGATGTTTAACTTAGTTGATTATGAAATGACTGAATATCGAAAATTAGGGGTCTTTGTTTGATTTTTAATCCAAAAATTATAGTCGGAGTGATCCGAGATTAATGGTTGCAGAGGAGTTTAGAGATTCTATGCACAAGTTCGATTAGTGCAATACCATCTCTTTTTTATTTCTTAACATTCTTTTTATCTCCTTTGACATTTAGTTTTTTAGTTGTTGAATTTGTAGTGTTCAATTGTTCATATTCAGTTATACCAACATTTGACCCTCTTATAAGGTCATTATTACAGTTAGTTTCACCTTGCATAAATAGCTCATCTAATAGACCCTACAACTCTACCAACATCTTCTAATAAGTTAGCTCCAAACTACTAAGCTTTAGAGGAAGGAGTTGAGAGTTTTCACAAATTTTAGTTTGCTTAGTAGTAGCCGCTAACAGCTTTAACAGAATAAAGCCTTAACAGAATAAATAAAGTTGGCTATTGAAGTCTTGAAAAGGACGATAATGAAAAATTTAGGTAGGTAACTGGGGTTAGACCGTTCTTATAGATGAATACGAAGTAAGTGATTTGTGTATCCTACACGAATACGTGTCCAGGTGTCGGATTTGATTAATCATTGATATGGCAAAGACAAGGCTGCAGAACTTGGTGATACAGAGCAGAGAATATACAGAAGAGTGATGGCAGAAGGCAGAGGTAGCGAGGAAATAGATGAGTCCTAGAATGCTTGATTTCGAGTTATAAGAAGCTGTTGTAGATTTGTAATTGCTATATCCCCTATTTTTGATATATTTTTCACATTTTATCAAAAAAAAATATATCATGTTTTTGGTATAAAATTCAGTATCCAAGTGTCATACCTATGTCCGAGTGTCCAGTGTGCGATTGTCTGCGCAATATAGCTATAAGTATTGGTTGTAAAGTTATGGTTATGTTACTATCAATTATACGACTACCAATTTAGGAAGTGCTCATTTTTAATTTGATTTAATCATTGTGAGACTACTATTTTAAGGCATACACTCTCCGACTCTAAATCATTCCATTTTTCAAAATTTCTGATGTGGATTTTGAACAAATAGGTCAATTCAAAGGAATTAGACGGAATAATATGTACTAAATTTTATTACTCCGTATATTTTAATTGTTTCACCTTGCCAAATTAGCTAATACATTATCATTGGGCCAGTGATCAACGTATGGAAAACATATTGGAGGGCTCGAATTTTGTATACTCCGTCTTAATTTGTAAAGGCGCCTCGAGTGCACCTAAGATGCTTCATGGATGAGATACTAACCAAATCTCGCCTTGGTGCAACTTAGATTTCCTAGGACACATTAAATGAGACTTAACAGATTATTTGAAATCTAATAAACCCTAGAACTTTCCAGAATATGCCACTGCTGAAAATGCAAATTATCTCACAATTAGAAAGTATGAATGTTACACTATATTAACATTTGGTGTTTGCATTCCAGGGAAACAACGAAGGGTGTCAAAGTTCAATTTCAATTTGAAGGCACAAATGCAAGGAGATTGGATATGGCGTGATTAAAATGAGTTCTTTAATTCTTTGATCTTAGTACTCGGTGTGGGCCTGTATCATACAACATTTACAACATTCCGTTGGTATTTATATTTAGCATTGCACTAATATGTTTGATATTGTTGTACTTGATGGAGTCAGTCTCATTAATTCTTTGATTTTGGACGGAATATAGAAAAATGACTATTTTAAACGAGATTTTTCTTACGATGAAGGAATAATGATTTGAATCATCTCTGTTTTTTTTCCGGATTGTCATTCGGAAACAATCTCTATGTTTTGTTAATGCAACTGTAAAATTGAGTATCTCCGACCTCTTACATCATGGTTTATGGGAGTTATTCAGGTATAACGTAATATTGTACTTTTTCACATTAACGATGAGATTGCCCGTGTCGTCTTCCTCCTTTGATCTCCCTAAGGACGTTTATTATCTTTACGTTTGTTTTGTCTTAAATCAATATTTAAGGTGTAAGAATGGATATCTATTTTTGAACTATTTATTGATTTTATACATATATATTCACTTATTTGAACATTTCCATATTTATACAAAATATTTATATTTTTGAGTTAAAACTGCCACCTACATAATTTTTTTATACATAGATTCATATTATACCCGTGCATTTATGCACGGGTTACACACTAGTTCTTACAAATCCAACATAACTCGGCCAAATGGGCAAAACAGTAAAATCACGCCAAACCATGTTATAAATCCCCCAAGCCAGTAAGCCACTACAATTCCTCCCAATAAAATCACAAAATATGTCTCCTCTCCTTCTACTCTTCTCATTCCTACCCTTCATAACCGCCAGCCCAGCCCAAGACTACCTCTCAGCCCACAACCAAGCCCGATCACTCGTAGGCGTTCCGCCACTAAAATGGTCCATTCCACTCGCAACAGCAGCATCACAGATAGTCACAAACCAAAAGACAAACAATAACTGCCAGTTCGCCGACTTAAGTAGCCCGGCGATCAAGTACGGGGCGAACCAGCTGTGGACAAAGGGGACGAATGTGGTTACCCCGACGATGGTGGTGGGTGCGTGGGTGGGTGAGAAGAAGTTCTATGATTATGGGAGCGACACGTGTGTGGTTAACCATCAGTGTGGAGTGTATAAGCAGGTGGTGTGGAGGAAGTCTGTGGAGTTAGGGTGTGCGATGGCGAGTTGTGTTACGGGTGGGAATAGTACGTTGACGGTTTGTTTTTATAATCCTCCTGGAAATATTGTCGGGGAAAAGCCTTATTAGTTTTGTTTTAGCTATGGATCGGACTAATGGTCCAATAATGGAGTATTTGAGTGTAGATTATGTTAATGTTGATTTGGGGGTTTTAATAAAACTTTGTTTCATATCGTATTTAAGTTTATTTCGGATCATTTTCATTTTCTTTCGTTTTTAGTCTCATCAAATAATTGTTCCCGGTAATTTGGTTAAATCTTGAATTTTGCAGAAATACAAGAGTTGAGAGGTTTCTGGTTTTACTACCAGCTGGGCCGATGACCACTCGACCACTGCAGTTCCCAAAGGGATGACTTACGTAGTTCATGTGGTGGTGCGGGAATGCATGAGTCGGAGAATTTAAACGACTGAACTAGTGAACTACTTCTATATTATGAGAAAATGAAAGGAAATAGAGAGGTGAATAAATGGAGAGGATTTTCAGTTTATCATGTTGGTAAAGTAAAGGTTAGGCCGCTTAGGCGTCATGCTCTCGAGTCTCGGCTAGGAGTGACAATGAGACAAGAGCTTGATTCTATCAATACTCGGTTCAAATTACTTTATGCATTAGGTTGAGTTATGGTTGATTTGACTTAAAAATCTCGCGAGCAAGCTCAAATTTGTCATTAGATGATATATTTTGTAAAATATTTTATCATTATTGTATTTTTGGATCATCATATGAAATAATCTCTCCTAGTTAGGTGCGGGTTTTCTTACCTTTTAGCACCAAAATTTTAAAAAAAATGGGTTTGGATTACACAAAACACTCTACCTACATGAAATTGATTTTGTACCACAAGACTTACCAAAAAGGTAAAGAGAAATTAATACTCAACTAGCATTTAAACAAAAGAGGAATCAACACCCAGATTATGAGGACAATTTTTTTCATTGATTTGCCTAGTATTTTATAAGAATAACCTTTGTACCTTACTAGTTGCTACTCAAATTAAAATACTAGTAACATTTATACAATTCTAGAGTTCGGGTTAAACTCGAAAGCTTGATAACCAGGTCTATTTTCTTAAGTCGAGCAACGTCAAGCTTGTGTTAGGATAGTTATCAACTAATCACCTCTTTTATCATTAAATAGATTTTTTGTGTGTGTCAACAAAACTATAAGTGTTTTAAATTAGGGATTGATTATCCACAGTATTATCGTCGATTCTATCATAACAACCAATTAATATTCTTTTCAATCTTTAACAGATTCTTTACATTTTCTTTGGTCTTTATAGAAAAACGTATTGTAATACCTGGTATTTATGGGACCCGTTAGGATGCAATGAGAATCGTGTGAGAGCTCACAGATATTCGAAAGTCAATGGTTGGCCTGTTACGAGACCTAATGAGACCACAATAGACCGAGTAAACAAGGTTTGGGGGAGATCGAGTGGGGGACACTTGGTCGAGTGAAAGGTCCACTTGACCGACTGTCATCAAGTGCCGCCTAGTTGACCATGGGAGAGTGGGATCCACCGAGTGGAGATCCACTCGATCAAGTGAATGGTCACTTGGTCGAGTAGAGATCCACTCGACCGAGTGGAGCGTCCACTCGGTTGAGTGGAGCTAAGCAGAATGCGGGTTTAAGTCTTTTCCCCTCCTCATTTCATTTCATTTCCTAAACACTTCTTCTTCTCTCTAAACTCTCCCTCTCTCTCTCTCTCTTCACTCCAAAACTCTCCCAAACACATTTCTTGGCAATTCAAGCTTGGATTTAAGATGGAACGCCCTTTCTTTTGTCTGATCTATCTTGGTGAGTCGATTTTATACCTTATTCTTATCTTTTCTAGCAAGCTCTAGAATTTGGGGGTTTTATGGTGGGTAATTAATTAGTGGTTTGGTTAGTTTAAATGGGTAATTAGTGAGCCTTGATAAGGGTTTATAGATTGTATTAGGGTATAGGATGCTTAGTGACGGTATTATGTGAATATGATAGGATGCGGCGGTCTTGCGAGACGAAATCTTATCGGAATGGTTTGAGCTTGTAGATACGCTTTAATGTAGGTTACTCCTTCTCGATTTCAATATTGTATTCATTGCATTTAGTATAATCGATGTTGGTTCTCTCACATGATTACTGATTAGTGTATGTGTTATGGCATGGTTAGTGTTAATGGTTGTGATTAAGCAATAGGTAATTAATGATTATGTTGGATGTGTCACATGAGTAAGATTTACGTGGAAATGATTAAGGTAAATTGAGGTAAATGAATATGTGATGTGGTTATTGTCTAATGAATCAGAATTGGAACGGTAATGTGTTGTTATGCATTTATTATGTTATCGTGTATGTGGATATTGACGATAATTGTGGGGGTTATTGTGGAGACGGAAAACGGTTGGGAGATGATTGGGTAAATCACACATCTAATTAAAAGTAACCAACTGGTCTAACTAATATAGCTAAGGAAGTCAGGATCATATTTATTTACTAAAGTCTATCTTAGGGTAACAAATTTAGGGCGTAAGAATTGTGATTTATCTAAACTAAGGTTCTTAAAATAATTAAGCAAGTAATAAAAAGGAGATTAAAATATAAGGAGAAGAGACTAGGATTATTGGTTCACCATGGTCAATCAACGGTCAAAGGTAAAGTCAAGGACTAGCGGATATTTAGTCTAAAAGGTAACGAACAGGTCCTTTTGGTCTACTATTCACCCTAAAATATTACTAATTTTTCTCTCGCCCTAATTAGCACACTTTATTGTTCACAACAAGTCTTGTCCCTCCTAATAGTACGATCTAGGTCGAAGTGTACCAGATTAATTAACCAATTACGTGCACTTAACTGTTTAATTGATATTAAATGTTGTGATTAACAATTCAGACACGAAAATAAGATATAACTAAACAATTAATTAAGATCATATTAAAACCATTGCTCCCCTAAGTCCTAGCATAAAAGATCTAACTACTCATGAGAAAATTAACGACAATAATATAAATTAAAGTAAGCATGATATAAAGATGAAAGTAATAAATTACGAGGGTAAAACTAAAAAAAATATAACTAAACAAGAATTTCAGACAAGAATTTAATGATAAGAACTAAAAGATTAACTATTAAATAAAGTAAAGGGAAGAAATATTACAAGATTTGCTATCCGGAACTAAGAACGTAAACTAATGCTGAAAATAACAACTGCCTTAATGCTCTTTAAACTGATGCTGAAATTCGATATATATAGCTACCCAATTATCTCTCCTTATATAGGGGAAAACAATTCTTGTTTGAATGAAATTAGGAAACTAAAAGAAATCTAATCAAACACAAACTCTAAAACTAAATCTCGAATCTGTTCGGCGGAATCCTCTCGATCGAGTAACTTTGGAGTACTCGATTGACTACTTTCTGGCATAATAAACCTCTACTCGATCGAGCACCTTCGGATCCAAAACCACTCGATCGAGCACTTTAGGATCCAAAACCACTCAATCGAGCACTTTTATAACTCGATCGAGTACTTTATCGTGGCGCAGTTCCTGCAATGCGCACTGAACTTTGAAAGGGCCGTCATTTCTTTGTTACTTGGTCAAATAGAGCGTTTTTGTTGGCGTTGGAAAGCTAAAAAGATAAAATTTCATCTCCAATTTGAATCACTTGATTATCATTTTTATAACTCATGTTTTTTCTCTTCAAAGTAGGCACTAGTAATGTGAAGCTCTTATTTTGCTCGATAAGCTTCCTTACTTCACTACGGATTCCAAGAACGATTCCCAAGCTCCATTAATACCAAGACTAGCAATGAGAGCTCATCTAACCTTGATTGATAAGATTTGGCTTACATTTGCACATTTGGGCGAATAACCTATCAAATCCATAACATGTACCCAAAGTAACAAATGCGAGGAATATAGCAATAAAATAGCATATAAAAGCACAAAAAGGCACGCCAAAATAGATGAATAATCGCATATAAAAGGCGCGCATTAGAAGATTGTCTTTTGCTTTAGTTGCCTCTTGGAGCTTCCCACTCCAAGAGGAATATGCACATTAAGACTCAAGTTTGGAGGGGCATGTGTGGTGAGACACGTCACTTGACAGGGGATCACGAGTCGCTCTCGGGCTCGGTGTCGTGGATGTGTTCCTGACATCTTGTGTTGTGAGTACATTTGGATGCGTCCGGTACTCTGAGTTCAGTTAAGGTGATGAGTACGACTAGGTGTGTCCCGGTACCAAGCGGTAAGTTGGATGGTAATATCTTGTAGTGCGTTTCATGGTCATATCGTATCGGATTTCATTCTCATTGCATGTTTATATGTTTAAGTGTATTGAAACTGACGTGTTTGGTGTTGTTTTTTGTCATCCATTTCCAGGGTGATCTGAGTTGATCCATATGATATTTCCGATTGTACGGGAAGCAGGTTATGTCAGGTTAACTTGGTTAACACGTGAGAGTTGGACGAGCATCGACGATCACCGAGTCGTATTTGATAACTAGAGTTGTAGCTAGACATGAGTTGTATTTTATTGTATTTATCGAGTTGTATAACATTAAATCTTACTTATAATAACAGTGTTCTTGATTGTATCTCCGAATCTACTACCTCGTAAAACCGAGATGGTAACGCTTCAGTTATCTTGGCCGGATAACCGGGGTGTTACACTCATAAAGTTAGAGTTTGGCAATTTATCCTAAGTGGGTAGCTATTTATAAAATACACATAAAATAGCACTTGGTTAGTAATTTCAATTTTAAAAAAATTGTCTAAATGGAGAAACTTAAAAAATCAGCACACTCATTGAAGACGGACATATCCTTAGGCATTTTGGTTTCGTCTTATCTACCCACTTAGGTATTACTTGTTCCGTTTTCAACTTGTAATGGATATGAGTCATATGACCGTCTTTATCATAATTAACCCGGGTCAATTTGTGTGATTTACACGAAAAGGCCCAGGTCCAGACGTGTAAACTACACGAATGGACCAAGGTTGTTTCGTGTGATTTGCACAAACATGCCTAGGTATTTTCGTGTATTTCACACGATTAGGCCTAGATCTTCTTGTTTATTGCACACGAATAAACCATTTTTTAAAAAACGCTTTATGATTTTAATTAGGGAAATAATGAAGATCCAAATGGTGACTCTGTACGTAGATTACAATGATAAATTTGTACACTAAAACTTGGGAAAGACGGTTTTTCAATAAAGTATTGAGAGACAATTCTTTTGTACCCTTTTATTTGTATTTCGTGACTTTTTTTGTCATTGATCATACCATAGTAATTTCGTACTTATTTACATAATAAATGTACTCATTTTATCTTTAATAATGATTTGTACCTATTATATTAGGTTTAGTACCACTTTTTCTTAAATTTGTACAATAGTCTCCTTAATAAGCTTATTGAGAGGCGGAATCTCAGAAGACCCACTGAAATTTGTATTTGAATATTCGTCTAAAACATTTGAAGAAGCGTTTGATTATTGTGATAAAGTTGCATACGACTTAGGGTTCCATTTGGTGAAGGCTACGTATCACATGAAAATTAGTTCTCCGCATAAAACTGTTAAATGTGAGCGATCAGGCCTTTCAAAAGCAAGGATAAAGATCTCAAAAAATTGTAAAGAAATCCAAAACAATAAAATTTATGTGTCCATTTGCTATGGGTGAAAAAAAGTGAATGTGCGAGAGTTGTTGTTCCGAAGTGTAGAAGGGTTCACAATTTGAAAAGTTTTTTGAAGGTCATAGGCATAAAGGGAAGTTTACTAGAGAACAAAATGAATTGATTAAGCGGTATTGACAGTCTCATATGAAACCGTGGATGGTTAGACATTCATTTACACTTAGGTATCCTGACCAACCGGCTCCAGTTTTGAAATAAATTTACAATGAGAATGGCCGATTGAGTGCAAAAGATAGATACGGGAGAAACAATGTGCAATCAATGTTGCATTGAGCAGCCGAAGTTAATTACCACCGTGAATTCATGGTAAACCAGCAAACAAAAACCAACCCTTGTCACCGTCACCATTTTCCTATATAGATAAGCAAGTGTGTCGACACCCCATGCATGCCCACCAATACTACCAAGATCTCTAAGCATAGAGAATGTGTTTGTCTGGATCCGATCACTTGATTTATCAACAAATAGCGTCAAACGCAATAAAATCATCACGTAACCCTGAGTCTTTAATGTCATTTCCCGCCTATCTCCATGAACCAGTTCCTTCAAAACTTTATTTAAAATCAATTTTTTCTTGTATATTTTTGCATCCTTATTTGCTCCTCATTGTTGATCTCTTACTGTGCATCCATCATACCAAACAACTCCGACACGCCAAGTAACGGATGCGCCATATCAACATCTGGTATGATACAAGGATATCCATCAATCTCGATACTAAGGATCTCTTCAACATCGTGTAGTAATATCATCATCTCACCCATGACATCTGGAAAGTGTTGGTGTCTGACTGTCACCTCTTAATAAAAGCACACAACAAAGACATGCTCAAATGTTTCTACATGATGCCAGACAAATGGTTATGTCTCGAATCTTCAACTATCTTCTGAACCGGCTCCGACAAAGTCCACTTACGAAGCTTGGCCAAAGATCGCTCTTTAGTATATTTAGTCATAAAACGCTTTTGAGACTGACCCCACAAAAGGTAGGGTATGTATCCACTAAAACCGGGAATCAAATATGGTACTAATGGACCTCCCAGTGTTGGGCCACTCAATGTTCAACTTGTATGTTTCTCCTCTAGCCCGTACTTTCCTCCGTCCACGGCTCAGTAATCGAAGTACTAGACCCCTTACCATAGACCTCAAACCTACCATACTACCCCCGCCTAACACGTAAAACAGAAGTCGCCTCCATGTTTCCTACCTCCACATTTCTTGCCTCAACATTTCCAGCCTCCGTATTTCCGATCTCCTCATTTTCTGATCCCTGATAATTTCTTACCTCCTCAAGTTCTCCTTGGTATTGCTTGTACTCGTCACCTTTATAGAAATCTGTCGTCTTAGAAGGAATCGAAACTTCTTTTGACCCAAAACTAGTATCTTCCATCCTCAATTTTTTTTGGCGAGCAGAAGCATGGAGTTTTTTTCGACGTTCATCAGCTTCGGAAATCTGCATTATCAAACAATTTAAAACTAATTAAAACGCTACGAAAAACTATAACAAATATAAAACTAATTAAAATGTAATATATATAACTAAAACGTAATATTACAAATATAAAACTAATTAAATTTTAAAAAAGGTCTATTCATGTGAAATACACGAAAAAGCCTATGTCAAAACGTGTGAAATACACGAAACATGCTAGGTCTATTCGTGTAAACCACACGACAAAACCTAGGTCCACTTGTGAGAAATACACAAAATGGCCCAGGTCTATTTGTGCGATTTACACAAATTGGCCCAAACTGTATCGTCTATTTCACACGAAATGACCCAAGTTGGTTCGCGAGTCCCACATGAATGGACCAGACTTCGATTTTTTTTCCAAACAAACTACACATAAATCGAAATTCAATTGGCGCTATTCAACACGAATCAGTACCTAAAAACTAATCTATACAAACAAAATAAAACTAAACACATACCTTGTAGTTTTTGGGAGGAGTGCTGAAGAATTCCGTTTCAATTTTGAACCGGTTTCGCTGTCGTTGTTATTGATTTTGAAGCAGTTTTTAAAAGTTGAATTTTGAAAAACAAAGAAGTCAAGGAAAGTAGATGTGGTTTGATGTCGTTCTTGTGTATATGTTGCTGCTTATATTGTTGTTGTAAAATATAAAAAAGGTGAAGCGGTTTTTGAATTTCAAAGTACCGATTTTTAAAGCGGTTTTTATAAAACATGAAAAACAAGTACAAAAAGTGAATTTATTGTGTTAATTATTCAAGGGTAAAAAAGTAACTCTTAAAAACAAATGAGTAAAACTAAGGACGATCTTTAATAAATTTATCAACTAGAAAAAATCCGCTAACTTAGAAAATAATTAATTATTATTAGTATAAGATTTACCTTATTGCAAAGACAAAAGCTGGCCAAGTAGCCTGGCCAACAAAGTCACAATCAGAAACCCTTAATTTACCCAATTATTTTTGTTTTTGTAACAATTCACAAAAATCTGTATCCTGATTAAAAGACCTGGTTTTGGACCTTAGACATGTCCATCTCCCCCATTCAATAAAACGTTCACATACATACAACAAACAACAATTTAATACAATTTCGACCCCTTTTAACGCCACAAACCAACCTACAACAATGGCCTAAAGGTACTTCACCTTACATTTTACAACATCATATTCTACACATTATTATTATTATTGTGTTTATTTTATTTTTATGTCACCTGCATTTTATTCTACAAACCACCTGTATACCGGCTTCATGTTTAAAGCCGATATATCATATATGTCCGTCTCAAATAAAATTTGCGATTCTTGTGTTGTTGTGGCCACTGCCCATTTCTCTAACCCTTGACATAGGCATTAGAATTATTACGATTACGATCTAATAATATAGAAACCCTTAATCAATTACCCAGATTAAATTGGACCCACCTATTTGAATGTTGTGTTACTTATGTATATGGGATATGGCTGTTCTGGGTTAATTTTAGATCTATGTATTTTAGGTTTTCTAGGTTTTTGATGCAATAACACTTTAATTTTTAGCTTAGTCTGATTTTTTGTTGTTGTTTAATTAGGGTTTTGTAGTGGAATGGTGTCTTAGAATGTTGTGTCAAAGAAATTGTGTCCAAGATTGGGTCTTTATGTTTGTAATGGAACCAAGATTTGTAGTTAGAATTGACAGAGAAAATCGGAAATCGAACGAATTTTTATTCATTTACTTTTTATTGTTCAGGATGGGCGTGTGGGTGACTGTCCTTACTAACCCCTAATTAGCGATTAACGTGTTAATTAAGCGGAAAAGTTTAGCTCGACCGAGTTTTATAATTTTGGTACTGTTGGGAATGGTGCGTTACCTGAACTATTCATAAAAAGGAAACGAAAAAATAGCGTTGAGAAAGAAAATTTAGAAAATGATTACGACTTATTGGGTGGAAAAGAGGCATTTTTTGATTGATGGGGAAGTTAATGCACACAATTTTTGATTAAATGAGCTGTCAAACTTTAAAAAAAATTGAATAATGCAACTCATCACTTTCAAAATATGTATAAGACCGACCCATTTCCATACGAGTTGCATACAACGGTTTCACAGAAGACTAGTCCGATTCTAAAATACTTTCTGGATTCGTAACTAGACCAGAATTACATAGTAGGAGTGTTTGTTTATAGTTTTACATCTTAAGGACGAATGTAACTATACGGAGGTATTTTGGATTAACTTTAGTTGGGGGAAGATCAGTTTTATGTCAGCAAGTAGAGTGCCATCATATAAGTTTGCTGTTTTTTTTTTTTATCATAGTAAATGTTTGGTTTAGTGATTAGAATAATGTTCAGAACATCCTAGTTTGTTTGTATTATGCAATGTTGCATTAACCAAGCACGTCACGGATTTTCTGGTGATCTATGGAAGTTGGTCACTTGAATACAAAAAATTCGGTTAGGCATTGGGTTTGGGTGAAAAAATTTCTATTACGACTTCCTCATCTATAGTCCGTCCGTCTCAATCATTTGTTTACTTTTTATTTTTTTGGAGAGGTATTTTAATCAAAGATACACAAGTGATTGGGATGAAGGTAGTATTTAGTAGCGAGGAATTTATGGCACCGAAGTTCTTACTGGTCTACGCCATTGATCAGGGCTATAAGGTCACTATCAAAACTAATTAAGGCTAACATTGCATCATAACATAACAGATGTGAATACCGAGGAGTCTGTATTTTTGTAGTTCGTGATGGTTTGTTTCCGTTTTCTATAGAGCCAAAGACTCATTATTATTTACTTACTAAACTGACTGCGTTTGTAATTGTGAAGTTGCGGTGGTAAGATAACAATTTTCAATTTGGGTCATGATGAAAGAACCTCCCAGGGGAGCTACATACATTTGCTCCCCTTATTCCGCTATTTGAGATTGTCTTTGAGGCACTGGTAATGTCGTTATTGTCGTTATAGGTTGTTTTACAAATTATTTTGCTGATTTCACTGGAGTTTCATTAATAATCTCTTTGGTCAGATAAATGACATCGTGAACACTACAAATGGTCTTTAGAATTTATGGGCACCGATATGGAAGTGCTTGCGCATTCTGCTGTCCTCTGTACTGAAATACCTTGTCAACCTCTAGAGAAATCAGTCACTGAATCAATGGAGTATGAAGAGTCAAATTATGGCGTGAATGCCAAATTACGGTCCCCTGAAGATATGAAACTTGACCATATTCTCCATAGTTGTGTCGTTGGTGATGACAGTGAGAAGTGTAGAGATCTTTGTGATCACGAGGATAACCGAGATGAAGAGAACCAATACGAAGAAGCTTGCCTTGATTTTCAGAATTCTCACGTTGATGTTAACACAATTGAGAGCGATTCTCTTTGTGATAATAAGGATGAAGAGTTGTCTATCTCAGCATCCAAGTGGCCGGAGCATGATGAAGCACTTGCATTATGGGTTAAAGTATGTTGTTTATGCTCTTAAACATCACATTAAATAGCAATCACAATGGTGCAAATTACACATTCTGCTTGCACTGGCTGCACGGGTGCACCAAATTTTGTGTGCAATTCTTAGATAGCGTAGCTATTGTTTTGCAGAAAGATGCTATCAAAATTATGACTGGTATTGTTTAAACGAAACCCAAAACAATGAGGCTTGTATGGAAGGTCTCATGTGTGACGTCTGATTATAGGGTTAATGAATTGGCCTAGACCACCTCATCTAAGTTCTATCTGAAACCAAAATGGTTTACCCTCGGACTGTGCTCATTAGTAAGAAGACAATCTATTTCTTTTCGAACTAAAACAGAATATATTTTTGTTTTGTTTTTAACATTTCGACTTTGCAAGTATAGTGGAGAGGGAAGTGGCAAGCTGGTATCAAATGTGAGAGAGCTGATTGGCCACTCGCAACTGTTAAAGCAAAGCCAACACATGACAGGAAGAGCTATATTGTTATATTCTTTCCTCACACAAGGAATTATTCTTGGGCTGATACATCGCTCGTCTGTGCAATTGATGAGCTACCACAGCCAATTGCACATCGGTCACATAAAGCTGGAGTAAAACTCGTCGAAGATTTGGCTGTTGCACGACGCTTTATTATGA
Organism: Silene conica; assembly: GCA_029255685.2. Taxonomy (NCBI): domain Eukaryota; kingdom Viridiplantae; phylum Streptophyta; class Magnoliopsida; order Caryophyllales; family Caryophyllaceae; genus Silene; species Silene conica. Next base: position 8,106,866 of record CM055315.2, on the reverse strand, counting down.
AAAAACTAGTTATTGGTTTGCTAAATATTGCTGACCAGCTACCTATTCAGGTGAAACATCCACGGTTTCTGATGCTGTTAAATTTATCTTTAATATTTTTACTTTTATTTTAGTCATAATAAACTGTCGTCTGTCTTACGTAAGTATTGCTGGAAAACATGAAATAGTTTCTTATAAAATTACCCGTCTCAGAGTGTTTGCATTTTTTGACATGTACAAAAATGTTAAAGAAATCTGTCATTGACATATTACCCTTGGTTTGTTTATATCTAATTATCTTAGTTTAAAAAATGAATGCATTTTAATGAGTTCATATTAATGAACAACTTTATTTGATAGAATAAACAAAGAAACCAAGCAAACATATCAAAAGGGAATGACAAGTACTTCTCAAAAATTTCCCTCGCTTATTTGAAAAGTATGATGTTTATCGGATGGAGGGAGTAAACAATTAGGGCCAGAGGGAGTATTAAACATGCAACAATTCTTAAAGATTTGTCCATTTTTCCATTCTTTCAAATCATATCGTTTTAGCAATCTCTTAGTAAAGTACACTTGTCCTAGGTGTTGGCAGAAACTGCTCGTGAAGTAGCTGTATGGAGGAAATTTGCCGTGGAAGCTTATGGTTGTAAAGATTATTCTGACCTTGGAAGATTGCTTTTGAAGCTTCAGAATGTAAACTCTATATCCTATAATTTGTAATGACTTGTTCCTTGGTTTGTTGTTGCAACTTTTGTGCTATATTATTTCAACTGCCTTCGGTTTGGGAAGAGCGTTACAGAGTGATAATGATAAGTTAGGATGTTCGACTGATACGCTCATTGAAATGATTTTTCTTCTGAACTGCAAGAGCTTTTCCTCCATATTATCTATTTGCTGGTCCAATTTGTTAGTCCAATTAACTAAAAAACATGTTCTTTTAACAGATGCTATCAGAGCAGTATGTCGATTCTAACTGGCGGCAGCATTCTTTCCCCATGTGGGCTAAGAAGTGCCAGAATGCTCTCAATGCCGGTTCTATTGAAGTTCTGAAGGAGGTAAGTTACTGTTTTAAGTTTATAGGTGTGTTGTACACATCTGGACGGGATAATGTGTAATTCTCACGCTGCTGCTAGTTTAACCATCAGGCAATGCGTTCTACTGATGTAAGGTTTATCTGATGTTTTCTTGGACAATAATGGTGGGAGTTATCATACTTATCTGCACCTCCATTATTCCATATTTTGAACATGGAATGCTTGTATGACTTATACTTGTGGCCTTTGGGGCAAATATACAAAAAAGCGCAAAGGAAAAAGCTTTAAAAGGAACATGGTCCCTCCATGTCCATTGACACATACACCTAAATTGTTCATGAGGAAAATTAATGCTCTGTTTTAATAGAAGTTTTGTTCGCCTCATGGTCCTTTTTGGAATGTGCTGCTATGTTTTTCCCACTTCTTTTCTTACCCATATTTTCAGATGCAAAATTACCTAAATTGGCCTGTGACAGTATACATGCTCCTTATTCATCGAATCCAATTTACTCGTGTACATTCCTTATTTGCTACGAGTAACTTTTAGAACATAGCGTTACCTCTGTTCTCCTTTCTACCCATCCAACTATCCCCAATGACCCCAACTCCACTACACCACACTACATGTGGCTTAACTAGTCTGACTGATATTGCACAACCCGAATTGACCCGACCCAACCCGAGTTTTGCTTAACCCAAGTTCACCCGACCTGAAACCACCCTATCCGTAATTGGCCGGCCCAAAATGTGTCGCTTGCCTTGTGCGGAGTTGTGCCTTCTCCCCATGGCCCCTTATTGCCTCGATTTCCCTGGTTTAATTTCATTTTCATCTGAATTTTCAGAATGAATTTGAGAGTCTTCAACCATTCAAGTGAGGCAAACTCTTGATAGGCCTGCAAATATATTTACTGTGCTCCCTCACCTCACGAGGAAGGGTATACTTTGATTATTTATCCCTGAATTCTGGTCATTTAGTTGGAGGATAATGAGTCATTGACTTCTTGTTTCTTTGAGGTTCATTTCATCAAAAACGAAAGCTAGATTGCTAGCCTAGTATATGACGTCCTTGTGAATGAGGAGAGGTTGTGGAAAGCAAGTGACTTTTGAACCATCTTGAAAGATTTGTCCCGAGTAACCTTGGCTGGATAACCATTCATATAAAAAAGTTAAACATGTATTTTAATCTTCCGATACTTGGCAATTTCCCAAGAGATTTTCCAAATAGTCTGTATTACGAATAGCATTTATGATGCAAAGTCGCGAACATTCTTTCTTACCCATATAACCTTAAAAGCTTAAACTCATAGATCTGGCCGCTAAATATTCATTCTTTGAATATTTTTTCATTGGAGTTCTTCTATTTGTCATTATTTTGTCTTGGTTACAACTGTAATTTTTGTCTGTTGTCCAACACTTTCAGGAACTGGTAGAGTCCTTGTTGTGGAGTGAGATCAACATTCTCCGAGATGTTGAGGGCCAGCCTGCTTTGGGTGCTGAATGGAAAATGTGGAAGCATGAAGGTGTTAAAACCTTCTCCATGACGAATTCTGTGACTGTTGGTGGAAACACTGAGCAGCCTTGCAATATTACAACAGATCATTTGATCAGTACGCCATTGACAAGTATAACAACTCAGATTAGCCGGAAAAGACCCAAACTTGAAATTCGTCGTGCAGAGCCGAATAACTCGCAACTGGAAAATAAGAGCCCTTCGAAAATTACAGCTGTAGAGCTTGATCCGTCATTTTTCACAGTTATGAATGATGATACTGCTGGTAACATAATTATGCCTTCTAAACAGGGGCTTTCAAGTCAAGGAACTCTAGAAGTTGCGAAAAATGATGCTGAATTGCAGGAGGTGACTATGAATGGTGTGATTGAGACAAAAAATTCAGTTTCTAAATTTCAGAGCAGACAATGCATTGCTTATGTTGAAGCTAAGGGAAGGCAGTGTGTAAGGTGGGCAAATGAAGGTGACGACTACTGTTGTGTTCACGTGATGTCTCGAGTTCCAGCAACCTCCAAGAAAACGGAGATCATTCCATCGGCTGACACACCTATATGTCTAGGAACCACCACCCTTGGTCATAAATGCAAACACCGTTCTCTGCCCGACACCTTATTTTGTAAAAAACACCTGGCCCACGACGATGAAATGAAGCCTCCTGGATCACCTGGGATTCATTTGAAGAGGAAACATGATGCACTGTCAAATTCTTGCACGGATATTGTCATTGTTGGGGAACCTCAGCGACCTCCCGAGAGCCCTAAGAGTATAGAGATAGCCTGCTGTGTAGGATTGGGTTTGGAGGGCAACCATGGTATTTGTCCAGATAATCCTACAAAGCATTCATTATACTGTGATAACCATTTACCAATGTGGCTGAAACGTGCTAGAAACGGCAAGAGTAGGATAATCACTAAAGAAGTATTTTTAGATCTTCTGAGGGCATGCTCATCCCAGAATCAAAAAATTTATTTACATGAAGCATGTGAAGTTTTCTACAAGCTCTTTAAAAGCTTATTATCGTCGAGAAACCCGGTTCCTAAGGAGATCCAGATTCAGTGGGCTGTGGCTGAAGCTTCCAAAAATTCTTATGTTCTAGAACTTCTAATGCTGTTGGTTACTAGAGAAAAAGACAGGTTACAGAAAGTATGGGGAGTGGTTCTTAATCAAAATGAACAACTTCCTTCTTCTCATGTTGAGGAACAAGCTTTAGTGCCTGTAGTAGACGCGACTGATTATAATGGAAGTTTGAAGTGTACAATCTGTTCAGACGAGTTTTCTGATGATCAGACGCTTGGAGCACATTGGATAAATAATCACAATAAGGAAGCTCAGTGGCTTTTTAGGGGCTATGCTTGTGCAATTTGCCTTGATTCTTTCACTAACCGGAAGGTTCTTGAGACCCATGTTCAAGAGAGACACCATGCTCAATTTGTTGAGCATTGCATGCTCATTCAGTGTATTCCCTGTGGTAGCCATTTTGGTAATTTTGAGGAGCTTTGGTCACATGTTCTTGCAGCTCACACCGAACATTTTAGGCAGTCAAAAACACCCTTTCCTATGAAGCCTGAGTCCATTGAGAATAATTCTGGGACGCATGGCAGTGATAGAAGGTTTACCTGTAAGCTTTGTGGCTTGAAATTTGATCTGCTTCCTGATTTAGGCCGTCATCATCAAGCAGCTCATATGGGGCCAAGTTTACTTGGTTCCCGTCCGAAAAAAAAGGGTCTCCACTTTTATACTTACAGACTTAAATCAGGAAAACTAAGTCGTCCACGATTGAAGAAAGGACTCGGGGGAGCATCTTATAGACTGAGAAATTCAGCAAGTGCCATGTTAAAGAAACGGTTAAAGTCTACTAATTCACTTGCTGCTCGTGTACTGGGTTCTGTTAGTAGTTCTGCTAGACTTACTGAGACACAGTGCTCAGCCATTGCAAAAATGTTGTGTACTGAAGCTCACAAAACAAAAGCCCGTCCCACTAACCGCGAAATCTTATCTATTTCTCGTTCAACTTGCTGCAAGGTAGGCTTTCAGTTGTCTTTGGAGCAGAAATATGGAGTGCTACCAGAACGTTTGTATGTAAAAGCAGCCAAACTTTGCAGTGAACATGATATTCAAGTGAGCTGGCATCAAGAGGGGTTTAAGTGTTCTAAAGGATGCAAACCACAGGAAGATCAAGGCCTTGGGGAAGTTTTGACTTTGCGCACAAATGGAAGTGTGAGGTCATATTTACCATCCTCAAATTTACAATCGGAGTATGAAATGGATGAGTGTCATTACATCATAGACGCACACCATCTTAAAAGGAAGCATTTGGAGACTACTATAGTCTTGTGTGATGATATTAGTTTCGGGTTGGAAAAAGTACCAGTTCCTTGTGTGGTAGAGAAACATCTGATAGATTCGCTCCATACCCCAACATACGCCTTTGATGGTAGAGTTGTTTTCCTACCATGGGAGGCCTTTACATATGTTACCAAGCCGCTATTTGATCCATCGACTGATCTCAGTATGCAGGTATTGGCTATTAATACGAGTATATCTCATGAGTTCTATTCTATTTTCGGAAACTGCACACACAAACAATTGCATGAATGTTTGTTTGCAGCTGATATTTGTCTAAATGCTAGCTCAATGGGGTCAAAATTTTAGCTGCTCACTTTCTCTTGCTTGATAGTTTGTTGAAAAGTTGAATCTTTTCAATGTTCTCAATTACATTTTTTATGTGAAAAATCTCGACTGCTCTTTCAGTGTTTCTCCTTTTATTCACCGCTCTTAAATTATGACATGCGATGTTCGTAAAGAACATATTCACCAAACTGGGGCTGGGCATTAGAAATAGAGTCGGGAATGAGGAATAATTGAATATCAGTATGTGTGACGATTTTTTGGTAACATACCTACGTGAATAGTGCCTTTTTTCCACCTTGTATCTTGCATATTAAAATAGCTGTTTAGATTTCCTTTTTGGCGTAATTTAAGATGATCAGCACTTTTTGGTATTTGTTCCGAGACTACTTGCTAATCACACTTCTCCCTCTGTTTGCAGAATATGCAATTGAGGTGTGGTTGTTCACAGGCAGCTTGTTCTTCTGAGACATGTGATCATGTTTACCTATTCAACACTGATTATGAAAATGCAAAAGATATAGATCAGAAGCTAATGGAGGGACGATTTCCATATGACGACAAAGGCCGATTAATGCTACAGGTAAAATAATCTTAACGAACACGCTTAGTTTATTACTTGTGTTCTTTTAGCTGACCCTTTTTCGAGCACTTGATTTGTTGAGCTATGAAATATTTGTCACTTGGTAAACTTCATTCCGTTGTATTTTTGACATTGTTGTAAATCATTCTGTTTCGGACTTTTAGCAAATTATTTCTGGGGATGGCTTTTTTCTAGTTAGCACAGCTTGCCCGCGTTTATTTGCTTTCATACGAGGGTGTAACCCGGCCAATATGTGATGGAGCAGGGTTTTTATGTAGTCGATTTTGAGGGCTTGTGAGTTGGTTTAGATCACTCATACCTCTACTTTCATATTTTAATTATGCATGGACATGTGCCTCATTTAATCATTTTCATGACATGCAGGATGATTTCCCAGTTTATGAGTGCAATAAATTTTGCAAGTGTGATAAAAGTTGTCCAAATAGGGTTTTGCAGAATGGCGTAAGAGTGAAATTAGAAGTTTTCAAAACTGTGAACAAGGTAATGCATGCTTCTATGTTTGTTTTAATAATGTTTTGGACCCAATTGACAGGCAAACGCTGATTTGTCCGACATAATTGACAGGGTTGGGCAGTCCGATCCAGTGAAACAATTTTGCGCGGTGCATTTGTCTGTGAGTTTGTTGGTGAGGTATTAGATCTACAGGAAGCCAATAGAAGACGTGACAGGTTCATTCCAGAACTACTCATCAGATTACAAATTTTCAAATTTGCATGAAGATGGGTGCTATTCATAACAGTCGGAGTTCAAAACCGTCAACATAAAAAATGCCCTTGTGGCTAAATTTACAGTACAAATTTTCAACTTCACATTCGCTTATACTATTCTTTGTACGATTAGGTATGGGACGTATCAATGTGACTATATCTATGACACAAGTGCCCATATGAAGAATTTGGGCAATTTGATGGAAGGGCAAACTGAGTATGCCATTGATGCTACTAGATATGGAAATATTTCACGATTTATAAATCACAGGTGAGGAAGTACTCTTCTTAATTGCTTTTGGATAATTAAAACATTTTCTTGCTTATTAACCCTAACCACATTGTTTTTCTGTCGTGTTCGGGTGGCTAATACCACGGTCAAAGGTATATCACGGTTTTATAATACACAAGCCACCGTATGATGTGCTGAAATTCCAAGTGTGAGAATATGAATCTACCAAGATTTGAACTAAGGACCACGTTAGAAGACAATTGCAACCAAAGATTAAGGTCATTGTTGCGGACCTAACCAATGGGTCAATACCTTAATACCTTCGAAACGGCCCCTTTAGATAAATGTCTTGAACTCTTGATTGTTTACCCAAATTTAGAAATGGATGTAAAAGGAGCGATAAATTTGGTTGGCCGGAAATCAGGAAAAAGAAATGATAACAAATAAGTTTTGTGAAACACATTGGTGGTCAAGACTGTTAAAAAATGAATTGAAATGGGTCGGGTCTTGCTGGACCCTACCTAGACCCTACTCATTGCCAACCCTACTCCTACCCTGTCATTTGCGGACCCCTTGAGGTACCAGCCTCATGTTGTTATGAGTGTGAACTGGGAAGTAGGAAACAATTTTTCGGAACTTTGTAGTGGGTTAACAAATAGTCGAAACTGTGGATAGCAACTCGAGCTGCAGTTTCATTTTACGTGGCTGTTTGAATGTTGATGTCTTACTTATGCTGCCCTAAGTTGGTTTTGTTCTTGTTATAATTGATTTTTTACACTTATGTAGCTGCTCTCCAAACCTTGCGAGTCACCTGGTTCTTGTTGAAAGCATGGATTTTCAGTTTGCCCATGTTGGACTCTATGCAAAGCGAGATGTACGTGATTTACCTTTTTTTTTTCTTTTTTCTTTTTATTGATTCCTGTAATACAATAGTAGTTTGGTCGACTTTTTCACGATGGTTCATTTAGAAACAGTCTCTTCTTGTTCCAACAAAGAGGAACTCATTGTACATCCAACCTCGCCTGCCTTACTATAGGCAAGAGCAGGAACTCTGAACATTTTCATTTGCAGCGTCATGAACTCATCATGATAGCAGACGCCGTATCATGTTTGGAAAATGTGAGGCTTTTGATTAAAGATATTCGGTACTCATGAGAAGAAATCTTTGGCAATTTGAGGGGAAAATGCACGTCACAACGTCACCATTTTGCTATCAAACTAAATAATCCTGGTTGACTAAATGAATTTGTTTGTTTATGTTTTCATTTATGTCGTGTTATGGCGCAGATAAATGCTGGTGAAGAATTGAGCTTTGATTACTGCTACGATCTACACCCTAAAGACACGCGGCCTTGCTTGTGTGAAGCCAAAAATTGCAGGGGACGCCTCCGGTAACAGCAACATTTGTTCTTGCCATGTCCCAAGAGCTACCTCTGGGATGAAAAGTTTGTCCCTTTCTTGTATAGGACCTTCTCGGAGCTCCATCGTGGCTTCTTCCATAACTTCAAAGGTAGCACTGGGTGGTATTGCGTGCAGAATGTATGATACTCGTTGTAAGTTGTAATTTTTTCTACTCATTTTTTCGCTGTTATTTCTGCATTACATAGCTTACTGTTCTCTTTAGGAATAACATAGAGGCCCTTTGTTGTTTCCAGAAATTTTCTCCATCTGTTTTCGTTTGATTAGTGATCCTCTGGGAAAACCTCTGATTTCTAATCAAACTTCTCCAATGCTCCTAACCTTGTGTAATGTTCTAAATTCTGTAAAATCTCGTAGAATCAGAATTTTTCACTAAAAATTAGCTTTGAAGCTCACAGTTGTAATCGATGAGCTATTTTCATTGCAATGTAAGGAGTTTAGTTTTCAGCAAATGTCATATGTCATACACACAAGTTCATCATTACTTTCGATTTTCGAACTTCAACAAAGGTTGGACTCATTTTGTCAGTTGTCTGGGGGTCGCGACTGCAAGCCTGAAATTCTTGTTATACCGAGAACTTCAACAAAGGTTGGACTCATCGTGTTAGTTGTCCCAGACTCGGCTGCAAGCCTGCAATTCTTTTTATACCGATCAGATGTTCAGAACTTCATCTCGTTTTCGTGATACATCAGAAAGACAGCAGAGAGGCCGTAACCTATGCACACCAGGATAGCCATACCTGCAACAAGACATTTTATTTCTTACAGATCCATTTTCACAATGTATATGATTGCTGTCAACTGTGAAGTCTATTTATCATACCATATTTCGTTGGCGAGGCAACATCCAACTTCATCTTCTTTGCAAGATCGTTCTGAAATTCTGTACTCGCCGATACCTGTAATATCATACAGAGAATAACCAGAGCACTTCCAATTTTCTCCCTGACTAACCTTTCTCTCATGTTCAGTGACAATATGCCTACCGATACTGATTCGCCAGAATAATGCTCCAAAATGACCTTGCTTGCTATGAATTCCCCAGAGGCAAGAGTGATGCGTCCGACATTTGCAGTTATTTTACTCGAGCCGATCACAATGAGATTCATCAGGTTCACATAAGCTGCACCAGCATATAAAGGAATCCAGAGATACCAATCTAATCCAAAACAAAACGAAACAATCAATAAAATTCAGAAACAGTTACTCTCCAGTGTGACGGTATTCTAATGACAACAAGATCGGTATCAATGATCAACGGATCAAAACAATATGAAAAAAAGATTCAGTAAAAAAGAGTTGCTACAATCGTAAGCAGCCTCGTTAGAGACGGTTTTATTTGAGAAGTCGGGGTAGATAAAGGCGATCGATAGGAAGAATACCTGGGTCATCAAACTGAGCAGAAGTAGAAATAATAAAAAGGGCAGCCATTAGCAGAGAGCATATTAGGTAGAGGTTTACCATTTTTGTAAAGAGATTGAAATCTTTATGTATTATAAGTTACTCTTAGACACCGTTTACTTAAATACGACCTTACTTAACAAGATCTTTTCTATAGGATCGTACCTCTGTATCCTGAAGTTCTATTAACTTGATTAATGTAGGACCGTAGGACAATGATGTGAACATTTGAATATGGTTTTGGAGAAATGGTGATGTTCAAAAAAGTCAAAGTCATACAAGATCACTTTTATTAGTCAAAGTCAATGTTTTAGCCATTTTTGTATTGCTACATGCCTACATTTACCTATTAAAGTCAACGTAGTGGTTACATTTAAGAGTAGCCTGTCTTGCTTTAAGATGGTCCTCTTTTTCCGGTTCGGTGTGGGATACGTATCCTTTAACTTAATACCCCTTATTTTCACATTTTATTTTCAAATATATAATATTTGGCTGTAAAAGTCATCTTAAATTAAATGATATTAAATAAATTTATCTTTTTTTACCTAATATGAAGAGGTTGACGATCTCAGATTATAAGCTTGAAACAACTTCGTCGAGAATAAGATCATAACTCCAAAGTCCAAAATTTATTCCCAATCCCTACAATTGCTCATCTCGATAGTCACTTTTGTTAGATTTTCCATAAGTATATGTATTTCTATAAATTCCTCGTATTTCAGTGTTTTAACAACCAAACTTCATCCGGCTATCTCTTTCTTCTCTCTATTCACCATCACGATTCACGCCTATCGTCTTCATCACTACCATCCACCTATCCTCGTTCTTTCTCTTGTTCAAGAATTTTCTCGTTTTCCTCTGACCCACTTAACTCGACCAATCTAGTTCATTATTGTACGAGCTCTCCGTATAGGTTGTTTGAACTACCTATACAATGTCAACCACAAACACTTGTATAAGACGACCGTGTATTATCATAATATCATTTTGGTGATGATAGAGGTGCAGGCCGGGTAAGGTCGAGCCCAAATCCCAAAAGGGTGATGAGCAATCGCAATCAAAAGTGGGCCATAAGCCCATAAAGAGGTTGCAATCAGGACCCGTATGGATATAATCATGCATTGTTGGTCCAATACTTAACGTAAATCACTAAATCGTCTGCCCTTTCATTTAAACTTTGATGACCAGGTTTGTAGGGGACCTTCATCTTCCAAAACAACCCCAAATTTCTTTGATAATGACATCTCGCCACCCATATTATTTTTTGACCTTCCATATTAAATTTATTCCTACTCATGCTATCCCCACACTACCAAATTAATACCAATCGTGTATCCATAAATCGGGATAAAATCCGTCGCAAACTCATGACGTGATATAAGGGGTAAGTGAAAGGGACAAGTAAGAGAGCTTTGTTGTTTACATGAGTCACATTTAAGATCACACTAATTATTTACCGAAAATGTCATGGTATATATATATAGTGGAGAATAGGTTTCAGGTTCGAGTCCTCCGACCCTTTTATTATAATACGACTAAGCGCGCACGACCAAGAAAAGAAACTAATTACTTTGAGTCCTCCGACCCTTTTATTTTACATTATTATTTTGACGTTCCATATGATTTTTAAATTGTTTCCATATCAATTTTTGCGAACACTATATGGTAATAAATTGTTTAAATAAAATTTTTTTTTTTACAGAAATGAACGATTTCACGATATGTCTTCTGGTGTGTAAAACCGTTGTAAATCATTATTAGGGGTCTAATCACTACACATTTTAACTTTCCTTCTAATAATTACAACAATCATTTGAAATCATTACCCACTCTTCAATCAATCTAATAATTATATGACCATTATCATCATGAAATCATTATCTTAATCACTAATTACAAACCCTTTTCACCATTCAAATAAAAGCCCTTACTTGTTCTCCTTTTTCTCCCATCAAACGTACTTTTTACTTGGTAACTACAACTAAAAATAATTAACAATAATACTACATCCTACTATACAATTAATTTACAAGAATATATATTTATATTACATAATGATAATGATTAAATGAAAAAAATGATAATGGACAATGGACCAACCTAGGAAATCATAATGCACTTTTAAATTGCATTATTACTTTAACTCCTCTCTATACTCCATTAAATTTCAAATAATAGTAATAATAATAATTACTTCGTATAATATAATATCACCGTGTTCAAATCCACTAGTCCTGCAAAAATATACTCCCGCTATCCCAGTTAATATCAAACGAATTAATGAAATAGAGGGAATATATGCATATGTCAAGCAACTAGCAAGCTTTAGCAACTCCCAAAGTTCCTAACTTCAAAAGGAACACTTTTATCAGGGGCATTTCCGGCATGACGGAGCCCTAATGTGAGTGACACGTCACCTGTCGTGGCCCCGAATCTAATCATGGTGGTGGGGGATCCCCGGTGAGGGTCATCACTATCATCGATATCCGGGATATTAGCTAAAGGGAGTTCTGAGACGTTGGCGGGATGCTGGTAGAAATGGGGTGGATGTGTGTTAGAATTAGGTGTGGTAGGGTGCATGGTATCAACTGAAGAATGCATGGAGTTTTGAGCAACAAGAAGTTGTTGTTGTTGTGATTGTGCTGTTGGAAAGCTGTTGTTGCTAGTTTGGGTTGCTGATTTCATGTCATCATCCTGATTGTCATCGTCATCGTCTTCGTCTTTAGACTCTTGTTGATACATCTCTTCAACCATGGGTTTCCATAGCCTTACTCTTGCATTTATGAACCAGTTTGATACCTGTTTTTCCATTAATAACAAAACTAACCCGACTTAAATGATCTGACCTAAACGTAAATTTGGCAAAAGTGTCGGTAATTTAAGTGTAATTACCGCTTCATTTCCGTATTTTGGGTTTGGTTCAAAGACGGGCGAACTTATAAAATAATAAAGCTAGTTCGGGAAGTACGGAGTGTACACTAGTCTATTGTTTTAAAAGATCGCGGTATAGTTTCTTTACGAACGACTATGATGGCGCCAAAGAATTTATCCGAATAAAACAGATTTTGGCGGTTGATTTCGAAGAGTTGTAACTCTTCAGAAATTCTGACTCAATCCCTTCCCTTTTACCCTTTATTTGTCTATATACTCCCTCTTATTCCATATTTTGTTCCCCTCTGGGTTGGGCACGAGGATTAAGGTGAGGAATAAAATAAGTGCAAAAAATTGGGTGAGGGATGAAAAATTAGGAATTAAATAAGAATTTGTGGGCCACAAACATTAAAAAAGTACTCCCTCCGTCTCAGCAGATTCTTTACGTTTACTTTTTCACATTTGTCGAGGTGCATTTTGCACCATCAATATCTTTCATTTTGCATTTATAAAAATTATAAAAGTTTGATAATCTTAATGTATTCACCAAGACGAATCAAACAAGATCCCACATGACTATGTTTTCTCTTATAGATTGTCGAGAATATTACAAATTCTCTTGACTTGTGAATAGTGTCAAAAAGTAAATGTAAAGAACCTGTTGAGACGGAGGGAGTAATAAAATAGGAGTAAAAAGAGTTGGTGGGGTTTGTTAATAGGACAGCGAAATGAATAAAATAAGAATAAAAGTTTCTAAAATAGGAAAAGGGAAGAAAACCTGAATAATCCGTTTTAGAAAATATGGAATAGGAGGGAGTATATGATAGACAAATGGCTCAAATTTTTCTTAAGGGAAATTACTGATAACCAATCTTCTTGAACACAAAAAAACGAATTACACATAAAAGCTTCGAAATTACATCTCTGTTTTCTTGCCAAAAACCGAGGAACACGTCTTATCTCTATAGAAAATTCGGAACATTCCAGACATTGATATACGGGACGAATTGTTCTATAAGGAAAGCGTAACGATTCGATGTTGTTTTCATTGTTTTTCATTTCTTTGACAGTATATCAATAACAAAAAGTTTATTCAAAGCATATAAAATTGGTTTAATTCGAAACTATCTAACTAAATGACTGACTGTGGAAGATATATAAAAGAAGTAAACAAATGATCGAAACGGGCCAAGTTAAGATTTTTATTAGTTTACTGTTTAGGGAAGCAATAAATTCAACACACACTGAACAAGCAGCTGTGATTGAACTCATTCAGTTGGGATATGACAACTTTATACATAAATACTTAGATTTTTGATGTATCAAAGGCATGCATTGAATTTCTATTCTTACTAACTGTAATTGAACAGTTAAAATAAGTTACCAACCATTTTAGTAAGTGTCCCTAGTCTACAGTCTACACAACCCGATCACTGACTGCATGTACCATACATTTTCTCGTCTAATGTTGAGACGGTTTCAAGGAAGACCGACAATCTTTAAATAATGTTAAAAAGTAAAACGGTTGTAAAACGTAACGAGTTGATTCATAATAAGTACAGTCTACTATCTATCGGTCCAAGTAGTGTGTATCTAAATGAGTTATAAGAACAATAATTTAGCATTGATTGATCATAAATGTGGATGATAAATTGTGCAGTATTCTGATTTCTGATGTAACGTCAGTGAAATGTGATGTGTATATGCAAAGCAAAATAATGCCAAAAAAAAAAGAGTGAGAAGAAGGACAACATAAGGACAAACCTGATTTCTCGATAACCCTGTCTGTCGAGCCAATAGATGTTTATCTGCATCACTTGGGTACCTGAGAATACTTCCCACTTTGTAACTTCTTGTCTATCTATTTGGACCTACTTACATTCTTCATTTTTTTCATATAAGGAAACCAATATCACATTCGCCTGGTTTCGTACATTGTTGTTAAAATGGTGATTACAATTTGATAAACTAATCATATCGTCCAAATTAAAAGAACCTTAAAACTAATGTTTCATGATCGGTCTATTATTCAATTCGCGTTGATTAAATGTGCGATATAAAAGTTAACTTAATTATATATGGAGATGGATTACTACATACAATAAGTACTATCTACATAAAATTGGAATTGGTCATCGTTTCTTAGAACATAAGAAAAGATTATAATTCATTTAGAATTGACAGTGTTGATTTGGGTGTTGGGTACTTAAGTTGTCTATATTTTCATCTAAGATTAGATGTTATTTAGATAATTGGATATTTAAAAGTCATTCGTTAATGGTAATATCTTTTGAGAGTCCGTCTATTATAAGGGATTGTTTGATTGGCCTTCTAATTCATAAGGAGTAGAATTTCGATGAATTGAATAAATATTATGATGTCGTTTGGTTGCCGAATTCATGACAAGTTCTACACCTTATGTAAGACTCCAAATTTCTATAAAACCTAGGAAATCATTGACCCAATCCTTTTAAGGAGTCGTTTGGTTCAACAAGTCGGAATTATATGGAATGGAGTATGATACTATGGGGGTATGAGATTCTAAATCCATACTTTCAAAATCTTGTTTGGTTCACCATAAATTATAGAAGAGGGGAATGGAGTTTAATCCAATGGGGGAGGGTGGATACGGGATTCCAAGGGATTGGGGTGGATTAGAATCCATTGGATATTTAACTCCATTCCAAAATCACCCAACCAAACACTTGAATGCCCTTAATCCATTCCATTCCATCTCAAAGTAACCAACCAAACACCCCCTTAATAAGTGGAAGTTCTTCCATTTATTTATTTCTCCACGCATTATTGTTAAAATCAGAATACGACTTGGACCGATGAAAAGGTAAATTTTAAGACAGTAGAATTGTAATATTTTATTGATAATTCCAAAAGTTAATAATATCGGTTCGAAGTCAAAACCTGATGTATCAAATATTTATTCTACTCACATTAATCAAATGTGTGTGATATAAAACATAGACTACCTAATTACATATGGAGTACTACATACAGTAACTACATAAGATCGTATTCAAAATTAGAACACGTAATCATTTTTCGAAACATAAGAAGAAATTTACAATTCGGGTCAGAATTGAGAACATTGGTTTGGTTTAAGTTGTCTATATTTCCATTCCATTTAAGCTAAGAATAAATGTCAATTAGATCGTTAAATATTTTAAAAATTATTCGTTGAGAGTAAATCTATTATAAGAGATTGTTTAATTGACCTTTTAATTCATAGAAATTAGATTTTTTTGAATTAAGTAAATATGATATTGTTTGATTATCGAATTCATTGAAAATTCTATTTTTCACAAAACTCTAAATTCCCAGAAATGTAAGAAGTCATCATGTCCCAAACCCTTAGTAAGTGAAAATTCTAATCAATTCATTTTCCTCATACAAACAAAACAACTAACTATCATACAATTCACATAATTGACACTACATGTAAATTAATTTTCAGGAGAATTTTATCTTCTTACGGCAAAGCATACCACTCATAATACAATTATTGATTGATGCTTTTTTGAAAACTGATCACATTATGCATAATAAATATTCAAAATCACAATGCAAATTAAGATAGTCCTGGTGCCTTGTTCTATGTCTAAGAAGTGAGTTTTTTTTTCATACAAGGCATAATGCATGTACACAATAAATACAAGACCGAACTTACATTCTTACAACTTAACCTTTGTTTTAACACAAACTAAGAGCAATAGCAATAGTAGTTCTTAGCATAGGGTTTGTAAGAACTTTAATTTTTATAGTTCTTCTATTGCATCTAAAGGTTTGTTCTTATTTTTAAGAACCAAGTTCTAAAATAAGAACCAAATTCTTAACTATTGGAAAATGAACAACCAATTAATATAACTTTGTAAGATGTGAAAACCCATTTAACATTATCCATTTTATAATTTTTTCCACCTAAGAACTTTATATAAAGTTTTTCTATTGTGAATAAAAGTTCTTAAAAATTGGAATCGGTGTATTTTGATGTGGCATGTGAAGAACTTTGTATAGAGTTCTACTATTGCTATTGCTCTAATTATAAAACGGTCTTTTTATTGATTGAACATTTAATTACGTAATATTATTGTATTACAACTAAATGATACCGAGCAAATATTTTTAAGTATAAAGAGAGTACTTTATCATATAAAACCGTTTTCCATAATAATTGTACTAATTATTACGGCTTTTAAAAACTAGGTTATGAGTAAGAATTTAGGGTCTCTTTTAACTTTCCACTTTTGAATGTAATAGGGCGTGAGAATCAAAAAGACAGGGAAAGGTCATAGAAGGACAACTGTAAATACTGAATCATGAGTATCATCATCCAATTGAATCTTTGACATATTCATATCTTTTCTTATTTAATGCCTGGAAATTAAAACATCATTGTATTTTAACGGTTGTTAACAACTTAAGAGTGGCCAATTTTAGGGGTTAGG
The DNA here is from genome assembly GCA_029255685.2 of Silene conica. Taxonomy (NCBI): domain Eukaryota; kingdom Viridiplantae; phylum Streptophyta; class Magnoliopsida; order Caryophyllales; family Caryophyllaceae; genus Silene; species Silene conica. The sequence goes on along the minus strand of CM055315.2, from coordinate 8,090,018 downwards.
ACGGCCAGAACGATCGTCTCTGTTGGACTACGAGAATTTTGCATTTCTTAGTTAAAATTTTCGAACTTTTTTTTGAGAAATACTCGTACTTTATAAGTTTTCCAGTTTATTCTTATTGGAATTTTTCACCTTTATAATCGGAAATTTTGCGTTCGTCACTAGTTAATACTGGTAAAATAAAACTCATATGTACTTGTTCCTTTATTCAGACATAGTATTAGCTTTTTAGTTGTCATTATCTCTTGGACGTATGCTGTCATTGATAAATGATAGGTTTGGTTTTTCGATGCACGAGAAAGTTTACTAGAATTGCTTTTAAATTTTAAGAAAGATATAATAAGTCAATTTCTTAAAGGTCAATGTGTATATTACAAGAAAGCTAATCATAGCACAATAACCCTAACATAAAAAATTAATAGGGCGATTAAATAATTTATGTTTACTTTATTTTGAAAATAATTAAAATAACACAAAATCATCGGCTATTCGGCTAGGTCGGATTATAAAAATATGAGGGAGTATGTAATACTTTTTCAAATAATAAGAACTAAGAACTAAGAAGGATATCATCTAAATGATCTATTTATTTACTTTTTAAAATTGCTCATCTTTTATCTCATATTTATTATTGTCCGTCAATTTATTTTTGAAGATTTAAAAAGTTAGCTAATATCACACGGAGTAATCTTTTCGTTACTAAATTTAAAAATGAGGCAATAACTTTGACCTATATTTTATTATAAAAGAAAACCAATGATAATTTTTTTTTTTTTAATGACGTGGGAACCCGCAGCCGCTACCTTTGGTGCGCACTGGGTAATTTACCCCCAAGATCGCTCTCGGTGAGGCTTGAACCTGAGACCCTTGGGAATGTGGCCCAAGTTTTAACCACTAGACTCCACCCATAAAATTGGAAGAAAGAGTCGTAATTAATTCGTACTTTATCTCATAAAAATTAAAGAATATTAAATGAGAAATGATGTAACATTAATTTAGGAAATATGACTAGGTAGTTGGTATTGTGTGTGGAGGACTCTATTAAGATGGAGAGGGTATGTTGAGTAGAAAAATGTACTTCAATTTCATTTGATGTGGATGGATACTGATAAAATTTAAAATAAAATTATTTCAACAATAATGATTCAAGTGGATATATTCAACTTTAAGACATACCTACAACAATCGCATCCGTGACTTAAGTTAAGATGATCGGAATTCAAATACTTAAATGGTCTTATTTTTCCAAAACTTTTAATCTAACAAGAAGTTTTAAGAGTTTATGTTATGATATGGCTATTTATATATGAATATTTCATGTGAATAAAAGTTATCGAGCAAAATGGTCGATTGTTCAGTCAGTTCTGAGGCTAAAGGTGGTCGTGTCACATCGTGAGGTGGTTAATGACTAATCATTTCATAAATCTATTTTGTAGGTAATTGAAAAAGCAGTAGGTCTCGTGAGAAACAGTTTCTCACTAATTTAGTGAGATACAATAAGGAAACAAAAATTTTAGTGAATATCTCACTCTATCATGTAAAAAGTCTCTCAATAACGTCGTTGAGAAAACGTTTTTCTGAAGTTTTTTTATTTGAAAAGGCATTTAAGAAGAAAATTGTATTGATAACAAGGAATAATGAAGAGATGCACAAGTGTGGAAAACCTAATGGTAATAATTTGTCCTTTGAGCGAAAGGTACAAATTAAAGTGAGAATGGCATGAGCATTTTGATGATCTATTGTTCAGTGATCGATGAACTTTAACCCTTTATCTCAGCTTTTCTTACCCGACATTACCAGTTTTTGAGACCCAAGGTCACAAATAAAAGTAACTTTGGATCTATCATCAATATTCCTATACCTAACATTACAAATAAATTCCCTCTTTTAAAGGACTCGACCCTCTTTTTATTCGTACAAAATTTTATAAACGTTTAACTTAATTTATATGCGCTAACTCGTCTAAATTGAATGATGAACCAAACGTAAAGAGAGTGATTTTAAATAAAAAAGAACAAGATCTTGTTGGCATAGCCGTGGTAATATAAATAGCATTAGAAATATTTTTGAGATACAACGACGAGGATAATAATGTATTTAGGGTCGTCTAATAAATTTGTAAATCTTATTTATTTATTTATTTTTGTAAATAGATTTATAGGCCATATTAAGACCTACTAATGTCTAACGAAAGAATTTCTAACTAACGCGTGTTCTTTCTCTCTACTATAAAAGTTACTAGTATAACAATTAGAGAAACTAGTTTTAATCTCGTGCAAATAATGCACGGGTGACTTTTAAATCCGTGCAAAAAAATATTGGTGATTATATTACCTTTCTATAAAAATATTATTGATTACGAATTTTCCAGTAATTATTGTTGTTTTTGAGTAATTTTTTTATTTGGGAAAAATATGTTTAAAACGATTTCGGCATTTGAAATTTTTTAAAAGATGATTTGAATAAAATAAAATAACTTGATAATAATTGACTCAAAAATAACTCAAACCTGAAATAACCCGGTTCGATCAAATAATGTACTCCGTAATATTTTGTAATATACAGGTTGTAATTTTTTTATATTATATTGGTAATACCATAGAAAACGTTTTAACTTTTTCAGTGAATTTTTTTTATTATAGTCAATTGGTATTTGTAATTATTTAATTTGTAATTTTTGAAAGTTTATATTGTATTGTATTAATAATAACAAATGTATAATGTATGATGTTGTATAGTTTGTGTTATTAAATTTGGAATTATAATTTAAGTAGTTACAAAACATTATAAAAAAAAAATGGGTGATGGAACATGGGGGGACCTACAAAAAAAGGTTATTTTTTCAACTTTAAAATCAACAACCAATAAGAAACCTTTATTTTCTACTCCTTTTATAGTAAAAGGGATTTGATGGACTCTTTATTTATAGGGATGAAAAAATTAAGTTTTTTTTCTTTTGTGTTAGGGAGTAGGGAGTAGGGAGTAGGGACTTTCCTTCTTGATTTAATTACACTCTCTCATGAATTTAGTGAGCTTAATTTGATAAAAACTGATGTCATGTATATTAACCGGGGAAGCAGATAAACTAAAAAAAGATGATATAATTGAAGAAAAATATCAGAAGTTTTTAATAAAATTCTATTAATATATTTGCATCCTATTACTATAAAAGTAATAGAATTTCTTGGCTTCCTATTGGTCGTTGGAGTATATGAGTGAAAAAACATTAATGTATGTGAGACCCCTACTTTGTTTATATATTTAATTATTCGCACTCCTTCCATTAATTAATGGATCTCCTTTCCGACACTTGAATTCAGAAAATTTTCTTATATTTCGTTCTCTAAAATTAATGTTTTACATAGCATCGGAAAGATATAAACTACTCACAAATCATAAAAATATATTTATAAATCTCATATTAATTTTATGTAATATAAATTAATAATTCACTTTTCACTTGCATTTCATTCATACGTTTGTTTAATACATATGAGTGTATTTTAATAAAACATATGAAATTCAAATGAACGGAGAAAATATTTATATTTTACTCCGTATATTACAGTTAAAATGAGTCAATAAAAAGATAATTGTCATCATTTTTGTATGTTCTTTTAATTAGTTTCTTATGCATGCTACAACTTGGCTAGGTTTCATCGCTTCAGTGTTATATCAATTAATATATCTCAATCCGTGCATATTTTTTCCACGGGAATAAAACTAGTAGTATATAAAAGGGAACTATTTTCAAGAAATTTCATTGGCTTCTTATTCTAGTGGTGAAAAAAAATTATGGAGTCAACCCATGATATCAACAATTAATTAAAATTTTCATCAACTTTTTTGTTTATGTGATGGGGTAATTTATATAATTCATCATTACTATATTTTAATTTAATTTAACGTCGGTGCAATTTTCAGTTTATATATTTTTTATTTAATTGTTGTTGATAAGTATTATGTCCCATATAACTCAGTATATCATAGTTTGAAATCGATGCGTGCTTTTTTTTTTTCACGGAAATAAAACTAGTTAATTATAATAAAATAAGAGGTGTACTTTATTGATACGAGTAATATTAGCCATAATTTTAGAACGCGTAACTCATAGTAGCCATACTAAATAGACGTAAAGAAAAGAGAAAAGAAGAAGAAACATACGGATGAAGGAAGTGCTCAAAGAGCCAAGCTCGGAGAATGTTGACAGAACGCTCCGGTAAGCCGCGTTGAGGCCGCCAAGCGTCTTGATCCATCATCCCCATTTGGTGAAAAGCCCTTTGTTGTCTAAGGCTTTGCTCAAGTATCTTCAACCTTGGTGTCTCGCCTTTCGTTAGCCCTAAGCTTGCCGTGGGATCCTTCTCCCCTAGAAGCTCACAACTGTGCTTGAGTTGAGCATGTATCGCGTCTTTTAAGCACCGGAAATGCCTTGACATTGCCTTCTGCGCTAGCGCCGTGTAAGGCACTGCACCTCCGTATCCCATCACTAGGTCGAATGAGTTTACCACCATTTGCATTTGTTCACAATAATTGTTGTATCTTTTGTCCACCTGGATCATATATTATCTAAACATTTATTCGGCTTGATGAGTTTTTGTCATCCTTTTTAAGATAAATTAGAAGAAAACAAAGGATTTGTTATTATCTGATTTTAGTCGGTCTCACTCAATAGTTTACGTTTAGCAGGATACAAGTCATATACTGGGGCCAAGTAACTTTTTTTATTTGTAAAAAAGCCGTTCGAAAGCCAATATTAACGATTGGTGAGATACGAGGAGTACCAGACGTCTCTATCTTAACCACTGGATCGACAAAAAACTAACTCGTACTTAATAATGACATCTATTATGTGATTTATTTATTCAGTATCTCGATCTCAACCACTACAAAGAACGAACAAACTTATTTATTAAGTCATCGAGTATATGTAAGGTAATGTAACCGATACCTTTACCTTAATCGCTAGACGAAAAGGCACTTAATATATATGGCATGGAAGCTATAAATGCGAAAAGGTGTTAGAAGTTTGATGAGCAGTCACAAGTTCCATGGGTATACGTAAGATATCAAGGATGTTAAAGTGTTGTTTTCATTCAACTACCTTGGAAAAGTTAATTTAGCCAAGATGAGGAAGATGCCTTAATATTTTTATTAGTTCAACATTCAATATGACACACAAACTAATAATTTTGTTATATAGGTTATGACAAATGAGAGTATATGTTATATAGGGAATGTAGGGGAACTTCAACAATCTTGCTATTTTTAAGAAAAAATTAATAAATTGAAAGTGATATGATAATGACAACTATTTGAGTTTGTTATTATCATAATGATCTTGTGATTAGGATCTTATATTATATAATTAAGTAATGATAGTAGTTATCATGTGCAAACAGAAACCGGCCACTTTTTACCATACAATGGTTACTGTAAGCAGTCGCACTATACAATGGTTTTACGGTATAATTTATGAAGTAAAGATTAACGCGAATTAGATAGTGTATTGGACAAATTTAGTACTTAATTTGTAGTTAAAATACCCAAATTACATGATTAAATTAAATAGGGGATGTAAGTGTAGGTGGTGGGCTTGTTTTTTGGAGTAATTGTAGAACCCTAAATAAAATAAGCAAAAAGGACAAATGAAGAAGAAGCTAAGATTGTTACTCTTAAAGGGGTACCAAAAGTATAGAGAAAAATAAATGTGGAAAATCCAAGCTAAGCTTTCAGGGTACAGACAAAATGATTGTGTGTTAATGGAGGGTAGGAACTATGAAATTATAACTATTGGTGTTCAATATTATTCAAGTTCAATGTCCTTAACTAAAACAAAGTATTTAGAGACGAGCTATTGGCAGAGGTAGGATTTGAAGTTAGGGCGGAATTTTTTATCGGGAACGTGTAGTGATAAAATTAAGAATTTTTTTTTAAATCTTCATTGTGAGAGCGAGCTTTCCTGTTAGACCTCTCCCTAACTGTACACACCCGACCCTACGAGTCTAGATGAGGGGTTGGTCACAATTCTTATTATTATCAATACGGTTATGTAAAGGCGTTGATGAACTGGTTTATTATGCAAATGTTAAGATTCAGATGACGATGATTGATTTTAAGATCACAATAGAAGTAGATATTTAATTAAAGTCTTCTCAAGTCAACAAAATGATTGAGAATAATAATTCAAATTATCAAATTAATTAAGTAGTGTGTAGTATGACACTTTTCTTAGCTCATTATAATATTGAATTTTCAACAATAATTATTAGTTTTGTGTTACTAGGTTTATGAAATGTTACATTGTCTTAGACCTATACAACCACTAACTATATACAGTTATCGACCGTGAATACCCAATTTAAAACAAAAAAAAAAACTAGTAATTATATATTATTGATTTATGATTCATTTTTAAAGAGGAATCAAGGAGGATCATACTATATGCTCTAACATACACGATTACTATTTGCTTGCCGGCTTAATATCATTGTTTTTATGTATTGGAGGTGCTTAAATCAGTGGAATCGTGCTGGATCTTTTGCCAATCTTTTGGGACAAATTAATTAATTAATTACATAATTTTCTTATTGGTTTGGTTTAGTAAAGTTAATACTTCATTAAACAAAAGGAGATTTGGTCAGGACTTTTGAACAAGGGAGAAGGGAAGAAACAACCCGTAAATTTCAAATCGAGATGGTCCCGGAAATTATTTATATACAATCGTTATTTAATTATGCGGTGAACGAGTTAATCAGAAACCCGGTCTTATTTAAGTTTGTGTGTTAATAGTACGGAAAATGTATTACATACCTCGTCAAGCATGGCTAGGAGTTTGACCTTCCTTCTTTGATGCTCTATCTTATCACCTGGTGACAATTGTGGTGTTTCTTTCGACGAAGAACCACCAGCACTATCACTGCCACCACCGCCACCACCGCTATTGGCCGAACTTTGATTATTTGACGAATTCTGCCTACCTAATATCTTAGGCTTCTTCAACTGATGATGACCCCTCCCAACACTACAAAATTCCTCCAATAACTCTTGAGCAGGTTTTACGTACTTAGAATTCCTCAACACATTGACCACTCCCAATGACGCTGACGTGGACGGGGCCGATATCCCAAACCCGACACTACTCGTACCCGGACCCACCCCAAACCCGGCTACCGGTTGCAAATTATGTAGGGTAATTGGGTTTGGAGTAGTACCACTACTCAAATTCTTAAAGAACATAATCTGATTAATTTGATTATCTTCGACTTGTTTAGCAGCTTCTAAGTGTTGTAACGATGACGATAACGATAACGATAATCCTTGACCTTCAATCATTCCACTTAATTCTCCTGGATTATTAACATCATTTTGATGTTGATGATGATGAGCTCCCCAAAAATTGAGGTTATTATTTAATGAATTATTATTACCAACAATGTTATTAACTCCTATAGAATGAAACCCTCCAACAGCCGCACCTTGTATCTCGAGTGGCGGCCGAGGTGGCGGAGAAGGAGGCGGTGCTTGTGTTAAAAAAAGCTGCATAGCCGCGGCCGAGTTATTAGCATTAACACTACCACCTTGGTGGTCCCCATACCATTCATGAGGTGGGTCAATGTTATGGGTGGCGACAGTGGTAGGCCCGTAATTGAACATTTCAGACAGCATCCCGGCTGTCTCGTAAGCCGGGTTTATCCCTCCTACGGCAATAGGGTCCACTGTCGTCGTTGTGGGAGACGGGTTTTCTGACGTTCTTTCGAACCCATCTGGGAAAGCGAATATGTTTTGGTTTTGAGGTTGATGATGATGATGATGATGGTAATCTTGTGACATGAATTCTCACTGACAGATGATGATGATGATGATGATGATGATGATGGTAATGATAATGATGGTAATTGTATGACAGTCTTGCTAGTCTTAACTGATATGGTGTTTGTTTCTCTATGCAGCCCATATTATCATCATATCCACTAGTCTTTTCCTCATCGTCGTCATCATCAACTATATTATCTTATCTCGAATTCTCAATCGACCTCTCTTTTATGCTCGATTACTCCCTCCTGTTCAAAATAAACTTCGTAATTAACTCGTTAAAAACAAGAACCATAATTCATCAAAATAATATCTAAAATTACATAACAAAAACAATTAGTCTTGTTTATAACCGTTATATATAGGTTACACCATCACCCAAAAAAAGGGTTGATATAAATGGTTTCACTCTCGCTGTATTTACAACGGTTATAAACAAGAATTTGCGAATAAAACAATGCAAAAAAAGTGAAAATTCATGAATATATAATAGATATGAAAAAAAATACCTTGAGATGATATTCTTGAAGCCAAAACAAATAAAGCAAATAAATTTTTCTTCACTTGGGTCTATTTTGTTAGCTATGTCAATCTCAAGCTTTCTTAATCTATGAAGCTCTTTATTTTAGATGACTTTTATTTTAATCTGAGTGGTTTTATATGTAGTTAAGTGTGATCGCTTTAGCAATCGCATTCTAGAAAGAGATATCAACTAACAATATGATTATATGTGGACTTGTTTAGAGGATTTGGAGAAGAGAGGGAAAGCTTCGTTTCTTTTTCTTTCTTTTTCTATATATTATTACATGATAGCTTGTTCTTTTAACACTATAGCCTAAACTTGAGGAGAGAGGAAAGTAGAGTGGTGGGGAAGGGGTAGAGAGAGATGGGGGAGAGGTGTAGACCTGTTCATGGGTCGTCTCGTTAGTTGAATCACGGTTCATTCATTTAGCTTAAAATAAACGAGTTAATCAAGACATTTTAAGAAATTATAAAGAGGGTGACCGCTGACTGGTTAACCCGCTTGTCCGTCGACGTATGACATTCATGCCCGCATTTAAACAATTCTAGAGGCTTTTTTTGGTTTAAAATGATCCACAAGAGCGATTTTATCGCTGGCGGGATTTGAACTCAGTTTATGAGTTTCACCTTAAGGCTGTTAATGAGACGAGACAGCTCGTGAGCAACTCGAGCTCGGCTCGGTCAAAGCTCGACTCGGGCTCGGCTCGAGAGTTTAACGAGTCAAGCCGAGCAAAGGCTCGCTCGACTCGAAAAGCTCGCGAACGGCTTGAACATTTGAAATTACATAAGATATTAATCATATTTTAGAAACATATGCTCATATTTTATAAAAATATTTTATCGTTATTATATCTTTGTTTCATATATATCAAATATCTTGTTGATTTCGTAAATATTTTTACATAAAATCTTCGAACCTTGTTATTGAAAATATCGGAAGAAAAAAATAAAAAAGAATAAACAATTTTATATAGGCTCGATTTGGCTCGAGTTTGGCTTGAGCTCGTGTTAAAGCTCGCAAGCTTTGTAACGAGCGCATTTTTTTCCAGCTCGGGTAAGATCAGCTCGAGTTCGAGCTCGAGTTTTAATTTGGTAATCGAGCACAAGCCGAGCAAGGTCAAGTTCGGGCTCGACTCGGCTCGTTAACACCCCTATGAATTCACCTTTCATAATTTTACTAACTAAACTAGCTATTTTTTATGGAATTTGAGTTCAGATCATGAATATCACTTTCATGAATTTACCAATTAAGTTAGTTATCATGTCCAAATCACTTTTTAAAAATTAAACATAAATGGCATACTCATTTAAGTGTTTCATTTTGTGTGTCGTCATAACCTTCTTAGGGGGTGTTTGGTTCAATCATAAAAAGTATAAGGTATGAGTTTGGAATGAGTCAAACGGTCAAACCCATACCATGGATTTGTTTAGCAAACTTGATGATTTCATACTCTTACCTCAAACTCATGAGGTATGGGTTTTCCATACCCAGGAGGGGGTGGGTATGAGATTGATACCCATCGGTATCAAACTACAATAAAGAAAAATGTGAAAAATAAATATTAAAACATATTATAAACGAATCATTTTATATAATTATTTAATAAAATCTTTATTTTCATGATTTTATACGTTAAAATTATTTTTTAAAGTATTGGATTTTACATATTTCAATTCTAGCTTAGTTTCAAACTCATACCACTTACAATTGAAACAAGCATAATGTATCAAGTATGAAGTACCAACCCTATAACACCCTCGTATGATTCCTGATTTCAAACCCATACATATGCGCGAAACAAACTCCCCCTTATTTAACATGAACAATGTAAGGTAACGTAAGATGGACTTATAAACACGGAAATGGGACATAAAATCCTCAAGGGAGATGGGGTCGTCGTTGTTCCTCTTCACCCACTTTCTCACTCTATCTCTTTTATTTTTTTATGTTTATTTAGTGGACCATTTGTTAATATTGTATTAGCCCTAAGGTTTTGGAGAGAGTTTTATATGTAAGAAAAAGACTTGTTCATGGTAACGTATAATTAGTTAATTGGTTAATTGAATTAGTTAATTGATGATTGGTGTATGTTGTCATCAACTCAATAATTAGGATGATTTTTACTCCATGTAAATTTGGAATATACTTCATGATGGTATATGAATCGTGTATACTTTTTTTTAAAATTGTTTTATTGGAGTCTTGAATTCATGATGGTATATGAATCGTGTATATATGCTACTACATATTCAAGGGAAATGGGGTCGTCGTTAAAGAGATTTGAGAAAATGAGTGGTGGTGATGGTGGTGGTGGTGGTGGTGGTGGTGGGGTCATGTGTGGGATGGGGTGGTGGTGATCAATGATGACGTGGGGTGGTGGGGCTTTTACATTCTTTGTTCATATGTATTTTTAGATTTTTTCAGATCTGGATTTTTTTTGGATGGTGATGGTGGTGGTTATCGTTGGTGGGTATTCTTGGTGGTGGTGATTTTTAATTTTTTCAGATCTGTATTTTTTTTTGATGTTGGTGGCTGCTCAGATGGAATTTCACTATTAAAATCATGGAGTTACACTAACATAACTATGGAGTTACACTAAAATAATCATGTAGTTACACTAAAATAACCACGAAGTTACACTAAAATAAGCATAGAGTTACACCAACAGAACAATGGAGTTACACAATTAAAACAATTGAGTTACAAAATTAAAACAATGGACTTATACAATTAAAACAATGGAGTTATACCAATAAAACAATGGAGTTACACGCCTAAAACAATGGAGTTACACGTATAAAACAGTTGATTTATACTCATAATTTTTTATATAAAAAATCGCATTAAAAAATCAAAGTTATATTAGTACAATATTAGAGTTACACTCATAATTCTATAGAGTTACACTCGTAAAACATTATAGTTACACTCATAAGTTTCTAAAACTCAAAAATGAATAATTGGAAGTTAAAGTTATGAGAGAGAAAATTTGATAAAGCATTAAATGTATGTTTGGGGAGTGTTTTCTTGGTTTTAATCTCAGCCATTAATTTTGTTTTGATTCAATGGTATAGATTAGGACTCAAGGACTCAACCAAACTTGTCGACTCATTTGAACTTCTCTCTATATTTATTGATCCCAAGCCGTATGAGGTTTATCAATTAATGACAAAAGAGCTAACAAATTCACATATAAAAGCTTGATTATTTGTATGTAATAAATATATAACTATATAAGGGTTATTAATAAAGGTTAATCATCATGATTAAATCAAGGGAAAAGCTAAATAGGCGGATTTGTCAATAATTAAGGGGTTAAACTTACAGAATAAAAGTTTAGGTTATACTAATTATTAATGACAAAAAAGTTACGGGTGCCAATATGTTTCGAAAAGTGAAGGGGTGTCATCTGTAAATATAAAAAACAAAGGGTACTATCATAACAAATTCACCTCAATAGCCTCATTCGACACTCGAACTTAAAACCCGAGTTTGACCCAAAATCAAATGGACCCGACACACTATAAACCAAGCCGGATATTTATTGTTATAAATTGATTATTTTTAAATGATTAACTCGATATTAGTTGATCCGAACATAACCGAACATAATCGAACCTGAATTAACCCGGCCTGACCCGAACCAAACTCGAAGCCAGCAAACCTGAAATTGACTCACCCGAACCTAACCCGATTAAATTGTTCGCCATATCTATAGTACAGTACTAGGTAAGAAATCCTTCTTTGTTTTGTAAGATGTATCCTTTTTTGCAAAGAAAAATAAAATTGACTAACAATAACTCTTGGCTAAGAGTTCATAAAATGGTAAACGTCCTTTTTTGAAATTGATCGTCTTTATGATATTCAGTTTAAGAAAATTTCACCGATGTCTAAACTCGTAAACAAGAATTCTGATCAATTAAAATATTTTCGTTAAAGAACTTTGACAATCATAAATCCCGGCCGTGGTTTCAAAAAGCATTGATTTTTTTTTTCCCAGATTCTCGACCTTTACGAGATAATTGGTTTGGAAAAACATTCATCTTTTTCTGAACTTGTAACCAAAACTTATTAACGGTCCATTTTTTTGAAAAAATAAGAGATATATCTAAACACAAATTCTCATTGTAGATGGAGGGTATCGGTCACAAGGAGAAGACGGATACCATTTTGTCTCATAAAATGTCCATTTAGAGGAGAGAGGAAAGCACATGGGGCCCACCTTTGTCCCCTATTCGTTTTGTGAGTGTCATCATCCGTCTCTCCACCCGACCCGTCACAGGCAAGGCTAACTGATATCTAAAATACAAGTGAGAAAATCCTTACAATTACAATGCCCAAGGTCAATGGCTAGGTTAATTGCTTGCTTGGGTCAAATTAATTACAATTAATAGAAAATTAAGATTGATCCAAGGGTGTTGAGAGTCAATTTGTGACCCAAGGTGGAGTAAATTGACTAACCTATTGACCTCTTATGTGACAAATTCTCATTAGTTACAAATTAGAAAAAGAAAAAAAAAAAGAAAAAAAAAACTATGTTATTGACTCGATTAAATCGACCTTTTGTTTGGGAGGGTAAAAGATGGTCAATGTCAATAAGATGAGATTAAGGGTTAATATGTTATTGATTCGATTAAATCGACCTTTTACTTGGGGATGGTATTAGTGCAAGTATAAAAGATAGTCTTGTAGGTATAATTGCTTGTAGATATGCAAATTGTTATTATTTGCTTCTCTGTAGTGATAATCATATGTCATATGTAACATTCTTCATTTTTGTTATCCAATTGTTTTAATGGCGGAATAATTAATTTTGTATATGACGATTCTATACTAATATATTATAAAACGGATTTAAATACAATCCTATTAGTATGTCATAAAAACTCTATTTTAGGGTATTTTTTTGTAACAATTTCTTAAACAAGTACGTAGTTGTTCTTTCATGAACGATTTTTAGTCAATTATGAACATTTTTTCATATTTTTTCCATTCATTACCCCTCTGATAAAAAAGAAAACCAAAAATTCTCTCTTTTTTCTTTTTCTCCTTTCATACTTAATAGGAGTAATAATCAAATTGATCAAAAGTCTATAATGAAAAATCTGAATCGATCCGAGTCGTAAGTAATTCAATATTCGATTTTGTTGAACAAATTACATGAACTATTGTTTCTATTTACTCAATTACACTATTTTTTAATTAGGGTTTTTTTTCCTAAATTCTGGACTTTTTCAATATGGGTGATGGAGGGATAATCCTGATGGAGATCATAATTGCAGGAAATAGACGTGGTCATATGGTGATGGTTGACGGCGGTGGTAGGGGTTAGGGACTTAGAGATGGAAGGGATAAGTTGAAATTGAATGTATGTAGGTTGAAGTGAGAAGGATAAATAGGTCGTTTAAATTTAAGTTGAAATTGAATGTATGTGGGTTGAAGTGAGAAAGATAAATAGGTTGTTTAAATCCTTAAAAGAGTAAAACTCGTGCATAAATGAGTACTTTTGTAGTAAAACTCGATCGATAAAAAACACTATTCTTTGATCATTACACTTGTGCTCTAGTTTTGACAAGACAATTATAATGTTTGCAAGGGGAAAAGTGTAGATAGTAAAATAGAGCGAGCGTGAAATGAATATTGTCCTTATTGAAGAGGGTCTCTTTCCTTGCAGAAGATTTACATCAACGGACCAACATTCTCATCGTATGGCCGGCTACATGCCTCTAGCCTCTAGAGTCTAGAGACACAATTTCTCCTGCGTAACTCATCGTCATTTTCTCATTTTAAAACGATTTTAATAAAACGACTAGGGTGTAAACTGATAAATGAACTATTATTAATATTTCTATTACGTTCTTTCACTCAAACGGTTAAATGTGTTAAAGATGATACAAAGATACAAAAATTACAAATCACCCACAATCCCATTTGATTTGTTTCACAAATTGAGGATTCCTTCTGTTGATTGGTATCTTTGTTGATATCTTTAAAGAGTGGTTAGTTTGCACAGGCCCCTCTATACAATACCGTGTGTTGGGGTTCCACTTCGTGAGTTGTGAGTTTTTGAGTAATTTTGAGGTTGTCAGGATTCAGATCCGTAAACCAATTCTTAAAGTGATGGTTGAAACCCAACTATTGTTAATATTCCTATTAGTCTATTACGTACTCACACTCAACCGTCCATTGGATTTGAAAAGTAATTAGTTTGCACAGCTCCTACATACCATACTGTGTGTTTGGTTTTCACTTCGTGAATTTTTGAGACGACCTAATTTGGCTCGCCTCAGTACATTTGGACTCCAACCTACTCTGGTTCGCGATACCCTAAGAACAACCAATACAAAATTCCGATTTTTCATCCCATAACTAAACCAAAACAAGGGATATGAGGAATCGAATTCCAAAATATACCACCCTAGTTTGATACTCTACTAGTTTTCCTATAATTTAACATAGAGTATTTATTACTCACTGGTTATCAATTCAATTTGACATAAAAATCACGAAAAAAAAAGTATTTTAAAATAAATACAGATCCGAGTATTACTTCACAAACCTACTATTTTTCCATGGAATAGAAGATTCTATAAATAAAAAAGATGACTATTGAGGGATACACCTGGAAATGGCAAGTGAATATTATTGACAAGGGGTATAAATGTATAATATAAAAAAATCATAATCAAAATGATCTCCTAACAATTACAAAGAAATTTTTTCAAATGTATACCCTTACTATATACACAAATTCTCATTTCAAATCATTATATTACTGCATATACATACAAAAAATAACACTTATTTTCAGATGATTTTCGAGGCGGTAACTATACGGTATTTTTGTTAATATATACATGGACCAGGAAATGATAATAGATGTGGGGATGGTTTCACGTCGGAAGAGGATGCAGGCAGGGGGTGGCCAAGGCCACGAGGAGGGGAGTAGTGGTCCAGTTGGTCAACCCCAAAAGACGTATGCTCTCAAATGAGAGGCTCCTTTCACTGCTCACTAAACCCATAACCATCCACACCAATAAATAACAACCAGATACTCTACTCTATAATTTACTCTATTTTACGGGTCACGCAATTGCGGATATTTTGTGATTTTGTAGGCCTTAGTTTAATGATAAAGACGTTCGTGTATGTATAATTGATTAGGAGTTTGCATATTTTATGTTTTTATAAGTTGTAGTCTTATGTTTGTTGTCGTAATATAAAAATCCGCTTTTGCATAAATTTGTTAAAATTTTAAGGAATAATTCTCATGTTATTCTTGAAGTTTGCATTTTTTCCCCTAAATACCTTTACTTTTCTGAAAAATTACTTTACTCGCTCATCTCTTAGTTAGATTTTATAAAACAGCTATTCTTTTCTAAAATTGAAAAGCCGAATATGAGAAATTAGAAATGCAAAAAAATTAAGGGACCTGCTAGATGATTCAAATAAACTCCAATATCATGAGATTTTCGTTTGCTAGTCGGCACCGGCACTAGGGATGAACAAAAATAAACGATGCAGTTTTACAACACGAATACGATATGGTATACGGTTAAAGTTATACGGATTTTTGTATATATGATATGGGTTTTAACAAAACCGTAACGTATTAGGGTCGGGCAAAAATAATACCGTATACACGGTTTCCGACACGTTTTAAAGTTTTTGTATAAAAAAAATTAAAAAAGGCAAAATTTATCTTTCAACTTTCATTCATAATGTTTATTTTATAACTTATTCTAATAATTGATCTCAATAAATAAAAATAAAAAGGGAGCTGAGGGCTTGAGGCCCTATAGAATATAGATTACCTATAGGCATTAAATTAGTAAATTTTTCTGTTTTCAACGTAAATTAGAATCTCATTTGTTAATTACAATTTTTTTTTTAACGAGGGAACCCGCAACCGCTATCTTTGGTGCGCACTGGGTAAACCCGCGAGTATATGTGATAGCCTGCAAACCACATAGACCAGGTAAACCACCTGAGGGTGACAGGCTCAAAGTCTATTTAGGCATGAACTCGGGCCAAGAATGCTACACAAGATTTTGCTTTTGGGAAGGCTTGAACCCGGGTCTCTTGGGAATTTCACCCAAGTTTAATATATATGTATTTAATTCATTCATTATCTCTTAACTAAAGTACTAAACCATTGTAGAGTATATACAAAAAAACCATTGTACATCATCTACTTTTTCTGCACATAATCTCTCTCTAGAAAAAATCTCTCCCTTCTCTCTAAAAAAAACAAAACAAAATAAAACTCTGTTTTGAAGCCATCGTCGCCACTCTCCAAACACACCAACCCATTCGTCCTTATTCCTTTCGTTAGAGATGGGTCAATCTTACTTGTCTCTGGTGATCTATCACGTCTTGTCTGGTTTGTGGCTTCATCGGGGCCGATTCTCCTTTTTTTTTGGCTTCTTCTTCCGTTCCTGGACGCGCGCGGTGGAAAGGTGGTGGTAGGGTTTTTTTAAAGTTGTTCTTCTAATTCGTCGTTCCTCTGTCCTGTCATTGAATGTTGTGCATGCAATCCAAAAATGTTCCCTTTTCCCTTATTATTTCCCATATCTCTGGTATGACCCTTTTCTGTGGTTATTTGGTCGGTTTTGATGAGCATAGCTCATCTTGGGTGTTTATTTTAAGTAGTCTATGTTCATGGAATGATCTGATGGATCCCCACTAGGGCTGTTAATGAGACGAGACAGCTCGCGAGCAACGCGAGATCAGCTCGGTTAAAGCTCAGCTCGTGTGAGCTCGACTCGAGCTCGGGCTCAGCTCAGAACTTGACAAGTCAAGCCAAGCAAAGACTGGCTCGACTCAAAAAGCTCGCGAGCGGCTCGAACATTTGCGATTACAAAAGATATTAATCATATTTTAAATATGCTCATATTTTATAAAAATATTTTATCATTATTATATCTTTATATTATATATATCAAATATCTTGTTGATTTGCTAAATATGTTTACATAAATTTTCGAACCTTGTTATTGAAAATATTGGAAGAAAAAAATAAAAAAAATAAACAATTTTATATAGGCTCGATTTGGCTCTGGCTCGAGTTTGGCTCGAGCTCGTGTTAAAGCTTGCAAGCTTTATAACGACCATATTTTTTTCAAGCTCGGGTAAGATTGGCTCGAGCTCGAGCTCGAGTTTTGGTAATCGAGCACAAGCCGAGCAAGGCCAAGCTCGGGCTCGGCTCGGCTCGGCCCGTTAACACCCCTAATCTCCACGCCCCTTCCCCCACCGATCGGGTCCTAAGGGTCTTTGTTGTGTCGGTCGTTGTCCCTTCATGTGGGGTTTGTTATATGCACACCAATGGTCCTGGGGAGGGGGTGGTCTGAATTTTGGAGTTTCAGTTGGTTGTTGGGCTATTTTGGTGGGGTGACTATTGGATTAGGGATGGTGGGTTGATTGTAGGTCAGTCGGGGAGGTAGTTCTGGACCTTCTGGTGAGGCTGTGATTCTCTTGCGAATTGGGGTGATGGGAAAGTGGGTGTTGGGTATTTGGTCGTGATTTTGGTAGATTTGAATGCGGAGATGGTCTCTGGCTGTGATAATGGTTTGTCGGAATAAATTAGTCTTGTTATTCCGCCAAATAATGACATTAGTAATTTTACGTTTGGTGTGTGTTGTCTTCCTCTTTATATGGCCATGTGCGAACTTTTTGCTTAAATAGGGCTTAAACGTAAACTAATTAACAAAGTAGTGTCGGTTTCAAACTATTTACCAAAAATGGTTCCACGTCATCATTTCAATTTTTTTTAATTTTTTTTTTTTGAAAGTTGAACAAGTCGCTGTCTGGGACAGCGACAGGTTCCTTTGCAAAGTTTGCATTTCGGTGCTCGACAAGCTACCTTCATCGCCTTCGTTCTCTTTGCTCCGACCATCAAATTATAAAATATCACATTCATTCTCTTCTTCACACTTCGCTGATCATAACCACATATTTATTTGAGTTATTAGTTTCATAGTTTGTGCAACAAATGACCCTCAAAATCGTTGTTTACTAACGATTTCGGTTTTGCGGAACTGTCGACTCGAAAACTGAACCGGCTAATCATCCTGTAGTGTTGTGCCAATGTAAGTAGAAAGCATATATCTGGGAATTTCGTACATCTTCATTGTGCTTTTTGCTAATGGAGTGAATCATATTTCACTTGCTAGTGACATTCATCATTTTTAGTTTGAGCTCTCTATCGGGTTGATCGCATATAGTAATCGTTTTCTTATCGATCTGATCTTCATACTTCTCATAGAGTACTGGGATTGTGATTAGTACAACCAGGCCTGCGCGTAAAAATGAACTTGTTAGATTGATTCGAACAAATTGAAATCCACGACATTGACGAGAAAATGAAGAAGCCTATATAAGCTTCAATTTGAGCAGCGGGAAATCCACTAGTTTGACAGCGGAATGGAGAATCAGTGATGGTATCCGACCTAATGTCACAATGAACATGTACAAAATTACCAGATATGCTTTCAACTTACATTGGCACAACACTACATGATGATTAGCCTGTTCAGTTTTCAAGTCGACAGTTTCGCGAAACCGAAATCGTTAGTAAACAACGATTTTATGGGTCATTTTTTACGCAAACTATGAAGCTAATAACTCAAATAAATATGTGTATATGATAAGCGAAGTGTGAAGAAGAGAATGAAAGTGATATTTTGTAATTTGATGGTCGGAGCAACGAGAACGGAGGCGATGAAGGTAGCTTGTCGAGCACCGAAAATTGCAAACTTTGCAAAGGAACCTGTCGCTGACTTGTTCAACTTTCAAAAAAATAATAATAAAAAATTGAAATGACGACGTGGAACCATTTTTGGTAAATAGTTTGAAACCGCGTTTAAGCCCCATTTAAGCAAAAAGTTCGCCATCTGGCTTTGCCATGGGGCTAGTCAAGTGGATTGCTCTTTTGACCGGACGTTTCTTGCTCGATGGTTCGGACTTTGATTTTCTTGTTCTTTCTAAGTGGATTCCAAAATGTAGGACTGTTTACTCCGCTCGACATTGATTTACACGGTCTTTATCCTCACTTTTCTTTATACGTCCTTGTGGCGGAAGTACACTTTGTGTTCGCTGGATAGGAGGTCAAGTTCTGTTCGCCCCCTCAGGAATTTGGAGGATAAATAAAGATGGTGGCTCTGGCATTATGTCAGCCCATTTCCATCAACACATGTCTTTTCACCAATGTAATTACTCATATGTCTTAGGTAGACCTGTCAAACAGGTCGAACGGGCGGGTTGCGGGTCGGGTAGATACGGGTTCGGGTAAAATACGGGTCGGGTGTATTTCGGGTCGGGTAGAATACGGGTCATGTCTATACGGGTTCCGGGTCGGGTTCGGGTAAAAATACGGGTCAATCAACATCTTTTCCTCGCATTTTTTAAAACTTCTTTTATATCGTACTTCCTACCCTTTATACGTTTTTTATCCTCTTGCTCGTCTTAGTCAACTTAATTGTCACCATTTTTGCCCTCACCACCAACATCACCATCGTTATCATCATCATCACCCTTACTAACTCGCTAAGTACGATAATGAGACTCAAAAAAGATAACTATGATAACGTGACATGTGATCTGAGGTGATGAGGTGGAAGTGTTGACGCGAAGTGCGGTTCAGTTCGACGTAATACGGTGAAAGTGACGGTATGACACATATTTTGAGGTGATGATGTGACATGTGGTCCTAGGCAATTATGTGGAAGGAGGTGTAAGTGACCGTGTGGCACACATTTCGATGTAATGATGTGACATGTGGTCCGTCGAAATAATGAGGTGACAGTGCTAACGTGGAATGTAACTTGACGTACCACACTAAAAGTGACGACGTGACACACACTTCGATGTGATGACGTGGCATGTGGTTCGAGGTGATGAGTTGGCGCTGCTGACGTGGAATGCAATTCGACGTACTACGGTGAAAGTGACGGTGTGACACACACTTTGAGGTGATGACGTGACATGTTGTTTGAGGTGATGACGTGGCATGTTGTTTGAGGTGATGACGTGACATACCGCATATATATACATATTTCTCCTCAAATACTTATATGACATTGTATATTTTAAAAATGATATATTGTCTTGACCCAACGGTCAACCCGCTGCGGGTCGGGTTTTGACCCGCTATTTACGGGTCAAAACGGGTTCGGGTATCTTTCAGGTTCGGGTTGAAAAAACCGGGTCACTTACGGGTTATTTACGGGTCGGGTTGCGGTCGGTTTTCGGGTCGGGTCAGGTTTTGACAGGTCTAGTCTTAGGTTATCTTGTAAGAAATAAAAGTGCATTTGATCATATGAGTCAAATGTCAATTATATAAACTTGTTTTCATCGTTGCCTAAGAAAATATTGTACATTATATAATACTCTATTACTCTTCCATATTAGCGTCACTACAAAACAATAAATAAAATCTCCATTATAGTGTTTTTTTTTTTATTTAATGACGAGGGGTTTAATCCCCCGGGCCCATGCATTCACGCACCACCACATGGACCATGTAAGTCACCCCTTTGGGGCTGCAGTGGCCAAGTGGTCATCGCCCAAGCTGGTAATCGAACCTGAGACCTCTCAACTCCTGCATTTCTGCGAGCTTTAAGGTTTAACTCAGTTATCACTGGACTAACACCACTTGGTTTGCTTTTTCATTATATAATAAAAATTCCATTATATAAATTCCAGAGACACTTGCATAATTTTTTTAATTTTTGAATAATTATCAAAATTGTAGTTATGCTTTATTATTTTTGCCAATTGAATAAAAAAATTTCCAGAAATATGTAGAATAAATTTTGAATTTTTGAAGTATGAGAAATTGATGTTTGATGCACTTTGTGGATTAGTTTGTATTGATTTATTAATCATACAAACTACTATAACAAATTTAGTTTCCATTCAAAAAAATACTAGAATAAATTTAGTTCCCTTTTAAAAAAATACTAGAACAATTTTAGTTAGGTTATTATTTGAAAATTTAAATCATGCAGTGCACGCAAGGATGATATATATGATGGCTTAGTGCCTTTGCCTTTCATCAAATTAGTTTGTTAAGGCTAGACTAATATTATTTAAAATTCTTATGTTTGATTTCGGGTTAATTGTACTTTTTTTGTTTGAATGGTTATGGAATGATTTAAATAACATTAAAGAAATAATATTCAATAATTAAAAAACTTTGGTTTAGATTCTATCGAAAGATTAAAACTAAAATAAAATACAAGAATTTGCTAATTTTTATTACAATCCAACGGGTCGTATGTTAAGGAATCGTTTTTTTTGTCGTGGTACTTTGAAGGAGCATGAAACTTTAATGGATACGGAAACATATACCTCTTATTCAATGGTTTGGAAATATAATTGCATATTACGTCTCTTAACCATTTTCGAATCAAAAATAGCTGAAAGGGAGGTTTATTGTGACTATTATAAATAGTTAATTAAAAAGGGTGTTAAGTTGTTTATGAATAGGTAGATTTTTTTATTGGGTTTTATATAATTAAATATTCATTATATGTGTTGATGTACAATGCTTCTATATAATAATGTGTAAGATCCTATTTGGAGTAAAAAAATGTTCCTTTTATTACTTTCTAATTTTTTTTCCGTAATTTCCATATTTTAGTTAATCCCACTCTTTGTAACAAAAAAAAATACTTTAGTGATAACGACTACTTCAGGGGTTAAATGCGTACCGCATGATTGGGCATTTGGGCCGCGCCAAGATAGAGGGGCTGGAAATTGTTATAAGCTGGGCACTAAGCTTTTGGAAGGTCATAACTCATAAGACGACAGCTACACAGCCCATTTTTGCTACATTGGGCTTAGCTTAGCAACTTTATCATGCACTAAAATTTAACTTTATTATGATTATTATTGAAAGTATTTGATCCGTCTTAAATTTAAGACGGATATTGTTCATTTTAAGCCAGACTTATTGAGTTATTATGTAAACCACTGTGTGTTGGTTAGAGCCATAGACGAAGCAATGCATGAGCCGGCCTGGCCATAATCCAGGCTATCCTTTTTAAAACAAGTAATAAATAAGTATGCTTATTTTCAATTAAACTTGTGTGGCACAGGGGTAACTGGTGAAGTACTAAGTCCACTCCTTGCAAGTGGTCAGGGGTTCGAGGAACTTATCCAGCATTTTAAGATTTATTTTTTAAGTTTGGAGTTTTTAACAATTTGCTTTATTTATTTAGATTGTCATTTAAATCTTTTTACTTATATGATTTTATCCCCATGTTAATTTATCATAAAGACGTTTTTAAGAGATTTGTTATTGTTTATACTTATAATTGTATTCATTGCTTAAACTAGTATCAAGAATGCTTTATAAATATCGAGTAAATTTCTTAGTAAAAAAGCAATACATAACTCAATAATTCAATAAGTATGTTTTATACTCTCTTAAAAATCTTATTAAATATAAAAAACGTTCACATATTGGTGTACCCTACCGAATGAGTATATATCGATAAAATAAAAATCGGTCAAGGTACAAATTTCATCCTAGCTTCGTCCCTGCTTAGAGCTGTTTACGGACGAAGCAATCTCCTAGATCTAGTCCGCTTAGTCTGTTAATAAAATGAGGCTGGACAATTGTACCTATGTTTGGATTTTTGGCAAGTGGAAAAAAACTTGAAAGAGATCAAGTTTGTGACCGTCACAATTAAAACGGTCTGTTTTTTTTTAACGACAGATCACAGATATAAAGAAGACACATTTAGGGTTGGATTTGCCTTGGTATACAAATTAAATTGAAAAAGAAAGTATCCGCATGAGACAGAAAAGAAAGGCAGGTATACAAATCGCAGCGGATGGTAGCCGCTTCCCAACACGCGTCGTCTTCCTTTTTCTTCATATTTATCTCTTCCACCAGTTACTTATTTCACATGGTTTTATCCGATTTATATAAGAATTTGTGAAAATAAATTTATGTAACGTCGCCAGTTTTAATATCACTCATTCATATCCTTATAAAAAAAGATATGGAGTAGACTTTATTTTCATTATAAGAGTCATGTACCTGATGGTACTAGAAAAAGTCATCGGTATTGTTAAAAATCATTCGATAAATCTAATTACTGAACCATTTTTTTAACTTTCAAGTTGCAATCAATAACACTTTGATCTCTTTTGTGATGAACATATTTCTTAAAAGTTTACGACAGCTCAACTACTAATATCCATATAAGCAATGCAACAAAATAGTTTGTTACTCTCTAAACATTTAACTTTTGTTTTATCTATCCACATAATAATACTTAACTGGTTTAAAACATGTATTTATGTTGCAATAAATTCGTCAGGTCAAATATCACCCAGATGGTACATAAGTAAAAAGATAAAATGCACGAAAAAATAAAAATAACTTCTCTTTATCCTCTCATCAGAAGCTTCTGAACGGTTACATGTCAATGCGAATTTGTGTGGGTTGGTCTGATTTGTTACTATGACTTATACATCAATAGGTCTCTTTTACAATGTATATATATCCGCCGTAAGCTTCTAATGGGTCAAATTATCTCACCTGCGTATAGAAGACAAAGCATAGAAAATCGCAAATAATTTGTTTTTTTTACTCAAGTAGATAATACTTAACCCATCACAAATTTGCGACGGATATATCCGTTACGAATGAGAATTTGTGATTATACATGGTGCATGCGTCTTCGTTCTCATCTGACACCTCGGATAGTGTATATAGTCAAATTTTAATAATACATGTAAAATCAACTTCATCAATATCGTCCAGATAACGTGATCAATCCAGGTTTACTTGAACACCATCATGAAAATTTTTAAATGAACTTGTTATATTACCAACGAAATTGATATTCGTGATAATTACTCTTTTTTACATATGTTGCAATCGCATTGTGTATCGTGGGCCTCGTGGGTCGTGGACTCGTGGCTAATGCTTGAGTTCAATATTTTGTTTTATATTTGGTTTTATAGTTTGTTATGTACGAAGTATATAGATAGGAAAGTTTGTGGCTTTAAGTATGGATGTAACTTAAACTTGAACTCTAATTATAAATATTTAGATTAATCGGGAAATGGTTGTTCTAACTTAACCAAGTTTAAAAGATATATGCGTTCGAGTTTAGGTAATACGGACACTTCTCATAGTGAGTTGTATCGTGTCCGAGACTGACATGTCAGACACATATAAAGCCGTGTCTAACTTTCACATTTATTTGAGCACGTGTCCGACGCGCATCCATGATATTTGACTCATGTCCATCGCGTGTCCACGGTATTTGGTCATTATTTGGGGTGAATGATGTTTCTCAGACGAGAAATGCGCTATCGATCGAAAGAGATTAATTTGAATATTGGTTCGGATGAGAAATGAAAATGAGTTATTATCAAGACAAGTTTTACCTTCACTTATTTAAAATTAATATCAAATATTTTTACAAAAATAAAATCAACCATTTATAACAGTAAAATGTATATTTTAATAAATTTAAATAACGTATCTCGTGTCCTAAATTTCATGACATGCCGTGTTACGTGTCCGTCTCGTGTCCGTTTCCGTTTTGGTTCTACCTAGGTTCGAGCCCTAGAGATGTAGTAATGTTAAAACTTATGAAGGGAGTTTTACCGTTCTAGTGGTCCTACTCAGCTCGAATCTAGACTAAACCGGATGATTCACACACACAAAAATGTATGTAGCTGGATACCAATTTGAATCCTCTCAATTACTCTCTATCTCCGTTACCCCTTAAGACCATCCCTAAGCAGTGGTCGCGATAATTAGCTCGCGACCCAATTTTACTCTTAATCTCACCTTATTTGCCTTGACTTACTTTCATCCTCCCAGGCAGAAAAGGTCTCGATTTAGGTGATCAACTCAATCATTTTTCTACTTTTCAACATTTCTAATCATTTATTACATTTTCTACCCACCAAAATATCTCTTTTACAAATCATTTCATTGTTTTTTTATTCTTGAACCAATAAAAATTGTCCACAAAGTGGTCACAAATATGGTCACAAATGGTCACATATTGACCTTGGTTGATCATATGGTCACAAATTAGCAAAATGGTCATCAATTAATAAGTTTAATTATCTCACTAACTGTTACCAAATAAGGTCATGACCACCCTCATAACCTTGCTTACTCGTATCTTGAAACGATCTAACCCTACTAACTATAAATGGAATAGTAATGGGTGACAATGGATAGTCCAATCACAACGTGGTGTGTATTCTCTTGGAAAGTGCAGATTATGAACGAGGATGGTATTGGGCAGATGGTTCATGAGCTCGTACATACAGTGCAGGAAAATGCCAGAAATAAAGATCAGTCTACACCCCTCATTTAACTTAGACACCATATTTCAGCTATTGAACTTGGTCATGTTCTTGGGTTACATTCATAAGCGAACCAATACGTGCGACATCTACCCGACTTTTAAATCGTACTCCCTCTGTTTTTCTCCATACGCATTTTCGATTTCCAAGAAATCGCGAGTAAGTTAAAAACTGAAAAATTATCTAATATTTTTATAATCATAAAACATACGTGAATTTTGGTCTCACGTAAAGTGGTTCGACCAAGTGAAGCCTGTTTTGTTCGTGTTGGCGTACTTGTTTTACAAATGTTTTCTTGTGTATCAATCGTCAGTTAAAATGAACAACGAATATCCTGTTGTAACCTTTAGGATGTAAAGCATCAAAATGCAGAATATGCGCATTAAGAAGTACTATAGAATTTGTAATAATTGCTGGGATATGTTGCCAGGACGAAGAAAACGTACGAATGAACAACGTTCTAACACAAATCTTGTCCAAGGAAAATTAAAACCCAATTTTTGAATTGTGACCTGATAATATTCGTCACAGACCTATGATATTTTAAATGAAACGTACATGGGTAGATAAAGACAAGTTATTTATTAGTTCGCTAGACGCTTGAATTTTTTGTCTTATCTACCTTGTAATAATACGCTTATTTTGACTGTTAACTCACGAAGAAAATATAAAATTTTGAAAGATAAAACTAACGTACATAGTTTGCTATTACAAGTAGTATCTTTCATAAAATATACATGTATTTTTTTGTAAAAGATACGAAAGAGAAAGGGAAACAAAGTTATTCATTCTCTTTGTTGCTGTTTGTTTGGCACAAGCAAAGTAATGAAACCCTCTTCCTTACCCCTCAACCCATTTTATTCCTTACCCCACGGCCCACCTCCTAAGGTATAAGATTTCATTACCCTTATTACCCTTCAACCACTTTTTTCACCTAACACCACATTTGCAACTACCACCACAATAGCCACCACCATGACGCCACCGTCACCGTCGCCACCACCCTCACCAGGCCACTACCACCGCCATGATACCCCTACCACCGCCGTCGCCATGACACCCCACCACCACCCCAACCACTTCCACCACCACTACCACCACCCCCACCACTACCACTACCACTACCATCGATTACCGCTGTGACCACCTCCGTCGCCGCCATGGCACCGCCATGACACCACTACCACCATAACCACCGCCAGTAGATAAGGGTTGTTAGTGGTGGTGTGTGTTAATGGTAGGAGTGAATGTGAGTTGACCATTAATTCTCTTTTATAGTGTAACCAAACAACCAATTAAGTTTTAAGTAATCTCTTTTCTTTTCCGTTTTACCCTTTCTTATTTCATTTATCTTTCCCTTTCTCTAACCAAACTCCCTCTTAAAGTGTTATTTTGAGAACCACCTAAAAGTATGTAAATGGCTACTTTGGATTAGATTGCGAATATTTCTAAGATTGTATTAGGTGAAATTGAATGATATACTCTGTGTCTCAGTCATTTATTTATCTTTGATTATGACACAAAACACGGAAAAAGGAGATGGTTAATCATTAGACCACAAGTAGACCAAATTGATATGATCAAATTATTCATCAAAAGCAATTATAGAATAGAACATAAACAATTGATTAAGCATAAATTCTTGATTGTGACGAACATGTCCGTCGCAAGTTTGCGACGGGTCAAATAATAATTTTCATGTGGATGGGATAAGACAAAATAAAGTACTTAGGGAATAACAAATTGTTTTGTCTTATCTACCAACATGAATGGATTTGATCCGTCGCAAGCTTGTGACAGATATAACCGTCACAAGGGAGACTTGTTGTTGATTAAGACACCCTAAAATGAAAAAAAATAAACAAATGATCAAAACAGTGAAAATGTTACTTATAACTTTTATTTTTAGTGAAAATATCTTATAAATATTGCCTACACTTTTTACTATGTCTAACCTTAAAACACACCTTTTAAAATCCATTTTTACATTGGCATAAAAATATAACCTATTCTTATCAATATTAAATAGAAAATAAACTTATTTTTAGGTTTTCTATGTTGTTGTAGTTATTATTATTATTATTATTATTAACAACTACAATAACAACAACCACAACAACGACGACGAGAACAACAACAATAACAACATCAATAACAACAACAACAACAACAACAACAACAATAATGATATTCCTTTGTTTCTTTCGAATTCTACGTAGTATTCTTATGTTTTTAAAAATATTAGTGATAACTCTAAACTTAGTAAAATGTTCTCAAAATACCCAAACTACTAAAAATCATGCTTTTAAACAGTTAAATTCTGTAAGAAAAATATGTTTACGATTGAGTAAATAATGTTTATGTTAATGACATACATGACAAATTATTGCCAAAAATCAATCAAAAATGTAAAAACTACACACTTAACTAAAAGAGAGAAATTAGAACATTTTGGGTATTTTAAAATATTTTCATTAAATTTAGAGGTATCACTGATATTTTACAAAAATCGTTGAATACCACGTAGAATTTGAATAAATACAAAGTATCCTATAAAAAAAACGTTATTTTTATATATTAAAAATGTCTCACGGTCTTAGACCCTAACTCGTACAATTAGTCTCCTTTAGACAATTCCCAACCAGTGGTTGCGATAATTACGTCGCCACCCGATTTTACTCATAATCTCAGTTTATTTATCTTGACCTACTTTCATCTTCTCAATTCAGCCGAACATCACGATCTAGGTTATCAACCTAATCATCTTTCCACTTTCCAATATTTCCAGTCATTTAACACATTTTCTAGCCCACCAAAACCTTTCTTTTACCAATTTTTTTTATTCTTGCACCAATAAGAATTGTAGAGATAGTGGTCATTAATATGGTCACAAATATTCAACAATGGTCACAAATCGATCTTGGTTGAGCATATGGTCACAAATTAGCAAATTGTCACCAATTAATTAGCTTAATTATCTTATTAACCATGACCAAACAAGGTCATGATCACCCTTATGACCTTGCTTGGGGATGGTCTCACAAATTAATTTTGATTGAGCATATGGTCACAAATTAGCAAAATGATCACCAATTAATTAGTTTAAGTATCTCACTAATCATGACCAAATAAGATCACTACAACAGTATAGCCTATTATCAACCAACATGGTTGGTCGCTAAACCCTTTTATTTGGTCGCAAACTGAGTTTATGATAGGCTAAATCGCACACCTAACAAAGATAAAGGTCCCTAGACTTGACTAACATACAAATTAATGTAGATAGGGAAGAAGGGGTCGATCACAGGGAGACGGAAATGCATTTGTGAAAAGCTATGAATAGAAAACTACCTAGGTCGGTCACGTGTTGTTTGTTGTTTTGATTAAAGGTTGACTTAAAACAGAAATTGTAAAATAGAATTGTAAACAAGTATAAGAGGAAATCTAGGGGATTTGGGGTTGCACATGTAAGAGGGGTGATTAGCTATGTCGAATTACAGAATTCATCATCAAAGTCGATTAGGTTCTAACAAATACCTTTCGGTCTATTGTTTAGCCATAGTTTAATTACCAAATGCTTTCACATAAAAAGGGTCGAACTATTATAGCATGCTTTGTCTAGTTCTATCCCGACTTTCGATCTTAGGATAAAAATAACGGATGAATCATCAACTATGGTCAATAATTAAAGATTAACTGAAAAGGGCAAGCATGTATATAACTAACATGGTGATGATGAAAACATAGCAATTCAACATAACAAAACACCTATTCTATCATGGCTTCTCTACCCTAGATAAGAAACTACTCACACATGGCTTTGGGAGCTAGACTATCAATTCTATTAACTATGATAAACATGATGACGATAATGAAATAAAACTATAAAGAAAAGGAAAGATAATACCAGAAATTAAAGGGAAATGGAATAAGAACTTGGAAGATAAAATGCGAATAACTTTGGGAAATACTTGAGTAAACAAAGAACTATTTTTATAAAGAGAATAAACTAGAACTTAAAGTAGTTCTTACAAGCTGAATGATGAATGATTTCGAATGAAAACAAGCTAGTATTTATAATGACGAGGAGGGGGAGCCAAAGGTCTTCAGATTACAGCCACCCCGGTGGTCAGGGGTAGCCCACCCCGACCGGGGCAAGAACAATTATACTCGCATTCCATGAACCTGGACCAAATACTGCATGACCAGGGCCACCTCGGTATACCGGGGCAGCCCACCCCGACCGGGGTGTGAGCAAATTAACCCGGCAGCTTTGAATTTGGACTTTAATATCTTGGGTTAACTCACCCCGGTGCACCGGGGCACATCACCCCGATCGGGGTGCTAGCAATTCAATTCGCACTTCATAAATCGTCAATTGTTTACATTTGAGTTTTGATGACGTCATAGATGTCGCTGTCATGCTTTGCAATTGACCTTCAAGAGTTGATTTTCGTTGACTTCTTGACTCTCTTCCTCATTTCGTCGCTTCTAATTCTCGGAAAAATGCTTGTCGTGACTTTGTTTAGCTCCGTGATGCTTGGTGAATGTCAAAATATAGGAAAAATCCGAAATTCCTACAAAAACGCTAAACCACATACAAATCATCTAGAACACAGAATTAGCTCAATAAACACTATAGAATAGTGTAAATGATGATAAAACATTAGCTAAAACGGGGATGAAAAGTATATAAAAATATAGCATATCAGTTTAGCAACCAACTTGCGACTATTTTTTTTTGGATGCTATAGGCCCGGTCGCACAATCTGGTTGGTCGCAAAAATAGTCTCTAATTAGCTACTAGACGATATGGTAGCTAATTAGCGTCTACATAACGATAAAGTTGCTAATTAGAGACCAATTTAAATGGACGCAATTTGGCAACTAAATATAGTTATGGTCGCTAATTAGCGACTAGTTTACATTTGTTGTTGATTAGCTACCACTTTAATTGGTAATAACTTTGCAACTAAAACTATTTGTTGGTCGTTAACCGTATTTCAGATTGTAAAAAAAATACATACTCCCAACCCATATTAGGCTGAAAGTAATGCGTATAAACCCACAACTTTGCAGTAATTAAGAATTGAGTACCTCAATTAAAAATCTGGATTAACTTTATTATATAAAGTAAATTATAATTAGCAAATACAATATCGATCTACAAATATAAATATATATATGCGGAGTATACTTAAAACTATTGATATTCTTGCACAAAAAACCAATTTACAATTTGAAACTCGAGAGTTGTTCATCAACAATTTGAGCAGTTCATCTGCATCAAAGATTGTACCTAAAATGCAAAAGAAAGACAACCATATTAAAATTTCCCTCTAATCCAAAAGCAAAAATATTGTAATTAATGCTACAAATCTGCAAACAAACACGTCGAAAAGCAAAATATTGTCACTAATGCTACAAATCTGCAAACAAACACCTCTTTATCAAAGAAATAGGTCTTTATCAAACAAAATACAAAATTAAGAAATTAAGAAAGTATTATGAGATTAGGAGATAAAGAGACGTACAAAAACGCTCATCTCAAATCTTTCTACAAATTTCAATGCTACAAATCTGCAAAAACCCAAAAAAAATAAAACGTCAAATTATCAAAAGATATAAGTAAAGATAAAACTTTAAAAAAACTCATAAATTAAATTAACAAAAGAACAGATAAAATCACAGTAGATTACTTGAGGGAGCAACTATGGAAGTTTTAATCAATACCCATTTGAGAAAAACCTGTAAATTAAAGGAAAAATCCAGAAATTTGGTTGTTGAAGTGTAAAATAGTTGAGATACCGGTGAAAATTAGTTTAGATTAAATTAATGGAGGAAAACGAGGGGAAATTGTTAGATTTAATCATCCGTCTAAAGGCCAATAACTTCATACTAAATTATTCGGTAAATACTAGATGCGGAAGCGTACCTGATTACACGACGAAAGATTGGGATGAACCGTCTGAAGGGACGGTCTACGGATTAGGTCTTCTAGTAGACACACATACCGACAGGATCTCTCTACTGATGGGATGCGGGGAGATTAGGTTATTGTGTGCTACTAGGGACCATAACCCTAGGTGACTATATATAGTCTCCTTAGTATAATGCGTCCATCATGTATTATAAACCTAATGGGTATCTACACTTAGATAATAGTCAGGCCCATACCTTTTAAGACGTATATAAGCCCGTAATTAATACACCGTAGTGGATCACTTTATATTTGGGCTTAACTTAGTTGATAGCGCATAAATACAATTACTACCGAATAAATAATTTGTCCACTTATATTATTGTATTAGGCCCATAATTCTTACAATCTCCCACTTGGGCCAAATACATTCATATATGTGTAACACCTGATAATTGTACTTACAATAACCTTATGAGCTCAAAATGCTATCACAATCTAACCGTCTTAAGCAATTCGGTCCATCAGTCATACCAACATAGGATCAAAGCGGCCTTTGCTACAATTTGTCGTAACAAGACCCTCAATGGTCACATATGACAATATAACCAACGACATGAATCGAGCATGGGAGTGCGGCATGAAAATAGCATCCGAATGTGATCCAAATATGCATATTTCCAACTGGTCCACCTTAGTGAGATCAACCAAATAAAACAGAGTGAAACCGTAAACCAAAATCTTTATTTCTGCAGAACTTAATAACCGAAAACTTTAATGTGTCTAACATGACAAACTCCCACTTAAACTGAATTTCCTTAAAACTGAAATACCCAATTGAGCAATGAGCTCAAAAAAGACTGTGGGTGGTAATTCCTTAATAAGCGGATCCGCAAAATGGAGTTTGTATCAACATGTATAATTGACACATTTTCACTCTGAATTGTTTCTTAAACAATACATCACTTGTATTGTTAATTTGAAATTATAATAACTCACATTTGTCACAAAATAACTTAAGTGGTATTTCAATACCAAACCGAGTTTGCAGCCTTAAGACAAATGCACATAACCATCTAGGAGTCGAAATACCGAATGATCTCAACCTGAATCGATCTCCTATGGATACTGTTTTGTTCCAAAATTAAATGACAAACAATAG
This sequence comes from Silene conica, assembly GCA_029255685.2. Classification (NCBI taxonomy): domain Eukaryota; kingdom Viridiplantae; phylum Streptophyta; class Magnoliopsida; order Caryophyllales; family Caryophyllaceae; genus Silene; species Silene conica. The sequence continues at coordinate 8,057,255 of CM055315.2, read as the reverse complement.
ATTTGGCTGCCCTTAGTGGATCTAAGATCCTAATCTTTATCACTTTAATATCTGTCAAATAAACTTTAGAATGTACGCAATATCTGAAAACATACAAACTAAATATATATCGTAATACTTAAACACACAAAATATTTTCTGAAACATACAAATTAAGCATTACTGTATTGTCTGCATAACTGTTTCATTTAGGGCATTTGAGACTAATTTGTCTCCTTTACTGAAAGGATATGAAACCGGAATATTTTCATACTCCCACTGAATCCCGAGTATCTACAATCATCTACAACATTCATCTAATATCAAATAAAATGATAGCAATGCAGATTTGTAGTCTTTATGACGAAAAACCTTACTTAAAACTCTATTGGATGAATTACCTCAATTTGCAAAACATTTACTTTGAATCTATTGAATCAAAGTTATAACTTTTTGCACTAAATAGTTTCATCAATGTCATAATTGAGAAACAAATCTGAACATTCATCCAATATAACCAAAAATGAATAAGCCAAAATGTCCTTATAGTCAAGATCGTCAAAATGAAATTCATTGTCACATTACCTTTTGAACCTTCTTGGTAACAAATAAATATTTGAAACCAATATATTTCATAACTTTAGGTAATTGAACAATGTCCAAATATCATCGTCAATCAAATGACTTACTTTCTTTACGGCATCGATCCACCTATATGAATTAGAACCTTCAACGGTTTGTTAAATGGTGACTAGATCACCTTCTAACATTTCATCATCTAACTCTTATTGCAACTTGTTAGTCCATCATTACAATGTTATCCATTTTATCCATATAGGAAAACAATGTAATTAATTTAGTTGCATTTACTTTATTAAGTAGATCGTCTAATGAATTGGTTATTGAGATAGTTGAGTTTGTTTCTACTGAATTGATCTTATGATCATGTATAGGGAGACTTAAAACACTGTCAATTACCTTTTCTCCCACTCAAACTCAATAATCTCAATGAACCCCTTAATTTCCGTCTTAAACAACTTGATTTTGGGATCACTAACTTATTACCCTTAGAACAAACAAATCATTGACCGTCCTTAAGCCCAACTATTAATTAACCTTATGACTTTTAAGTCTCATCCTTAATTAGCTGGACATGCAAAATGTGTAAATAAGTTACACTACGATTAAATAGTCAATGTCATTGTTAGAACTTTATCAAAGACAACTGCAAACTTTAAAAACTTATTACTAGAGACATCTGGAAAAGAGCAAGTATAGCAATTAATCATACCCCCTATCCAGCCTTAAGATTATGTTATACCATCCATACTAAAAAAAACATCATATGGTATAACATCAAACACAAAATCGAACACCTCTAGCAATTTTCAAAAAAATACCCTGACGTTGTTAATATCCACAATATCCACATTTATGATAAATGACATAATTAATTCTTTATTGAGTAAAACAACTTAGTCAAATATCACAAATAGATGTCAATAACTTGAAAAAATTCTCATAAATGAGATTTAGATATCCATGCCCAAATTCCGTCTACAAATTAACATTACGATTTAAACCACTAAGACTTATAGTATAAAATGGTTCACCTATTCGTATATGTTAGTAATAAGACATCGAAAAATAACTTTGATATCTAATCTCCCTTATATTTGTCTTTACCCCTTAAAAAATGAATATCTGAAATAAGGGGACAACAATTTCATTTTGACACAAAACTTTAGTTCTCCATTTAATGTGTCATACTGAAAAGAAATTGTCGTTCTTTATATCCATTGAACATTAATGCAAACTTACTTGAAAGAGATTACAATCTAAACTATAAATAGTTATCCAAATTGATGGATTCACTATTATTTGAATCAGGAAAATACAAACAATTGATTATATCTCAATGAACACAGAACCAAATTTGTTCATATGGAAAATAATCTCTTTTCACCTAAAGGGTGATACAAAAGTGTTTTCCAAATTCAAATAAAAGGACAAGTCAATAATGATAACTAAAATAGTTGACTGTCTCAAACTTAAATGATGATTTGCCCCAAATAGATGAATCTTTCATCATTAATTGACTCTTACATCTTAGTTATACTTGCATCAATATACTTATGTGGGCGAAAAATCGAAATTCACCCATCGAACATGATTGGATATAAAAAAAAATTAACCTTAGACAAATCCAATGAGAAGCCTAACTTAACCGACACGCCAAGAGTTAACAAAAAATTGCTAGATTTACCTTATGTGTCAAAGCTCTTAACAAACTAACATTAAAAGGTTTAACCTTATATTTGTCTCGAGTTTGACTTTTGCAGCTTCTTAAGTAACTGAACAATGCCCTTGAATACTTCCTTAATTTCACCTTAGATAATCACTAAACATGCATTTTAAATGTACTACTGCTCAAATCACGTGAATCCACACGAGACTTTAGTCCTTATGAGTAGCAATTACACATTTCAAAACAATGTTGTGATTATCGCAACCAGAAATAAATATTTACATTCTTTACCATTCATTTAATAAATGGTTTCAGCCGAATCAAGAATGCAACTGAACATGACAGATATAATAACCATAAATGTCAAACTGAATGAACAAAACAATATTCTTCTATTTTTAAATAAATTCAAATAATTAAAGTGTCGTTGCCAAAATTAATATTTAGTTATTAAACATAAATATTATCTAGACACAAACACTACTCTTTGAAAAATTGTAATCAAATATTGACAATAAACTCACGTCGAATACTAAGCCTTCCTTTGGGCCGACTTAATATACACATGAAAATACCGAATAATCGTCACATATTTATTACCCAACGTGTACATGCAATTCGGCCAAATAATGACCTTCCTTTGGGCCGATCATTATTCGCATGAATTACACACACTAAACCAAAGAATTGAATTTATTTACCGTAAAAACTTTATGGGCATCCTTATGAGTGTCATAAACATAATGACACTCCCTTAACTTGACTTTCAGATTCAATATTGACATTCCCATCATCACAAGATACCTAGCACAACATTAATTTTAGTCTTTGGACATAAAATTAACTTGTAAGTGGTCATCTTGGTGTAGTGATCAAATATTAACAATAAACTCCTGTCAAACATTAAGCCTTCCTTTGGGCCGACTTAATATTCACATGGAAACCTTACAATTGTTACATATTTACCACCACAAGTATGACTGCATTTCGCCAAATAATAGCCTTCCTTTGGGCCGACCATTATCCGCATGAAACTCAGTCACACATCGTAGTCATAATATCTAAATTAATCAACTTACACAATAGAGGTTACTTTGGCAACTTATTGTGTCGATCAAACAACCTAAAATATTAGACTCGTTATTATAAATCCATACGGCCAATTATTAAATCTGAAACCGAAAATAAGCTTTTGGTTATCAAAAAACATAGTAACTTTTACGGGGTGAAATACTTGCCCGAATTTTCAATACCCAAATGTTACTAATCTGGTCCAAAACTTTCACAATTACAGACTAATGGATGTAATAATAACTAATAGCCATTTAATCAAATAATTTGTGATAAAACATTGTATGGGCTACCTAGAGACGTATTACCCCACTCTAATGTAGGATAACCACCAAATTAAAGATATGCATAATCCAAATTTGTGCCAAAAACTACCGTGAGGCACCAATTCACATAAAGTATTTCGAAACATCCAAAATTGCCGACTAAACACAAGGCAATCAACACAATGGAAAGTAAGAAATACTAGTATTATCTTAAATAGACGCATCATAATCATAATTAGTGATTCATAATACATTAAGAGTTTAACCCAACCAAACTGAACGCATAAGTTCTGAAACCTTGAAAGCCCTAATTTATTCTCATACTTCGTATAACAATAAAACCATAAGCAAAGTAGGCATATAAATTGATGAACATGACATGCTGCATACAATTAGATGAATGCCGGACTGAATTCAAACCAAAGAAAGCCCGTCTGCACTTGCAACAAAGATTATACTGATGATTGAAACTCTCTGCAATTAAAACATCCTAACCATAATAAAATCTAAAATAAAAAACCCATGTGAAAACCAAAGATATCAAGGGTGTCTGCAAAATTTGTTATCATAAAAAAAGGACAATAACCTACGCTTCATATCCCAAGTCATAACCAATGATGCTAAAACAATTCTTAAAATCAGAATCATTCATCAATACAAAAATAGTACCAAATAGATGCGTAGTAAAATGCATGGCGGAAGCACAATATCTCGATAATAATCATGAATACTAAATTGTACAAACTCAAATCAATCCCGAATAATTTAATAGGAAGGTGGCTCTGATACCACTTGTTAGATTTAATCATCCGATTAATAGCCATAAACTCCATACTAAATTATTCGGTAAATACTAGATGCGGAAGCGTACCTGATTACATGATAAAAGGTAAGTTTGGGATGAACCGTCTGGAGGGACAGTCTTTGGATTAGGTCTTCTAGTAGATACACATACCAAATGGATCTCTCTACTGATGGGACGCGAGGAGATTAGGTTATTGTGTGCTACTAGGGACCATAACCCTAAGTGACTATATATAGTCTCCTTAGTATAATGCGCCCATCATGCATTATAAACCTAATGGGTATCTACACTTAGATAATAGTCAGGCCCATACCTTTTAAGACGTATATAAGCCCGTAATTAATACACCGTAGTGGATCACTTTATATTTGGGCTTAACTTAGTTGATAGCGCATAAATACAATTACTACCGAATAAATAATTTGTCCACTTATATTATTGTATTAGGCCCATAATTCTTACAGAAATTAGTGAAGAAAAAGTGAGGAAAATGAAAGGAAAAGAGAAAAAGAAGGAATTTGCTATATCACACCCTGTTTTTTTGCAATTTCTTTTCGAACTTTGTCCATGAGTCTCTTCCGTTCTTTATCATCCATGTTTGAATATGTTCTTCCTTGAATACTTTGATGTTGTACAACTGGAATACGAAGTTTATGCATCCGAATGAAATTATGAAGCGTAAAAGCGGATACGATAATTTACATTTGATATTTCGTTGTTATGTGTGACATGTTTTTTAACACCTTCCCCCTTCTGTTCAGCTGACCAAACGCTGAAAATGTGCAAAAAATTAAAGCATGGTCTCAATGCAGTTGACCTAAAGAAAGCTGTAAATGTTGTTTATTAATTTTAAAACATAAGAAAAGAAAAAAGCAAAGTCCACTAGAGTTGATTACAAAAAAAAATACCTAAAAAATTAATATTTTAATTTTTTTAATATAATTATTTTTTAAAAAATCGCAAATAAGTATTAATCAAACATTCTTTTTTATATTACTATTAACATTATTATATTATTATTATTATTATTATTAGTATTAGTTAGTTAGTTAATACATTTTAATTAAACTTAATTTATTTTTAGCTTCATTCAGCTCAGTTCAGTCCAGCTCAATTAAATTCAGTTCAGCACAGTTCAGCTTAGTTCAGTTCAATTCAGTTCAGCTCAGCTTCATTCAGTTTAGCTCAGTTCAGTTTAGCTCTAAAAAGCCAGAAAGAACAGGACCTATGTATGTATACAGTATACCTCAACATGGTTAATAAATAGAGTATATGTAATTCCTTCTTCTATTTCTTACGGGTTGTGGTAGTGTGACAATGTGTACTTATTTCTTGCGACAAGTATATTATCGCAAGTTTATGACGGATCAAATATCACTCATGTGAATAGAAAAATAAATAGATTGATATTGTTTATGTCTATGCATCCTCCTTTTGTCTTATCTATCCTACATGGGTCTCAATGCAGTTGACCTAAAGAAAGCTGTAAATGTTGTTTATTAATTTTAAAACATAAGAAAAGAAAAAAGCAAAGTCCATTAGAGTTGATTACAAAAAAAAATACCTAAAAAATTAATATTTTAATTTTTTTAATATAATTATTTTTTAAAAAATCGCAAATAAGTATTAATCAAACATTCTTTTTTATATTACTATTAACATTATTATATTATTATTATTATTATTATTAGTATTAGTTAGTTAGTTAATACATTTTAATTAAACTTAATTTATTTTTAGCTTCATTCAGCTCAGTTCAGTCCAGCTCAATTAAATTCAGTTCAGCACAGTTCAGCTTAGTTCAGTTCAATTCAGTTCAGCTCAGCTTCATTCAGTTTAGCTCAGTTCAGTTTAGCTCTAAAAAGCCAGAAAGAACAGGACCTATGTATGTATACAGTATACCTCAACATGGTTAATAAATAGAGTATATGTAATTCCTTCTTCTATTTCTTACGGGTTGTGGTAGTGTGACAATGTGTACTTATTTCTTGCGACAAGTATATTATCGCAAGTTTATGACGGATCAAATATCACTCATGTGAATAGAAAAATAAATAGATTGATATTGTTTATGTCTATGCATCCTCCTTTTGTCTTATCTATCCTACATGGGTAGTATTTGACTTGTCACAAATTTGCGCATTTATATGTTCGTCACAAATGAGATTTTGTGTTGTTTTTATTGGTAATTTTAATAAGTTATTAATTATTTTGTTTTTCCTCATTTATAATACATCAGGTCTCTTGAAAGACCGTCTCTCGCTAATTTAGTGGTAAATATAATAGAAAAACGAAAAATTCGGTGGATCCTTCACCCATCATCTAGATGTATCTCAATGACGTCATCGAGAGACTGTCTCTCTGAAATTTTTGTGTTTATAATATTGCTCACGGGAAGTGGTGTATCGCGGGCAATAATTGAGTAGCTAGGAAGGAGATTGAACATTATTGTCCAAGGCCTTGAGGATAGTTAATCGTTCTATTATTGTTGATGCGAAAGGATGAAGTTAAAATAGAAGTGTAAAAATATAACTTGTACCCCTAATTAGGAAATTGTAAATATATGATCCAAACGGATGGGATAACATATAATTTAACATTATATATTTATATCATAGAATAGTCAAGTTGATGGCTAATTAGTTGTTAATTAACATATTAATGTTTGCAACCAATATCTACGTGGATGCTAATTAGCAACCACCTGGAGAATTGGTTGTTAATTAGCATCTAATTTCTACAACTAATGCTAAGTTGTTGCTAATTAGCGACTAAAATGGTTTTACAAGGATGAGAAGTAGCTTATAACGTTTCACAATCTGTCTCCCACCATATTTTCTCCCTACTTACTCGGTCACTCACATCTTATAAAAGGTTACAAGCTTATACCGATAAAACTCGAAACATGAAGTGTGGAAAGTTGTAATAAACTATGGTGGGGCTTAAACCTCATACCTCGTCACATAAATATAAACGAAGTCTAGTTCCATCTCTACAAAACAAACTCAACATATATTTTAGCCGACCTCGCTCCTCTAACGCTCCACATACGTTCTAATAACTCAAAAACATTCATTCTCCACATATTAACTACATACTCCTATAACAAGATAACAATGAAGGGATGGAAGATAAACAATAAAGTTTATTCCTCAAATACAATGAAATATTGCACAAAAGAGAAGAAACCTTGTGTTTTGTGGGTTGATAAATACTTCAAAGACTGTCTTTGCAATTTAAAGGATGAATTTTCATTTGCATTTGGGTTAGTAAGTTTGGTTGCTTGGGGAGTTGCTGAAGTTCCTCAAATCATCACTAATTTTCGTACTAAGTCTAGCCATGGTGTCTCTCTCACCTTCCTCCTCACTTGGTTTGTTGGGTATGTTTTCCCAAAATTAAATAACTATAGTTCTGAGTTTCGATATCACCCTTTTAATTATATTCGGTATTGAGTTTATATGATACACGTACGTAAAATGATGGTACTAAATTTCAGTACTACCTTGTGTTGCCTATCATGTTCTTTAGAGAACAACAAGATGGTAGTACTGATTTGTCTCGGCCATTTATTTAGCTTTAATTAACGTATTTCTTTTAACGTATAAAAAAAAGTAAGCAAATGAGTGGGGGGAGAAGTATGTTTTCTTAAGAATGAACCCAATTACATGGGTTAGGCCTTTAGTTTTTGCATCATGATTGATATTTCTCAACGTTATTAAACAGTAATTTCGTCTAAACTACATAAAAGTATTGATTTGTTAGTGATGAATGACGATAATAAAATACTTTATAATGTAACAAAGATGGATAACTCTTGTTTTTTTACATTATTCATGGTCAATCTTTAATATTATTCTTAATTTATATGATAAAATATAGTATTGTAAAATCTTGTTTGATTTATAGTCATAAATGCTAGTACAAGAATATCAAATTTTAATAATGTGTAACAGAGATATTCAGGTTACAAAACGGGTCTCAAACAAATGTGATACAATTGTTACTTGTTAGCTTTGGTTTTGGTTTTAACCTTGTAATTTGCCTCTTAATTACAGGGATATTTTTAATCTAATAGGGTGTCTGCTAGAACCTGCAACGGTACGTCAACGGCCTTCTTTATTTTTCTGTATTTTGTTTTTAGTGTAATTGCGCAATAACGTTCAATAAAACGGTACGGAGTACGGGGTATATATCACTGAACACTAAAACTGGAAAAAGTCGGAAATATTGATCGTTAAGACTTTATCAATTAAGCTAATTAACTAAATTTCACGAGCTAGTAACTAGTTAAATATGGACAATTCTTTTGGTTAATAAATAACAGTGGCGTATCTAGGATACAAATAGAACATTTGAAGTCTCGAAACCCAGACCTCATACAAGTTAGTTGTGTTTCTATCCACTGCATCCAGAGAGGTTTATAATTCTTATGTGTTTCTTTCTGTACTTATCAAATTTTTTCAAAATTCAAAGGGGATGCAAGCGCACGTACTGCATCCCCTAGCTACGCCTATGCAGTCTAATACACGTAAAATCGAGTTTTTTTTGTTTTTTTGAAAGAGTCGTATTTTGAGTCCATGATTCTAATAGTAGTTGTTTTAATTTGTAAAATTGCAGCTGCCCACCCAGTACTACACAGCATTGGTGAGTGTTTCTTTCTCAACATATGTACTAAGTTTATGAAATTAATTAAATTGAAAAGTTGGGTGAAATTGAAGAAAACCTTGAGGAAATTAAAATAGATAATGTTCAGTGCAATTTTCAATGGTAGAAGAGTAGATGTCATGTACACCAAAAGACAGATGCGCTATGAAGCTTGTGATGTGGCCACCATGCATGCATGCTCTCCCGATTTTGTTGATAATGTTTATGTAAAGTTAAAGTTAATGATTATCGTCAATTAATGACCTCTAAATTTCTCGAGAAACTATCCCGACCAAAAGCTAGCTTATGGTTTGCGTCATATGATTGATTTTATATTATTCTAATACGCTCCCTCACACGAATGCCCTTTGCGTCTACATTGAGATTTGAACCCGTGAACTTTTGGTCACATTGACTCTGATACTATGACAAGAAACCATCTAAACCAAAAATTTAAGCTAATGGTTTGAGTCAAAGATCGGTTTATAGTATATTGTGTTTTGTGTTTTTCCGTTTCGAGTTGATTGATTTTGAATTAACGATTTGAGAGAATGATTCATGTAGCCGACTAATTAGTAAGTAATGGTAAATCCTTTTGTTGTCAGGCAGAGGTTTGACGTTATTTTGCGTTTATATTGAGTTTAGTTGATGAGAGTGTAGCAAGTATTTTAAACATAAAAATGTTAGATCGAGTTCAAACTCTGACTCATACTTTTGTCTGAAATTTGACACTAAGTTGACTTCAAATTAAGTCATTTGATATCAAGAATTTGTTATTACTAAATTTGACGATTTTTCTTCGACAAATAAACCGTCGAAGGTTTTTTATGTCGTAACAATATCGACACAATGACTCAATGACACCCGTCCGTAGTAAAGTACATTAGTGTTTTATCATTTTTACATGGAATTTGTTGAGCATACAATATTTACATAATACTCTCTGTTACAGCTTTACACAGTAAGCACAATAGTCCTGGTATTGCAGAGTTTGTACTATGACTACATCTATACATGGTGGAAATGTCGTCATAATAGAGCTCATATTCAGGTAACAATATCACATACTTATTTTATTTTACTTCATCTTTATTTTTGTAATGTCATTTTTCAACCGCGAATGAAGAGAAATCTAACGAGCAATCTAACGAGCAAGGAAAAGATTTAAAATACGGAGTATAAGTTAGTACGACTGTTACTATCTCAGGAAAATATCACGGGACATTTGAAACGTTTAAAGATGAGTAGTAACGTTGTCATTACGGCCTATTTTAGTACTGTGTCGATCAAAATGCCTAAAAATTGTTTTTGTTAATGTTTTAGATTGAAGAAGAGAAAAAACCACTTAATCCAAAGACGATTGATGATCGGCAAGGTATCCCGATCCCAACGGCTCCTGTAAAAGCATCCCCGCGAAGATACTACATGTATGTTCCAGTCTGTTCGTGATGTATCCAACTATCCATTAACCGATTAGATAGTATGTTTGATACGTGAACGCTGAACGGACACGTCCTATGTACATATTAATTGAAAATTCGTTAGTCTTATCCGCGTCTTTTGCTAGCCGGAGATTTTATAAGATTTATAATCTTAATATATTGTTAAGCAAAAATAGAACAGTTTAATTCCTGTGCAGTAGAAGTTTGTAGTGGAGCTGAATATATAAATTTATATTCTTGTCATATTTTTAAAAAAGCCCAAAAATGCAGGTCAGCAAGGTCTCTAGCTGGGAGTGACACACCTCCATTCCGATCTTATCTACGGTCGGGTCCACGAAGTGGTCCTTCAGCTCTAGGGCTTGATGACCACTCATCTTCCGATGATGACGAGCCAATTCCCGTTCCTATCCCTCGCAGGAAAGGCTCAAGCCAACCAAGAGATATTCCTCGTTCTGTACGTAAGCCTTACTTTTCTCCGTTATTGTTTTGTTTTGCTAGATTTCTCCGTCTTTAGCAATAAGATTAGTAATCGTATTTGATCTTGAGCCCTAACGTATTTCTCGTACCAACCACAACTCAAGTCACGCATACAAAATCATTTTTTCTCGAGTCGTAGACCATTTGTATGTTTGATTAGGATGTTCCGAAAAATCTAATGTTTTCTTCCATAAACAAACATTCCTAGAGTCCGTACCGAATTAGTGCTACTAATTGTATTATTTGTATAGTTGACGGCTTGGTGTCGTTGTCGATTCTGGGACCCCTGCTAGCTTTGTATGTCTTCGAATGGTGCTAAAGAAATCCCAATAATACCAAACATCTTGTATTTTACTAACCATTAATAAAAAAAAGTTGGCCAACAGGCAAGTATGCGGAAACTCGAGTGCGTTTACGATGTTGTAAAGTTGATACATACGTTTCTTACTTGTCCTCTGATGCTCAATGAAAGTAACATGTCCAAAACAATCATATTCTTATCCATAGACGAGATAAGATTGCTACATCCCCTCGAAACTGAAGCATGGGCAGCTGCTGAATCGACATACATGTCTAACTTAGAGTTTCTAATACTTCGTGATGCGAGTGTCTCGTTATCATCATCCCAGTTCCGTAAAAGGACTTCCAATAAATGGTCAGATGTACCGAACATTTTCACTGTAATAAAAGAGGGGCTATTTCCAAATGACCGCGGCAGTAAGAATAACATAAGATGTAAAAGGTGTAATTCTTTGCAAGATCCGAAAGATAAATTGCTCTAACCCTATTTTGTTGTATGAATTTTGCTGCGATATCTAGGCTGCTCGAGGAGCAATGGTGGCTGCTGCAACTGTCAATTTGCCGTTCCAAGGCAATGCGTTATCTGAAGCATACATGGGATTCACAGGGAGACGAATTCTAAATGTACGTAGCGTTAGTTATTCGTATTCCTGCAGTACATAGTACAGAGTAATAATCACTTACAGGAATAGAAAAGCGGGGACTAAAAAGTTGTGACCTTATTTGCAGGAACGTAGTTTTGAGCATAATGCTGTTGGACAGTGGCTAGGATGGCTGATGGCTGCAATTTACATGGGCGGTCGAGTTCCTCAGATTCTCTTGAATGTGAGGCTTTCTTTCTGAACCCGTTTGACGATATACCATCCAGTACATTTACCGACTTTAAATTCTAAATTGTAATTTCGGAATCTAACAAGTAACAACTGTTGTTGCTATCTTTGTTGAGCAGATCAAAAGAGGAAGCGTAGAAGGACTGAATCCATTGATGTTCATATTTGCGCTTGTTGCCAACGCCACCTATGTCGCAAGGTACACCCGACCGCCTTTCATTTCTGACGGAAATATCTCAATTTCCTTGTAAAATCATTCACTCCAAGCTGACACTGCGAGTGTTCCGAATGCAGCATTTTGGTAAGAACTACAGAGTGGGATAAGATTAAACCCAATATGCCGTGGCTGCTCGATGCTATAGTCTGTGTGGCGCTTGATTTTTTCGTATCCTTTCCCGTGGAGCTATTTTTTTTCACACATACCATAATAAACACTACTATATAGCAGGTCGAGTGCGTGTAGCTCTACTCGTATGATTAATACACCCAAATACATTTTTTAATGAACTGATTTAGAATTGCAACCGTATGAGAGCAGTCGACTACTAAAATGGTTTATTAACCTTAACCGAGCTTTTTTTACAAGATAACTATGCAGTACATCTACTATCGACATCTCAGGAGGAACTCGAGGGAGGAAGTGCAGGATCACTACTTCGAGGAGGCGACAAAGGCTATTGTTTCCTAAGTGTAATATGTATAGTTTTATAATGTGAGGTTTGTAGTATTGCATATGAGTGATTGTATTCTTCTTTCATGTATTTAGAGTGACTAGTGTGACATTCTTGGTTATCAATAAATTCAGTTTACCGATGGGATTCGACTGTTTCTTCCCACTGTCGAATTCGCGAATTGTGGCAAGTTTTAGTTTTAGCCAAGTATAGACGATACGTTGTTCGTAAGAGTACAAACGGGTGACTACTTACAGGAATACAAGCATCCTACATTTTGCAAATGGCCACAGGCCGACCGATGACGAAAAATGGGAACCAGTCGGATAGTCCGATGGCGCCAATGAGAGATGATCAGGAATAAATAACACAGCTTTGGCAACGATTAGTTACAAGGGAAGAACGGAGTAATATTCAAGACATCAACTAGAAATTAGAAACATCAGCACTTGTAATTCCCTCTGCACGCTCGAAGAAACACACACTTATTTAGGACGGTGTTACACTACAAGTATACTGTAAAACCGATTCTTTTGGTTTAACATCTTAGGCCGTGTTCATGCAATTGGGTTCCATTTTACACATCGGTATAAGACCGCTCACATAGGCCTAAGTCCCAACAAAAATCACTTTATGCACAATTTATACTGGATGATATGTTGGCATGAGATGCCACAGTCCAGCAAAATCTGCTGAGAACAGGGAAATAAACAGCAGATCGAATCTTTCACTATCTAAGAGCCACAAGACAAGGTTAACCCACAAGCGAGAGTGTCAAGGAAAAGCAGTAAAAATACCCAGGAAAGTGTGGTAAACCATTAATAAAGTGATTTAACGCATATGGCGCGACCTGGTGACTGAAGGCGTCTAGCGACAATGAACACACTAATGACCCAGACCCTTCTTAATGTAGACATCAGTTTGATCTCATGTACCTAAGATTGTTGCCTTGCGGAAGCTCCAGCAAAACCTACATAATGAGGCCATTTGATCACTATTATACTTAATCAGCACGCGAATATCTCAAAGGCTCAATCACGCATAAAAGCTCATAATGAATGATCCATGAACGTAAAATTGCACTAAGAATTATATTGATCAATGGCCAGAAGCTCAAACAGTTTACTGAGTTTGTTATTTCACTCTAGATTTAAGATTAAAGAACATCGACATAGTCTGACAGATATGTCAACGAAATGAACGTACATACTCTCCTAAGTTCTAACCATGCACGGACTCAACCATGCACAGATTCAGGGGACAGGAGTAAGGACACAGTTATCTACCGAACCAAGAGAGTAACTCCTCACATATCCTAGGAAGCCAGTAAGTGAGGACAATGGGGTCTATTGAAAGTTAAAACATCACAACAATAGCAGAAAAAAGATAAGGAAAGATAGGCTACTGCCTCATCCTCGTCTGAATCTAGAAGATATCACAGAGTAGTGACTGACTTGAGACAGTGAACATATCAGGAACCTAGTCAAGGAACAGAGGTTAGCAGTCCTTAAGACTACAAACAAGTAAAGAATCATTAGCAACGCACAAAGAAGATGTATGTAATACATTAATAGAAACATCTGCAATGACTGCTTACAAAATTGTCCACCATTAACCAAAGCAGTCACCTAGTAGTCCAATGCTAAAGGTAGAGGCGAAAGTGCATCCCGACCAAGGCCATGTCCTAGTATCTACGTAAAACGCAAGATCGTTGATTCCATTGGCGGAGGTGGTGGCAAACCGAGGGGGCTATCAGGCCAAATTCGACACATATGTTATAGGAATAGGATCAAGGCTCTACTAGGTTTGATATCATCAGATAAAGACAAGCCACAACCAACAGCAACGGTCCAAACTCCAAAACAATGATACAAATGCTGAAGAGAAGTGGATAAGATATCCTCCTCAAGACCGCCTCAAACACAACAAAGCTCAAACAAGCTGTACAAATGTATATGTAAAAGGCAGTATGAATTCCAGTCAAGCACAGCCCAAAATCTTGATGAATTACAACAATGATCAAACAGAAACCGGCCATTGACAGCCTATTTTATAAACAATTTCCTCAATCACATACAACTATATAGAGCACACAAAATGGGCTATACTTGTGCAGGATTATCAAACAATAGAAGACATTAGTACATTACCACGAGTCCACAATGATGTCGACCAGTAAAGTTCCATCTTCAGGTAAAAATGATGCTGAGCAGCACAAGAAACCCAACTATCACAAGTAGATTCTTAAGAAGCATATCCTGTCGTTGACTGGAACCCTGGGGATGATTCCGATACCCATACCCATGTCCATGATGTAACCCATGACCATGAACCGCATGTGGAAACCCATGCTGAAACCCATGAGCATGACCACTTCCATACATCGAACCACCCGGAAACCCATTAAACTGAAAACTCATCATAGCCGGGAACAACCCACCAAGCCCAGCTGCCATATTCACATTTATAGACCTCCCAGTAGGCATAAACCCTCCTAACAACCCAAACCCAAAATTCCCAAAATTCGGCAAATACCTTTGCTCAGCCGAAACTGGGGATGGGGCAGTTCCCGGCCGCATCCCAGCAGGACGATTAGGGACCTCAAAACCCGGGATTGGCCTTGTCCGAGGATCGGACGTGGACTTTCCCCTACCATAAAGGGGCACAAGCTTGTTTTCTTGAACAAGAGCCTTACAAACAGGGCATTCTTGTGATTGAGAATGGTAGTGAAGCCATCTATACAAACATGGCCAACAAAATAGATGACCACATAACGTAACAATTGGGTCTTGTGCTAAATCTAAACATATATTACACTCAAAATCACCAACATCATTGTTATTGTTTTCATTTTCTTTATCATAATCTGTTTCTCCTCCACCATTACTTGAACTTGATGCGAATGTTGAAGATTCATTCAACCCTCTTCCCATTTCTTAATCAAGAACCCTAATTCCTAAATCACATAAAAAAAAGAAAATTTTAGATGCAATTGAACGATTGCTGATGATGATGGGTCAATTAATTACAAAAAATTAACTAGCTTTAAGACAAAGAAAAATAAGTAAACAGAATTGATAAGAATATGAAAAAATTAACTGACCTGTTGAATGGAGTGAAGAAGGAAGAGTAAGAATAAGAAGAACCCTAAATAAGGGGAATTAATTTTAGGGTTTTGAATTGGGGGTATTCTTGCAGTGTACTCCGGTACTAGTTTTATCGAATTTGATGCGGAGAAGGAAAGAGACTGGAAATTGGCACGAGTGACAACGGTCGCACAACGTTTTCTGGATTATTTCAACATCTATCTATATTTGAGATTTTGAGTTAATATGTTTTAATTAGAGGGTCATAAATCCGATTTGAGATGTTCATTGGTCAATCAGAGATCGAAAAATTAGACTTTAGCTCAAGTATATGATGATGAAGTAGATTATATGTTGGATCGATATCTCCAAGCGAGTAACCCTGATCGGATTTTTAATCTCATAGTGATATATTTATGTGAACGAAACAAAGCTGAGTAAATTAGAATGAATGATCACGTGGATCTAACATAATTCTCTCATGCAAATTAGTGGAATGACAATATCTTAGGGGTGTTTGTTTCATGCGTAGGTATGGATTTGAAATCCGGAATACTATTTGGTGGTATCGGGTTCGAATTTAATACCTCAACCCTCATGTTTGTTTCAATTTTAGGTGATATTGGGTTAGAAATGAATCAAAGCTAATAAATCTTCAAAATACTGAAGTATATTTTTAATAATAGATTTTAATACTATTAAATCATGTAGATAAAATTTAATCAAATAAGTATATAAAAGAATTTTTTACCATATGATATAATTGTTTTTTATCACTTTTTATCATTTCTAATTTGATAACATGGGTATCAATCTCATACTCAACCCCTCTTTAGGTATGAGAAACTCACCTCATAGTTTGAGATATGGATATGAAACCTTTATTTTCGTCAAAACACCCCCTAAAAGTGATATTATAGTTCTCCAAATTAGACTATGTTTTTATGGGTTTAATTTCGGTTAAGTACAATTTAATTTAGTTTAGTTCAATTCATCTCTTTTCTTGACAAATTAATTTTTGCTTTAGTTTTAGCTCCAATAAGTTAAGTTAAATCAAGTTTAGTTCAGCTATATTAAGTTTAGTTCAGTTCAGACATTTAATCAAATTATTATCAAATAATTAACCAAATTCTACAATATATAAAGTTTATTAAGTTTAAGTTTAGTTCAGTTCAACTATATTATAAGTATATATCAAATAATTAACCAAATTCTACAATATATAAAAAATATACTCTACTTCATATGATGGTTATGTAATATTTGTTCGGAAAAATGTTTGGTCCGTGTTCCAATCTATGATCCATTTAATTTGTTTTACGATCAGATTGAAGACTATAGTAACATAATTGTTAGATCGTAAATTGGACCACGTAAATTATGTCCGAGTCGAATCCAGAGATTCCAGAGAAAACTATAGATTTGATCTAGTTGTTGGTCCCGAGTCCTGACCTTAGAGCTGGACAATGCAGCGGGCCAGCCCGACCCGGCCCAGCCTAACCCTGTTACATGGGCCAATTTTGTCAAGCCTCCACAAGGCCAAGGCTGGCCAGCCCAGCCCTCGGTAGCGATTAGTGTCAGGGTCTGGCCGGATTTTGTCAGCCAGCCCGATCAGCAGTCCTGTGCGAAATTCAGCCCGGCCCAGACCATTAATACAACTAACACAAATTCAGCCCACCAACACAACTAACTGCCCCACAGTACTGGGTCAGGGCTGAATTTTCTTGGCCCAACCCAGCCCAACATTATTTTAGAGCCGTGTTAGGACTGTTTTTTCTTAGCCCAACCCGGCGGCTCAATGTACAGCTCTACCTGACCTATCGAGTGAACTACTCTACACCCAAATGTATAGATATGTTTTGTCTGGGGTTGTACGAGATATTTTCGGCCCAATTTTGAAGTTGGCCTTCATGGGCTATGTCCAGAGTGGGCATTGGGAAACCATAATTTGTGAACTATTTTCAAACCGTTTTATTTGTAACCGTCACAAGCTTATACTCCCTCCATTCTTTTTATATCACCCCAATCCCCTTTTTGACACTATTCACAAACGGGTATTCAACGTCAGTTTTCTCTCAATCCGTTCACCGAAATATATTCATGTGAGATCTTTTTTAATTTGTCTTGATAAGAGGATTAAAAATATCAAAATTTTATAATTTTTAGTAGTATGTAGCTAAAGATATAATCGAAACAAAATGAGTATTGGCAAACGTGTATAAAGAAATGGGGTGATATAAAAAGAATGGAGGGAGTAATTTTTTATAGGTTTTCTTTAACTTATACTCTCACTTCTTCACGTGAAAGGTCACAATCCACAACTCATAAACTTGTGATGTAATACCGCTGTCATAATTGAGAATTTAACATTTAATTTAATTGTGATGAATGGCGTAATTTTATCCTTTAGGGCAGTATGCGGTTTAAGAAGAATAGAAGATACTTTATTTATTTCATTCTTTTGTTTATTAAGTTATTCTTGTGGAAAGGCAAATTCATACTAAAATAGTGATAAAATGGATTTAAACACGGTCTACCAGTTGTTAAAACTGATTACTAAAAACATCATTTACGATAAATTTGCATAAAATTATTCCCTTACACAAATTTTTGTGTTGTTGCGATGGATTGGAGGTTTAAGATTGGTGAGAGACCAGGGGTTGGTTTTGACTGATGAAGATTATAAGCAAATGACGAAAAACTTAATGAAAATTACTACAACGTAGTCATTTGGAATAGGTAATAAGTTTGGGGTAGCAATGATATTTTACCAAAACACGAAATACTTTTAGAAAGTTGAGAATTTAGGACTTATTTGGTTTATACAAAAATTAAATTTATCTGTTAATTTTTCGAAAAACCCAAAACTAAATGTCACCCATCAATACGATTGAAGGGAGTATTTTGTATTATCATTTTCTATTTTTTCAAACAATAAGTATTTCTTAAAACGGATGGATATATTCATCTTAAATTAAAACGGATCAAGTAATACCAACTTGTATGAATAAGACAAAAATGAAAAAGTTTATGGAAAAACAAGATATTTGTTCTATTTGTGTAAATGGGTCATTATTTGACCCGACGGATGGGATACTTCCGTCTTAAATAAGAATTTGTGTTTTTCAAATGCACAAATTCTTATTTGACGGCACTACCGTTTTCTCTCACAAAATACTCACTTTTTGTCTCTCTCCAACACTATTCATGTGGTCCCCTTTCTCCACTAACTCATTTTATATCCATTTTATCTCACAAAATATCTGTCACAAATGGTGACCCGTCGCAAACAAGACTTACTATTTCAAATGAGCACACCATATGGTGGTGACCGGTGAGAATCAACTCCCTAATTTATGTTAGGATAAATAGTTCTTACTATTTAAGCTACCTCGTTTTCTCAATACTTTATAACCACTCCGTATTATCTTTTAAAATCGTATTTTATTATTGATTTTGTCAGTTCAATCAGATAAATCTTGACAATATGATTTGTAATGTGAGAGAAAGAGAAAAGTGAAAAGCCAATTAGAAGAAGGTTGTAAAAGATCACAAGGTTATGACTGTCACAAACAAGACAAACGCTGATAATAAATAGTATTATTCGATCTTTTTTTCTTGAAGAGTTTCCAAATTGATTTTCAATTATTTTGTATCTCATCTTAAAAGATTGATAACTTGACCAAAACGAGGAGATTGTGTAAGCATATGACTATATTCCCTCGTAGAAATAAACAAAACGTTTGCTTAACAAGGGTGAACTAAACATGCTCACAAGTGACACCGACCTTATGTTGGTGAGTGGCTGAGTGGTGACTAAGGCGAGACCGCGTACGACCAAAACATATCGACTGACTTTGATATTTTGATGTCTCTTCGCCCAAGCCACCCACGAGGCTAGCTATGACCCACCTGGCCACCTCTTTGGCTCTTTCCTTAGCTTAGTCTTCAGATTCTGTCGGGGTAACTTCCTAACTTAAAGTCTTGAGTTTTTTACCTGCATGGTTTATGGGCCACCCGTTTATTGAACCCGGTTCATCCTGCTTGTTAAATAAGCGGGTACAGATAAGATATTTTGACGAAAATACAAAGGCTCAATTCACTCTCAAACCCGCTAATCTACTTGTTCGTTCGCCAAAATTTAAATGTGATGTCAGTTCATGTCCACATTTGAACACCTCTCTATTATCGTCTGTCCTCCAAACTTAAGTCTTGAGCTACTCCCCATTTTTGTCTTTTATCTGTCCCATTATTTTTTTTGCTTTTTTTTAAAAGAGTTTACTATGAAAAATATAATGCGTTTTAAAATAAAGGTGACTAAAAATAAAAGTGTTACAACTTACAAGCGACATCTACTCCAAATCACCCTATTCTAAATTCTTAATTGCTTCATCAATTATCGAATGCATTTGAGTTTATATGAGTTTGATTACTTTAATCCAAAAATTTCTTGAAAATCTAAGTCAAAGTTGATGAGACATGTATCTCGATAAATCTAAAGTATATCAATTAGTCTTGATTACAATGATTGTAAATCGTAAATTATAACGAAGGAGTGTATCACCCTACCGCCCCAAAAGAGATGATACTTAGGATAAAAGTATACTTCCGTTGTAAATTTATTCTTGTTTACAACGATGTAAACAAAAATCGATAAAGTATTTAAGCTAGTAAAATGCTCAAGCTTGACTTAAATAACATTTTTTTTATCAAATCTAATTAATAATAAACACATTTTTTCAATCGTCTTTTATCACAAAGCCTCAATATTTGTTACTCTGTATTCTACTACATCCATTTACATAGGAATTAATTCATACTCGATAATAAATAGAATTCTGAATTTTTAAAACTAAAACACAAATGACCTCCTATATTCATCATAAATCAAATGTTTGAAAAGGGAATATAATTTTTTAGTGATTCATCTTAGCAAGTACGGAGTACTACGTATAAATTAAATTAATAAAATTATGTTTTGCAGCTTTGTTGGTTCATCTTAGCTTAACGAAATAACAAATTTACCATTCAACGACGAGGAGAACAAGTAAACAACAATGATACCAATTCTTCCGTGATTAGACTATACAAAACAGTTCTACAATTCACAATGCATTCTACACCTTGTTTATTTTTTTGAAGTACAACTTACTTAGCACCAAGCAAACAACAATATATAAATAACTATGATAATACTTTTTAAGATTATCTTTCACAAAACATCGTGTTCATATAAACAATTTACGATATTAAAGTTGGTTGGTATGTCTGATAATGACTCTAATATCTTAGATAAGTGGTTAAGAATTCGATTCCTAACTCTTATAAATGAACAACTCAAACATAAAAATGATCAACTCATTAAATTATTTTTAATATCACGAAAAAGATTGTCCTAAGTCCAAACTATCAATAAACAATACTCTTTTAATAAAAAATTAATTTACCATAATCACAATTAATCGCGATTACGATGCACATGTATAAAGGTCAGCCTTAGTTCCCAAGTCCCAATCATTTAAAAAAGCACAAGTGCTTATTTGTGAGAGCGATATGTCACACGCTTATAATGAATTAAATAAAATCCACATAAAAAATAAAAACAAATTATTCACTTTCCCATGTATCTAATTTCTTTTTGTCTTATTAACTTATTTGAGTGATATTTAATCCGTTATAAACTTGTAACGAATATATATGTATAGCTAGGGATGTCATTGGGACGGGTACAAGTGGATACCGCCCCGCACCCGCCCCAGTTGGGGCGGGGATGGGTAGAGCTTTGGCGGGTGGTGGGGCGGGGACGGGTACGGAAATTGTACCCGCCATGGGTAATGGGGCGGGGATGGTTTTGCGTCTTACCCGCTTTATACCCGCCTACCCGTCAATTATTACAAAAATTAATACCGTTATTACGATAATTTTATAAATATTATTTGTTATAATTAAAACGTAATGTTAAAAATAGCTATTTTATCAACCTATTTGGTAAATAACTAAAATTATATAAACAAATTTCTGAAAATAGAAATTAATAGCGATTAAACCAACTTGTACGAAAAAATATCGGAAAAAATTTATGGTATAACGGGTTAATGGGTAGGTGGGGCGGGGATGGTTTTGGAAACTTATACCCGCCATGGGTGATGGGGC
The DNA here is from genome assembly GCA_029255685.2 of Silene conica. Lineage (NCBI taxonomy): Eukaryota > Viridiplantae > Streptophyta > Magnoliopsida > Caryophyllales > Caryophyllaceae > Silene > Silene conica. The sequence goes on along the minus strand of CM055315.2, from coordinate 8,035,283 downwards.
GGGGATGGTTTTGGAAACTTGTACCCGCCATGGGTGGTGGGGCGGGGATGGGTACGAGGTTTACTTGATGGGTACGGGTACGGGAGCCTATATCCAGCACCGCCCCGCCTCAATGACATCCCTATGTATTAGCACGTGAGTCGTGACCTATTGTTAAAAAAAAAGTAGCACAAGACGCCCACAATTTCCTTCCAATAAAATCAATCCACAACCCTTTTTTCTATAAACAATCCAACACCAACCATTCCTTATTTCTTCCCCAAAAATCACTCTTCCAACCCGAAATAAATCTACACCAAACAAATCACCCTTACACAATTCATATTCACTCAAATTACAACTTTACAACCCTAATTTAACACCCCTTTTCCCTAATTTAATCACCCCTCACTCCCCCAAAAATCCCAAAAACCAAAAAAAAAGAAAAAAGTTACACCACCAAAGTCCCAAAAACAATAATAATGGCGACGGCGGGGATAACGATGGCGGTTAAAACAATAACACATAACCTATCGGAACACCCTTCAGTAAAAACGTTCCGATGGAGTCCTTCCCAATCTTGGGGCTCAACATGGTCATTTTTATTTACCTCTATTACCGCCTACGTTATTATTTCATTAGCTCTTCATCATATTCTCTGTCTTTTTCGAAAGAGAAACCGTCCGATCTCATTGGGTCCAATTCCTGCTGTTCATTCTCTTTGCATGGCGTTAATCTCCGCCTCCATTTGCGCTGGAATTTTAATATCGTCTGCGGCTGAGATCCGCGACACACGCTGGTTTTGGAGGCGGAGTAAAACAACGCCATGGCAATGGCTACTTTGTTTTCCATTAGGAACTCGGCCTTCGGGCCGGGTTTTCTTTTGGTCGTACGTGTTTTATCTTTCGAGATTCCTACACTTGTTTCGGACTTTCTTCGCTATTTTACGACGAAGAGAGTTGCCAGTACATTGCTTGATTACTCACTCGTTTCTGATATTCACTTCCTTCGTTTGGCTCGAGTTTTCGCAGAGCTTTCAGGTGTTGGCTATCGTTGCAACATCGATTGTATCAGCTGTGGTTTACGGGTATCGGTTTTGGACTGCGGTCGGGTTGCCTTCTGCTTGTTTTCCGTTTGTATTGAATTGTCAGATTGTTTTGTTGGGATGTAATCTGATTATTCATATAGGCGTGCTTTTGATGCATTTCTTGAAAGGCGGGTGTAATGGAATCGGAGCTTGGGGTTTTAATTCGATTCTGAATTCGGGTATTTTGTTGCTGTTTATGAATTTCTATATCAAGCATTACGTCAGGAAGACGAAGGGTGGTCATGATCATGGTCATGACTCCATTAAAACGACGATTTGAGATGTTTGTATGGTAAATTAAAATTACCATTGGTAATTGATACGGTACTCATGACCTGGGTTCGAAATTGATCGGATTTGCGTGTCGGTGTAACATCTTTTGTAATCCTAATGATGATGAGGTAGATATGGATATATGCTAGTATAGCTGAGGAAGAAGATATTGGCAACCAAACAATCCTCCGTCTCAATCATTTGTTAAAATACCCATTACAAAGAATAAAAAAGGTAAGCAGATGATTGAGACGACGGGATTATACGATGATAAATAATGGTTTGTTGCATCAATTGTTCAATATGTTACTACTAGATTAAATTAGTGGTGTACATTAATTTTGTAAATCTAGATTATTAATACAAGATGATATTGTTGCTAAATGAATATTACTTCCAATTTTTGTTTTGTAATTGTTGATTTGTGATTAATGATTAAAGATTAATAATCCGATCTGGTAACTATACGATTTGGTTAAACGCGGTTGATTAAATCGAATCATGGATGATTGTGATCAATGTATTTTGATTAAAAAAAATGGTAATCGAATATCTAATTTTTTGCCTATTTTATTAAGGATATTGTTAGAGATATGATTCGGGATTAAAATGAGTTGACATCTAATTTAGAATCAAATATCTAACTTTTCGTCTATTGTATTTTGGATATTGTTAAAGATATGATTTCGGGATGAAATGAGTCGAGTTGATTTGAGTTGAATCGAATATCTAATCGTCATTGTTTAGCATACAGACTATGGCCGGGCTGCTGGGTAGGTTGATATTCCTGATAATATCAAGCTTTTAGCTATGGCAACCCCTTTAGACCATCCTCAAGCAAGGTCAATTGCTAGGTCAATTACTTGCTTGGGTCAAGTTAATTACAATTAGTAGAAAATTAGTATTGACCCAAGGGTGTTGATGGTCAATTTGTGACCCAAGGTGGAGCAAATTGACTCACCTATTGACCTCTTATGTGTCAAACTCTCATTGGTTACCAATTAGAAAAAGAAGAAAAAGAAAAGAAAAATTATGTTATTGACTCGATTAAATCACCTTTTGCTTGGGAGGGTAAAAGAGGGTCAATGTCAATAAGGTAAGATTAAGGGTTAATATGTTATTGACTCGATTAAATCGACCTTTTGCTTGGGGATGGTCTTAGTCACTGAAGTCTGTTCTGGTAGTTCGCGAGATATTTTAGCTGTTGAATGAGACAATCAGTAACTCTTTTGTGATTGTTATGTAGTAGGAATATTCATGTAAAAGATTCCATATATCGTTCGTTGATCTTGTGTATCACCGTTGTATGATACTCCCTCTGTTTTTTTACCAAATAACAAATTTGTTTTTTTTTTGTACATTATTCACAAATCAAGCTTCAATTTTAATTTTCTCTTAATATATAAGAAAAAATATATTCGTGTGAGTTTTGTTTAATTCGTCTTTACGAAAATATTGCAAATATATAACTTTTATAATTTTTTACAAATACGTAGCTAAAGATATTAAGCATATAAAACGCACGTTGGCAAACGTGAAAAAGTAAATGTGTTATTTGGATTTGAATAGAGAGAATATGAGATAACCATTTCACTAAATAATCCCTTATTTTTGCCGTCGATCATACAACGGTCATAAAAGATCTTTTCCGATAAAATACAACCATATTACGCAATGAGATTGGTCAATTATACAATCAGTTGTATACAACCGATAGTACATATTTTGAGCTTTTTAATAAAAAAGATCGAGTTTAAACGAAAAGAATATGAGCTATATTGTAAAATATATGAACTCCTTTATAAAAACTATTGAGCTTAGAAAATTTTATACAATTGAAAAACAATATATGCAGGTTTAAGTATATTTTAAATTTTAATGTTCAAAATGAAAATATAACTCAAAATAATTTAAAAATTCAAAAAATATATACATAACCTCAATTAAACTGTATTATAATTGTACGATACTCTTGTAAATCTAACTAGGTTCTAACCCGTGAAATTCACGGGTCTGTTTTTTAAATCTTAGTTGAATATAGTTAATAATATTGGAGATAAGCAAATTAATTATTTACTGTGACCTGTTTTTAACTTTAGATGAATACTGTAATTAATAATATAAAAAAACTGATTAATTATATACATATAAATAAATTTCGAATTATTTATGACACATGTCGGTATGACGGTATACATGAGCTATCATATAGTTGTTCATTAAGATGATCGAGACTTACAATAGAATTAGTATACTTCTAATTACCCATTGCAGCATTTTTTAAATATGTAATCCATATATAAAATAAAGTTGTATATTACATATCGTACAATAAAAGCAGAACGTAAATAATCTGATGAGACGTGAGTGGTAAATGTATAGTTGGGTTAAAAAACGTATTTTTGATTATATTTATTAAAGATGTTCCTATAGTAAATAACAGTTATTGCGTGCGATGTCTTATACGAAGACATTCCAAAATTATTAAATGACCACTCATTTATTATTTACTACCCCTCCTATTCCATATTTTGTTCCCCTTTGTATTGGGCACAAAGATTAAGGTGAGAAATAAAATAAGTGTAAAAATTGTGTGGGGTTGGGTGATAGGAGAGAGGTATGAATAATTAGTAATTAAATAATAAATAGTGGGCCAAAAACATTAAAAAAAGAATATAATAAGAGTAAAAGAGATGGGTGAGGTTTGATAATAGGAGAGAGAAATGAATAAAATAAGAATAAAGGTTTCCAAAATAGGAAAGGAGAAGAAAACCTGAATAATCCGTTTTAGAAAATAGGGATGAAAATATGGAATATGAGGGAGTATATTAAATAAATACTCCGTAGTTGTTAAAATGTTTCGCATTCACGTGAATAGTCACATGTCTTACAATAAATCGAAAATGTAGTCTAATAAATCACGACGCTCACATAAGTGTATATATCGATGAAGAGTAATTATTCCGACCCATATTTAATAAAGATTAAACCATAAAAAAATGTAGTCTAAAAATACTTGTAGGTATTCCGACCCGTAATTATTCCAACCCATATGTAAATCGAAAATGTAGTCTAAAAAAATACTTGTAGATATTTTTTTTTCGGTGATTATGGATATTATAATTGCACAGAATATTATGGAATGGGTTGTTGAACGAAATCTTTGAATTTTTTTGGAAATTTTGCAGTAGGTCTGAAATCGTGCCACGTCATTCAAAGAAGTTTTCTGTGAAGCCACGTCAGCGGATTGGCTTCTGCATTAGTATAATATATGAATATGAATGATTGTACAATCCTTTGTATTACGAGCGTTCATTACTAAACCGAATCGCGAAAGATCGTCGACGTTTTGCGAAAAATCGTCGACGTAATTCATTAAAAAGACTAACCTTGCCCTTAGCCCTTACCACAATTCCTCTCAAATTCAAAACCCACCAAAACCCTCACCCACCTACAACCACCACGCATCTGCCGCACCACCACGCACCTGCCGCACCACCACGACCGCACCACCACGACCGCACCACCACGCCGACCGCACCACCACCGACGAACCACCAGTAAGTTTTTTTTTTTTTTTTTTTTTTTTTGTTTTAAGTAGACTTGTTAGTCTTAATTAGAGTTTTATTATGTTATTGTTGTTATTTTTAATGTTAATTAGGTTAGATTTGTTAGTTGTAATGTTAATTGTTAATGTTTTTGGTGTTTTTGTTATTTTTTTCAAAAATCGATTCATAATTTGTGTTATTGTTTGTTGTTGTTGTTCTTGTTAGTTCTAATTAGGTGTAATGTTGTTGTTAGTAATGTTGTTGTCAGTATTGTTGTTGTTGCATTAGATAGAATCGAAAGGCGAAAAGAACCCAAAAAAATCGGATTGAGGGAGGAGTAGGACGTGCGAAAATCACATCCTACAATGGTGAGGACGTGTGGTGTAGACGTCTAGGTGGGGGGGAGACGTGTGGGATAGACGTTGGGGCATGGGTAGGACGTGTAAACCACACGTTGGGGCTTGGGGAGGACGTGTATACTACACGTTGGTTGTTGGCTTGGACGTGAATTTCGCACGTCCATGGTGGTGTTGGACGTGTGATTCTCACGTCTCTAACCATTGTAGACGTGTGGATTTCACGTCCTTCCGTGGTATGGACGTGAAATCCACATGTCCTTCTATTGCTCGTTTTTTTTTTATCGTATATTTTCAATTTTGTTTAGGGTTTAGGGTTTAGGGTTTAGGTATAGGGTTTAGGGTTTAGGGTTTAGGGTTTATGGTGGGTTGGGAATTAGGGTTTAGGGTTTAGGGTTTAGGTATAGGTAGGGTTTAGGGTTTAGGGTATAGGGTTTAGGGTTTGTTTTTACGTTTAGGGTATAGGGTTTAGGGTTTAGGGTTTATGGTGGGTTGGGAATTAGGGTTTAGGGTTTAGACCGTATATTTTCAATTTTTTCTTATTTAAGTTTTTATTATTTTTGTTTTTTATGACAATTTGTTTAATTATATTAGTTTAACGTTATTGTAATCTCGTAAATGCAGATGTCTTACAATGAGGATGATATCATGCCTGCGATTGGCCGTACCGCAGGCCGAAGAGTGACGGGATCTAAACGTCGTATCCCGATAGCATCACAACCAGCAGCAGCACCAGGAGCTGGTAGGGGAGGTAGGGGTAGGGGTAGGGGTAGGGGTAGGGGAAAGGGTCTCCTAATAAGGACTCCCGACCCTACTCCCGAGGACCAGCTACAGCTACCGAGAGCTTTTTTCAGGGACCCCCGTGTTAGTAGTTCGGAGGAGGAGGAGGAGGAGGAGGAGGAGGAGGAGGTGGAGGTGGAGGAGGAGGAGGAGCACGACTCCCAGTTTTTGGACGAGGAGGCAGCCGATCGACCAGCTAAGGTGATCGTACGTGATGGTAGCGGCCGATATAGGCCATTTGTGGAGAGTGGGGCCTCTAGTAGCACGGGCGGGAGGAAGAAGACTCCGGATCTTTCCTGGCGTCTACAGGGTCCGGTTGTAGGGGGGCCGTCTGTACCTACTGTCTTACGTAGCTTCGGTGGCCACGTAGCTCGCAGTAGTTGGACGGATGAGGGGAGCGCGAGACAGTGGATCACGTGTTACGAGAGGCCGGGAGCTATGGAGAGGATGAGTAAGATGAGGGTCCGCTCTGCGGTTATGGATAGAGTTGCCGAGAGCGGGCTGGATGAGAACCTTATTAGTGCGTTCGTCGAGAGGTGGCAGCCGGACACCAACACTTTCCACATGCCGTTTGGTGAGATTACGATACTGTTGCACGACGTTCACAAGATCCTCGGCATACGGGTGGATGGCGCTAGAGTTATGGACGAGAGTACGAGGGGGGAGATTGGTCTGAAGGGGAAGTTCGCGGCCTTGTTTGGCGTTGACGTGGCAGCCGTGACTGCACCCCTTTACAGGGGTGGGGGGATTTTGGTGAGGAAGCTGATGGATGTTGTGGAGAAGGGGAGCCAGGAGGACTCCCTACGGGCGTACATGATGTTGTTGGTTGGACAGACTTTGTTCACCGACAAGTCCAGCGATCGGGTTGTCGCTCGTATGTTGCCGCTGTTTGATGATTTAGATGATTTAGGCGGTTATGCTTGGGGGGCCGCGACATTGGCGTACCTGTACCGACAGTTGGGGATGGCTTCGCGTAGGGAGGCAGCTGGGGTTAGCGGTTGTCTGCCGTTGCTTCAGGCTTGGATATACGAGTACTTTCCGACGTTCAGGCCTCACTCGGGATATTATGTTACGGGACGACCACTTGTCGAGGCTTGGTCACGGGTTCCTAGGTTTAGGGGAGATGAGGAGTTGTTGGAGCAGCACAGGCAGAGGTTGGACGGGCTGAGGGCGGAGCAGGTGAGGTGGCTCCCTTACGGTGTTAGCCCACACAGGGGTTGTCGGAGTACGCTCTACTCGGGGGTGATCCGGTTTCTGGATATAGTGGAGCCGTACCAGCCTGATAGGTGTCTCCGTCAATTTGGCTATGTTCAGGATTACCCGAACCCTATGCGGGTCCCAGCTGCCGAGAGTCGTCCGGCGAAGCCGGCTCAGGGTTACAAGCTGTCGTACGGTGATGCTGCTGATTTGGATTGGGGTTTGAGAGAGGCTGAGATTCCGTTGAGACAGCGTCATGACCGGGCTGTGATGCCGTTTCAGTGTGATCCACGTTACATGAGTTGGTACAAGAAGATTTCTCACCCACACTTCTACCCCCCTGCACGCCGTGTTGAGATGGAAGCACCCCCTTTCGCCGAGGAGCCGGAGGTTGGCCGGGCTCTTAGCCGTCATTTCTCGCAGATTTATACTCAAGACCCCGACCAGAAATGGCCGTACGTGCGACGCTTGGTCGATGATATGGAGCGGTTCTACATATCGAGGGATGACGTTGAGGATGATCAGGCTGATGATGATGAGGAGGAGGAGGACGATGATGATGATGATGATGTAGTTTACTAGTTAGTTTTTTTTATGCTTGGACTTTATTTGTTGTCTTTCGTACGGACTATTTTATTTTTCTCGTGACTTCTTTGTTAGTTTATTAGTTATTTTATGCATATTTTAATACATATTAGAACTCATAGCTTACATCGGACATGAACAAAAGCACATAAAACATAAATCGTAACTAAAATTTGATGAAAACATAGAATACATTAGACATTAACGAAAACACATCGAACATCAAATACAAGTTTACAATACTTAATTATCTTCGGATGACGAAGATGAAGAATCCAGATCTCCTTCGTAATCTCCAGCTTCAATTATTTCAGGTTGACTAGCCACGTAACGATCATAAAACATTAAAATGCGCAGACGGACATTACCTAGATTGAACACTCTACCGGCACACAAATCAGATAGTGTTGCGTAATCTATCAAGTTTAGTATACGCTCAATGTAGACAAGGAAATCGCTTCTTAACTTGCGGAACTCCCACATCTTCTCAGTTACAATCTCATCAGTAACTTCATCGTCTGGAACAACCGGACTGCAGAGGGGGTTACCGTGTAGGATGCCAAAAAGGTTGGCAATTGGAGGATGTTCTACCAGGTCCCAGACAGTGTCACTCGGAATGACTAGTTCAAGGCGAGAAACTAGTACTGGGAACTGCGTAGTTATAAGATCGATCCTTAGCTGATAAGCTCTGTTTTTTTGAACATTTGTGAGAGCCATATTAAAAGAAATGATTTTAGTAGTGAATGATGTTGTGCGATTACAATCAACATGAAAACCAGTATTTATAAGAAGTCATAGTATAACGGCAACATTTTCAAATTGTAACGGTTACATTTTGAAATTTGAAACCACAACGGTTACATTTCAAGATTACAACCGAAACAAAATTGGTTAAAATGACGGAAATATAAAGACTTGAAAATAGTACACGTCCATACATGGTATGGACGTGTACTATACACGTCCATACCATGTATGGACGTCCAGGATTAACGTCCATACATGGTATGGACGTGAATAGTACACGTCCATACCATGTATGGACGGCCAATTTTCAAGTCCATTCCACGCTAGGACGGTTAGTTTTCAAGTCTAATTCAAAATTTCGATTGAGTTCAATTTGTCTATTCAAGGCTTAAACATGTACGATTAATTCAACCTAATTTCAAGGCTTAAACATGTAATTCAACAAAAATTAATTGAAAAAAAAATCTAAGATTTAAGTTAGTTATCGATGAATCGTTGTCGTCGTTTGATGTTGATGTTCGAAGTTGAAACCGTTTCTTAGAAATTTACGTTGTTTTTGTTGTTTTTGTTTCAGAGAATAAAAGCTAGAGAGAGAGAGAAAAGGGCAAGAGTTGTCATTTGTCAAAAAAACGTCGACGATTTTTTGCAAAACGTCGACGACGTTTCGCAACCCCCTTACTAAATTAGATACTCGGTATTTAATTGATCATAGATATACGGAGTAGACGAGTTGTAATCATGTTATTCATGTATAGGACTATAGGAGTTAAGTATGTATTAAACTGAATTGTACGAGAGTGTTCAATAATTGGGCTCCTTTGGATTTTATTGTTTCATAAACATTTTTTTGTTGTTGAAATGTATACACTTTTCACTTTTGTAATGTTTCTATATGCAAATATGCAATAATGGATTGTTTATATGCTCTTTTTTCATATATTTTAATAACAAATACTCATTTATGATCCGGCATATCTATCGCAGCTTACAACGAGTTAAATATTATTCATGTGAAGTAGATAAAACAAAGTTATAATCTGTTTTGTCTTATCTATGAGTTAAATATTTTATCATACTAATTATCTGATAATCTTATTTTTGTTCTCTATTTATGATAATGTCTATCTTAATGCGAAAATAGATCAAATATGTACGGATTTCCCAATTCCCAACTTGTAAAAATCTAGCCATTCTCTTTTTATCTCATTAATATTTGACACGTTTTAATCACCGTTTTAAACAATAATCTGTGTTTACCAATTGAATAGTTTGGGCAGACAATGAGGTCGGTATTTGTTTCCATCGTAAAATTTAGAGGTTGTCTACTTCAATCCTGCATTTGGTTAACAGAATCATCATCCTCATTAATTGTTGCACACGAAAAAGGCAGTTGGAAAATTTCCTTCATTTCAATTCTGTGGTGGAAAATTTGGCACCATTTATATATGTAGGGAGCACATTTGTATTTATTCATGAAAGTGATACTTTTATAGTCTTATTAATGAACAAATAGTAACTCAAATGTCTATAGTTCTATACCATTTTCTTACAATCTCAAATAATCTTTCCAATAATTAATTGAAGAATATATAACTACTTTATTATCAACTTTATGGGTAAGTCTCACATGAACATATAAGTCTAAAAAAGCCAATTAAGCTAATGTGGTTTCGAAAGGATAATGAAACCTAACTGACAATTGATTTTGTCTTACAACTTAAGTTTAAATCCCGTCAGCATTAAAATCATTCTTGTTAACTCTTTTTACACCCAAAATATGTTGTATATAATGTTTTTTTATTATTGATTATTCTATTAGCTAGTCGAGTAGTCCACCATGGCACGAACTATAGTAAGTGAATTCTTTAGTGTTTTTAAGTACGAATTTTGTCGATTATATCTCTTATCCTTTAGTATAAAATCAATTTCATTAACTTGAAAGAAACAAAAACGCCCACACATAAAATTCTCATCAGCTTCCTTTTATGTACAATATGTACATCACATTAGCTCGTTTTCCGTCACTATTGAAATATTTGTTTGTGATAATCAAAATCGATCTTAATTGAATTGTCGTATATTTATTTTATGAATCATTCTTTTGTCAAGTCACAACGACATTACAATAATAAAGGTTGGGGGTTTGGACATGAAACATCTCCACTTTATTTTCTTCGTCTTTAAGAGTTTAACCACTTGACTTTTACTTTTTTTTTTTTTTTCTGAATGACGTGGGAACCGGCAGCCGCTATTTTTGGTGCGTACTGGGTAAACTCCCAAGCATACGGGATAGCCTGCAAACCACGTACGCTAGGTTAACCACCCTTTTTTACGGGGTAAAAGGCTCGAAATCTAGAAGGTATAGTCTCAAGCCAATTTACCCCCAAGATCGCTCTTGGTGAAGTTTGAACCTGAGACCCTTGAGAATGTAGCCAAGTTTTAACCACTTGACTTGTTAGAATTGGAAAGGCATATTCTTCCAATAAATGTTACACTATTTTACTTTTGATCTCTTATTCTTCAGCGTCATTGACGCATGAGTCATATTATATATCACAAATTCTTATTTGCAACGGCACTATCCGTCGCAAGAGATACCGTTTTCTCTCACAAAATACCCACTTTTTCTCTCTCACCAACACTATTCATGTGGTCCCTTTTCTCCACTAACTCATTTTGTATCCATTTTATCTCACAAAATATCCGTCACAAATGATAACCCGTCGCAAGCAAGACTTACTAATTATATATTTAGTCTTTCATATTTATCTACCCAGGTTTTATATGATAAATATCTTTAACTAAATATTTAGAAAAATTATAAAAGTTAATATTTTCAATATACTCGTAAAAATGAATCAAATAAGACCCACATAAATTTATTTTCTTCTACGTAGTACGAGAAAATTGAAATTAAACGTTCACTTGTGAATAGTGTATAAAATAGAAAGATATATTGTGGAGTTGAATGAAGGGAGTATTTCTTAATGTTGTCCATTACAAAAGCACAAATTTTTAGTTATGACGGATTAAAAAAAACTCACTCAAGTAGATAAAGACCAATCATTAATAATTCCTTATGAATTCTTATTTTTGTTTTATCTACCCAAGTGAATAATACTCGAATTGTTACAAACTTGTAACAGATATATACCTATCACGAGACTTGTAGTTAAAAAGAAAGTTGATATAGTGATGGTATTAGTTTTAAATTAGAGGTGATGGTTAGTTGTAGAAATTAATAATTGGTTTGCAGCGAGATGAGGTCATCGAAATAGACATTTTGCTCTGATAATCAGTGGTAATATAATTAGTAATTTAGTAGTGAGTAGTCAGACTTAATCACGTTTAAAGTGCAAAAGATTGCAGAAAATCCAGAAACGTTGTTTTCCGAGTAGCATTTATCAGAAACGAGGGCGGGATGGACGGTTGTCGCCTTGTCGCTTCTGGCCCTTCCTAACCTATTCCACTCCACTTGTTTTTATAGATGTTACACGCGGTCCGTCAACCTTATTGGTTCGTCATTAATTAAAATACTAGTTTTAGCCTCGTATAAAAATGCATGGGTTGTTTTAAAAATTTAATATTAAAAATATATTAACTAATACTCCGACCTAATATTGTCAAGAAATTTTTGAAAATGTTTAAAAAATGCACGTGATTGAATATTTGTAATTCAACAACTTTATATATAAGTAGAATTCAAATATTAGTTATTAGTCGTTACAAAGTATATAAGTAATCTTAACTATTGAAAATACTCCTTGTAAACAATTTTAAATGTTGTTTAGACAAAATCATGTTATTATCAAAAATCATACCCTACACGCCTCGTTTGATTATAATTTTGAAAAACGATACATCAGATTTTCCTTGATTTAGAACTGGTCTTGGAAAACAAATGCTCATCTGAGATAAGGTTTTTTGTACTTTGCGAGTAATCACTTTAGTATACCAAAATTTACGAATTATTGGTCATTTTTTCATCAAAGAGCCAATACATTTATATATTTTGCGTGTCTATTTGTTTTAAATAAATTATTTTTCTTTGTTAAAATCCGTATCTTTAGTTAGTTAAATAACGTTCTTCCATTTTAATTTTGTTAAAATTCTTATTTCATTTTACATAATAGTTGCAAACTAATGATGCTTGCTTATTTTTCTGTTGTGTTATCTACTGCCATACTTTGATTCATCTTGTAACTATGTTAAAAGATTAATTTGTTGAGTTTTTTTTTCATCGTATACTTTAACTAAATGACTTTTTTGGTACTTTTAAGTCAATCATGTGTCATTATTTCAAAATTATGTAATACACCCTTCGATTTCCTATGATGTTCCCTCTTTCCGTTTTGGTCTAATTACATGATGTTCCCTCTTTCCTCTTTTGGACAACTTTGTGTGGTTCAAAATCAATTTCAGGTGGGGTCATGTGTATTGTATGGTCCAAGTTAATTTTCTTATTTTTGGGTTAAAATCAAAAGGGAACAACACAGGAAATTGGAGGGAGTAATATATTTCGAAAAAATTTATAATAATTTTTTTGTGTTTGTTGAACTAATTTGTATTATCGTACTCTTTTTTAAAATTTTGTTTTATCTTATTAGTATTATAGTTGATGAATTTTTTTCGTACTTTATTTTAATTATTGTTGTAATTTATTATAGTAGTAAAAATTGGACTGAATTTTTAACAACTGATTTTGTTTATTGTAATTTATTAGTAAAACTGTGTGGTGAATTATTTACGTTTTAAATTATTCATTATTCGTTGTTATTCACTAATATTTACGTGTAAAAAACATAAATGTAAACATTTACGTTTAAAATTTAAACACTGACGTTTTACAGCAATTAATTCCAATTTTTTTCGATAGGTCTCACATTTATTTAGATCGACGTTTTTCTTTTCCCCTGTTTCGATGGGTGATAAAAACACTAAGCCGCCTCTTCATCCCGTTTTCACCGTCTCCAATATTCAACACAAGATACGTGTCCTCGATGGAACCAAGCAAGGTCACATACGCGTCATGGGTTCGCCTATTTACGCTTCACGCCAAGGCATACAAGGTTCTGTCCCATATCGATGGTACCGCTCCTCCCGAGCCTACAGCGACAATTATAGTGATTGGTGTGAAATTGATGCTCACGTCCTCCAATGGATCTATGGAACGATGAGCGATGACCTGCTTCCCCGAATCCTTGAAGACGAGTCTACGGCCTATGAGGCCTGGAAACGCGTTTCGGAAATTTTTCTTAGCAACAAGGAAGCCCGCGCCGCTGCCTTGGGAAACGAGTTTAATAACCTTAAACTCGCCAATTTGCCTTCCCTTGATGCGTATTGCCAGAAACTAAAGGATCTTGCCGGTCAATTGAAAGACGTCGGCGCATCTGTCAACGATCAGCGGCTCGTGTTACAGCTTGTTCGCGGTCTGTCGTCTTCTTATGACACCGTTGCATCATATATTAATCAAACTCTTCCCACATTTGAGACGGCCAGAAGTATGTTGGAGTTGGAGTTGCATCGACAGTCCGCTCGTGATGATTCGCCTCCTTCCGAGGCACTGGTCGCCTCTAATTGTCCTGCCACTAACTCGTCGGGGTGGGGTGATAAGTCCAAGACGCCGCAGCCGCCGCCTTGTAACTCTAACTATCGAGGTAAAAATTATGATCTTAATTTTCAAGCAAATAATTCTTATCGTTATCGTGATAATCGCAGCACCAATTATGGTAAACAACGGCCTTCTACGCCATCTCCTACTGCTACTTCGCCTGTCTCTGTCACGCCGTGGCCAACTACCAGCCCGTGGCCGTACCCCTGGACCCCTTCTCCATGCCCTTATCCTACCTATCCGGGTGGTCGCAACCTTGGCAACTGTGGGGTGCACCGCGACAAATGCGACCTGCTGGCCGTGGTTCCTCTAGTCAGGCATATGTTGCTCAAACCGAACCTCAACTCACTGATATTGGGCAAGCTTTTCAAGCCATGGGTTTACAGCAACCGAATAATGGTCCGTGGTTTATGGACACAGGTGCCTCGTCACACCTAACATCCGACGCAGGTACGCTTATTTTTCCTTCTAGTGCTAGCAATATTCGTTCTATTCTTGTTGGCAATGGTCATAGCATTCCAGTTCGAGCCTCTGGTACTTCGACCCTCTCTGCCACGGACCGCACCCTCTTTCTTACCAATGTCCTTTACACACCCCACATCATAAAGAACCTAATTTCCGTCCGACAATTTACAAAAGATAACAATGTGTCGGTTGAATTTGACCCGTTTGGTTTTTCTGTGAAGGACCTTAAGAATGGGACTACGATCATGAGGAGTGACAGTACTGGCGAGCTCTACCCCGTATCTTCTGAGTCAAAGTCTTCCTCACCTACCCAAAGTTGTAGCTTCCTCACCCATTCCAGCGATGTTTGGCACAGCCGTCTTGGTCATCCCAGGTCAAACATTCTCCAGCTTCTTAGGAGTCAGTCTTTTATTAAATGCAATCAAGAGTCGAATAATAGTCTTTGTCATTCATGTCAAATCAGTAAACACAAACGATTGCCGTTTACCGATTCTACTTCTGTCACTTTTGCTCCTTTCGATATTATACATGCTGATTTGTGGACAAGTCCGGTTTTAAGCAAAAGTCAGTATAAATATTATCTTGTGCTTATTGATAATTTTACGAATTTTGTATGGGTTTACCCTTTGTTTGCTAAGTCTGACGTATATCAAAAATTTACTCAATTTGCTTCTTATGTCCGCACTCAATTTCAATACCCCATTAAACAATTTCAATGTGATTTAGGAAGAGAATTTGACAATAATCAATTCAAAAAAATTGCTCACAAAAATGGCCTCCTTTTTCGGTTTTCATGTCCACAAACCTCCCCTCAAAATGGTAAAGCTGAGCGTATGATCCGTCGCCTTAATGAAATCGTCCTTGCTCTTCTTTATCATGCCTCTGTCCCGCCATCGTATTGGGTCGATGCCCTTCATGCTGCTGTTCACTTACATAACATCCTCCCCACAAAAACTCTCAACCTCCGCTCACCCACTTCTGTTCTCTTCTCTAAAGAACCTTCATACGATTATCTTCGTGTGTTTGGTTGCGCTTGCTATCCAAATTTATCGGCCCAACGTCCAGACAAATTAGCTCCTAGGTCCATTAGATGCGTCTTCCTTGGATATCCGCCCCAGCATCGCGGGTACCGGTGTCTTGACTTAACCACAGGAAAATTGTACATCTCGCGCCATGTCACTTTTGATGAATCCCAGTTCCCATTTGCAGAGGTTCCTCGTGAAAAACCCGACTCCTACACTTTCCTCGAACCAACTCTCAATCCCTCTCTTTTTGATGCCTTTGCCACCTCGCCACCTCCACCACAACAGCCCCAGCAGCCTAACCCGCCCAACCCGCAGCCTACCCCTACACCACCAGCTACCCAGCCTCCCCTCGTGCCTACCTAGACACCTCCTGGTTCCCCGCACTCCCCTGCCACGCCTTGCTCTGACCTCATCAGCCCCACTTCCCAGCCACCACACACGCTTCCTCCCTCAACCCCCCCCCCCCCCCCCACCTCCGCCTCTCCCAACCCACACCATGACAACTCGGGCCATGAACGGTATCTTTAAACCCAAAGTACCCAAATCAGCCTTCCTTGCCCACACTCCTAAACCGTCCATATCTCCCTTACCCAAATCTCCCCATGAGGCACTTCGAGACCCGAACTGGAATAGTGCCATGCAGGACGAGTTTCGCGCACTAAAGGAAAATAACACATAAGTCCCTCGGCCTCATGATGCAAATGTGATTCGGTGCTTATGGTTATTTCGACACAAATTTAATAGTGATGGTTCTTTGCAACAGTACAAAGCGCGCCTTGTCGTCAATGGTAAATCTCAACAGGTTGGTGTCGATTGTGAAGAAACTTTTAGCCCTGTTGTTAAACCGACAACGATTCGTACCTTTCTTAGTATTGCTGTCACTCGCTCTTGGCCCATCCACCAGCTTGACGTTAAAAATGCATTCTTACATGGTGATTTGGCCGAGACAGTGTACATGCACCAACCCCCGGGATACGTTGACAAATCAGCCCCTTCCCATGTATGTTGCTTGCGTAAGTCCTTATACGGCCTTAAACAAGCTCCCCGTGCCTAGTTTCAACGATTTGCGACATTTGTTCTTTCACAGGGTTTCACAAGCAGTGTGTGCGATACTTCCTTATTTATTTATCGTTCTGGTTCTGACCTGACTTATATCTTATTATATGTGGACGATACTGTCCTCACTGCTTCTAGTACCCCTCTTTTGCACCGTATTATTACGTCTTTGTCGCAGGAATTCGCTATGACTGACTTGGGGGTCCTTAATCATTTTTTGGGTCTCACTGTTACCCGGTCTAGCACCGGCCTGTTTCTCTCCCAGCACAACTACGCTAAAAGCATTCTTAGCCGGGCTTCTATGACCTCGTGTAACCCTACGACTACACCAGTCGATGTTGGCTCCAAACTTGACGCCACTGCCGGCCCTCTGATCTCTGATCCATCGCTTTATCGCAGTTTGGCTGGCGCGTTACAATACTTGACCATTACTCGGCCTGATATTGCCTATGCTGTTCAGCAAGTGTGTTTGTTTATGCATGCCCCACGAGAGCCGCACCTCCACTTTCTGAAACGCTTGCTCCGATATGTTAAAGGTACACTTGCTTATGGTCTTACTATTTCCAAATCCAAATCTTTATCTCTTACAGCATACTCTGATGCCGATTAGAGTGGTTGTCCTAACTCTCGTCGGTCGACGTCTGGCTATTGTGTGTTTTTGGGAGACAACATTGTTTCCTGGTCCTCTAAGCGCCAACCGACTGTCTCCCGGTCTAGTGCGGAGGCCGAATATCGTGGTGTTGCTAATGCCGTTGCGGAGACTAGTTTGCTTCGTAATTTATTATCTGAGCTTCATATTGCCCTTCGGCGTGCTACTCTAGTCTACTGTGACAACGTTTCTGCTGTTTATTTGGCTAGCAACCCGGTTCAACATCAACGCACTAAGCACATTGAAATTGATATTCATTTCGTGCGTGAGAAAGTTCAAGTTGGTTCTGTTCGTGTGTTACATGTTCCCTCTGAACATCAATATGCTGACATTTTTACTAAGGGACTTCCACGGTATCTCTTTAACAGTTTTCGCTCCAGCTTGAGCGTCCGACCTCCTCCCGCTCCAACTGTGGGGGCGTATTAGTGTAAATATGTCCTTTGTCTACATTCATCATTAGATTATTTAATATCGTAGTTATTGTATCCTTTCATATGACCTATGTTCATATGCTTGAAACTGTAAATACATTATATATAATACTACTCTCTGATCTCCCAAGTCAGAGGATTACAATCCAACACATAGAAACTTTAATTTCCCGAGTTCACAAGAATAAGAGCTTATTTTTGAGTCTAAGACGACAACTGAGCTCGAAACAATTATACTTTAAGAGATAACTTAGATTGATAGATGGCATTAGAGCTCCGCGGTGGACGGGCGAGTGCCAACAACACAAGCACATTGCTAAACGAGGACGAGATTGGGCCGAGCCACTGATGGGCTAGTTTTGCCTAGCCTGAGCATTGCTCGTCGAGTAGCAAACCAGTTTTGACTTTCTATTAATGCTTGAACTGGGCCGAGCCGGGTTGGGTTGAGGAAATTGCGGCACTAGCCCAAAAATGACAATGGGCTGGGCCTAAGTGACACTAGAGCTAGCCTGACTACTGGAAATCCGCCCATGAGACTGGACTTGGCCGAGCTAGACTGGATTGGCCCGCAACCATGCACAACACTAAATGATATGGAGCCTAGAGGCAGCTAGGCGGTAAGTGGTTAACTTAAAAGTGTAACGAAAATTACAATATACTTTATACTCGGGTTCTGTAGGGCACTAGGGCTGCTCTTTAACCATCTTCTACTGTAAACTGAGGTATTCACCATCGATAATAACAAGTCATCTTTACGGTAGCTCCCCAAAGAGAGAAAACTAATGAACTTCGTACTGTGTAAGAAATTCAACCTTCCCTAGAAGAAGCTTCATAATCCGTATTTTATAAGCAGAACGACAGAAAGTCACCATGGTGGCTTACTTCAAATGCAATGCACCGACAAATGGTATATTTCTTTTTTTGCTTTTCATGTCCTAATAATAAAAGTTAGTGTGGTCAGTCTTCCTCAGATCATGCCTTCCCGTATCGTGATCATTTGTTTACCTTTATTTATCTTAAAGTCAAATAAATGATTGAGACGGTGGGAGATATATGTAACATTACCAAGTTGCAGATGTAAGTGAAATTAGCTATGAATTTCGTTGTTTTCTGCACAACCTGGTTTCTGAACAGAACATTTTTTTCATTTGCAGTCACCCCTGGGTCAGGAGTTGGATTAATCACCCGTGTCTTCGCCAAGATGCTGCAGAACCGAAGCCTCCTGTTGCCGCGACATATATAGCTATTCGCCGATTCAATCAACCCCAATACATTGTTTACAGACATAAAATACTAGATTCATGATTCAACATCTTTTTCATATGTACATATCCGGACGCATTTTCAATATAACGAAAACCTAAATTATTCAACACAGTGGAATGTTGCGTAAATCTCATGCCCTATATCGTAATAGGTATGATCTTCGATAGATTGATCCTTCAACAATATGATAATTACGTATCCGTGGAATTGACTGTGAGGGTCTAAACAAAGTACAAAACCCGCTTATACCCTAATTAGATGAATTAGACAACCAAAAGAAAACATCAACTATTCTTTTCTTAGTTAGCTTTATGGCAATCAAACCTGATCAACCTGGTATCATCCAACAAGGGCGAGGATGATGAAGAATGGGGGTAACACACTTTCCTAAGTTCATTATACCTCTCGATATTGAATTCTCGAGCCTTCATAAGCCGCTTCTGCTTAACGTTAAAGCGGCTTTTGAAGAAGCCTTCAAATGAAGGTTCCTTGGATGTTCTAAGGAAGAATGTATAACCAAGCATGAAGTAGGCAGAAGTCACGTAGAAACAAATAGGTTCCATCACATCCCATGAAAGTTCCCAGAATGTTAACCTCATAAAGCCTGCGGTTTGGACCACCATGTAACCCAACCCAGCCCATAGCTCTCGGCGAACTAATGTGTCTGCCTTTTGGTCAATCTCGGCTTTCTGCTCCTCCATTAGCTCCAGCTCTTTCCTGCGAGGGTCGTTGGGGTCTGCGGACAAAGGAGGCGTGACTAGGCTATGAATGGCTTTAGCTACCTGTAATCAAAAGATAAGGCACAAAGAATATTTGGGTGAAACTTGTCTAAACCTACATCAGCAATATGATTGTTAATGCCTAACCGCCTCTGCAGCAATGGACTCCGTATGATTTAATGCATCGGTTGACCAACAGACACACACCAAATAACAAATGCCAATAATGACACACAAATACATGGCTACATGGACGTCACCTAACTACCGAGAACTTCCTTGACTATTGATACCTGTACTGAAATAGAAACCAGTCGACATCAGACTACCAGGTAGTCTTAACACTCCCTAAAAAGACACACATACACGATAACATTATCCCGTGTACCATCACCCATCTGCCTTCACTCGTCTAAGACGGGTACCAGAATCCGATGAATGGATGAAATAATTAACATGGAATGCATGAATGAAGACGAGATAATGGATCACTATACTGAAACAGGACCAAGTTCATTTTCAATGAAATAGGTCTGGTAAATTTGGCAAAATAATGGGGAAGATGATGACATATGATTATTATGTTTTACTCCCGAAACTGGTATGACATCAACTCATCAAGTAATTGATCTTCTTACGTTAATCTTTCTTGTACCACAAATAATTCACAAACTCGACTTGTATACTCAAACAAAAGCACTAAGTAACTTAAAAAAGACAAAAGAGAAGATCTTTGAATCGTTTTTGAAAGAAAATCTTTGTGATGAAAGAACATTTTCAATCGTAAAGCAAACAAGTTCAGAAGCCGCTCCCAACCTTGATAAAAATCCAACATTTTGGAAAAAAAAAATCCCTGTAGTTACTCGAGGAATAAATTTCAGAATGAAAAACCCGAAACAATAAATTTAAAGATAGATTAGTAAAGTTCTTATAGTCTTCTTTTCCTCCAAAACTCGAAATTTCATCTCACACTCGATTTTTTCCTCACTTTTTTTTCACACCACCCTCTTTCTCAATTCATTTTATTTTTTACTCTTTTTTTTTTAACTTTCACCATGGAATCGAATCGAAACAGGAACAAAGGAATGAACGTGAGTCAGATCTCAAATCTGAAATCTGAATAGCGTGTAGAAGAACAACCCTTTTAGATCTTGTGTACCAATGTTCTAATTTCCTGTTCATCAACAAATCAAATCAAACACACACATAATAAACCCCATCAGTTTCCATTATTAATCCATAAATCAACACAAATTCACACCCTCCCTATTTACAAAACGTACAAATTTATCGACTCACTGTCGATCATCAGCTTAAACTTTTGTTTGAGATCGTTCTCTCGTAAACATAATCAAACATTACTATAACCATATAATAATATGTATCACTGTAAAACCGTCTTACAAAAAAAATTAGCGATAAAATAGAAGAAACCAACCTGAAGAGGACGCAAGCAAACGGAGCTCCCGAGAACAATAACAGAGCCACAATCATCCAATGTCGTCGCAAACATTAACGTAATATCTTTATTCCCACCGCAGAACTCTCCAATTATCTCCAAATATTCATCATACGACACCCAATCTTTCCCATAACTTCGTAATTTATCACGAATCACCTCCGCCTGCGTCGCCATTAGAACTTTCCTCACCTCTCCAACCGTCAACCCTGCCGCACTTTCCTCCCGTTTCGGCGTCGTGGGAGTCGTGGGACCCACTTCCGCAACTAAACCGTCTAGGTTCAATCTTCCCTTTGTAATGTCCATCCCTTTTAATGTATCCGATAGCGCCGCCCCGGTTATCGGGAACAGCCGCATCGCCGACGTGGATGTCGGCGATGCGGCGGTTGATTGGTGGATGGGGCGGCGGGGATTGGGGGCTATCCGGTTTGGTTTTGGATCGGATTTTAGTGTGGCGATTCGGGTCGGGGATGGGTTTGTAGTGGAGAATCTGGATAGGTTGAATAATCTCTGTACAAGCGTTTTTTTGAACGCCATTGTTGTGAAATCCTAAGATTCTACAAACTGAAGCGAATCAAAGGAAATAAATAAGGAAAATTAGCAGAAGTAATTGTTATGAAAACATGGAAGTTTTAATTTGATTGTAATGAATGCAAGATTGTAACTTGGAAGGATTGAATGCAAGAGGGTTAGGCTGGGCTGATCTGTTTATATAGGTCCGATGAGGTAGGAAGATTTGTGAAATAGGTAGACGACCTAGCACTCTAACACTCTCCTAATAAACAACTCCCACGCTCCCGACTCCCTATCATTTGTTTAGCAAAATGGTAAATTCCGTGCTCTAATATGGTATCTTTAGATCGATTTTTCTATTGTGTGTCCTAATAACATTAATAAAACGGATATGGAAATATTTGTAAGATATTCTCGTCATAAAGTCAATTATAAACTTAGTTTTACCATAATTAGTGGGAGTATCTTACGAATCTTTCCATATCTCATTTATTAAGGTGTGTCCTAAAAACTGAAAATTTTATATTCCAAACTTCTTACCTTCAGAATCTCTACCATAAATATATACAAGTATATAGTTATTATTTTTACTGGTTTTCTCTATAAGACTAATATGCGTTTTAATATAAAAAAATTTATCAGACTTAAATGTATTATTAATATAAATTATTCTTAATAACAAATTATAATAATATTAACCGTCTAAGCAAAAATGAGTTAATTTAAAGTGTCTTCTAATAGTAGTAATTTTCTTTTTACATCTTACTAATATTATATGACTACATTAAAACATTAAATTAAAAGTACAGTTAATTTATGCACATAATTTTATTGAGTCTGACTCATTATAAATTAAATCAAAATAAAATTGAGCAAAATTTTTCAATATTCTTTAACATTTATGGGCGGGAATTTTTAAGATTTAGTATCTATGAGATTTTTAAAATAATTTTGATGGACAATTTGGTTTAGGTTTAAGCAACATGATATGATATGGAAAACTAATAAAAAAAAATGTATGTAAAAGAGTAAATTTCATATGTTAAAAAAGTAATTTAGTCTAATAATTGGCACTCTTTTATTTCGTTGGTCTTTGTACGGCTGTACCGAAACCAAACCCGTGATGGAGACATGAAATGAGAAAAAAAAGTCTATAAAAGGGGAAAAATATTTGTTATTATGGGTCTAATAGGAAGTTTATCCATTTTTGTTAATTACTGTGATTAAAAAACCGTAAAAGAAAGAAAATTTATTTGTGTTTTATTTTTTGATTCAAAGAAAATTTATTTGTTAACGGGAGTAATTTGAAGTTAAATTGCTCATTTAAGTGTTTGATCATGATAATTTAATTACAGAGTATATTTTGTTTTATGAGAGATATGGTCAATCTGAATAAGGTAATTTTGTTGTTATTGGTTTAAAGACGATAAAACATTCATACACCAAAAGAGATGATGCAAAATGCATGATTGCCTGGTATTGCTCATAAATGATTTTTTTTTTTTTTTTTGGTTCAAATTGCTCATAAATGATTAATGTTACTAATTTTATGCTTTCGTAAGAGAATGTCCAACTAACCCAATTACGCATGTTTCTGGACATATTATGAATTAGCAAGTGTTGCTTAAGACGAATATATCCGTCACAAGTTTGCGACGGGTTAAGTAGTACCATGAGAGTAATTAAGAGAAAACAATTTGTTATTCCCTGGACAATATATTTTTGTCTTATCTACCCAAATCAGTATTACTTGAGCCGTTACAAATGAGAATTTGTGTTCAACAGTTGATCTCTCTTATGACGGAAAAATGTTCCGGAGTATTATTTATGTTAAAATGTTACCATCCAGAAATTCTTATTTTTGAAGTGTGTGATTATCCATGGACGTTTCTAAAGAATGATTTATGTCAGTCGACCCTAAATTATTTTGGAATTAAAACTCTCTCGTCGTTGTTGTCATTGTTGTATAAATGAGAATTTGTGGCGCACAATACAGGTCACAGGGAAGGGACGTATTTGTCCCACCCAAAACACAATATTGCTGGTCGCCAATGTAATATCAAAATGTTTGCAAAATAAACTTGCTAAAACCCGGGTCTGACGGAATTGTACGATATTACTCAGAAGTCGACTCAATTCGTCACCTGACTTCAGTCAGCGACTGGATATTACTCTGAAGTCGATTCAATCCGTCACTTGACTCCTTACATCAGTGACTAAGAGTCCATCCATCAACTTGGATACAAGCCACGAAACTGACGCATGCCAAAGATTCAACCCATAATGCAATGCTAATCAACACCATTCCCCTATTAATGCATGCTTACAGAGTTACAGACTTACAGTTGATATAATACAGGATAAATCGAAACTTTAAGCTATCTAAACTCAACATAGTTTGGTGGAATCAATACCGTATACCTTTACATTTCATCGTGCAATCATCTGCAACTTCTTATCCTCGTCCGCTTATCACTTCACTGGTTTCTTTAGAAGCAACCTGGAACCACCCAGTTTTGCAGGCCCGTTTCATCACATACCTGATACCTACCATTGGCACAAATAATAGTGTTAGGGTAAGCGCTAAGTGGTACCACCTCTATCTCGTTTATATATTATCATTTTGACTTTTACGGTTAACTTAATCATTATTTCTACAAATATAAGTAAAATTGTAAATGTATAATGTCAGATTTATACGTTTTGTTTTTACTAAAACAACAATTTTCAGATCCTTTTCTTCTACCAAAGTCGCATAGGCTGCATACGGGAATTGATTTATCCAAGGAAGCAAAAGGATTTGTCTAAGAGAATCGTTTTTCTCCAATATATCGGTAAGTAAACTTGATTCCCATGGACGGATCATTCTCCTTGGATAAATCACTTCCTGCGGTATACCGTTTGACGATCAAAATTGATGTAATTTCAACAATTATACCAAAGTACGTACAAAGAATATACGCAAACATGCAATCCACTCTCTGAAACGTAACAAATACTCCTAAGTAGTTGTCAGAGTACAAGGGGGAGGGCTACTATGGGCCAGAAATTAATTTAAATAAAAAAAGATGACTATTAACACAACATAATATTCATTATTCAGACTTTGCTCTCGGGTCACAGCTAACGCGGATGAGCGTTGAGTGATTCAGAATTCTAGAGATATAAGCAATATTTTGATTAAAACAACCAATAATCCAACATTATTCTAGTTCTTTGTCGAAACGTAATCTCTATCCATAAGCTCAACCCTACTTTGTTAATAAAAATTGGCTTATAATATGCCCATCATCTATGTCAGTACAAGCAGCAGAAGGAAGCTATGTCATAGCAGAAAGCCTAAGCGGTGCCGTCTATATATCTTATTTATATCAATGACGATAAAACGTAAGCAATCAAGTAAAACATAATTAGCCGACCTAATTTTAGGCACTTATGCCAAAGAATATGCTAATGTCCTCGTAATACCACAGATACAAACAAAGTATAACATAATCATCCACGTAAACATAATCACCCTGCGGATCATGTGGTTAGAAATGGCAAATCGAAAAATAGTTTGTTAAATAAGAACATGATTAGAACTTAGAAGTCATGTTAATAAAATAGGCCGACTATTGGGTCTTGGTCAGGTTAATCGGCTCAAGGCATCGATCATTCAGATTGGATCAGTTTTCCGGGTCTAATTAGAGACCCATTAGATTAAGGAATCCAACCCACCTAAGTCCTAGTCAGCATATACAAGGATCATATACAAATTATGAATATACAGTACAACCATGACTTCATACTGCTGAATAATCATGCTTTTTCCCAACTATGCCAATTAATAATGCAGCAATAATATCAATAAAATAAATTTCTTTGTCGCAAACAATCTTTTATGAGGTCAACTCGTTCTTAAGTAGCTGACAAAAAACGAGTAAATGACATTAACAATGTTAATCAATTGATTAAATTCCTTACCGAGAGTTAGTGGACTCCAGTCGTCAATCAAGAATATAATCACCGAGTGTATAAAGGAATCAGACGGATCCACTTCGCTTTTCATGTGGCCACAAATGCATTTGGATATCAGAGAATGGTTCCACCCATCATGCCATTCAATAGTTTACTCTGCCTCTTCATATTACAAGCATCTAACACTTGGACATGCATCCGACAAATCTATTTGAAGTTATAACCGAGTCTGAGTAAACATAGCCCATCAGTGTTTTATGACACCATGTAACCTGCAAATAAGGTATCACATAGTTTTTCCTCTATAGGAACAGCATTCGAAACATGCTCTTGTGTCGCCATACTTCTCTTTTCCCTTCTGTACACTTGTGCTTCAGCAGCTCGGCCACACATTTCAAGACCCCTTATGAGAACAGTGTAAGTTGCTGATGCTGCCTGAATGTCTTTCCTTTTCATGGCTTTAAATGTTTCAATACCTTTCTTCCGCTCTCCAGCTGAGAAGTAGACGTCAATTAATGCAGTATATACAGAAGTGGTCTTAACCTCCTCAGGCAATAAACTGAATATTTTTACAGCAATATCAAGTTCTTTGGCCTGACCAAGCCTATAAATCAGAGAAGCAGAAAACGCTGATTCTAAAAATGATTCGAGAGAAACCATTTGCTCTACCAGCTGCAAGATCTTTGAAAACTCACTGGCTCGCATCAGAACCCCGATTAGAGAAAGAAAGGCTATCTGCTCAATGACAATTCCCATATTTTTACTGTATTCAAAGGCCAATAAAGCAGCATCTATCTTGCCATGATCGCAATATAACTCTATAATTTCTGAAACCAGCTTGGAGTTTAACGATCTACCATGAGATATCATTCCGGTAAAAATGCAGTCAATGGCACCAAAATTCTTCTTTCTCAAAAAAGCAAGTAGGAGTCCCTTATCTATGACAGAGTTGATATCAGACTCCATCTCCTCCTCCTCCTCTGGTTCTAAAGTTACACTCTCATTATTAGTGAAATGGGGATTAACTTGTCGAAGAAGCATATCATCCTCACCGGCCATTTTCAGAGTTTCTTGAGCTTGAAGATATATAGGATATCGTAGAACGAGAGAATTTTCCTTCATATAACGAAGGATTTGGATAATGGCCCACGCCTCCCCAGCTTTGCTAAATTGCTCTACCAAAATATTGCACATGGCTTTGTCAGGTAGCACTCCAGTTTCTTGCAATTTTACAAAGACCTCTAGAGCTGATTTGCATTTGCCTGAAACAAATTGATTATCAGCTTTGTACGATAATGCCAGAAATACATCGCATTTGTAACAGAAGTGTACGAATATCCTAACAACTAAGCACCTAATAATATGTAAGATAACGCTGAACAACATGAAACCCATCCTACCAGCTGACTCAAAAATAGACGTCACCATTTGGCCATGAGACTGAGCTTCAATCTACCAATAGAGAAAATTGTACTTACATATTAGCCACATCTCAGTAAATCCTCCATGCCTAAAGAATACTGGAAGATCTCTATATATCACCTACCTGAATATCACTAAATAAAACGCAATTTGCTTTTGATTTTCCACGCATATCCAAATAATAAAGAACGTTTGAGTTGGGTGATGAGTATTGGGTGCTTTGACTGCTTTCTAAAAACCTAGGCAAATCATCAAATTCAGTAATCCATAAAACGAATTATCTAATGATTCAGTAAATCATCGTTTTTAACCAGTAAATATATCTTCCATCACAAGTGCGTTGAACAAGAGGGCCTCGGAGAAACCCTCTGTACTGTAAAATGTAAATGTCATTTGATAATCAAGAGACGTTGCTTTAATAAATAAATGTGATAATACATATATAGTACGCCCAACAAGTAAGCTTATGCCTAAAAGAAGGTAGCATGCAACTCGGCAGAAAAACCCAATAATGTGTACACCAGAAATAAAGGTAACCAATTCTTTACGCCAGCTTACCAGAAGAGACGAGATGCACCATTAAGATTGTATAAGTGTGACAAGTAGGAGTAAGTCCAGACTGAAGCATCTCCTTGTACACCTCAGTGGCCTCTTCAGCTCTGTTATTATCAAACAGAACCTTCATGAATGCGGTATAAGAAACAACAGTTGGATGACATCGCTTAGCTTTCATCTCCTCCCATATCTTCACAGACCCATCAAAGTCTCCGCTTTTTGAAAGCCAATGGAGAACTGACGTGTAGGTAACGACAGTAATCTTTATTCCTTTCTCCTGCATCATCTGAAGGACATACTTCATCGAACTTATCCTATTTGCCTCTCCAAGAATATCAAGCATGGTCGTGCAAGTAAAATGATCATGCTTAAAACCCTTTTCAGAAACCCAATTAAAGAATAAACAAGCCTTCTCCATCGGTGGGTGCGTTTTCAAAACTTGATTTACAGTAAAAGAATCCCATTTGACAGGCATCTCTTTAAGCCGTTCTTGTGCAGATTCCCAAGAGTAATCCCTGAGGATATTTGAAATTTTCCTAATGACATCACTCTTGTATACTTTCGGATATAAACTACTGTCTTCATTAACGTTAACCTTTTTCTTTACACCTCTCCAAACTGATTTAGAGGGCTTGCTAGATCTTAATGCAGGACGGATATGCTGTCTAGACGAACTTTTACTTCCTTGAACATTCAAACTCCCACACCCAGGCACCAACGATGCATTTTTACGGAAAAGTCCTCTACAAGCAAATTGTCGCGACATGAATTACAAACAGCCTTGGCAGAGAAACAGTTCATACGTAGAGCTTACATATAACACTAAACATCAATAATCTTTTAAATTCAACCTGCACAAACATACATTTCATAAGATCAAACGACATAAAGCAAAATAAGAGGCAACATGTTTACAACAGCTATCAGTCCATCAGAACTCAGAAGAGTCCCCAAACCTCACAGGAAAGCCACACCACTTCAACAATAACCAACATTACCCAGTACCTCAAGGGTTCCCAGTTCCCACTAATTGCTAGGTAAAGGGGTCGGAACTCGAAACAACGCAGGCACGCAGCCTTAACCTGTATTAGGAACACATATAGGCTGTTTCCAAATGACCATAAATGAAAATAAAGAAGTGCAACCAATTTAGAGAACTATTTTACTTTATTTTTTTCCCACCACCAACAAGATTACCCCCCCCCCCCCCCCCCAACAAAGCCTTGTGAGTTCCCGTCTAAAACGGAGTAAAGGGTGGGTCAGATGTACGCAACCTTATTGTTCCGTTACGGAACACAAAAAAGAGGAAACTACATATAACTCAAACAAGACGTACCAATTAGTAGAGTACGGTGCTGTTTTACAATGTTGTGGTGGTTTATCAGCAAATCTAAATTAATTTAAATAACATAAAAACAATACGGAATATTAATTAATCAAATTAAATAAATAAAAGTAGAGAACTTACCCAGATTTTTGGGGGTAACACAAGAGAAGGAGAGAAGAGGAGTTCTTGTTTAACTGCTAAAAAAATAGGCACAAAATGCGAATTCAATGTAGAGAAAAGCAAAAATATAGAAACGCCGTTGCCGGGGATCGAACCCGGGTCACCCGCGTGACAGGCGGGAATACTTACCACTATACTACAACGACTTTTTTGCTAAGTTTGATAAAGCATGATATTTAAATCTTTATATTCTCAGTAGTTTTAGACTTTTAGCCCGTGAAGCTCACGACGGTCTGTATTTTAAATTTTAAATTAATATAGCAATTATAATTAAATTTATTTCAATTTAATAACTACTACGAAGTACATATTATTCTCTTCGTATATTTTCCATTAGTATGTTTTCGATTTAATAAATTGTTTGTTGAGTCATTATGAATCATCTATAGGGAAATATTCAACCTTATATTATGAATTCAGTTTGTTTTTTTAATGGTTGTCAGACTATACATTCACTTAAGAGGAAAAACGAAAAATATTTTCGTCCACCAAAAGAAAAAAAGTACATATACAACATACCCATAATCCAATATGATGAAAAGAGCTAGAAAAGTATAATATTGTTTAACAAATCCAATAAAACCAAAAAAATTAAGAAAAAAAGAAAACAAACAAAGAGCATGAATTTTATTTCTCCCACAACATAAAAGGTATGTTCGGTTGACATAAGGAAATTAAAGTTTCCGGAACTTCAAGATCACATGAATTTCCAATCTTATCTATATAAATTCTGAAGCATTTATTAGGCTGTGGTTGCGCCACATCATTCAACCAAGTTTTAATTTTATTTTTTTTAATTCACTCAGGTGGGTCCCGCATAATACTTTATGATTTCTCTGCACAATAACCGCCTAATATTTTACGTATTCCAAATAAATTCCTAAAATCGTAGATTACGAAACATTACGAACATTTTTAAATAAATCAATTAATTAGAAATACACATTGTGATAATTAGACCACAATTTATTTAGATGATTAGAATATTATGATTAATAACAATTTACAACAATAAAAAACCGAACATACAAAATTTTAAACAAGATTAAAATAGCCTAATATTAATATACAATCAGGAAAAAGAAATTATAAACTCCTCCACGCAAATTATAATCTGATTATAAGCTAGCGTAATAAAAATTATAAACTACTCCACGCAAATTATAATCTGATTATGAGTTAATGGCGTAATTACATGATCGAAATTTCAAGTACAATTTTCATGACAGTACTAAATTAAAATAACAATAAGAATAAATTAAAATAACAATAAGAATAAATTAAAATAACAATAACGTCAAAAAAAATATACTTATAATGTCAATGATATTACAAAAATCTTAATAAATTATAGCATATAACCTAAAATTTCATCATCAAAAATATATTCGGATTATTAATAGAACTATTTAAAATAACAATATTATTAAAACGACCCCGTGCATTTTTGCACGGGGTTAAAACTAGTTCAAGTGAATTCGCAAAAGTGTTTGGTTTGCATATGAGAAGTTAATTCATGTGGAAAGTTCTAATGAATAAGGGGACTTGGTGGGTAACTTCCCATCTAATGGAGGAAGTAAATTCATGTGAAGAGTTCTATTTCCATGATGACAACCAAACAACATCCTAATTTTACACTTTTCAGAAAGTTCAACATCTCATAATTTTAATGGGTAACCAAATAAGCCTAAATTCTCATTGAAGATGGACATATCCGATACAAGCGGAAGACGAGTTAAGTAATAACCAAGATAAGACAAAGGCATAGTCTTGAAAAAGACGAGTCAACAAGAATCAATTATGGTAAGGAACAAATATGGTGGGAGAAACCTAGAAACCGTTTCCTAAAGCTAAATTTTGACGGTTTGAGAATAGAAGACAATAAAGCTGCTCCAGGATATTATAAGAAATCAGAAGGCAATGTCGTTTTATTAGGAGCAAATAAGTGCGGATTAAATCATATTCTTGTTACGGAAACTCTCGCTTTAAAGGAAAGTATTTTAGATGCTAAATATTTAGGAATTTCAAACTAATTGTGGAGGGCGATAACTTATGTGTTATTACCTAACTTTGTACTACTTGGTAAATTCTTTGGAAAATCTCAAGGACCTTCATTTTTTCGACAAAGTGATAATTAAGCATTGCTACCGTCAAGCTAATAAGGTTACTGACTTTATATTTTCTATTGGACAATTATTTACAACTCGATCAAGGTGGTTTGAAGCACGGTGACTTCAACTTACCCCTAGTTGGTAAGACCATCCCCAAGCAGTGGTCGCGATAATTAGGTCCGGACCCGATTTTACTCTTAATCTCACCTTATTTATCTCGACCTACTTTAATCCTCCCAAGCAGAAGGCCACGACCCTGGTCATCAACCTAATCATTTTTCCACTTTTCAACATTTCCAATCATTTATGACATTTTTTACCCCCACCAAAACCTCTCTCTTACCATTCATTTTTTTAATTTCTCAATCAATTACAATTATCCACCTAAGTACTCCCTCTATTTTTTTTATATCACCCCATTCCCCTTTTTGGCACTATTCACAGTCGAGTATTCAACGTCGGTTTTCTCTCAATCCGTTCACGAAAATATATTCATGTGAGATCTTTTTAAATTTGTCTTGATAAGAGGATTAAGAATATCAAAAATTTATAATTTTTAGTAGTATGTAGCTAAAGATATAATCGAAACAATGAGTATTGACAAACGTGTATAAAGAAATGGGGTATAAAAAAAATGGAGGGAGTAGCCACAAATATGGATATTGTTCATTAATGATCACAAATTAACATTGGTTGGTGATATGGTCACAAATTCGCAAATTTGATCACCAATTAATCACCTTAATTACTTCATTAATTATGACCAAACAAGTTGATAACCTTGTTTGAGGTTGGTCTAATACCCTTAATCTAATTTTATTGCTTTATAAAAAAAAGCAAAAAAGAATGAAAACAACTTCATGTCTTCAACAAAGGTAACAAACTAACAACAATTTACAATATATTCCATTCTCTAGTGCAACAAAGTGCATCACTTATTCACTTGTACGAGTAATTCTCGTTTGTGACGGACCGACCCGTCGCAAACTTACGACGGGCCAATCACCAATTTAATGCAAAAGTCCAAACATCTTACCGTATTCCCAATACGGTATGTATTCAAGCCAATACGGTTTCTACTTGGCCCGTTGCAACCTTAAGACGGGTAGTTCCGTCTTAAGGAAAACGGACACTTCACTTGTACGCAACACGTTCAAAGTATATTTCAACAACTTTTGACTACATTGTCAACCACTCTCATTCCTTGTTCCGTAATCTCCTCTAATTAGTTATTTCCATGCTTCTAAACATCTACACTCCGTTCACAATATGTTTTCAACAAAGGTAAGAAATTATTTTAATTTAATAAAAAATTACGAGTAACACGCTATTCGGGCGTTTATATAGACTAAACCGAATCATATATACTTCAAAAAAAATCCAAAGTTGTAAACTTTCCAGACAAAAACAAGCTCAAATGCTCAAAAAGTTCAAATCTTTCCCCATAATCTACAGCCAACCAATCCCTAATCAAGATAAGTGTTAAACTTTGTGCTCAAAACCTTCACAATTACTATTATTTTTACTCAATTATTTCTTTCTAATCCAAAAATGGGTGCCAAATTAAGCAAAAACTCAAATGGAACAACAACAATGGAGCAACAAAACACAAACACCAACAACAATGGTGAACTAAATTCATACATACAAGCATGTGAATTAGACCCAGATGTTCAAGTATTTGATTCACACCTTCATGAACAAACTACCCATATAATCAACTCAATTGTTGGAAATGGCGATGAAGGTTTTGAAATTCATTCAGTTTCTCTCGATTCGCTTCGACGAGTTGCAGGTTGTTTAATTGATATGAATCAGGAAGTTGTTCGAGTTATTTTAGAATGTAAGAAAGATATTTGGAATAATCAGGAATTATTTGTATTAGTTCAAGATTATTTTGAGTATAGTGTTCAAACCCTTGATTTTTTTACTACTCTTGATACATGTCTGAAAAGAGCTCGTGACAGACAGTTGATTGTTAGGGTTGCATTGCTGCAATTTGAGGAGGAAATGGTGGAGAGCAGTGAAAATGGTGTTGATAAATACGAGTCGATTTTACGAGAATTGAGGAGTTTTAAGGATGCTGGTGATCCTTTTACTGACGAATTTTTTGATATGTTTCAGTCTGTTTATATGCAGCAAATGCAACTGTTTGAGAAATTGCAGGTTAGGAAACATAAGCTTGACAAAAAGCTGAAATCTTTGGGTGTTTACAGGAAGGTGTCGAATATAATTTTCGCGGCTAGTTTTATAGCGATTATTATTTGTTCAGTGGTGGCAGCAGCTATATCGGCCCCACCATTGGTGTCGGCCTTGGCTGCTGCCGCGTCTGCCCCAATGGGGGGAATTGGGAAATGGATGAATACGTTGTGGAAAAATTATGAGAATGAGTTGAAGAATCAAAGGGAGTTGATTAGTTCAATGCAGGTTGGGACTTATGTTGCTGTCAAGGATTTGGATAGTATTCGGGTTCTTGTTGATAAGCTTGAGATACAAATCGGGTCATTGTTGGCAAATGCTGAGTTTGCACTTGTGGAAGAGGGTGGGATTGTTACTGTGATTGAGGAAATTAAGAAGAAACAGGCCGAGTTTTTGGAGACGATTGAGGAGCTTGGAAAACATGGTGATAAATACAGTCGGGATATAAGAAGGGCTAGGACTGTCATCCTGCAACGGATCATCAAACACCCTAATGAAGACTGAGACTGAGATGGTATCATTTCTGTATCTTATATTTTTGTCGAGTTTAAGTTAGCTTTCCTGCTAGTAATTTGCTTGTATAATGATTGTTTTAGGTGGTAATTGAGTTCAATGGAAATGTTGGTGCTTCTGTTGTGGTAGGAGTATAATGCTATTTATGCATCTGTATGCTGTTTCCTTTTTAACCATGTTAGTTGAGCTTCTAGATTGACATCATAATTCATAAAGACAAGAGGATCTTGTAAAACTGTACTGGGTATTTTATGTGAATCCCCGAGAACAATAAAAGAGCGGAGGTAAACGTGAATTCATTGCGCAGGAAAAACCTTGACCAACCACGGAGGTGAACGTGAAATCATTGCGCAGGGAAAACCTTGACTAAACCCGTTGTTAATAGAGTAAACCAATTACGGTTATTCCATGTAAAATTTCTACCTTCACTGTTTGCCTCGCTTTTACTGTCAGTGGTTTTTGCCTGAAGTTTTTCGCGGTGGTTTTTATGTTCATTCAAAAATTGAACGAATTCCTCTGTTTTTTTAGCTAGACACTGAGTTTGTATTTTCCATTAAAGCTAACCTGAATCAATCTATCATCCGTATTCACTTGTTTTTTGGAATTCTTATGCTTCCCTCTTGGTATATATGCTGTCACAATTTTATAATCCGCTTGAGGAAGATAATCGCCCTGAATCTATACAGGACAAATAAATTGAGTTCATGAAACTTACCTTTTAGGTGTGAAAAGTGAATTACAATTAGTTATAGCAGGAAACAGATCTCACGTATTTAAGCAGGGAACTAAGATGACATTGACATAACACAGATCGTCACTCTTGTCAGTGTCCTCCTGGCGAAACATAACCCCGATTTCACATATGCAGTGAGAGAGACGGAAAGAAATAGGAGCAGAAAATGTCACCGAGTCTTGCATAAGATGGTCTCAAGAAATAGAACATAGAATGAGGTAGAGCAAGGACATCTCTGTGGCCTGTACATTACTTTAAGAAGCATTAGATATTTACATAGTCAAAAGATCAAATCTTCACCAGTCAAAAAATCAGGAATAAATGAATGTCTAGAAAAAAACGATGATACACTAGTAATCATACAACAGTAGACCATACTCCAATTAATAACCCACAAATTCTTATTTGCAACACACTATCCGTCGCAAGCTTGTGACGGATACCGTTTCCTTTTGTCATGTGGTCCCCTTTCTCCACTAACTCATTTTCTATCCATTTTATCTCACAAAATATCCGTCACAAATGGTGACCCGTCGCAAGCAAGAATTACTATAAATAACCTAGAAACTTAATTCCATATAAGCACATGTTTTGCACTTAATTCTTCAATGTGGGATAAACCCACAATTCACAAACTTAATGTTCCAACACATCTCCCTTAAACATATAATGTCTTTGTTCACAACTTGGAGTTGTTGACTACATGATGTTATGTATTGTCGTTTAGTGCGTGTTTTCATAATGAGCGTACTCATAGCAAAGTGTTATTCCTGCACCAAAATCGACTATGTAGGATGAATTGTGAACGGGTAGTCTTGCAGTAATCTGTAAGCTCATTTGAATGCAAAACAATGTAGAAACAAGCCGCGCTTAGAACAATTTTCAGATCAAATTGAATCAGTACAGTTTTCAGAGTTCTTAAAAAATACTACTAGAGTAAAATAGAGGTACTCTCGGGATAGTGATTCAATGTCTAAGAATCAGGCTTTCAGTCGGAACAACAGAATGCTCATCTGAAACAGGCATTGTCGATACAATAACGTGCTTGCGCAGGTACTCTTTGAGATCTTATATCAGCCTGTCTGATAGGCTCAGGAACACGAAGCTTGCAAGTCATTTCAACAATCTTAAGAGCTGTGTTCAGTGTCATTCGATGACCATCTGATACAGATATCGGCTTTACTGAACCTAACGTCGATCTCACAGCCGCTCCCAAAGTCCGTCCACAGTTACCAGTCAGGAAAACTGTTGCGTCTTTTTCTCGTATTTTAGACTGGTTCAGTCCTGTTGAGAACTGTTACATATTGCCAGCTCATAACTCACAGTATTGATGATTCACATCCAACTCATCTACAAGAGTTAGTTAGAAACTGTTAGTTTGTATAAATAGATAAACAGTTCATCTTATGTAAATTGTAATTATCAGAAAATATCAATAAAAAATACCATTTATTTAGCCTTGTTGTTTTTTTCTTTCTAGAATCTTCTACATTCAAGCTCTCCATTAATGGAGGAAAATTGAACTTGAAGATTTTATAGTGGTATCATCGTCAATGATCCTGTTATTCGTGCGATTTCTTGTTTCTTATTGCTAATTCCGATGCAAAATCTGATCATTTTGATCAATCGTTGGATCAATTTTGTAGAGAATATATCCAAGATGGCAAAGAAAATGTTCATATCATACGTGTGAACATTCATAGTAAATATCAATAGTTATTTTCATTATCTTGTAGTTATAGTTATGTAATATTTGTATATCTTTTTCATATAATTGGTTTACATCTTAACATCACATATTAGTATAGGTCATAGATGCACTCTTTGTACAAATACCCCTCCTTATATTCAATGTAATTTATGCAATTCTTAATATAATGAAACCTTCTCATAATTCTAATAAATTTTAGGTCAATTTCTTTCGATCAATTCTAGATCATTCTCTTTTGTATCCTCCCTCCGTCTCAATTATTTGTTTTGAGACGGAGGGAGGGATTACTTAAAATGTAGAAGCAAAAACCTTGTTGTCTGCAGACTACAGAAGTAAATATGCTATATTTTTCCTGAACAACAATAAAGATATCTTAATTAATTTATTCAGTACGCTCAAAAGGAAACGCTGCATTTCTTAATCATGAAACTTGTCCATGAACTTTCGATGGAACACTGTCAGAGTGTCAGACGGACAACAATTGCACGAAGTTTATCCTCCTGAGGTAGAATGGTACACCAGAAATGCCAAGTCCCACGAACCTTTAGAAGAAAACGCAGTTCAGTATCAGACTGTATCAGCAACAAAAACTACAACAGGCTCAACCGCTTGATGCCCAATTCCTATATTATGATTTTATGAGACCGTCTTATACAATACTTAGAGATAATCAACCAATTAGTCCCCAAGAGAGTCGCATATTGATATAATAGAACTCATTTAACAATCCTACCCATATGCTGTTACGGAGTACATACTATGTTATTGTCATACAACTTCCTGTACTTATGTCTGACCCGTGGGCGGTGACAGTTGAACTTCAACTCATTCTAAAATGCATGAAGAATGGCTAAAAGCAAAAACTATTGAGGACAAACACAAAATGGACGCTGGATCTACACTCGCGCTTGAGAATTGAGATACAGTAAGTAATGCTTTTAGAAATTTTCAACAAGACATCGGAGAAACAGCCAACATTGTTAACTGAGCGAAACATTTACTGCAATTGCTCAGAAGTTATAGATGATTTCTTCACTTTTGCGGTGAAACAAGCTCCAAAGTTTGTATCTTTTCGAAATCAAACTTTATCAAATCCCCAATAGATTACTCTTCAGAGTTTAAAACTGACTCCAAACATCAAGCTAAGAAAACTCAGTTCTTCACTAAATGTCAAAGGGGAATTATAATCAACCAGCTTTTTCCGTCTCAGTAATTTATTTACCGTTCATTATAATATCGCTCCCAAACAATTAAAAAAAGTTAACAAATGACTACGTATTAAATAATAAATAAATATGACATTACTATAACGATACCCAGTTTCTTGATACCTCCCACAAATTGGGTAAAGAGGGTCGGAAATCAAAAACAAAAAAAAATCACAGAACCCACTAACAAATCAATAAAACTAAGGCGTCTCTTTCCCCTCCCAGAACAATCACTCTCCAACTTCTGTTTCCCAAACAAAAACAAACTTTCCAGTATAAACTTTACATCTGCAATTTGAACTCAAAGAACAGCTTACTTTACAGAGCAATTTAAACTCAAAGAACAGCTTAATTTACTGAAAAAAGAAAAAGAATTCAAATTATTCCATTCCTAGTTGTTCGAAAATGGTATTCACTCCACATTCCTGCATTGGTTGGGTAATTCATTATTAAATTTGATAATTTGATGATCCCCTCTTTCCCCTTACTTGATTCCATTTCTTGTTTCCATTATCGGATGCTTCATACTTGTCTTTAGTTTCTAAGGCGGGGAAGTGACAAATAAGCCCCATACGTCTACTATTATGTGCAAATTACCCCCTCAACTTTCAATACGTGTAAATTAACCCTGCAACTTCATCATTTGGTGCACTTCAGTTATATTATTAAATTTTATAATTTAAAACATAAACACTGAATTAACATGATTATTAATTTGTGAAAACCCAAATCTATCCTTCGTTTTATCACCTACCATACCACCACACCAAGATCTTCACCACCTATAACCACCACAAGAAAGAGATTATCTCAAATCCACCAGCAAGTTTGACACACTCCACCTCCGACCGCCCTTGCTACTACTAAACTGACTAAGTTGCGCCATCAGCGTTGGATGACAAGTGCCTTAGGTCGACATCGCACGTCGCAGTGAAAATGGGTTGTTTCCGTGTCGTGGGCCGAAGAGGGTGTCACATGGTGGTGGTGGTTCAGCGTTCACGTAATGGTGTTGGGGGTTCAAGTGAGAGAATATGTGAGGGTAGATTGGTCAATTAACTAAAGTTTTCTTATAAAAATGAAAAAAACTAAATAAGAAAAGGGAGAAATCAGGTAAGTTAATTAAATAAGGCCAAATTGCACCAATTGCTAAACCTACGGGGTTAATTTACACATAATGAAAGTTGTGGGGTTTATTTGCACATAGGAGTAAACTTATGGGGCTTATTTGCCACCTCCCCGATTTCTAAGGAGTGTAATATTTGATAACGGATGATGCATTTTTTGATTCCATTTGAGATGCTCATCTTTAGTTTCTAAGGAGGGTAATATTTGATAACGGATGATGCTCCTTTCTTTCCGCTTTGTTAAAAGTTCCTCAAACTGGTTGTAATCGAATCAGGTTATTTGCAAATATTACACTCCGTAAATTAAACTGTTATTTTTACCTCCCTAGTTTCAAATAAACAAAGTGCGACTATCGAGGGGTCTTGAATCTTGAACCTCGGTTTGAGATTCCCAATTAAATAAATTTCATTATGACCCGAGACGATAACGATTATTTTTGGACATTATTTTACAAAATTTTCCCTTATTTTGGCATGTAAATATCATTTTCAATAAATTTACAATTTATCCCGTATTTACGTTGCTTCTTATGAAATCATAATCTCTATTCTAAATATGGAATTTTTTTTATATTGCTTATGAAATCCTAATCTCTATTTTAAAAACGGAATTTTAAAGAATTCAGGGGCAATATAATATACAGTAGGTTATTGAGAGACTATTGTACAAATTTAAGAAAAAATGTTACTAAAAGTAATATAATAGGTACAAATTATGATTAAAGATAAAATGAGTACTTTTATTATGTAAATAAGTACAAAATTACTATGGTACGATCAATTACAAAAGATCACGAAATACAAATAAAAGGTACAAAAGAATGAGCAAGATTTGAAGATCGGTTTGGTGGGCTTTATTCCTCCTAGACCTAGCAAAAACGACCCGATCGATCTGAATAAGGACCCATACAACAACGAACTTAAAAGTCAAAACCCGATATTCACCGGAACTCCAAATGGGCTTGGCCCAATATAACCCGACCAAATATTTATGTAGAGAGTTAGACCTTGAAAACGTGTCAATTAAGTCAGATTAGATCGAGTGCATTAAGTTTTGGCTAATACAGTTGCACTTGGGGTAGTTAGACTCTAATCTTGTTAGACGTGAATCTAAAAAATTACCTCATAAATATTGTGTAATAATTGATTTTTATTTGAATATGCAAATAATTAACTTCAAGCTTATCATTTTGTGTATTTTAATTTCTTTCCACAGGATAGTGCTACTGACACAGATGATGAACGTGATACAGATATAGTTCGGATGCCAAAAGGTACGCCATTTGCCTTAGAGAATAACAACTTTAAATAAAACAATACTTTAGTGCATTTTGCTACCATCACACACATCTATAAATATAATAAAAAGATAAAGTAAAACATGACATTTGACCATTCAACTGTTTAAGTGTAATTATCAAGCCACATCATCCTTTCTTATTTTGAAAAGAAAAAGGAAAAGAAAAATAATATTTTAAACATTAAATGCAAATTAAACTTAAAAATTAAACTAATATATCTAATACTATGTAGTATTGAACAAAAATTATAATTCTCATTATAATATTTCAAAACAATGTCAATCATTCAATCTATTTTGAATAATAATTCAGAAATAAAAGTTTAGAAATTTTTATTTTGACAATTTCTTTTCGGTTAAATTAATTACATAACAAAAAAATAAAATAAAAATAATAATAAAAACAATAATTGTGACAAAATACTAATAAACATATCAATAATCGTGGCAAAATACTAATAATTCGTGGCAAAAACTTAGTAAATTGTGGAAAATATATTTTGACTATGTATTACTCGTATTACAATGTAGATATTTGATTAATAAATTAGTTTTTTCTTATGAGTCCTTTTGTCATCAAGGCTTATTTAATCTTTAAATCTGGACTTGTATAATACCACCAATATATATAATCCCGTGAATTTTACGGGTATTACAACTAGTTACAGTAGTAGAAACACAATTAAAAACGACAAAGTATGTCCTTCAAAAGCACATAGCCGTCATTTCTTGTCTCCATGATAATTTGTCATGTCATAAGGGGGGAAAACCCAATTATTAGAACCAAATAAAAGGATAGAAAAGAACCTAATGTTCGTGTTATTTAATTAATGTAGTTGTTCTTTCTTGAACACAATTTACTCTTTTATAGACTTTTTGCCATTAATTTTCCATTACTTGCCGTTCACCCAAAAACCAACCTACACAAACACTCAAATTTAATCAAATATAGACATTCATCTCAGATTAATCAAATAATAGTTTTAATTTATTAATTTTATATCAAATTAGGAAAATTAGATTAATTTATACTAGTGAAATTAGTGTTTGGAAAGATTTTATCTATTAAGAATTGACAATGAAGAGAGGAATAGTATATTAAGGCCTTCTCCCAATATACTCCTACAACCTAGACAATTCGTAGTTTATATATGAATTTTGGCTTCCTAGTTTTGACACTCCTACGTACAGGTGAAGGCACGTCAAAGAGGCCTAGGAGAGAGTCCGGCATCGGGCATATCCTAGCAAAACTGAAAGCATCCCTACAGGTGAAGGCACGTCAAAGAGGCCTAGGAGAGAGTCCGGCATCGGGCATATCCTAGCAAAACTGAAAGCATCGGTAATGATCATAGAACTTCTTATCATTTTGACACTCTCTTTACTGATAATTGTCATAGTTGCTCTTTTATGTCATATTTTACTCGAACATGGACATTTTTTCATAATATTTCAATACTCTACACTTTTTTGACAAAAGAAAAAAAAACTCCCCCCTTCCCAAACATAATCAAATTCTGATCCTCCTCAGATTTACAATTATGGATTTTAATTATCATATCAAACAATAAATTACTTCATTTTATATGTAAATTATAAATATATTTTGTGTATTCATATAGCCTTGGATTTCCGAGGTCGTCTAGTATACGCCATAGATTGAAACATAGAATTTGACAGAGTTTGTGCAGTTGTGCTGGTGTATTGAAGAAAATACGTGCATGCAATGTATGTTTTCACAAGAGACTTAATATGTTAGATTATATTGATTTTAACCTGCTACTTGTTCAATTAGGATTGTGAATTTTTTTAATTAGGGTTTGTGAGTAATGAGCAGGGTAGTGGTAGGTAAAAAGGTGGAGCTGGAAAGGCAAGGCTGTTAATGGGTGGTGGCGGCAGGCTGGTGGCAGGTGGGGGTAAGAGAGGATTTGGGGCTTCTGATTTATCTTTTGAAAGGGAAAAGAGAGATGAGGGGTGAACACTTAACCCCGGAACCTATACCCCTCCCACATCAGCACCCACCCTGTTTATCACTGAAGTTACCCACTCTAGCCCACTACTATTGAAAACACCAATCTAGTCCATAACCACCCACAATAACCACACCGAAAACCCTAACTTAACCACCACAGTTGACACCTCTCCCCCACCTTTGTCACCCCCTTCAAACCCTCAATTCCAGCAAACCCACCTCCAAACATCGTTGCACCACCGCCAATATATACTCAGGTTACACCACCAATCCAAAACTCAACACCCAATACAAAACCACCAGATTAGGGTGGTTTTTCAAGACAAAGGTAGAGAATTCGAGGTTGTTATGATGGTTGTTTTAGAAATGGTGTGAAGAGAAGGCAATTCAGCGCAATAAAGAAATAGGGAACAAACCCCAACTCAGATGATTAAAAGAAAAAATGACTATCAGTAGGTTGGTACTTAGTTATCATTAGGTCTTAACTTTTGGTGTTTTTGTTGGGGCTGGTGTCCTTGACAATTAAGTACAATGACTTATTAAATCTCTTTAAGGATCACAAGGGCATACTTCTGTATTATTACCAGTTGATCCACGTTTATCAATAACGGTTGGCTTGCTAGATAAGTTTGACGTTATTGTCATACGGATGGCGGTGGTCAACTGGTCCCTATACGTCACACCTATAGGACACGTTTGAGAGATGTGAAGGTATGAAAATACAGTCACATTTTGCCGGATATGACTAAACGGTTAGTCAGAGGTATTGACTATTAAATTAGTCAATAAGATGTTGAGATTATTATTTAATACGGATTAAATAATTTTAGCTAATACGGATTACATGATTAATTCGTAAATTAAATATAAACGGTTATATTTAATTAAATATTGTATTCGCGTATTAATATAAACAGTTATATTAATTTGGATAATTATACAATATCGTATTTTGTCAGACCATTATTAATATATCGACTGTATTAATAT
Source organism: Silene conica (assembly GCA_029255685.2). Classification (NCBI taxonomy): domain Eukaryota; kingdom Viridiplantae; phylum Streptophyta; class Magnoliopsida; order Caryophyllales; family Caryophyllaceae; genus Silene; species Silene conica. The sequence continues at coordinate 7,992,235 of CM055315.2, read as the reverse complement.
CTGATAACATGTTACGATTTATAAATAAAACCCGCGAACAACTTAAAGCTAATTGGGTCGAATCACGCATTGGAATAAGGTAAGAGTGGAAAGCCCACTCCTACCCGACATCAATTTCGGCCGGCCAAGTGTAGTATATAAGGAGAGTCCTTCTCCTTATATCAATGACTCTTGTTGCACTGTTTAATAAATCTCAAGGTACAATTAGGGTTTTGAGAACATCTTTTTCCCAAAACTCAGATCTCACATCTAAAACCTCTCAAAAGCTCTCCCCATATTACAAGGCAATTGGAGAATATTTTCTAGCACACGCGGCATCATCTCAATCAAGTCTTGGGTGCAAGTTATAGGAGGGAATTTACTTTAATTCCTGTTCTTAGGCCATAAGCACAAAGGACCAAAGGTTGAATTCTTTTTCTTATCCTTTTTAATCTTATGACTATAAACACAACTGTATTTTTCATTATAATCCTGCAAGTTTAGGGTGAATACATGCTATATTCCCCACAAGTGGTATCAGAGCCTTAGGCCATGAAAATTTTACTTTTGTGTTTTTCATAAGTTTATTTAAAAGTTTTTGAAAAATCTCGTTTCTGCCGCCGTGTCGGTCGGTCGACCAGTTATAGCGGTCGGTCGACCGCCCCTGTGTGAGTTTTCTGTTTTTTTTCAAAACAGTTTCCTTTGTGAGAAATCGTGTTCAGAAACTCGGTTTCGTGTTTTGTGGTCGGTCGACCTGTTTTTCGGGTCGGTCGACCATTCTGCTTTTAAAAAAAAAAAAAAAAAAAAAAAAAAAAAAAAAAAATCTTTTTTTTTTCGTCAGGTGGTCGGTAGACCTGTTTTTCCGGTCGGTAGACCACCCTTGTAACAGAATCGTTTTTTTTTATTTTACGAAAATAACATGTTTTATTTTCACATGGCTTAAAATAATATACTATATACGGAAATAGTGTATTATTTAGTGAAACGGTTCACCCTCGTTTGATACATATTGTTTTAAAACAGTTTAAAATAATGGATTATATGTTTGTTAAAATTGGTGATTAAAACGGTATAGTCACTTAATTTTAATCTTAAAAGGTGGTTTGGTATAAATTTATTAATCATAATAACAGTATTATGTCATGTATAAATTGTTTTTAGTTGATGCATTTTATTTATCGTCTTGTGAATGCCTTGAATGCTTTCAATAACGTATTTAATTTTTTGCAAACGGTTGTAACTTAGTGTGGCCTTAGAAGATTGTGTCACCGTAATGAAGGGACACGATCTTGCTTGTAATTTTGAGATCTTGAATCTCCGTTTTGGGTTTTTGTCATGTAATTACTTTTGTATTTAAATTAGAATGTATCTAGGATTACTTTTGTAATTTAAATTAGTAATTTTGTGAAGACCAAAGACAAGACAGAGACCGGATGCTCACTCCCGCTGCAAGGACCAAGATGGAACATCAAGACAAGCTTCTAGGGTCCAACGGTGGATTCCAAGTTGTTTTATGTTTATTTTGGTAGGGTAGGCCACACTAGGACTTTTATTTACGTTTATTGCATTTATCTTTATGCTTTCATCGATAATAGCTTGCATCATATTCCGCCTAAAACCAAACCACCTATATCATGCCTGAAAACTGACTCATGTAGAGGTTACGCGTTAGTTTTCTGTGACAATACAGATGTCACATGTCAATTGCAAAGCCATCACTTTATTTAATTCATTCACGCATTTGCTAGATATTAGTTCACTTAATATGAATAAATAAAAGTTGATGGGGTCTTCCTCGTATAACCAAAAATTGAGACTAGTCTTTATAAATCAGCCTCCCATGAATCCCTTCTTCGTCGGTAGGCATAATATGACCCCTTCTACGTCGGGTAAGTGGGAACAGATGATTTATTTTATCTCAACGTCATGGTCACTCGATAATATTCCAGTGACTGAGATGGACTAATAGATAGGATTTACGGAAATCTATCGACCAAGAGTTCCAACGATTGGAATTAGCCAAACTGTGGGCTTATCAATATACGGAAATTGAGTCTTGGGATCGTTTATATAATTCTTGAGGGAGATCAATTATATAAATGCATGAGTCTACGAGTTTAAATTCAATTTAATATAGACTTAAATCACAACAATAAGTTGCTTATATGGTTTTGTTTTATCTTCTTTTCAGTGTAGAACACGTTCATTAAAACTGCTGTAAAACTAAAATGGCTGGTGAAGACCCAATGCCAAGTGCCAAGCTAGCACGTGAATCCTGGCTAAAAGCCTTCATGGACTCCATGAATCAGTCAACTAGACTGAGGAATGATGGGTCAAACTTCTCTGACTGGGAGGCAGCACTACGGAATGCTGCCATTGCTGACGGAAAGCTCAAGTTCTTAACTGAGCTCATTCCGCCACACCCAGGAACTGGAGCTAGAGCCAACGAAATTCGCGCTCATAGCGATTTCGTTATGGAAGCGGGTGCGATAAAGAACGTACTCATCTATGCAATGGAATCCAATTTGCAAAGACGCTTCATAACCCATGGTGCAAACAAGATTTTCACCACGCTCACTAACGAATTCTCCAAGGCTTCGAGAATCGTTTCTTATGAGCATACCTGTCGTTTCTTTGAGGCGAAACTCCAGAAGGGCCAAGCTGTTAGCCCACATATTCTCAACATGATTGAGAATATCGAGAAACTGGAGTCCCTAAACTGCAAGATCAGTGAGAACATCATCGTTGATCGCATGCTTCATTCGCTTCATGATGGGTTCGCCCTCTTTAGGGCCAACTACTACATGAACGACATGAAGAAGACTCCTCATGAGCTCCACTCCCTTCTCGTACAGACTGAGAAGGATCTAAAGTTGAGTGGGAGTCTGAAGCAGGATGTTCTCATGATCTCCAGTAAGGGAAAAGGTAAAGGGAAGGCTAAAGCTCAGGGCGACCTAGTAGTAGGTAAGCCCAGGTTCAAGAAACCAGGATTTGTTAAGAGTGGGCCAGGTGAGTCGAGCAACTCACAGGGCAAGACAAAGAGCAAGGATACAAGCATGGAATGTCACCATTGCCACAAGACTGGGCATTGGAGGCGCTCATGCCCCGTGTATCGCGAGGACATTAAAGCAGGCCGTGTTACTCCTGTTGGTATGTCTTCTTCTTCTTTTATTCACATGATTGAGATCAACCATGCAAGTTGCGGAACTTGGGTACTTGATACTGGTTGTGGTTCTCATCTATGTAATCATGTGCAGGGCCTCCGAAACCAAGAACCCCTAATCAAGGGTGAGGTGGACCTGCGTGTCGGGAATGGAGCACGTGTGGCTGCAGTCTCGAAGGGAACATACGTAATCCAGCTTCCAAGTGGATTCGAGTTATTTTTATATAACTGTTATTATGTTCCTAGTTTGTCCAAAAACATTATTTCAGTTTCTGCACTTGACAAACTCGGCTTTTCATTTGTAATAGAGAATAATAGTTGTATTTTCTCCTTACACAATATGATATATGGCAAGGCAGTTTCCATGAATGGAATTTATGTTTTAGATCAAACTACCGAGATATTACATGTGAATAATAAAAGAATAAAGGTAAGTGACAAAGATCAAACTTACCTATGGCATTGTCGTATGGGACACATAAATGAGAAACGCGTAAAACAGCTCATACAGAATGGAGCTATTTCGCCCTTTGATTTCGAATCATATGGCACGTGTGAATCATGTCTCATCGGCAAAATGACTCGTATTTCCTTCAAAGGTGTTGGAATGCGCGCTGCCGACCTATTAGGACTCATACATACGGACGTATGTGGCCCTATGTCGATCAACGCACGAGAAGGCTATAGGTATTTCATCACTTTCACGGATGATTTGAGTAGATATGGCTATGTCTACTTGATGAAACATAAAAGTGAATCCTTTGACAAGTTCAAAGAATACCAGAATCGGGTACAGAACCAGCTGGGTAGAAAGATTAAAGCACTACGCTCGGATCGTGGTGGTGAGTATCTTTCACGCGAGTTTGATCAACACCTTAAAGACTGTGGGATCGTGCTACAGTTGACTCCACCTGGAACACCACAATTAAATGGTGTGTCCGAACGGAGAAATCGAACTTTACTTGATATGGTTCGATCCATGATGAGTCACACCGTTGTGCCTGATTCATTGTGGGGCTATGCTCTTTTGTCGGCCGCTCTATTACTTAACCGAAGTCCGTCTAAAGCTGTTGACAAGACTCCATACGAATTATGGAAGGGAACGGTCCCTAACTTGTCCTTTATTCGGGTTTGGGGCTGCGAGGCTTATGTCAAGTGGAGACACGAGGATAAGCTCGGCCCGCGATCGGTCAAGACATACTTTATAGGCTATCCAAAGGGAACGTTTGGTCATTACTTCTACTCGCCTACCGAACAACGTGTTTTTGTTGCGGCTAGTGCGACGTTCTTAGAGAAAGAATTTCTCGAGAACAAGTCGAGTAATAGAACCTTCGAGTTATCGGAGGTTCAAGAACCAACTACCGAGCAACCATTGGAGGAAACAGTACCTTCAACCGAGGCTGCGGTAGATATCCCTGAGGAACCTAGGAGGTCAGGAAGAGTCTCTATTCCACCGGACAGATACATTGGTATGGTCGAGGAACACGATACAGATGACGTCTTACTCCTAGAGGGTAATGAACCCACAACCTATAAAGGTGCCATGACCAGTTCTGACTCAAAGCTATGGCTAGAAGCCATGCAATCCGAGATGGACTCCATGTATGAGAACAACGTGTGGGATCTTGTGGACCTACCTGCAAAGGTACGTCCCCTTCAATGCAAATGGCTTTACAAGATAAAGCATGCCGTGGAAGGACAACAAGATATCCATAAGGCTAGACTAGTTGCTAAAGGTTTCACCCAAGTGTCAGGCTTGCACTACGATGAGATCTTTGCACCCGTAGTCATGCTACGTTCCATTCGGATTATCTTAGCGATCGCCGCATTTCATGACTATGAAATATGGCAAATGGACGTTAAAACCGCCTTCTTAAACGGTTATTTGGAGGAAGAGTTGTACATGGTACAACCCGAGGGTTTTATCGATCCAGCACATCCTAAGAAAGTTTGCAAGCTTAAGCGTTCCATCTATGGACTTAAGCAAGCATCGCGGAGTTGGAATCATCGCTTCGACCAAGTGATAAAAGAGAATGGATTCATTCGATCAGTCGAGGAACCATGTCTCTATATCAAGTCGAGTGGGAGCAAGATTGTATTCCTAGTACTGTATGTCGACGACATACTCTTGATTGGGAATGACATACCTCTCTTATCTTCGGTTAAAGCATGGTTGAAAAACCATTTCCAGATGAGGCACAAAGAATTTTGGGCATCCGTATCTACAGGGATAGATCACGACGGATGTTGTCTCTCAGTCAGGAGTCTTATATAGAGAAGATTCTGGAGAGATTCAGCATGACGAACTCCAAGAAGGGGTTCCTTCCTATGACTCCTGGGCTTCACTTGAGCAAGACTCAAGAAGCTAAGTCAGTGGAAGAGAAAGAGCGCATGAGTCGGATTCCTTATGCTTCGGCAATAGGATCGATCATGTATGCCATGATATGCACACGTCCTGACGTTGCATATGCATTGAGTATGACAAGTCGATTCCAAGCTCATCCAGGTGAACAGCACTGGATGGCCGTGAAAAACATTCTTAAGTACCTACGGAGGACTAAAGATTGGGGATTGACTTATGGAGGCGACTCAACGCTCTGCGCCACGGGTTACGCAGATGCTAGCTTCCAAACAGATCGAGATGACTCGAAATCTCAGTCTGGATTTGTCTTTACTCTTAATGGCGCTGCTGTCAGCTGGAAAAGTTCTAAACAGAGTGTTACAGCAGATTCTACGACTGAGTCCGAGTACTATGCCGCCTCAGAAGCAGCTAAGGAAGCAATATGGATGCGTCAATTCTTACAAGGACTATCAGTAGTGCCTAGTTCGAATGACCCAATCACCGTCTATTGTGACAATAGCGGTGCCATCTTCCAAGCTAAGGAGCATAAGTCTAGCAGCAAGGCTAGGCATGTACAACGGAAAGCTCATCTAATCAGAGATTACGTGGAGCAAAAGGAGATTTTTATTGAAAAGATCGCTACGGATGACAACATAGCCGATCCTCTCACAAAAGCATTACCACGTGATAAGCATGAAGGGCACATTCATTCCATGGGAATTGGATGTGTTCCTAAGTTGTAGTACTCTTTTATGAATTCATGTAATAATTCATTTTCTCGTGTACTCTATTCAACCTTATTGTTATGATATAAAATGTTTTGTTTCTCATGTGGAATTGTACGCCAATTTTGAACACCACAAAGTGAACTGATTAACATTACATCGTTTTGGTCCTTGATTACCCACTTGAGCTGATAACTCAGGTAATCATTTTGTGACGTTGGTTGATGGTGGGTTCAACGAGCCATAAGTCACGTGGATGACTGACCAATCACAAAGGCGAGTTATACGGATATCTCGTAGGACACCCCGTGACAACGTTATGGAGTCCTAAATGTTTTATAACATTGGGTGCCAGGTCGTGGATAGGACCTCCATAGTGTTCCTTAGAGTCGAGTCTTTTGACTTTCAACTGTTTCTTGAGATTAAGACAGATTTTGGGCAACTTTGGTTTCTTTCCCACGGTCACCGTAACAGGGGCCAAGAGGATTTTTTCTGGGTTATTTCATGCTGGGCGATATCGGCAGGATTCGAGTTGAGGGAAATATCCAAACCCTTATCAGGATTTTATCATTTCTCGGGGCCACTCGAGGAGTAGTAACTGAAATGCATGGCCATGCTCGAATACAGATTCGTTTTATCAGTTAAGTTACTCTCTAGTCGGGGAAACCACTCTTGATACAGATCGCTTGTGAGATACGACCTTTGCGAATGCGGATTTGCAAATTGTCTTACATTGAGTGGGAGAAATTTTAAAAGGATATGAGATTCGGTTATCGCACCTACACTTGTACGGACAAGTGGGAGTTTGTTGGAGATTGTGTCCTCCACATGTAGTGTGATAACGTCATTGAACATACCCTTGTACGGACAAGTGGGAGATTGTTGGGGCTGGTGTCCTTGACAATTAAGTACAATGACTTATTAAATCTCTTTAAGGATCACAAGGGCATACTTCTGTATTATTACCAGTTGATCCACGTTTATCAATAACGGTTGGCTTGCTAGATAAGTTTGACGTTATTGTCATACGGATGGCGGTGGTCAACTGGTCCCTATACGTCACACCTATAGGACACGTTTGAGAGATGTGAAGGTATGAAAATACAGTCACATTTTGCCGGATATGACTAAACGGTTAGTCAGAGGTATTGACTATTAAATTAGTCAATAAGATGTTGAGATTATTATTTAATACGGATTAAATAATTTTAGCTAATACGGATTACATGATTAATTCGTAAATTAAATATAAACGGTTATATTTAATTAAATATTGTATTCGCGTATTAATATAAACAGTTATATTAATTTGGATAATTATACAATATCGTATTTTGTCAGACCATTATTAATATATCGACTGTATTAATATCTGATAACATGTTACGATTTATAAATAAAACCCGCGAACAACTTAAAGCTAATTGGGTCGAATCACGCATTGGAATAAGGTAAGAGTGGAAAGCCCACTCCTACCCGACATCAATTTCGGCCGGCCAAGTGTAGTATATAAGGAGAGTCCTTCTCCTTATATCAATGACTCTTGTTGCACTGTTTAATAAATCTCAAGGTACAATTAGGGTTTTGAGAACATCTTTTTCCCAAAACTCAGATCTCACATCTAAAACCTCTCAAAAGCTCTCCCCATATTACAAGGCAATTGGAGAATATTTTCTAGCACACGCGGCATCATCTCAATCAAGTCTTGGGTGCAAGTTATAGGAGGGAATTTACTTTAATTCCTGTTCTTAGGCCATAAGCACAAAGGACCAAAGGTTGAATTCTTTTTCTTATCCTTTTTAATCTTATGACTATAAACACAACTGTATTTTTCATTATAATCCTGCAAGTTTAGGGTGAATACATGCTATATTCCCCACAGTTTTATACGTCCCAGTGTTGTTTAAAAGGTTTTATATGTAGAGAGTATAGTTACATTCTTTTTGTCCGTTAAATAAGTTGTTTCTAATATTTCAAATATTTATTTAGGGACGACTAGACCCTTCTCTACCATACCTACCAGCTTCCTTCAACTGGCTAGAGAAGAACCCTGGATGCATGGGTCCAGTGAGCCAACAAAGGGGAGGTAATGTTTCTATCTCTTTTTGTTTGTTTATTTGTTTATTTATTTATTTATTTACATATTCCAGGGACTTGTTCACCAGAAGCTCTCATAGCAAGTTTATTTGTCGTCATCTCCCAATCACAATTTTGTTTTTATAAAAACTTAATTATGATAATATAATCGGGGTCGAGCCATGAGGATCATGTGAGTTTATACGCGCCAACATAAAACACATTAATTTCAATACATTTGATTTGTAAAATTTGTGGGTTGTTTGTTTACCCAAAATCACATGAATTGAAGTTCCATAGGAACTCCAATTCCTCCTTAATGGGGGAAGTTGCTTACCTAGCCCCCTAGGTAAGTGATAATTCCTATGTAATTCACTTTCTACGTTCCAACCAAACGGTTTGTTCTATTTCATGTGAATTGCAAAATCATGTGAATTGTTATTCCCTTTGAACTTCAATTCCTCCCGCGAACCAAACAACTCCTAAATATTACCTAAAGTAAGAGAGAAATAAGGGGGAATTTGGTTAGAGAAAGGGAAAAAGAAAAAGGCAATCAGAAAGAGTAAGACGGGGGGAGATAATGGATTACCTAAAACTTAATTTGTTATTTGGTTACACCAAGATAGGGAACTAATGGTCCACTCACACTCACTCCTACCACTAACACACACCACCAAAAAAACCACGTATCTACTGGCAGCGGTGGTGTCATGGCGGCGGTGGTGGTGGTGGGGTGTTATGGCGGTGGTGGCGGTGGCGGTAGTCACGACGGTGGCGATGACGTCATGGTGATTGTGTCTTGTCTGTATCCTTAAATTGGTGTTTCACCATGGTGTTGGTGCTCAAATTCTCATTTAAAGGTCTTTTCTTTTGTCGATTCCTGGGCTGCTGGCGGTTCCATTGGTAGTGAAGATGTCGAGATTTTCCACTCTTTTATTTCATTGCTATTAATGTGGCTAAGAAGTACAAAGGTTTCAAGCTTTCGAAGGAACCGGGTTTCGGCTTGGGTTTGGTTTCCTCTTGTTTTACCGTCTGTGGTTTTTAGTTTTCCTCCCGTGTTACCCTCGTTTGTTCAGTTAATTGTCTTGATCTATCCCTTTCTGTCTTAATGGACACTTGGTTACTTTCCAGTCTAGCCATGGAAAGCTCTATCTAGTTTTGTGTCTATTTCGAAGAAAGTGTAGATCAAGAGTGTCTTTCAGTCACAAGACTTCTAGCCCCTCTTACGAGTGTTTGTGCTAGATACTTTCCCAGTTATGTTCTAGAATTAATTTGTCTCACTCATTTAATCTTGGTGTGCCTTATTTTTGTAACAAACTTATTCTTGATGGTTAGTATGGTTTTATTGGTTATTTTTGGTAAGAGTTACATCTGGTATATTAGCAGTAAAACTCCTTTGTTTTCAACCCACATGCATTGTTTGATTAACTTCTCTATGAATTTTTCTTTCCCTATCACTAGTAACTTTGCTAAGTTGTCCTTAGCCTAGTGGTGTACTCATCTCTTAACTTTGCTAAGTTGTAATTTTTGGTTCTTACTTTGCTTAATATCCGGTTCAGATATTACTTGGATGGATACTTCGACACTCTATGGGTGTTGACTTGGTTTTTTATCTTGTCTTTTTTATACTCAGCGAGGTTGTACGTTTATCTCTCTAGATTGATGTATAAATCAACTAGCTTTTGGTTGTCCTTGCTCGTTTATCTTTTCTCCCATGAATATTGCTTTTTTGAATGTTGGGGGTACAAAAAGAAGGAATTTCTCCGAAGAATTTAATTTCTTTTGCTCATCAAATGGAACTAAAATTTTAGCTATATGTGACACTAAATCGACTAATAAACCCGAACCCTTCTTGATTACCAATCTAGGATTTAATCATTGCGATTTTATTCCAAGTGTTGATTTATCAGGGGGAATTTGGTTATTTTGGAAACAAACAATCGCCATGACTTTCTCAATAGAAGTCACCTTTAAATAAAAGAGATTCATTGCTTGTGAGGTCTATGCCTTATTGAAAATTGTGAGTTTTTGCCTTATTTTTGTCTATGATCCGCCACAGTCGGCTCACAAGTCGGACTTTTGGAATGAATTGCAGAGTTTTGTCCTTTCTGCCCTTCTTATTACTAGGGGATCTTAACGAGATTAAGGGTCCTAGTGAAAAAGAAGTGGGTGCAAAGGTTACCAATGCACGCTGTACGTGTGAGATTAACAAATTTCTAAGTAATACAAATTGTGTAGATCTCTCCTTCTCCGGTAATTTATTTGCTTGGAGAAAAAGGAAAACTGATTCTGAAAATGCCTTTGAAATCCTTGATAGAGCTTTAGCATCTCCTGATTGGATTAGTAATTATCCAAACATGCAAATTATGCATCATGCTTTCACTAGTTCCGACCATTGTCATATCTTTGTAAAGTTTCATAACCAAGTTCATACGAAAGCCCCTCCCTTTCGTTCCGAACTTATGTGGACCCTTCGAGATGATTTTAGTAAATTAATAAAAAAAGTATTGACAACACCAATTTGAGGGGTCTTATATGTTTTGCCTCTCTCAAAAGTGCAAATTCCTAAAGCAAAAGGCTAAAAAATGGAATCAATCTACATTCGTAAATATATTTAGACAACTTTCGATCACTGAAAAAGAGCTAGAGACTATACAAAACCAACTTGGTTCATCCCATATTACAGTTTTAGAAGTCGCTCAGTTGAAATGGCTGAAAAACGTGATGCCTTGCTTAATTATAAGCGTATTTATTGACAACAAAAAACTTGTATAAATAAAGCTAACTTTGGAGATAGTAATACCAAATATTTTCAAACTCATGCCACTATTAGACGAAGTAGAAATGAGATTAAGCAATTCATAAATAGAAATAGTGCTTGTATTACTGATCAAGACCTTAATAAACGAGAAATATCTGACGAGTTTGAACTTAGATTTACAAAAAATCAACTTTGTCATTTTGATGAAAATGAAGACTTTAAATCGATCTGTGGATTAATTTCAGACGAAGATAACAATTTTTTTCAAGTAATATTAGTGTGAAAGAGGTTAAACAAACTGTGTTTAGATTAGCCGCAAATAAAGCTCCAGGTCCCAATGGATTTCCTATAGAATTTTTTCAAAAATATTGAGATATTGTAGGAAATTCGGTAACTAAAGCGGTTTTAGCTTTTTTCCATTTAGTAAAATTACTAAAAGAAATAAATCATACTTTCATAGCATTAATTCCTAAAATTGATAATCCCCAAACAGCAAATCATTTTCCACCTATTAGTCTTTGTTCAACAATCTATAAATTTATTTCGAAAATCTTAACTATTCGTCTTCGCAGTGTCTTGCATAAGATAATTCACTCGTTTCGGGGGGCCTTTACACCTAATCGCTTTATTCAAGATAATATTCTTTTTGCCCACAAGATTTTTAACCCGTTTAAACGTAAAAAAAGACAAAGGGGGTTAGATTGCAAATTTGCAATTAAACTTGATATGGATAAAGCATACGACCGACTAGAATGAAACTTTATTAAGGAAACCTTTAAGCAAATGAGTTCTAATGTCTAATGGACTTCTTGGATTATGGAATGTATAAAAACCGTCTCGTTCACAGTGTTAGTAAATGGAAGACCGGGAGACACTTTTTAGACCCACTCGAGGTAATAGACATTGAGACTCACTCTCGCCGTATATATTTATTATGTGCGCCGTGATTTTAGCAAAATCTCTACAAAAGAATAGTGATCTTAGTTCTAGTGATATTGGTATTAGAATTGGATCCGGGATTGAAAAAATCTCTTTTCTCACTTTTGCGGATGATACGATCATTTTCGCTAAAACCTCTAATTAAAGTTGTGGAACCATTAAGGCACTGTTCATTTGGACTTCAAATCACTTAATTTAAGTTCATTTCAGATACCTAAAAATTCAGTTCAGTTTAGTTTAATTTTAGTTTTGACGGGAAAAAAATCAAAATCTAGCTTATATACCTAAAAGCTTTGAAAAAGTACACATGTGGTAAAAAAGAAATAAAGGTTTAAGTAATAAGTTCAGAAAAAATACACCAATATTCTTAAAGCCAAGTAAAATCTGAGCTAATACCTCCGACGTACGTTCTTTTTCTCCACTGAATTTGGTCCAATTATCACCATTTGACCAAAATAACCCGATTTCATAACAACCTAACCTGAACCTGACTTAACCTTAATATTCTCGATATGACCATATTGACTGACCAATTGCCACCTCTAACTCACCACATGTCCACCTGCCAAAGCTTATCTCTAAGTATTTATATCAATATGCGACTCTCTTGGGGACTAATTGGTTGATTATCTCTAAGTATTTATATCAATATGCGACTCTCCTGGGGACTAATTGGTTGATTATCTCTAAGTATTGTATAAGACGGTCTCATAAAATCATAATATAGGAATTTTGCATCAAGCGGTTGAGCCTGTTGTAGTTTTTGTTGCTGATACAGTCTGATACTAAACTGCGTTTTCTTCTAAAGGTTCGTGGGACTTGGCATTTCTGGTGTACCATTCTACCTCAGGAGGATAAACTCCGTGCAATTGTCGTCCGTCTGACAGTGTTCCATCAAAAGTTCATGGACAAGTTTCATGATTAAGAAATGCAGCGTTTCCTTTTGAGCGTACTGAATAAATTGATTAAGATACCTTTATTGTTGTTCAGGAAAAATATAGCATATTTACTTCTGTAGTCTGCAGACAACAAGGTTTTTGCTTCTACATTTTAAGTAATCCCTCCCTCCGTCTCAAAACAAATAATTGAGACGGAGGGAGGATACAAAAGAGAATGATCTAGAATTGATCGAAAGAAATTGACCTAAAATTTATTAGAATTATGAGAAGGTTTCATTATATTAAGAATTGCATAAATTACATTGAATATAAGGAGGGGTATTTGTACAAAGAGTGCATCTATGACCTATACTAATATGTGATGTTAAGATGTAAACCAATTATATGAAAAAGATATACAAATATTACATAACTATAACTACAAGATAATGAAAATAACTATTGATATTTACTATGAATGTTCACACGTATGATATGAACATTTTCTTTGCCATCTTGGATATATTCTCTACAAAATTGATCCAACGATTGATCAAAATGATCAGATTTTGCATCGGAATTAGCAATAAGAAACAAGAAATCGCACGAATAACAGGATCATTGACGATGATACCACTATAAAATCTTCAAGTTCAATTTTCCTCCATTAATGGAGAGCTTGAATGTAGAAGATTCTAGAAAGAAAAAAACAACAAGGCTAAATAAATGGTATTTTTTATTGATATTTTCTGATAATTACAATTTACATAAGATGAACTGTTTATCTATTTATACAAACTAACAGTTTCTAACTAACTCTTGTAGATGAGTTGGATGTGAATCATCAATACTGTGAGTTATGAGCTGGCAATATGTAACAGTTCTCAACAGGACTGAACCAGTCTAAAATACGAGAAAAAGACGCAACAGTTTTCCTGACTGGTAACTGTGGACGGACTTTGGGAGCGGCTGTGAGATCGACGTTAGGTTCAGTAAAGCCGATATCTGTATCAGATGGTCATCGAATGACACTGAACACAGCTCTTAAGATTGTTGAAATGACTTGCAAGCTTCGTGTTCCTGAGCCTATCAGACAGGCTGATATAAGATCTCAAAGAGTACCTGCGCAAGCACGTTATTGTATCGACAATGCCTGTTTCAGATGAGCATTCTGTTGTTCCGACTGAAAGCCTGATTCTTAGACATTGAATCACTATCCCGAGAGTACCTCTATTTTACTCTAGTAGTATTTTTTAAGAACTCTGAAAACTGTACTGATTCAATTTGATCTGAAAATTGTTCTAAGCGCGGCTTGTTTCTACATTGTTTTGCATTCAAATGAGCTTACAGATTACTGCAAGACTACCCGTTCACAATTCATCCTACATAGTCGATTTTGGTGCAGGAATAACACTTTGCTATGAGTACGCTCATTATGAAAACACGCACTAAACGACAATACATAACATCATGTAGTCAACAGCTCCAATTTCAGATGAGCATCCTGTCATTCCGACTGAACGCCTGACTATCCCATCCCTCTATTTTACTCGAGTATTTTTTAAGAACTCTGAAAATTGTACTGATTCAATATGATATAAGAAGTATTAGATCATTATCACAGTTCTAAGTGCGGCTTGTTTCTACATTGTTTTGGGCTTTTAGTTATCATTATCAGTTTATACAGTTCTAAGCCGATTCTGGTGCAGGATAAGTCGTTGCTATGAGTACGCTCATTATGAAAACATGTACTAAACAACTAAACATAACATCACCCAGCCGAAACTCAAAACCTTAGAATTACGGTTACAACAACTGATACATTACGACTCAAAGCAAACCAACAAAACTCGTAACTAAAAAACATAACTTTCATAGATCAGATCAAGCCTTGTCTGGCAAGGTCTTTAAAAGTCTTGGTATCATAGACATTACCATGAGCGTCTTCAAATTCCTCGTCGACCTCAGGGCGCCAGTTCAACAACCCCTGCCTCTCCTTAATGAGTTGCCATAGATTGCGAGCCTCTTGGATGGTGGTGATCTCGTGGAAAGTTTTGGTATTAGGGATTCCAAGGCAACGCATCCCATGCTGGTGTCGCGCTTGTTTGAAGTGCATCTCGAAAGCCCTTCTCCCAAAATAGGTGTGATTGCCACAAATCTCGCACTTGAAGTCTTGTCTAAGACCATGCAGCTTATACAGCCAATAAGGTATAGGTTTCCCATCCCATCCAATCGGGAGCTTCAGCGGATTGCTGTGTATCTCATCCTTGTCATTGTCACTTTCGACATCATCCTCATCGTCATCCTCAGCGTCATCGTCATCCTCAGCGTCAAGATCTAGTTCACCTCGAGTCATGGCTTGCTTGTTCTGCACGTGTTGTCTAGTCTGCTCAAGCGTATGGCCTAGTATCTCACACAGCTTTTTCACTTTTGCTTCCAACAGAGCTGTCTCCCTGTCCTTGCCATGTTCTTCTTTCTTCAAGTGTCGTCGATCCAATTTGAATTTGTTCTTCTTAGCTAGTAGGAGCCTTTCTGCTCTTTGCCTGACCGTACCTCCGGACTTAAGGCCAAGGGTATCCAAAGCCTCCTTCAGTTTCTCCAATCCCAACTCCATCACTTCCTCCACCGTCTTACTGTTAGCATCAACCATCAATGCCTCTACCTCTGCTTCTGCTTCTGCTTCGGGTCTAGGCCTCTTTTTTCCCCGTTCCTGATTACCACTCAATTCCAATTCCTCCTCCAAATCCTTGAATATCCTGTCCAAGAACATCAAAGGCCGTGCACGGTCCATGAACGAAATCAAGTAATTCAACACGTCTTCAATGTAAACACGATACTGGCCCGTGGCCTTAAATCTGGAGGGGATCATCTTTTCATCATCAATACCAGGGAAATACCCAAGATATTGAATGTAATCTAATTTGTGCCCAAATTTAGAGTTAATGTATTTGTTATATAACAGATGAAGGTCTAAATACTTACCAAATCCTTCTTCTCCGCTGAAGGTTACAGATTCTGCAATTTGCGCATCCAGTTGAGAAAGCAGATGTTCGATATCCTCGCCATCGCGAACCACCTCCTTTGAACGCCCATTAACTTTACTAGACTCTTTTATTTCATTAACCATTCCATAAAATACGCTCAATAAATTGTTTTCCTTTTTACTACCAACCATCGTTGCTGCTTTTCTGAATTTTTCCTCTATATTTTTTTATCTAATTTATGTGATTGTCACAACCTACGGCTGTTGTTTATATAGCAAACCTTTCCTAAACATAGTTCAGCAACTTTCCTAATTACATACGGATTAGGTTTTAAGCCTGGCTATATACTATATAGCAAGTATCATCTAAATCGGTTTAGGAAACTTTTCCTAAAGACGGTTCAACTTTCCTAATCTCCGGATAACAACTTTCCTAATTACATTAAACTATTTTTATGACCGACCCGTGAAATTCACGGGATGTTTGATTTCTAGTGTGATATTTTAGTGATTTAATATAATAATATACTAAGATTAATTCAACTTACAGTTTTCATATTTTAAGAGTTACCGTATATAAAGTCAGTTAGTTTTTTTGTACAACAATTTATCAGAAATTAAAGTCATATACAATGGATACTAAAATACCCTACAAAATTAAAGTAACTCAACGCAGACTAAATAAATTAATAATTTAGGTATTAATATAATCAAATTATATAAAACTATATTAGCAAACAAAGATCTCAAAGATAGAGCATCCTCACAAATTAGATATTAACATTTCATCAACAATTCTGAAAATAACACAGAACACACGATTAGAAAAATTATGATAATTGTATTATTAGTTGCTAATAAACAAGGTCCAGATTCTCTCTCTAAAAAACAAAACCTAAACCCTAATTCAACCTTTTGGGGGCTGCCGTCTACCTTTTTTGGTGGAGGTAAGCCCCAAATTTTCCGTTTTCGTTCTTCTTTAATTTTTTTATGCTAATAACCTCTTGCCTCTCCTTTTATTGGAGAATTGTTCTCACCTTTGTGTGAGTTTTGTTCTCACCTTTTGGTGAGTTTTGTCCTCATCTTTTGGTGAGATTTTCCCCTCTATTTGAGAGGTTCAAGAATTAAGTGGAAGATCGGTGCTTTCATTGTTGATCCTATGGAGATAAAACTGCTGTCAGATTCCTCGTTACAAACCTTTTGGTCAAAAGAACTTGATTCTTGTCAATGCCCTAGAAAATTTGGAGACCCTCTTGTGAAAAGCCGCAGAAGGCGATATGTTAGAGGATGTGCAGAAGCGTCTCATGAGCCCATCAAGTTTAGAAATTTTCTGTTGATCGAGAATTTAGTTTATTTGATTTTAATCGTTTTGTATCCTGTTATTCTTGACATATGTTGTAACTACCATGAGACTTTTGATTAATGAATAGATTTTTCCCTTAAAAAAAAAAAAAAAAAGAAAAATTATGATAAAACTAACATTTTATACGTCCTACCCCTAAAATTGAAGCTAATACAACAATAAATTGCGGAATTAAGAATTTTAAAGCAACCAACTTTATTTAATCTGTAATCTTATACAAAAATCATGTTTCCTTATAACGAAATCACCGTGGGAATATTTGATTTCCTAATTGTTTCCTTATATACTAATTTATATACTAATATTAAGAATATTTGATTCCCTAATTATAACTAAATCACCGTGTGAATATTTCACGGGTGTTTTACAATCAAAACCTTACAAATTAGGTAGCAATATTTCAGTAAAATAAGTCAGATCAAAATATTCTACGATTAACAATATTTGATTCCCTAATTTAGAGTTTTCGATTGCTTGGGCTTTATATAATGGATACATGTTTGTTATAATCATTCTCAAGTAATGTTCATTACCGTATAATAATGGATTGGGCTGCCTATTTTATAAAAAAAATCAATTCGTTGGGCTGTTATTATTTTCTCGGACCTCTAAGGACGATCAATAATTTATTATTTTGTAACACCCGTTTTATTTACATATTCATTCTGAAAAGATTTGTTATAATGGATTTTTATATTATTTTCATTTTTTGTAATATATAAAACTTAATTCTCTTAGTTTTTTTTTTAATTTAAATATCTTAAATTACGTAAATTTTGTATCTTATAATTTCCATTTTAAACTATGTCTTAATTGTTTCATTTCAAACATATCTTCCAATTGTTACTGTTATAAACATTATGTGTACTTACCTAGCTTAAAGTTCTCAAACTTGAATGTTATAATTTCCGTATATATATTTTAATATATATAATGATATTATATTATTTCAATTTTATTTTTAAAAAGTACAATTGTCCGAATAAATAGAATGCTATATAATAAGTAAAATTTATATATGTCGTCTTTAAAAGTAAGTGTACGCAACGCAACCCCGTGATTTTTCACGGGTGTTACACTAGTTCATATACAATACATTCATAAATTTTGGAAATAACGCAAATCTTGTAAGAAGATGCAAATATGTTTAAAATATCTTTTAGAAGGCCAAAAAATGTGGAATGTGTATTCAGTCAAAAATTATGCAAATCTCATGTACAAACCAAAAATAAATAATACAAAAATAATATATTGGCTGTGAAAGATCAATTTAAGGGTCGATCTTAGGTAAGATCTACTATTCTAATGTATCTGTAGCTAATGTGTTTCTTTAAAGATTCTACATATATACATTAAATTTAGAGAGACTGTCTCTTAATAAAGTTATTGATAAAACTCTCACATACTTGGAGTCTGGGAGTGAGCAGTTATATAATTTGTGTTTTACATGTTATGTTTCCCACTAATTTATTGGAAGACGGTCTTTTAGAAGAGCTATCGTCACATATAAGATATACAGTTAATTATTGACCATACAAATTGTTTTACCCGGTAAAATATAAGATAATTACAACAAATCAAAAAACAACTCATATGTTTTTTTAACTTTTATAATAAGAAGTCCTACAATAACAATAAATCCGCCTTATGATAGAATAACAGTCGTACAAATAGCTACTATAAATTCTACAATTTTATATTAGTTATTTACAATATTATTATATAAGAGTACGATACTTACACTGCGAGAAATTTTTTGATAACGGTATATACTTTATACAATTAGCTTTTCATATGAGTTAATATGATTCATTGCTACTACTCCCTCCATCTCAGTCAATAATTTACAATTACTTTATTCCCCTCACAAAATATAACAAGTGTAAACTATTCACTGAGATTGAGGAAATATGTCTTTAATAACTTAACTTCACATGATCCACACCGTACTATGCCTTTAAACATTACACAAAGATTATTGTGAAGTGTTAAAAATATATGGAAAATATAGTCCGCATGGATCAGACGATGTATACGTCTTAAATCTTAAACAGTATGATGATTATTTTACACGTGCACATTTTAATTATAATTATTTTGATCGTGTAATTATTAATCGTAAGAAATGAAGATGTTAGTTGGGCAAGTACAAAGGGTGGACGGGGCTCACACTCGCCTATCTACACACCAGATGGGTTTTAAATTTTCATGATTTAAGAATTTATATATTTTTAATTAGTGATTTTTAAACTTATGGGATGAGTGTAGTTCGTTTACATTCGAAGTTTAATATGAAATTAATAAAACACGAGTATAAACACATTGACTTACAAATGCTTTGGTGAAGGTATAAAACACAAGCATAAAAAAAAGTTTTACCGATTATTATACCAATTATACTTCAATTTGGTCTGAATGTTAGGAGTTTTATAAATGTTGAATCTCAATTGAGCATTGTATTTAATTTGTATGGGTAAAATGTTGCACATTAATAATAATTTAATACTATAATATTGAATGATATTATAATTATAAATTTTAAATAAATAATAATATATTTTTTATACATATCCGTGCAATATTGCACGGGTTTTAAGCTAGTTATATTATTATTATTATTATATTATTATTATTATTATTGTAGTTGTTATTATCCTCTAATAGAATTAAATAGAATTTTTTAGATAAAAATTGCTTTTTATTTTTTTACTTCACTCGAGATTACACAACCTTTAATAATATAGATAAATCAATTTATTAATTATAGGTGTTTTAGGAATGTTGAAGACTCTATAAACATTAAAAAAAATCATTTATTAATATAAATAGATAGAGTCTTAGGCACTTATAAATATATTATTTTTCCTATACACTATCAATGTGAAAATGAGTTTACCCCTAGCATTACAAATTTGTTTTTTGCCCATACCTCTGTCTCATTAAAAAATTCCGTCGTGTCATTGTCAACCGTAACTTTGCCACCTTACAAGGTTGGAAGCACACGTGTTATGTAAAACAGGTGCAGAGAATAAGGGTTGGGACTTGGGATTTGGGACTTCTTCCTTGCAATTTGCAAATACATTGGATCAGTTAAATTCTGTGAAGATGAACTCCGAGAATTTGATAATGACCAAGAATCACTACCTCCATATTGTATGATGGTATCTGTACTTTCTTTTTCTCAATATTCCTTATAATCCAACAATGTCTAAACCATCAAAACCTCATGTTGGTCTTTTAGCCAGTCCAGGAATCGGCCATCTACTCCCAATCGTCGAGCTAGCTAGACGACTTGTATCCCAACATGGGTTCACTGTCACAGTTTTCGCGGTGGCCAGGGATGACCATGAGGCCGAGGACGAGCTGCTTCGATTAGCCTCCTCGTCCTCGACGGCTGGCCTCTTCAACACTGTGGTCCTCAATGTTGTGGATGTTGAATTGGATCTTGAACCGCTTCACGCTAATGTAGTCACCATTATCTTGGCTAGAATTAGGGCCACCTTACCTACCTTACAGTCCTTCATTCTCGGCATGAAGGTTAAACCAACGGCCTTCATTGTTGATCAATTCGGGATTGAGGCCGTAAAGATGGTGGGTAAGGAGTTCAATTCGTTGAAATACGTGTTTATTGCTTCAAATGCATGGTTCTTGGCCTATTGTGTGTATTTGCCTTACGCGCCAGATGAAGTTAACCCGAATAAACCCTTTTGTATCCCTGGATGTGCGTCGATCTCGAGTGGGGAGGATTGGCCTCAGTACACAATTGACTCCAACAATCGAGCCAACCACTATTTTGTTAGTATTGGACTCGACATCACGACGGTGGATAGTATTTTAGTTAACACATGGAAGGAGCTCGAACCTCGAACCCTGAGGTCATTTGAGGATAACGAGTCGTTAAAATCCGTAGTTAAGGTGCCTGTTTATCCTATTGGACCGATGAATAGAAAACCTGATCAAGTCGAAAAAACCGAATTAATTGACTGGTTGGATGCTCAGCCGGATAAATCGGTCGTATATATATCGTTTGGAAGTGGTGGGACTATATCAATTCAACAAACTGTAGAGTTGGCTTGTGGTTTGGAATTGAGTAAGCATAGGTTTATTTGGGTGATTCGGCATCCAGTGGAAAATGATAGTTCTGGTTCGATTTTTAAGTCTGAGCATAAGTCGGATGAGAAGCTGGATGAATCGATATACAAGTTTTTACCAGATGGGTTCTTGGATCGAACTCGAGATCTTGGGAAAGTGATTCCAAGGTGGGCACCCCAAACGGGAATCCTCCAACATAGATCAGTTGGCGGGTTTGTAACTCATTGTGGGTGGAATTCAGTCATGGAGAGTATTGTCAATGGATTGCCAATGATTGGTTGGCCTCTTTATGCTGAACAAGATATGAATTCGACGATGTTGGCTGAACAACTCGGAATCGCGATTCGACCTATGGTGAAACCTAGCAAAGGGGTAGTTACAAGGGAGGAGATTGAAAAAATGGTGAAGCATGTTATGGGTAATGAAAGTTTTGGCCTGAGGAGAAAAGTTGAAGATCTAAAATTGAGTGCAAATCAAGCCTTGAACGAGGGTGGTTCTTCCTATTGCGCATTATCCAAACTTGCTCAAGATTGGGAGAAGAAGTTCGATTTGGATCAATGATCAAGACAAAATGATAATTCTGTTATGAGTCGATTTTTTTCACAGTTTTTTTTTAGAGTCGAGTTATTTTAGTTGAAAACGTTCTGATGGCGCCCTTGGGTGGTACGATGCCAGTAATTTTATTAATACATGCCTTTATTTTCTTCTGTCAATTGTCACGCTCTAACCATTGGTTATATCGTGAAAGCTTACATGTTGCAGTCTTAGCCATCCCAGGATTGGCAAATGAAGATGGGTTTGCCACTTTTCAAATTGCATGGCATGGAGCATACACATGTTATCGTAACCAACAGCGATCCGAGTCAAGGAGTTACAGGTGTCAAAAACTAATTAGGATCATTAGATCTACCCGAACCATTTATGTCAAAATCTCAGGCCAAATACTGCAATGCCGGCCTCACCTCCTAGGACGTGGCCGGGGACGCAGAAGAGTGATGTGAAACCATTTATATGGATATTGGGATAACCCACGGAAAAGCTAGCTCAAAGTATAGTAGAGCGCGATTTTATATACACTCTATAGTCTATATCAAACCCAGAGGGGAACCTAGCTAGCCAGCATGTAGCAAAGTGTAGCCCTGGTTGCTTTAAATTTCTGAAGATGGCTAAATTTCTGAAGTATATATGAACTTTGACAATAAGAAATTAAGAAAACACTCTAAAAACTCTGTTCTTTTGGATTTCAAGTCACTTAATTTAAGTTCACTTTAGATCCTATAAATTCAGTTCAGTTAAGTTCAGTTCAGTTTCTATAAGTTCAGTAAAGTTTCTACAGTTAATACCAAACGATCTTACAGACACTCCCCCTAATGCATATGCTGAATACAAGTATAGACTGCTTGAAGGAATGGTAGAATACTTCAACTATCGATACTCATCATCGAGAATGAAAGTTGAAATTACGTTTGGTCAATTAAAAAAAAGTTGGAAGATGTTAAATAAAAATAATGCCCCAAATATCATATAAGTATCAAATATCGATCATTGTTTCTATATTCACCCTCCATAATTTTATAAGAATGCACGCTCTTGGAATTATGCAACATGATGTGAACATTTAAGGAACATTAGATTCAGGCATGTTTGATAAAAGCGGAAGACGGCCGTGTATAAAGTACGAAGCAACATAGTCAAAAATATTTGGCGAGGCTATGGATTTTTTGTCGACAGTGATATTGATAATGAAGATGAAGTAGATGATGATTATATTACCTTGTGTTTTAGACTATTTTTTCTATCAACACCTTCTCTTGGATAATAAATAATAATAGTTAACTTAAATTAAATTAAGTTAATTAAGTTCAGATCTTATAAATTTAGTTCAGTTCATATCTTATAAGTTCAGTTCAGTTCATTTCAGATCCTATAAGTTCAATTCAGTTCAAATCCTATAAGTTCAGTTCAGGTCATATAAGCTTAGTTCAGTTCCTATAAGTTCAGTTCAGTTCAGTTTGGTTCCTATAAGTTCAGTTCAGATCCTATAAGTTCAGTTCAGTTCAGTTTAGATCCTATAAATTCAGTTCAGTTCAGATAAGTTAAGTTTCAGTCCAAAAGAACAGGGCCTAAGTCTCAAACCATTGGTTAAAACTTCAAAATTTGCTTGTTGGTGACTTGTTGGTGACTCCGGTAAAGCAGTCTTCACCCGAAGCCAGAGGATTCTAGCGCAAAGCCGCAAAGTCAGCAAGCGAGGGCGCCTGGATGCGGTGTGGTGGAGTAACATGATTTATGAGATGTATGATCATATTAGGCAGATATGCATTTCTAGCAGTGACTCATCGTATATTTATAAAACAACTAGTTTTTCTTAAGACGGAAATATGAGTTTTAACATTAAAACGAGTCAAATATCATCTCACACAGGGTCGTCTCCGAGATTTTGGGGGCCTGTGCGAGATTTTAAAAGTCGGCCCTATTACTTTATAAACTAATTTGTATACTTATAAAAATTATAATTTGAGGTTTGAGCTCCTTCGATGTGTTCGAGAAAGAATGTCTATTGGTTAGATATGAGCTATAACAGATTTTCAAAGGATTGACACTCCACATGGAGAAAGCTTGAAGCATTAATCAAGTTCTTAGCTTATATCTAGCTCTATGTAATGGTGTAAGTCCTGAGTTACTCATAACATTAACACCTTACAGACTTACAACCTTGAGACTGTCCAGCTCAGCTGGATTTTCTTAACTGGCACCACATACAAAAAATCTTGTATTGATTTTGGAAAAATATTTCATATGACATGTCTTTGAACGAGATTATTTGTTGATATGATATTTCTTCGATTTAGAAAGTATTTTGAATGTTATAAATTAAAAGAAACATCTTATCTCAAAGATTGGTCAAAGTTGTTATGAAAGAGAGATGATTATATATTATGAGGTAGTTATCTTATTATGGTGAATTTTTCCTAAACAACTTATATTTAAGATAGTTTCAAACCGTGGCGGATTTAGGATTTTCCTCTTATGAGATTTGAACTTCCAACCTCCCCAAACTTCTAACATATTACCATTTTTAACCACTAGACCCAACACATTTTTGTAAAACTTATATTCAGAAATTGTTCTTATTTTTATGTTGGGGGTGACACTTGCCTACCCCAAATCCGCCCATGGTTTCAAAAATTAGAATTGTTAAGGGATTTGAGCCAAAAAAAAAAAAAAACGCAACATCTTAAACGCAGTACTATTCTTTTGCAAACAAGTTTCTCAAAGTTCATATTTTAAAAATAGTAATTCTTCCTTGCGACGGGTCACCATTTGTGACGGATATTTTGTGAGGTAAAATGGATAGAAAATGAGTTAGTGGAGAAATGGGACCACATGAATAGTGTTGGAGAGAGAGAGAGAAAAAGTGGGTATTTTGTGAGAGTAAACGGTATCCGTCGCAAGCTTGCGACGGATAGTGCCATTGCAAATAAAAATTTGTGTTTTAAAAATGCTTTGTGTAGTTGTGTAAATCATTTTTGACTCATGCCTTTAATTAAATTTCGAGTGTTCAGATTTACATCTCTAAGTTTATCATTGTTCTCCATAATTCTAATTCATTGAACCATATAAAAAGACAATTTGTGCTATAATTTTGTTTTTGTGAGAGATTATTTTAGAGTACGGGTTTTACTCGAGTTGCACGATTGGGGTTGAGTTTTTTCTTAATCGAATTTGGTTATAAGGAAAACATTTTAGACGACAGAAAAGAAACAAATGATATTCTTAATTGGTAATAAAAAGAAACAAAATAAAAATTTAAAGTTTTCATCTAAAACTAGGACTTCTAAACTTAAAGTTTTAGGTATTTTAAAGCCAGTTAAAATTTGAGTTAACTATATAGTATATAGCATTGATCTTAAAATAGTTTGAAACTAATAATTTTCAACTTAAAATTCAAAGATTTCATTATAAATCACGTAGGGTGTTCATTGGTTCGATCCTAGATCAGACCGGGCCAAATTAGATAGATCGAAGACAAACCTAAGGAGAAAATAAAGTGGACCAAAAATCAAACCGTAGTTACATTGTTCTGATTCAGGCAGAACCGCATATTAATGTGAACCAGATATCGAACTTGCCTATATTATAAAAAAAATACTCGTTATTAGGCTTAAGAGTGTGTGGTGTTTTAGTGTTAACAAACCTAGGTCCAAGTTCAACCCAGGAAAGAACTATCAATTTTTAGTAACTCTTGCTTGTGACGGTTTACCATTTATGACGGATATTTTGTGAGATAAAATGGATAGAAAATGAGTTAGTGGAACAAGGGGACCACATGGAAGAGAGAAAAAGTGGATATTTTGTGAGATAAAATAGTACCCGTCGCAAGTTTGCGACGGATATACCCGTCCCAAATGAGAATTTGTGATCAATTTTATCTATATTTTTAATTAATCATAGTTATTATTATTTTATTTTTTTAAAGAGGTGATTGTGTATGTATTTTTTTCCCAAAAAATTTACCCGAGTCATGGCCTGGTTAGCGTGTGCGAAGTGTTTGGCTTCATCTCTGATGCCCGTGTTCGAGTCTGAAATATCCAATAATGACTAAAAGGCCACGAGTTTAAATCTTACTACCACTCATTTTTAAAGTGGAATATTAAGCATTACTTATGGGAAAGGCTGCAGTTATATCCACATTTCAAACTTAACAGGCATTTTTATGAATGAACTTTTAAAATATAAAATCGATCTTAAAGCTTTAGTTATAAACTTAAATTTTTGATTGAGGTGATTCGGACTATACAACACAACGCACAATAAGTCTCTTTTAAGACAGATATAATCGTTTTAAGATTAAAACGGGTCAAATGTACTCCACCTACATGGATAAGACAAGTCTTTTTGTTAATATCTAGGCATTTTGTTCTTGTCTTATACATAAAGTGGTAGTTATTTGACCAGTCTTATTATTTCAAACGGATATGCTTGGTTTGAAACAATAATTTGTCCACACGAGAGGTTGTTTTCAGAGCCTACGAAGCTGCATAAATGACATTTAATTATGGAGCATGTTAACTCACCTATGTGGTTGTTTTCAGAGCCTAAGGTGCATAAATAACATTTAAATGTGGAGCATGTTAATTCACCTATCTGGTTCACCAGTCTAGTCGGCCTAACAAGAAAGTTTGGCCCATATTTATGAACTAAGGCTACGTATACCGGCCCGGACATAATTCATTCAAATTCGTATGTTATAATCCTTATGCTTTCATTACAACCACTTTTATTACCCGTGAAATACGGCACCTCACCTCCTTTAATCCAACCATGTCTGAACCTTCAAAACCCCATGTTGCTCTTCTAGCTAGTCCCGCATTAGGCCATCTAATCCCAATGGTTGAACTAGCCAACCGTCTTGTAGCCCAACATGGGTTCACTGTCACGGTTTTCGCCGTCACCAGGGATGACCATAAGACCGAGGACAAGCTGCTTAAGTCAGCCTCCTCGTCGTGGGACAATGGCGTTTTCAACTGTGCCGTCCTTCCCAACGTTGTCGATTTCTCATTGGAGCTTGAGCCTGATGCCGATGTAATCACCGTTATCTTGGCTAGAGTTAGGGCCACCTTACCTGCCCTACGGTCTTTAATTTTCAATATGAAATTTAAACCGACGGCCTTGATTGTCGATCAATTCGGGATTGAGGCCTTAAATGTAGTGGGTGAGGAGTTTAATATGTTGAAATATGTATTCGTTGCTACAAGTGCATGGTTCTTGGCCTTCTATGCATACTTTCCTTACGTGGGAAAGAACATTAACCCGAATAACCCGTTTCATATCCCTGGATGTGAACCGATCTTGGATGGGGATTTGCCCGTGCGGCGTGCCCTCGATTTTCTCCGATAATAGTGTCAATCCCTCTTTCGCCAGTGTTGCACGTAACAGCATGATTGCTGCTACTGACGGTGTTTTAGTTAACACATGGGAGGATCTCGAACCTCGAACACTGAAGGCATTTCAGGATAAAGAATCGTTGAAATCCATTGTTAAGCCACCTGTTTATCCCATTGGACCAGTGACTCGAAAGCCTGAACACGTTAAAAAAACCGAATTAACAGAGTGGTTGGATGTTCAACCCGATAACTCTGTTATATATGTATCGTTTGGAAGTGGTGGGACTATTTCAACTCAACTAACAATAGAGTTGGCTTGTGGTTTGGAATTGAGTAAGCATAGGTTTATTTGGGTGATTCGGCCTCCTGTCGAAAATGATACTTCTGCTTTGCTTTTGAAATTGAATGATACGTTGGAAGAATCGATATATAAGTGTCTACCAAATGGATTCTTGGAACGAACTCGAGATCTTGGGAAAGTAATTCCAATGTGGGCACCCCAAACGGAAATCCTCCAACATAGATCGGTTGGCGGGTTTGTAAGTCACTGTGGGTGGAATTCGGTGCTGGAAGGTATTGTCAATGAATTACCAATAATTGGTTGGCCTCTTTATGCTGAACAAGATATGAATTCAGCCATGTTGGCTGAACATCTCGGGATCGCGATTCGTCCTAAGGTGAAACCTAGCAAGGGGATAGTTACAAGGGAAGAGATTGTAAAAATGGTGAAGCATGTTATGGGGAATGAAGGTTTTGGCCTAAGGAGAAGGGTTGAAGACCTTAAAATGCGTGCAAATCAAGCCTTGAACGAGGGTGGTTCTTCCTATAACGCTTTATCCAAATTTGCTCAAGATTGTGAGAAGAAATTGGTTCCGGATCAATAATTATCGAAGTTTGAGAGGGACTTGCATAAATGAAACTGCATAAATGAGATGGCGTTATCAAGAGTTCAAGACACCTAGTGTCCGGTGGTTTCAAGATGATAGTAACGTCATCTTATTTCTATTACAACGGTTTCATAAGTAGTACTTATATAAACAACAATAATTCGACTCAAATGACGGGGCTTACATGTATTTGATGTGGTACGGTCCGTAGCAAGTCTATCATTATATATCCCCTCTATATTTATATTTATTTGTTACGTTATACATGAAAGTATATGTTATGGTGTAGAAAATACTACTCCGTATGTGAGAAAATAAAAGGTCATACATATAATCAACTTATAAATTACTACTCCCTACATACCTGTCACCGAAATCATGTCATCAGTTGAATATATGTTTTTAGTATTTTATTTCAACGGTATGATTTCAATTAATGAAATAACTATTTAGCTTAACTAGTATAGATCTCGCGTAATGCATGTACGGTATATAGAGTTTTTATTTTTACAATAGACTATTATAAGTTTTAAATTTCCAAGTCATTAATATTATTTAATATTTCACTTCATTGTATTTTGATATGATAATGAAAACTAATCAAAGAGAATAAAGTTGAGACGTTGAGTAGTACGTGGTTTTTTTTATTGAATTTGTATTTTGTCACAAAGCTTATAGTAGCTACGGCCTATGTGTCAAGTTACTCTGTATGATAATAATTCTTACATTGCTAACAAATTTAGCAAGTTATAATTTCTACTTGAGCAAATTATGAATAATTCCTTTATATAACCCTAATTGAGCAAATTATAAATAACTCCTTTATGTAACCCAATTTTCACAAATAACCCTCTTTTATTTATTTATTTTATAGAACTTTCTTTTAAAACTTGATTGTGAACCGATCAATACCATCTCATCTAAAAACGACTAATTTTTGAATTCTCAGGTGTAGAATTCATTTTCCCTCCATTTTTGACAAGCATATGTTGTGTACTTCCAATTCTTCCCTTAGGGTATCTTTGGATTGAAAGATTTGAAGGGAATGTGAGGGAGAGAATGGAAAGGATGAGAAATCCATTATTTGGTTAGCAAAAGGAAGGTAGAAGGATTTGAAGAAAAAAGGAAAAATGAATCACTCCATTTTCATCTTACGAGGCAAATTATTTCCCACCAATATAGGCAAGATTTAGAGAAAAAACTCACCTCCTTCATTCTCCTTCCCCAAAGGTACAAAATTACCAACAAAGTGTACATTCGAAATAGGGTCAATTAAATTTTTTCTAATTAAATTAAATAGGGGAATAAATAATAAAGACTGGACCATCAAAACATGAGGGCATTACCATCTCAGTTTCCTGAGGCATAATATCAAATAACAAACCATGTAACCTTTATTAAAGTTTATAGTAAAGTGAAACAATACAACTGTGTGTAAAACAACCAACAAAATAAAGTGTCTGCGGAAGCTACAACTCGAGGACTCTACAAAAATGTGGTGACCCCTCCTCCCAAGCCAGCAAGCAACACTCATCTGCGAACCTAAGACTCTGCTCACCATTACATGGATCATCACAGTAAACAACAAGCGTCAGCAACTGCATAATAAGACGGATAGAATACAATGATACATCACACATATTATTCACCATATCACTGCTATCACCAATATACAATATTCCGTGGTGGCCTTTAGCCCCACACCAATCTCCTCACTTAACGCAGCAAGGGGTACCTATACCATTAATGTGCACATCTTCTCCGTGGCGGGTCCCACGAAGAGCGATTATAGGAGTAAGATCCGTTCCCCGCAACGGTCCCACACATTACCATTTAAATCTCAAAGATCATACAACATACAGTGATATAGTAATCATACAGTATCGTCACAACATTATCATAAAGAAACTAAGTAGGAAAACCCTACCTCAAGCAATACAGCGAAAATGACAAGCAAAACCTTCCTACCAACGCTCCTCTACGAATCCTCATCCTAAGGATTACACAAATACGGATTACTTACTGAACAACCATAATCTATGATACAACAACGATATGGTGACACGTACTTGGTAGAATGCGGACTAGGTAGATGATCGGCGCGACTGGACCTTGCTAAACAACCTTGAAGCACTTGGAAATGGGAAAGATAGAGGATTAGGGTTTTACTTTCTTTTCTGATTTGGGTTCAAAGGAATTATTACCCTCGGATTAAATTTATAATAACCGTTGTCTGACGTCTGGAAAAGACTCACTCGGCCGAGTACAACATACTCGGCCGAGTTAGCTCGCAACTCAGCTTCTGACCAAAAGAGCTCGGTCGAGTACCACATACTCGTCGGCCGACCGTGACTTACTCGGCCGAGTATCATCTACTCGGCCAAGTTGATTCACAACTCGATCAACTTCTACTAACTAGGGGTGTTACAGTATGGGACCATTCGAGGGTGAAATTGGATAACAAATGACCGCGACGGAAAGAGTATATTTTTATTGAACTAATCATTACTATAATGGAGATTTTGAGTTAAAATTTTAATATTTTATCTTAGATGTGTGACTTTTGTGCGTGTATAAAGATATATGCATATAAGAAAATGTGTTTATAAAACCTCGCTTAAAATATATATAAATAGTCGTCTATTTACTCGTAAGTAAAAATTCAGTTAGTATTATTGTGAGTTAATATAATGAATGAATTAATATAAGATGAACAACAATATTATGGATTATTCCTGTAAAATAATATTTATTATAATAATAATAATATTATTATTATTATAACCAGTCAAACCTCATTCTCTCCAAAACTTGGTAAAAGCAACTTGGCGCAATTGACCTGAGATATAAAATTGACCTTAACTACATCCAACGACGAAGTTAAGCCTGGGTTACACGGGCCATGGCTTGGGGTGACATTTTATGAATAAGTAGTAAATGTGTTGCTTAACTTCACTTCACATGAAGTGAGACTGGCAAAATAGTTGTGCACATTTCTCAAGTGAGAACCAAAACAATGAGGTCGTTGGTTTGAATCTGTTTAATGAAATTTTTTTACTACTTTGTTAACATAAATTACTTAAATTACTTATCTATATTTTTTATGTCAAACAATGGTTTATAATTTATAACTAGTACCAACACTAATATATTATCAAAAAGAAAAAAAAAATCCATAACTAGTAATATTCATATAATATTTTATATTTAGAAAATTGGGACTCGTATTTTTATCGTTGGAAATTGTTATTGTTTTATAAACTTGATCATTAATAGTCGTCCGTGTCCCAGCTTAATTAATTAATTAATTATAAAACCGTCATTTAGGAAGTTAATATAATGCTATCATTGATATGACAATGATATTCCAATGACGTGAGATCTACAATGAGCCCATGAATAAACATACATCAACGAAATGAGAACCGGCCCCACCTTCCCATTTTGTCCTAGATTAGTCCTGACTACATCACACGAATGTGACCCGAAATCTGAATTGACCCCACCCGGATGAAACATTATCCTATAAGATCCATATTCATATCCTTATTCTTGTCGTGGATCCAATCCATATCCACAGGAGCCATATCCTGATCCACACGATCTGGACAGGATCTGTAAAACCCCTCGCGAAAGCGGAAATATAAACATACAAAAGTACCAAAAATGCAGCGGAATTAAAACTTTTTAAAGTAAACAACATGCGAGAAGAATTAAACTGAAACTGAAACTGAAACTGAAATAGAACAAGATAGATAAGTAACAGTTCTAAGTATCAAACCAAATATGTACAACAGCCTGGGATGGAACATCCCTACAGGCACCAACAAAACTATATCAAAAGAAACTAAGAGTCCAGCTAAACGATATAAGTGTAAGTCATATGATGACAACAGGATCATCACTCGCTAGCCCTCTCGTGAACCCCGCTCCAACCTGCATGTACCTACATACATGAAAACATGTACGCCACAATCAGTGGGGAGTGACTAGAGTTCTCCTAGCCACCTTTTGTGACAACACGTAACACATAACGCAATACAGAATACTCCAACATATATAAACATGTGAAGCATAAAAAACTCATCAACTGTTCTCATACTATCATGCAAACTCTAGTGCACGGCTCTCAACCAACTTCATAAACCGTTAGGAAGGAGAGCCGTTTTCCCTACTGGTTACCCAGTCGGGGGGTCTTTCAATCCAACTATTTATGAAACCGAACTAAGAGTCATCCAATGCCTTGGATGATCAAACCATAACTCAAACAAACATTCATTTACTCAACATTACCAATATCTATATCTGACACGTACCAACTCAAGGCAAGCAGATAAATTCAGCAAGTAAAAGGTTCAGCGGTCAACTTAAGACATAACCTAATACTAATCAATCAGCAAGTGTAAAGGTTCAGCGGTCAACTTAAGACATAACCTAAACACCAAAACATTCAGCAAGCAAGGACTCAGAGGCCAACTTAAGGCATGGACCTGCCAATCAGCAAGACACTAGACTCAGCGGCCAACTTAAGGCATAGACTAGCATCCAAAAGTAAAGGACTCAGAGGCCAGCTTAAGGCATGTCCCTTAACTACATCACAAGGTACTAAACTCAGAGGCCAGCTTAAGGCATGTTCTAGCACCAAACATCTGCACTCCGGGCAAGGTGTCAGTTCCTTAGCTATCCCGTTGTGCAGCTGCTCTACTCGTCAGACTCAGAGACCAACTTAAGGCATGTTCCAACGCGATCACTATCAAACATGTCTGGACTCAGAGGCCAGCTTAAGGCATGTCCCAGACACGACAACCATACACATATAGGGCTCAGAGGCCAGCTTAAGGCATATCCCCATATATGACAGACAACTCACGTATTAAGTTCAGAGGCCAGCTTAAGGCATAACTTAATACGCATCAATACAATATCAACCAAAGTCTATGAACTAATCTATAGTTCTACTTTTCTTAACTTCTAATCAACACTTAATTGACCCCGGGAACTAAGTTGAGGGAGAGCCGGTTTCCCTTTCGGTTACTCGACCAGGGGGTCTCTATCCTCACTCCATTCCCGAACCCAATATAGTGTCGCCCATCCTCCGGGGACCTCAAATACATATCAAGGGTACACAAAACGAGTTTCAATCAAAACCGATCAACCGTTTAAAAGTTATACGTGAATTACAACAAAACAGCCTACAGGGATCCCCAGCCGGTCGGCAGGCAGCCGGTCGGCCGGCTGGTGATCCACTCAGACTCCTTTCTTTTTAAAACGAGAACAACACAAAGGGACTCTCAGCCGGTCGGCAGGCAGCCGGTCGGCCGGCTGGGAACCCATTCCCTTAGCCTTTACAAACTCGCAAACCACCCCACATGTACTCCCAGCCGGTTGGCAGGCGGCCGGTTTGCCGGCTGGGCTTCCTTCTTCCTATGGTTTTCGCAAAACACAAACAACACAAGGAGACCACCAGCCGGTCGGCAGGCAGCCGGTCGGCCGGCTGGCAGTCCCAAGCCTTATTTCTACAAAATACGCAAAACACCAAAGAAGCGCTCCCAGCCGGTCAACCGGCGGCCGGTCCGTCGACCGGCTCAGAGAGCCTGATCACCCAAAACGCGATTTTCCAGATTATACAAAACATCAATAATCGACACAAATCCTCAAAAATCGTTACAAGTAAAGTTTACCCAACATTTCCAATCATCCAATACTACTAACTAACAGCAAACAAATCCCATAACAATCCTCAAACGATTAATTTCATGTATCCGTCTTAACTTTGTGGAAAACTGAAAATAAGCTTAAGAACATATAACAACATCACCAAGCACGAATTCTTCACATAAGAACAATCCTAAACATGATACTAAGTCCATTGATCATTAAACATTAACAAAATCAGAAACAAAGATAAGAACACATCAAAACTTGCTAATATTCACATTAAGGCCGAGTTTCTCATTATCGTCACCTTAAATGCACTCCGGCTTAAAGATCCTCCTCTACCACGAAGCTATCAATGTCCGGGTTGTCCAAGTCCACGCCTACAAGCACGAAAAACGATGTTAACGGAGTAAAAACGGAATTTATGCAAAACAGCCCAAATTTCGAAGTTAAGGATTTGAAAAACGAAAGTGATAGATGGCTTGGAAATTAAATGAGGATTCCGAAAATGTTATTATTACCTTAAATCGGTAGACGGATGATGAAGAAAAGAGCAAAAGAAGAGGTTAACAATGGAGGTTTTAAGAGAAATTAGTTTACAGTGGAAAGAGTTGAAGGAGATGAATAAATGTCGACATATGTGATTTTAGGGGTTTAAGTAATTGTCCTTTCCGTATTAAATGAAACGGGTTAGGATACTTGAACGGATATTTAAGTTGGGAACTTAACCTTACCAAGTTTGTATTCGTCTTAAGGACTTAAGGTTCTTAAGACGGATCTTATTAATTAAATTAAAATCTTTCACAATAATTTATTAAATATTATTTTATTACTTAAAATAATTTAAAACGCTTAAATTAGATTTTACGAAAATACGGGATGTTACAGGATCTCTATCCCGTATCATTTTTATGATAAAAAACATCACTTTTTAAATATTAAATTATTATTTGGGGTATTTTTTGGGCTTTATTACCAACTTAACATACTATTATTTTATATTAGAATACAAATATTAAAAATAGAGTTTTAAAAATGTCGAAATAAAGTTTCATAAAATAACACTAGCGATAACAAAGTACTTTCTGCAATCAAAAATTGTTAATAAGAAATAAATCATCGCTAAGTTTATGATAAAACTTTTAAAAAGAATATTTTTAACATTTTCTGAACTTATTTTTCATTTTTATTTTAAAATATAAATATAAAAATGGATATAAGGGTAGGATATGGATCTTAACCATCATATCCATATTCGAATCCGCTTTCATACATATAGATCATATACATATCCATATTCACTAGATCCAAACTATTACGATCCAAATCCGATCCGTAGAATCTAAATCCCAAGATCTGAATAGGTTCGTGGATCCATTGTCATCTCTACTTGTCAGGTCTATTCTCTCCCCATATTCTCATTCCTAAATTAAATACTCCCCTCCGCCCTCAAACAGCCATACAAGATTACGAGTTACCACCAATTCCGCCTAACCAGTCACCACCGTGAGTTGCCCCACCTCGTGTATGGCCATCCACCATGGCTCCTACAAATCCCTTTATCTCTGTCATCCTAGATCTGGTGTCACCTCATCTAATAACATAACACAAAGAGCATTTGTTTTGGGTTTAACTATTAGAAATAACATCTTACCTCTAATAATAATCCCAAATGCTCATTTTAAATAGACATTATCCGTTTTAAGCGTGAGACGGGTCACATACCAAATCACCCAACTATCATTTAGAAAATGACAATTTTTGTCTATATTACCCCATTTGATAATATTTGACTCGTGTTAAATTTAAAAATGACAATATTTTTTGTCTTTATTACCTCACTTGGTGGTATTTAACTCGTGTTAAACTTAAGACATTATAATATAATATCCATCTTAAGCAATATTTACTAAATAATAATATCTCTAATATTAACTAGTAAGTCTTGCTTGCGACGGGTCACCATTTGTGACGGATATTTTGTGAGATAAAATGGATACTAAATGTGTTAGTGGAGAAAGGGACCACATGAATAGTGTTGGAGAGAGTGAAAAAGTGGATATTTTGTGAGAGAAAACGGTATCCGTCACAAGCTTGCGACGGATAGTGCCGTTGCAAATAAGAATTTGTGAATATTAACAGCTCCATTTACCATAGCAAAGGACTATATTTAGTGCATAGTCAGTATAGTACCCGAAACCGAATCGCGAAAGGTCGTCGACGTTTTGCGAAAAATCGTCGACGTAATTCATAATAATTACCAACTTGCCCTTACTTCTCTTCTTCCTTCAAACATTAATTCAAAAAACCCAAAAACCCTTCTCCCTCCTAAATCTCACCGCCGCACCACACCACCGCCGCAGCCAACCACCGCCGCCTGTACACCGCCGCCGGCTGCACACCGCCGCAACACACGACCACCGTCGCCGCTGCCGCCGGCCAATTTCGAAAGGTAAGTGTTTTTTTTAAAATTAATTTAGTTTTATTTGTATAATGTGATGTTAATTAGGCTAGTAATAGTAGTTCTTGTTGTTGTTGTTGTGTAAATTCGTTATTGATGTTGTTTACTTTGTTGATTTTTCAATTTGTTCTTCAATTTGGTTTTCAATTTCTGATTTTTCAATCTTGATTAGTATAGTAGTTATTGTTTCTAGTTGTTATTAGTGTTGTTGTTATTGTTTGTTGTTGTAGTGGTAGTTGCATGTATTTGGGAAGAGAAACGGGTTGTGGGTAGGACGTGAACAATGCGAGGCGTAATGGGGGAGGGACGTGCGAAGTGCACGGTGGTCGGTGGGAGAGACGTGGGAAGCGCACGTCGGTCATAGGGAGAGACGTGGGTAGGGGACGTCGGTGAGGGTGAGAGACGTGGGAAGTCCACGTTGGGCATGGTGTTAGACGTGCAGAGCGCACGTTGGTGAGGGTGAGAGACGTGGGAATGGCACGTTGGTGACGGTGGTGGACGTGCAGAATCCACGTTGGTGACGGTGAGAGACATGTGGATTTCATGTCCTTACGTGGTTTGGACGAGAGATCCACGTGTCCCTCCATGGTTCGTTTTTTATTTTTTGTTTTAACCGTATATTTATAATTTCAATAGTTAAAATTTATTATTTTTTCATTAAAAGAGATTAATTTTGTATGTAATTGTATAAAAAGTTGTTAATTTTGTATTTTAATGTATAGTTTAAATTATTTAAGTTGTTAATTTTATTTAATTTTGATTTTATTTTGAATTATTTTAGTTATTTATGAAAATTTGTTTAATTTTGATAATTTTGTGTATTTTATATTTAACTTTTTATTATTTTAGTTTTTTATGACAATTTGTTTAATTATATTAGTTTAACGTTATTGTAATCTCGTAAATGCAGATGTCTTACAATGAGGATGATATCATGCCTGCGATTGGCCGTACCGCAGGCCGAAGAGTGACGGGATCTAAACGTCGTGTCCCGATAGCATCACAACCAGCAGCAGCACCAGGAGCTGGTAGGGGAGGTAGGGGTAGGGGTAGGGGTAGGGGTAGGGGTAGGGGTAGGGGAAAGGGTCTCCTAATAAGGACTCCCGACCCTACTCCCGAGGACCAGCTACAGCTACCGAGAGCTTTTTTCAGGGACCCCCGAGTTAGTAGTTCGGAGGACGAGGAAGTTGAGGAGGAGGAGGAGGAGGAGGTGGAGGAGGAGGAGGAGCACGACTCCCAGTTTTTGGACGAGGAGGAAGCCGATCGACCAGCTAAGGTGATCGTACGTGATGGTAGCGGCCGATATAGGCCATTTGTGGAGAGTGGGGCCTCTAGTAGCACGGGCGGGAGGAAGAAGACTCCGGATCTTTCCTGGTGTCTACAGGGTCTGGTTGTAGGGGGGTCGTCTGTACCTACTGTCTTACGTAGCTTCGGTGGCCACGTAGCTCGCAGTAGTTGGACGGATGAGGAGAGCGCGAGACAGTGGATCACGTGTTACGAGAGGCCGGGAGCTATGGAGAAGATGAGTAAGATGAGGGTCCGCTCTGCGGTTATGGATAGAGTTGCCGAGAGTGGACTTGGTCATCTTAGGACCTGTTTGACCACTCGGTTGGATGAGAACCTTATTAGTGCGTTCGTTGAGAGGTGGCAGCCGGACACCAACACTTTCCACATGCCGTTTGGTGAGATTACGATACTGTTGCACGACGTTCACAGGATCCTCGGCATACGGGTGGATGGCGCTAGGGTTATGGACGAGGGTACGAGGGGGGAGAGTGGTCTGAAGGGGAAGTACGCGGCCTTGTTTGGCATCGACGTGGCGGCCGTGACTGCACCCCTTTACAGGGGTGGGGGGATTTTGGTGAGGAAGCTGAAGGATGTTGTGGAGAAGGGGAGCCAGGAGATTCCCTACGGGCGTACATGATGTTGTTGGTTGGACAGACTCTGTTCACCGACAAGTCCAGCGATCGGGTTGTCGCTCGTATGTTGCCGCTGTTTGATGATTTAGATGATTTAGGCGGTTATGCTTGGGGGGCCGCGACATTGGCGTACCTGTACCGACAGTTGGGGATGGCTTCGCGTAGGGAGGCAGCTGGGGTTAGCGGTTGTCTGCCGTTGCTTCAGGCTTGGATATACGAGTACTTTCCGACGTTCAGGCCTCACTCGGGATATTATGTTAAGGGACGACCACTTGTCGAGGCTTGGTCACGGGTTCCTAGGTTTAGGGGAGATGAGGAGTTGTTGGAGCAGCACAGGCAGAGGTTGGACGGGCTGAGGGCGGAGCAGGTGAGGTGGCTCCCTTACGGTGTTAGCCCACACAGGGGTTGTCGGAGTACGCTCTACTCGGGGGTGATCAGGTTTATGGATATAGTGGAGCCGTACCAGCCTGATAGGTGTCTCCGTCAGTTTGGCTATGTTCAGGATTACCCGAACCCTATGCGGGTCCCAGCTGCCGAGAGTCGTCCGGCGAAGCCGGCTCAGGGTTACAAGCTGTCGTACGGTGATGCTGCTGATTTGGATTGGGGTTTGAGAGTGGCTGAGATTCCGTTGAGACAGCGTCATGACCGGGCTTTGATGCCGTTTCAGTGTGATCCACGTTACATGAGTTGGTACAAGAAGATTTCTCACCCATACTTCTACCCCCCTACACGCCGTGTTGAGATGGAAGCACCCCCTTTCACCGAGGAGCCGGAGGTTGGCCGGGCTCTTAGCCGTCATTTCTCGCAGATTTATACTCAAGACCCCGACCAGAAATGGCCGTACGTGCGACGCTTGGTCGATGATATGGAGCGGTTCTACATATCGAGGGATGACGTTGAGGATGATCCTGCTGATGATGATGATGAGGAGGAGGACGACGATGATGATGATGTAGTTTACTAGTTAGTTTTTTTTATGCTTGGACTTTATTTGTTGTCTTTCGTACGGACTATTTTATTTTTCTTGTGACTTCTTTGTTAGTTTATTACTTATTTTATGCATATTTTAATATCTATTAGAACTCATAGCTTACATCGGACATGAACAAAAGCACATAAAACATAAATCGTAACTAAAATTTGATGAAAACATAGAATACATTAGACATTAACGAAAACACATCAAACATCAAATACAAGTTTACAATACTTAATTATCTTCAGATGACGAAGATGAAGAATCCAGATCTCCTTCGTAATCTCCAGCTTCAATTATTTCAGGTTGACTAGCCACGTAAATACATGGTATGGACGTGAATAGTACACGTCCATTCCATGTATGGACGTGAATAGTACACGTCCATGCATGGTTTGGACGTGTACTATTCACGTCCATACCATGTATGGACGGCCAGTTTTCAAGTCCATTCCACGCTAGGACGGCTAGTTTTCAAGTCTAATTCAAAATTTCGATTGAGTTCAATTTGTCTATTCTATGCCTTGTACGATTAATTCAACCTAATTTCAAGGCTTAAACATGTAATTCAACAAAAATTAATTGAAAAAAAAATCTAAGATTTAAGTTGGTTATCGATGAATCGTTGTCGTCGTTTGACATTAAATCGTTGTCGTTATTTGATGTTGATGTTCGAAGTTGAAACCGTTTCTTAGGAATTTACGTTGTTTTTGTTTCAGAGAATAAAAGCTAGAGAGAGAGAGAAAAGGGCAAGAGTTGTCATTTGTCAAAAAAACGTCGACGATTTTTCGCAAAACGTCGACGACGTTTCGCAACCCCCTATAGTATTTATCCCATGCCAGGGCCTTATCCTGTGTTTTTTTCAAAATGTGACCATTGTTTTTTGGTAAAACACAATTTGATAAATAATGACCTCTCTGAAAAATAAGTTACTTCCTCCATTTTAATCCAAATACCCAATTTGCTTTATTCACGTTTGCCAACGCAAGTTTTGCGTGCTTCATATCTTTAACTACGTATTTGTAAAAATTATAAAAGTTATATATTTTCAATTTACTCGTAAAAACGAATTAATCAAGACCCCACATGAATATATTTTTTCTTATGTATTGAGAAAAAATTAAGATTGAAAGTTGATTGGTGAATAGTGTACAAAAAACAAATTGGGTATTTGGATTAAAATGGAGGAAGTATTTTATAACAAAAAAAATTGTCACTATTTAGTCAAAAGTGATAATTATTTATCAAAACGTGGGAATTTTTTATTGGTTTCACGTGCCACCGTCATATAGAAGAATTTGTGCAGTAACATTTATAATTATTGTGGCACTTAGAACCTATTCTTTTCGGCTGAAACGAGCTAAATTGAATTAATTGGAATAGAGTTTAATTGAACTAAATTGAGTGGGACTGAGGTGAAGTGAATTTAATTGAATTAAAAGGTAATTTTGTGAAGAGATTAACTGAACATAATTGATTGAACGTAAATAAAACTTAACGGAATACAAAGCAAAATTGAAAGCACAAATTCTGATTGAAGACGGAAGTATCTCTCCGTAAGACGGGTCAAATAGTAACCCATTTGCATAAATAAGACAAACATCTCTATGTTCCCGAAACTTTTTCATTTTTTTGTTTATTCATACGAGTGGTAACTAACTAACTACTTGACCTGTTTAATTTAGGCTTAAAAGAGACTTATTAAATTAAAAGAAATTGAATTTAAACTCCAAAAAAAACATGACTTTATTGAGCGAATGTACTGCTCCTCATGCATCAATTAATCGTGAATTCGTGATTAATATTTTGACCAAACATTGCTTGCCCTTTCTTGGCTCTTGCTCCAATAATGTCACTTATAATTTTGGAGCGATTCTGTCAAGAATATGAATGAATAGAATGATAGTATAGCATCGATTGGCTTAACTTCTCATTATAATTACCGATATATTTATACCACAAATTCTACTTTATGACGACTATACATGCAATCAGTAGAAAAATGATCATATTTTAATAAATAGTGACCACTTTTGATTAAATAGTGCTCGCTTTTTTATATACGGAATGAGACCGTCGTATAGGAAAATTACGCTTAACATTATACTTCGTACAACACATGACACCCTAGGTTCCTAACCTAGGCCCATTACGACAATAGTTTAGTACGAGTGAGTACGACACACTACGATATACGATATACGACATTTGCATATATCTCGTTACAGTCTAATAGAGAATCATATACACACTTTACTATTTCACGTACATTTTTTACTATTTGACCCTTATTATTTTTCTCACCTCCTAAGCCCCTATCTCAAAAGTCAAAACCAACTATCCCCTTCCCGGTTTCCACTCACCGGCCTACCGTACTATTCTATCCGCCGGTATACCCTTGTTGCCGCAAACAACTACCTTGGTTGCGCAGCCATATTCCACCCATTTCCATTATGTTATCACACATAAACACGCATTGGACAGAACAAGCTTATTGATGAATTCTGTAATTTCAATTTGCTTAAGTGAAAGCTTTTAATTGTATTAGAGTTTAACGGCCTTTAAATATCATAAAGAAGTCATAACCACGGTGATGCCTGATATAATGAAACGTCGTACTTTATAAACCATAAACCGTGTTAGTAAACACCGAATTATTTCAGCATAAGCAGATTACAAAAGCAGGTTATAAATGACAGATTGGTAAATTTTAGCATATTCAAAGCTTTAAACATGTTTGACTCACCAATCAACTATTTTGAATGTTTGGTAATTATGGTAAATGACATATTGAAAGAGTAGATTGAAGCTCAGTCTATTGTTTTCTAATATGTTGTTT
Source organism: Silene conica (assembly GCA_029255685.2). Lineage (NCBI taxonomy): Eukaryota > Viridiplantae > Streptophyta > Magnoliopsida > Caryophyllales > Caryophyllaceae > Silene > Silene conica. The sequence goes on along the minus strand of CM055315.2, from coordinate 7,950,310 downwards.
TACCCCGCATATTCACATTAGTAGATTGTGAATATGAACCCGTCAATTATTTACGTTTAAATACAACAATCTATTAAACAAAATCCGCTAATTACCAAACACTTCTACTAAAAATGCTAATTGAAATATACTAGTCAAACCTGTTAATCCAATTTGTTATTTACAATTTGTTTGACCAATCTACTTCTGTTAATATTAATCTTGCTGATTACCAAACATGACCTTTATAAAAAGGTTTGACTAGTATATTATAATTAACATAATTAATTTGATTGTTTAGTAATTAACAGATATCAATAGATATTATCTTAATTTATAGTATGATAGATTGGTACACTTCGGCCTACTTTACCCTTAGATTGTTAGTTTTTCTTTAAATGAAGCAAAATTTCCTATTTTACAATATATTAATCAATATGTTGAGGTAAATAACATATTGACTGCAAATATGCCGTTTCAATATGTTACACCAAAACTAAAATTAGCATATTGATTGAACAAATATGTTAATGTCATGAAACATGCAAAAAATTGTTAAATATGTGATTTACCAAACATCTTCATAAAAAGCAATAAAGAGTTTTGCTTGTGACGGATAATATTCGTCACAAGCTTAAGAGTTAAGACGGATACTCACTCTCACAATAAAGCAAGTGGACATGCAAGTGGGAGAAAATGAAGCATCTTATGAATAGTCCAACTTGCATTATGTAAGCGGACACTATCCGTCTTCAGCTTATGACTGACAGTGCCCGTCTTCAATGAGAATTTGTGAAAAAATAAATAACCGAAACGTAAAGAATAGTAACAAGTACAGCTAACAACTACGTCTTGATTTTTGGCCTCTTACTTTAGTTATGCAAGGTTCTTGGCATTGGTTCATCTGCCAAAATCATTCATTTTAGTACCTAAATACCTAATTCCCATAGCTTCTACTTTAATTTACTCTCATCGGAATCAGATTGAATTAGGCAATTAGGCTTCTTTTTAAATTATAGGTAATTTGGTTTACGTCTACGTTCCTAAATAAAATTTATATCCAGTGACGGAGCTAAAAATTTTGTTCAAGAAAAGATAAATTGTGAGCTTGTATTATTCCTTGTTTCATTTTTATGGAGTACCAAACTTACTTTGTTTTTTAAGAACTGAACTTCTTTCTTTTAATTTAATACAATCAATTTGTTCGACAATAAGTTTCGTTTTTATGTTTTAGGTTCTAGATAATGAAATCTACTTAGGGCATGCGTTTACATAAAATAAATGACAAAATTCTCATTTGGTTTAATTCGGATCGTCTTCAACTAATTTATCAACTTGCAGGGATCGAGATTGCACATCATCTCATTAGGAAATTCCTTGAAAACACGATCCTTGTTTTTTGGTCTTTTAATTACTTGTCCTTTAGTATATTTCTAGGTCCTTTAATAAAATTGCACATAACCTCGCATAGAGGGCCATGAATATGTAGGATAACTTTATTTACGACTGCAAAAAAAGAGACAAATTCCTCACTTTTACTTTCTCGAAGAACGACTACCTAAAATATATCACTCAAAAACTCATTGAGAGACCGCTTCTCAAGAGATTTATTGTTTGTGAATAACACTCAGCTAATTCTATATTAAATTTTATTGGCTAATTAGGGTTATTTAGCAAAATAATTGGACTTTTGGGGCTGATTTTAAACTATTTAGGAAAAAAAGGGTGCACGTCATCAGTTTTATTTTATTTTTCAAACTATTGGACTCCAGCGGCTTTAGTGTTTTCACCACATTTTCTTATGCTTGTGTAATGTGTATTTGCAGTTTCGTGTTAAGTATTTTTTTTACAGGTAAGAGGGAAGTCCCTGGGAACTCCAGCGGCTTCTTCTCTTCCCATTTTTTATTTTAAAATTACTGCATGTACTGAATTGAGGTTAACTACACTAGTCGCTAGTAACCTCCGCATGGTTTTACGGCTTCTTTATTTCTAATATTCACTAGCTGTCGGAATGTAGTACATATACAAGTTGTTGGAGTGCTCAACGACTTCACCAAAAAACTGGAAAAAAAAAGTAAAACTAGTGATGTGACCGATTTCCCCCAAATAGTTTGAAATTTTTCCTAAAAATCCAATTAGGTTCTAAATAAGCCTAGTTAACTAAAAATTTTCCTATATTATATATCTAGGCTTGGTGTAGTAGGAGAATAATACATCTGATGTACTACCACCAATTTTATAGCTTTTTAGCATTATAATAAAAAATTTGAGTTTTGTTTTAAAAGTAATGATATTGCAATAAAGTTTTTGAGTTCAGTTATTAAAATATTAAACTCAAAAACTTACAATAAAACTCAAAAACGTTACCTATGAACATAGTTAAATTTTAGCTTTGACGAGAAAAAAATATAATCAAACTTATAAACTTTAATAAATTAAGAAAAAAATATATATGCTCAAAAATAAATAAAGTTTGAGTTAATAAGCTAAAAAAAATAGTCATATGCTCAAAAACAAAAACAAGGAAAATTTAAGGTAATACATCAGATGTATGTTCCTTTTTCTCGACTTGGTGTGAATGTTATCTTTTTTTGATATGATTTCATCTTATTTGATTTCATCTTAATTTGGGTAATAATTATAAAGAATATTACAACATAATCAAGATATCACTAAATTTCGGAAACTTCTATTTTACATGTGTGAACCCATACCATAATTGTGACTACCAATCTACCATACTATAAATTCAAATGCTACGAATGAAATAGTATAACTATTCATTTCATTTAATTAATTTCATTTCTTCAACACAAATTTAACCATGGTTAACCCATCAAAACCCCACATTGCACTATTAGCTAGTCCAGGATTAGGCCATCTAATCCCAATAGTCGAGCTAGCGAAGCGCCTTGTAGCACAACATGGCTTCACTGTCACGGTTTTCGCAGTGACAACCGAGGGTCACCAGGCCGAGAACGAGCTGCTTTGTTCCGCCACTTCATCATGTGGCGGACTTTTCAGTGGTGTGGCTCTTCCCAGTGTTGTAAATGTCTCATCGGACATCAACCCTAGCGCTGGTGTACTCCCACGTATCTTGGCTATGGTTAGGGCTACCTTGCCTACCCTACGATCCTCAATTTCCGACATGAAGGTTAAGCCGGTGGCCATTATCGTTGATCAGTTCGGGATGGAGGCGTTCAAGGAGGTGGCAGAAGAGTTTAATATGCTGAAATATGTATTTATTGCTTCTAATGCATGGTTCTTGGCCTACCTTGCATACTTGCCGTACGTACAAGGAAGAGTTTACCCAAATAATCCCCTGTATATCCCTGGCTGTAAATCGATCCCAGGTGGAGATTTGTCGGATCACACATTTGACCCTGATAGCATGGCTCACCGCGATTTTATTAGTATGGGACGGGAGATTACGAGAGTTGATGGTATATTCGTTAACACATGGGAGGGTCTCGAACCTCAAACACTTGGTACATTTAAGGATGGTATGTCACTAAACTCGATTGTCAAGGTATCGGTTTACCCTATTGGACCAGTGATTCGAAGGCCTAAACAACTTACGAAAACCAAATTAACCGAGTGGTTGGATGTTCAACCCGATGTGTCTGTTATATATGTTTCGTTTGGAAGTGGTGGTACTCTTTCGACTCAACAAACTATAGAGTTAGCTTGGGGTTTGGAATTGAGCAAGCATCGGTTTATTTGGGTATTTCGGCCTCCTATCGAGAATGATAGTTCTGCTTCGCTTTTTAAGTCTATGTATAAAGTGGATGAATCGATATCCAAGTGTTTGCCAAATGGGTTCTTGGATCGAACCAAGGATCGTGGGATTATCGTCTCCAAATGGATATCCCAAGAGGAAATCCTTCAACATAGATCGATTGGTGGGTTTATAAGTCATTGTGGGTGGAATTCGGTGAATGAAAGTATTGTCAATGGAGTGCCAATAATCGCGTGGCCTCTTTACGCTGAACAAAATATGAATGCAACGATGTTGGTTGAAGACAACGGAATTGCGATTCGACCTAAGGTAAAGCCGAGCAAGAGCCTCGTTAGAAGGGACGAGATTGAGAAAATGGTGAAGTTTGTTATGGACAGCGAAGGATTTGGCCTAAGGAAGAAGGTGAAAGACCTTCAAATAAGTGCAAATCAAGCATTGAAAGAGGGTGGTTGTTCTTATTGTGCACTATCCAAAGTTGCTGCAGATTGTAAGACGAAATTTCAGTCTGAACAATCTTATGAAAACAGCAATTAGGTTCCTGTTCCTCTCTAGGAAATGGATAAGCTCACATCTCGGCCGTCGTGGCTTCGTGTGGAATTGAGAAGAGTATTAACTAGTTTAGTTGATAAAGTCAAGGAGTGATAAGTGATGATTTTCGTGACCATGTTCAACACACACAAGCATTAAAATTCTTGTGTGTTAGTCGGGTGAGGCGAGTCAGACGACTAACCGATTACTGATTGAACAGTTAGTTGTGTGTAAGGCTTTACACAGTTATTGTAAAATGCATCCAAGCATAATAAATTAGAGGGTCAGTGTAGTTATTCAAAGAACCCGTTTTACAACAAAAAAAACCGTTTTAAAATCAAATTGTGTAAGGCAGTCTTACACAAGTATTTGTGTCAATTGAAAAGACAATGGTGATTGTCTCATTACACTGATGGAAAAACATCCACAATCTTATTGCGTCTCAATTGAGATAAATAATGGAACGTCGGTTTGATTCATCTACAGCAATTTCTAAGCGAAAAAAATGAAACAAATTATAGGTATATTTCTGTGCAGTGCAAGAGCTCGAATTGACGAGGACAAAGAAAAGAATCGAATACTAGACAAAACATGCACACCAGTTGATCAAAGGGTACACCTACACCCGTCAAGTGGGCCGAGTTTGGTATTGTGTCAAAACAGGAGACGAAGTACATACATGTGTGAGCCACGACCCAGGAGTGAGGATTTTGACAAGTCTAGGTAAACCATTTGAACCTAAAACACTGAATGCGAGTAGATCAAGGAAATCAAGGCTAGACGAGTCTCTTGACAACAGCAGCCATATACTTACCCTGATGCTCAGCAAGTGCAAGTTCAGTGTCAGTGGGTTGTCTAGTACCGTCCCCTGCGAAGGCTCCAGCACCGTAAGGAGAACCCCCTCGGATTGAGTCCATCTTGAACATTCCAGCCCCAAAAGTGTAACCAATTGGAACGAAAAGCATCCCATGATGAGCTAATTGAGTTATTGCTGTCCAACTGCAAACATTCGGAGAAGCACAAAGATAAGGAACAGGACATAGACCTGGCTAACGAGGAATTTCAGTCATTATGAAAAGATAAAGGTCTACAGTATATGACAACCAGAGATAAAAACGTTGACCCAGTGCCTTGAACTTCTACGCCTATGGGTGAGGTAAAGGGGTAAAGAATGTAGGAGGCATGGCATAAATGTCCAGAAAGGATTGTTCGGAATAAATAAGTAATCACAGTATATAACATGGTACTCAGTAACAAGAACATACATAGTGTGACATTAGTGTCCGATCTTTTTTATCATCAGGCTGATGACATGCACTATCAACCAGAACTATTGCATTTGATCCACTCTCTGTGCATTGAACTCTAATTCTATCAAATAAACTTACAGAAGAGAAGCTACAAAGTACAAGTAATGATCCGCGTTACCCAAATTTTCCAATAAGAAGTGAGAGCGGTTCAAGTGAGGTGATACTTCTACCAATTGTCTAAAAGGTTATGGTTAAGCTACACGGGGTACTCTGACCTGGTGAATTCCTTGCATTTACTTTTGGATAAAAAACCAAAAAATAAATAAAAGTTGGTCTTTTACCCTCTTCTATTATTTCCTCCCTTGGCCTAGGATACTTTGCTGCTCCTTTTATTTCTCTCATCTCTTACTTCACCGTCACCTATCTAAGATGCAACACTCACATCTCAAAACAATACTAACTTCTTCAATGCATGAAACTATCAAAAGCCCCATATTTTTTTGCCATGTTAGGTTACTTACAAATTAAAATCCAGAGAAAATCGGTGGAAACATAATTCGTTCAGTCAGCATTGGAAAAGCAAAAAATGAGCTCTAAACAAACAATCAGAAATCTATCTTCTCTTTATCGTCAAACATGAAAATCTCATAATACAAGACCACAAACAAGCAGATTTTGGCGAGGGCTTCCAACAGTTGAGTTCGAGGTGGCAAGGATTAGTGGATTATGTTGTTGTTTGGGGTGGTACGAGGTTGGACTTTGGCTGTTGAGTGTGGCTTTGGTACTGTAAGTTGCCATATCTGGTTGTGGTGGGCCAATTGGAGGTCGGTTTGATAGTGTGGTAGGTGTTTGTGCTTAATTGTGAAGTGTTAATACTGACAGATCCGGGGTTGGTTGAGGCTGATATTGGGGTGGTTGAGTGGCTAACTGCGGAGACGGTGGTGGTCTGAGGTGAAGTTAAGGCCGACTATGATGGCGGTTGGGGTAAAATCACTTGTAAAGGGAAGAATGTTGGAGAGCAATATAATTAGGTAGGGTCATAAACTCATAATGGACACGTCACAAACTAAACACAATGAAAAAAAACATAACTAAGGCGGAAACATACTGAAATGAATGAGACACCCTAAAATGAAAAAACAAATAATTAACAGGGACACATGGAGCAACAATTTGGGGCAAACATCTAGAATCCTATAATTTTGTTCAGGTGGCCCCGATTTCGGTTAATGAGGGCCATGATCCAGAGAATTATTACACATGCCTGCAAGATTCAACCATGGGGTCTAATGGGTCATGGTTGAATGGAAATGTTGAGAAATTCACATGTTGTGTTTAAGTGCCCCGCATTGAACAAATAAAGTAAAGTGTGGTTTCCAGGCTAGCAGTAACTCTAGGGTCCTCTCAACCTTACAAGAGTAATGGGAAGGGAAGGGGCTCAAATAATCACCACTACTCCCTCCTATTTCAACTAATGAAACATAAACAACTAGATGAATATGAGGGAGCATTTCTTTAATGTCCAATTCTTGAACATAACCCGTGGAATCCCCATCAATCTCTCACACAGATAGGTAATGCTTTTAACTCCTCTAAAAATTATCTTAGTTGGTCAAGATAATCATGATATCTCCCTTTAAATCTTGCAAATGAGACATGAATTAGCCTAATCCGACCCTAACTAAATTTTGATGGTCGCAAACTTACCCTTACCCCTAAATGACCACCGATAATAACACAGCACAAACATACCCAAACACAAAATGACATGACCTACCAGACCAATTACAATCATACGAAAGTGACCCATATGACTGGTCCATAAGCCCATACCCCTGAACAAATGAACCATTCGCCATGTCTATCCGGACTATCTCTCTTCATCATAATAACCTAATCCTCCAACAAGAATCATGGCTCTTCATCATAACAGGCCCTCATCCAAACACAATGTTCCTAAAATTAAAACTAGAACCTATCAAGCTACGATAACAGCACACTATAAAATCTGTCATAATATCAAGCACAAAGTCCAGAAAGAGAATAAAAAAGAACTCCCCCTATACAACAAAGACAACTCTAATGCCAATATCCCCTATACCTTCCAAATACCTATAGTCCAAACTCCAAAGACCAAAGACCAAAGACCAAAGACCAAATCAGAATTCTCCCAAAAACACCCACACCACTACAGATGATAAAAAAACAACTAGTACAATCAGTAACGAAATTATTTAAATCAGCAATCTCAACAGTAGATATCTTAATTAAACAACTGAACACCAGCCAGCTAGCTAAACCTGTTTTGACTCTATGAGATTGGAAACGGCTGAAATGGGCATCAAACCAACAAAAAGGACAGGCTGACCAGTGATACTAGCTAAGGTATATCACACATTCACACTCCCTATTCTCAAAATCAACACAGAATGAAAGACCCAGAACGCGGACATATGAAATTGGTTTTACTACTTTACAACAACAACAACAACAACAACAACAACATCAGAGCCTTAGTCCCAAAATGTTTTGGGGTCGGCTGACATGAATCATCCCTTGGAACCGTCATAAGTGAACTCTCATCTCAACAGGAGAAAAAAGAAAGAAAAAAAAAACAGAAGTGGAGTGAAACAAAAAATGGAAGGCAAAGGGGTTTTATAGATTTTAAATCGAACTTATCACATGTATAAAACCCCAAAAAAATAAATCAAGAATAAAGTTTAAAGTGATTTTGAGAAACGAAGTAAAAATTAAAATAAGAGTTATATTAAAGAAATTGGTTTTACTACTTTGATAAAGAAAAAAAAGTTATATTAAAGCAATGAAAAAATGATAGACGGCAAGGAACCCACACATATCTGTTTGAGTGAAAATAGTCACAAAGACACTGATTATTGTCTTTAACATCATTGGGGACCCTGAAAAATATTTCTCTTGACTAATTCCTGTAGGCAAGTAAGGCAACCACAAAGAATAACTGATCTCACAATAGAGGAATGGATGAATGCGCCCAACCCACATTTTTTTCCAGCACAAAACATATGTTTAAAACAAGAGAAATATCAGGTCTGGCCTTTGAAGGCTATTGCAAGTATTATTATCCCCGAAACCATAGTCTACCCAAAACCTGTCACATTCACTGAGGAAAGTTGGACCAGCTCAAACGTCGTTCATGACTATCCTCAAGAAAGTACCCGACTAGTGAGAGCTGTCATGAACAATATGCATCATAAAATAGCCTAAGCGTGTCATCCACTCATCCTTCCACACTCTAATCTCAGAATTTCGGTCTCCAGAATAGAAAGTTAGACAACCGCTCCCCTGATTCTTATGTACAGTATGAAAGGTAGTATCACTATCCAACCTTGAATCGACAATCGACACTTACAGTTCCATTACAGTAAACTTCACACAATTCAATCATCCCCATATGAAGTGGCTACACATAACGCCATTCATAAAACACTTGTGCCACCCTTTTCCTTCCTTGATAATTTGAAGTTTTTTTACTTACACCCACATATATTAAGGAGAGCGGTTAATTTCCCCTAAAATAATCAATTAGTATAATCAGCAGGCAAATTACTTCATTCTGTAATCCTCACAACAGAAATCTTAATTAAACAACTGATGAACTGAACACAGCCAGCTAGCAAAATTTGTTTTGACTCTATGAGATTGCAAATGGCTAAAACCAACAAAAATGACAGGCTGATACTAGCTAAGGTACATCACAGATTCACACTTTTTATTCTCAAGGTCAACAAAGACCCAGTATGCTGAGTTGCTGACATATGAAATTGATTTTATTATTTTGATAAAAAAAAATGTTATTAAAGCAATGAAAAACTATAGACAGCGAGGAAACCTCGCATGCAAATAATTACAAAGATGATGTTGCCTTCAACGCCATTGGAGTACCATTAAAAACATTTTTCGTGATTCCAGTTGGGTGCAACCACAAAGAATAAATGATCTCATGATGGAGGAATGAATTGCCCCTGACCCACATTTTTTCTAGCACAGAACGCACATATGAATCACAGAAAATACCAGGTCTGTGCCTTTAGAGGCTATTGCAAGTATTATTATACTCAAACTGATAGTCTACCAAAAACCTCTCACTTTCATGAAGGAATAATGGACTTCCAAGTACCGTTCATGACTATACACTTACTAGAAATAACAGATACTGTGAAAGCCGTTACAAAGGATATACATCCTAAAATAGCCAAAGCATTATCCTTGCACACTCTAGTCTCAGAATTTTCTACCAATAGAAAGTTACAAAACCGCTCCCCTAGTTCATCAAGACAGCATGAGACAACGGTACTATCCAACCGTAAGCGCTCTGTACTATCCTTTCATAATCCAACAATTACAGTTCCATTACAGTAAACTTCACACAATTCAATCATCCTCATATTAAACTATAAAGTGGGTACAAATAACCCGCCACTCGTAAAACAAAATCGTTCCTTACACTCACATATGAAGAGAGCTGTTGATTTCACCTATAAAGTTAAAGCACTATGATCACTTAATTCCTAAGGCATCATAATTGAATCATCTCCTAACAAATCACAATTAAATCAACAAACCAATCAATGACACAATTCAAATAAAACCAAAAACCCCACCAAGCACCTTAGTCCCTATGCCACTACATTGACACCGTTTCCAAATGACCTAAAGTGCAAATAGTGTTGTTTACTTTTATTAAGAGAAGTATTTTAGTCTAAGGTAAACAGCATATTGAGAGAAATTAGTAGATTCCGGTATAATTAGTAGGTTGACCAATGAATCTACTATTTTCATGTGTTTGGTAAACAACATATTCTGATAGCATATTGGTCGGAATCTATTGTTTTTGAATATGTTGCTAATAGCAGCATATTGTATTAGCATATTCAATTTATACATGAAATCGTTCTAATTATCCTATAATCTGCTAATTACCAAACACTCTTTTCTAATCTGCTAATTTTTTTTAATAGTCAAACCTGCTATTAAAATCTACTAATCGTAGGGCCTGTTTGGTAAACAGCATATTGGCAAAATTTCAGCATATTTGAGTGATTTAGCAGGTTTGACTTATCAATATGCTATTTAGACGCTGTTTGGTAAACCGCATATTGCAAAAAAATTAGCATATTAAGGCAATTAGTAGGTTTGACCAAACAATATGCTATTTGGACTGTTTGGTAAACAGCATATTATAAGAGTAGAATGAGCTTCAATATGCTCTTTTGGAATATGCTGCTCACCCCAGCATATTCAAAGAGTATATTGGCAAAATTAAAAAATTATCTTTTTACCCTTCAAAAAATATTCGCCCTATTTTTGACAAATATTAATCAATAATTTATTCGTCCTTTTTTGTCATTTGACACATGATTTAGATAATCTGCTAATTTAGTTCTGCTAATTACCAAACACCTCCAACAAATTCTGCTAATTGAATATGCTAGTCAAAATTGCCAACAAATTCTGCTAATTGAATATGCTAGTCAAAATTGCCAACAAATTCTGCTGGTCAAATCTGCTTTTACAATCTGCTCCTGCTAATATCAATCTGCTGTTTACCAAACAGGGCCGAATGTTTGGTTAATGGTATATTGAAATAGTATATTGGGGTCCAATATGCTATTTTACAATATGTTGCTCCTACCAGCATATTGGATTAGCATATTAGAAAGAAAAAAATTATCTTATTTACCCTCTTAGTAAAATACTAACATTTCTTTTATATATTTAATAAATAATTTTTCATGTTTTATATGTCATTTTATAAAGATTTTAGACAATCTGCTAATCTAAACTACCAATTACCAAACACCTCTAAAATAATTCTGCTAAATAAATCTGTTAGTCAAATCCGCTAAATCATTCTGCTAGTCAAATCTGCTTTATTTGCTTTTATAAATATGCTTCCGCGGTTTGGCAAACAGGGCCAAAACAAAAAATAAATAGCAAGCCAATTCACTGTATTTTTTATCATTGGCGCAGCATCTTCTAATCAAAGTAAATAAATGATTAGAACTTCGACTCTACAATAAAAAAAATATACTCCCTCCGTCCCGGTCATTTTGGGGCCTCCGTCAATTGTTTAACTTTCTATTTCAGGAATGTCTTTGATGGATAATTTGATACTTCACGCACAATTTGGTTCACTTGTCGTCTAATAATTGGTTTTCTGCTCCTTTCCGTGGTCTTCGTGCCAAAACCAACGTAAACAAATGACAGGGACGAAACCGAGGGAGTAGCAGGCCAATTCACTATATTTGTTCTATTGGCAAAGAGTATTCTAATTTCTAATTGGGACGGGGAGAGCGACTAGACAACAAATAAACCAAAACAATGATTAAAACAACAAGAGTCCAAATAATCTTACGCAGTAGTCTCCTGACCGCCACCCTGAGTGCCAGTACTAACAAAAAACCCGGCCGGCTTCCCAGCAAGAGTTTGATCCTTCCAAAGCGGTCCAGTCGAGTCGAAAAACGCCTTCATTTGGGCCGACATAGACCCATACCGAGTCGGAAACCCGAACAAAAACCCAGACCCGGAGGCAAGATCCGCCGGAGACGAAATCACAGGGATAGAATCGTCTTTTGCCGGGGCCATCATCTGAGCCAACACGTCATCCGAAAGCGTCTCAGGCACTCTATATAACACCGCTTCGACTCCGTCAACGGAATCAACACCTTTCTTCATACGCCGCGCTAACTGTTCCACGTGGCCGTACATTGAGTAGAACACGATGAATAGTTTTAGCGGGATGGTGTTGATTGAATTGACTGGTGCGGTTGCAGCGGCGGGTGCGGCGGCGGTTGTGGTGGGGGAGGTGGGGGTGGAGGGTGAGGAGGAGGATGTGGAGGGTTTTGGAGGTGGTGGTGTGGTGGTTGGTGCGGTGGTTGTTGTGGTGGTGGGAGGGAGTTTCTTTTTGCTGGGAACGCAGCCCATTGTTAGGGGAAGTGGAGGAGTGGAGTGATGATTTGGTGGAATGGTTTGACGTTGGGTTCAATGGGAGGGAGATTATAATTTGGGGTTGGGTCACTTGCTTGTGTTATTTAAGTCCAATGTGGATTTGTTGGTGATTAGATAAAATTGACTCGATTTAGGTTTCGTAACGAGGATATGAAGTTAATTGGATTTGAATTGAGTTGAATTAGTATTATTTGATCTTGGTTTATTTCTATAAATTGATTATCTTGTGTAAATAATTTAGTGACAATAGGTTTGAAAATTGTAAGTCCAAGATATTTTGATTCGTTTTTATTTGACTTGAATTTTTGCAAATTTGAAATAATTCGGTTCAAATTGATCATACTTAATAGACCGGTTTGTTAGGTTAATTATGGATGTTGGCCCTTTCGGTAAACCGTATATTGGCCAATTTTTAGCATATTGAAGGGTTTTAGCATGTTTGACCAGTCAATATGCTAATTTTCGTGTTTGGTAAACAACATATTAAAACAACATATTTGGGGTCAATATGCTATTTTACAATATGTTACTTACCCCAACATATTGATTAGCATATTGTAAAATAAAAAAGTTTACTTCATTTTATAAAGAAAATTAACAATCTACTAATTCTCATCTGCCAATAACCAAGCAATCAAATTAATTCTGCTAATTATAATATGCTAGTCAAACCTTCTATTAAAATCTGTTATTTATAATTCGTCATTACAATCTGTTTATGATAAAATTAATCCGTTGTTTACCAAATAGGGTCGTTGTTTTTATTGTAAGAGGACACTGAGAAGAGTTTGTGGTATTCTTAAGATTGAAATGAAGTTTTCTTATCTATTTCTTTTGGCACAAGGATTAATAAAATGAAAACAAAATGAGAAAATTAATGATCAAATTAGAATTTCTCTCGCATGTTCATGGACACACGTCACAAACCCATTTATTCATATTTGTATAAATCCTCCCAAAAATATAAATAGACTAAAAAAATTGAGTGATACACCCCAAAACTTCCATATTATTCGGGACGGTAATAAAGTAAATCAATAAGGGTGAACTAAATTTATAAAAATTAAGTTTAACCAACGTAAGTTTATAAGACCCGAGTAATAGGTGTCTTATCTAACATTCAATTTTCAATTACTTTATTCAACAATTTTTAAATTTTTTTATGTTTTTAAAATTTTAATTAACCTCATGTCAAGTATGTAGATTATACCGCTAGTTGTAATACGAATGGTATTATAATTTTTAGCTTTATACTAAAGAAAGTAAGTTTAAGATAAAGTTTATGAGTTTTATTATAAACTTTATGAATTTCTTTACATAAACATTGTGAAAATTATAATAAAATTCATAAACAATACATATAAGTTAAATTAAGTTTTAGTATTAATGTTAAAAAACTAAAATATAATCCAAAAAATTTATACAAGTTCAATCATGTTTGATACGGTGGTACAATGCTTCTTTACCGTTGGTGATATAATCCTGTTTACCAAGCTATAACACAGGACTTATTTGGAATAACTTTGTCTTAAATTCGATTGAAACGTGTAGGCGATAAGCCAATAAGGTATGAAACACAAGTTAAACATGAGAATTTGTGTTTTTTATAGGGTTATTTCATAGGAATAATCCAACCTATACCACATCTTCTCATATTAATCCTTACTAACGATTAACTGAGAATAATCCAACCTATAACCTCAATTTTCTTTCATTGAACTTTGTCTATTTTTAAACTCTTATTATCGGTAAACAAGCACGTCACCTTGACTTAGTTTTTGTTTTTCCTTCTTAATGTACAAAAATTAAGTGAAGATGACGTGGTGGCCTAGCGATAATAAGAGTTTAAAAATAATCAAAGTTCAATGAAAGAAAATTGAGGTTATAGGTTGGATTATTCTCAGTTAATCGTTAGTAGGGATTAATATGAGAAGATGAGGTATAGGTAGGATTATTCCTATGAAATAACCCTTTTTTATATATCTGAATATATGAACTAATAATATGAAACATCTGTCAGAAAATATTTTCTTTACAAATTTAATGCTGCAACTTTCATAATTTTTTCTGAAAGCATTTTTTTACATAATTGAAAATTAATGAACTAATTGGTAAAATCAAATCGTCATATGTACATAATAATCGAGGAAGTAATAAAAAAACGAAGAATAATGTATTGATAAGTGCCTATACTGTATCTCATTCTCCATTTTTCACCTTGTGTTCCGACTCAATTCGAGTCGGTTTTGGTCCTTTATTTTTATGTGCATTTTATACCCGATTTCGTATTCTATGAATGTATATCTCGTCTTACAGGATTCGGTATGAAATCGACGAAATAGGGGCAGAAATGAATGATTTGAAAGAAAGCAAGGAAAAGAGAAGAAATGAAGCAAATAATGCACTCCCTGCCGGCAGCTGGCCAGCCGGCTATGCCATCTCCAACCCACACTTAGTGTTTTTGATGAAGGAATAATTAGTCTTGTGTTCCCCGCCGGTGGCCCAGCAGCCACCTGACCGGCTGGGACACCCCTCTCCAAACTCAGCTTTATTTCAGAGCAATAACGAGCAGAATCCAAGTTTTGTGTATCAATGTGTTCCCACCCGGTCCCCAAACCAACAGTCGAGTGACCGGCTTTGGATACCTGAACATTGAAGAATCCACTAAAAAAGCAAGGAAGATGTGTTCCTAACTGGTGGCCTGGCAGTCGGCCGGCCGGCGGGGTCACATATCACATAATTAGAATTTATTTCAAGCTTCAACGAACAGTAGCCAATGACGTGTTCATGGTCGACCTTTGGACCGGCAACCGGATAGCCGGCAATGGCTACCTGATGATGTTTGAAGTTCAACTTTTGGGAGACTCGGGTTGTTGGGAGCACAAGATGGGATTTTCTTATTTTCTCTAATTTCAACCCATTTGTAAGATACTTTTTTTTTTTTGTTTTTTTTTTTGACATAGTGCATAATAATAGGAAAATCATCTTCTGGCCTCAGTGACAGCCAATAAATGGGCAATCCTATTCAGCTTACGAGGACAATAACTAATTCAAACACAGTGAAAAAACGGTAGAAGACTTTCTATCCTAGAAGCTACTATACTAAGATACCAATCCCCGATGGAACTTCCATAGAGATGAGAGACCAGAATGAGACAATCAGAAGAAATGTCAATGTGCCTAAGCCCAAGAGACATAGCAGATTTAAGTGTCTCCAAACATGCAAGCCTTTCAGCATGGAGTGGGTTCATCGCCCACAAAGATATCGATCATTTAAACCAAATTTTCCCTTTATCATCAAAAACAACCCATCCAGCTGCTCCTTTGAAGTTCTTAGACCAAGCAACATTAAATTTGATACGAAACTTAGCAGAACATTGCTTCAACCCAACCAAACAGCAAGGGAAGCAATGCCGAATACAATCAAAATCAGAGAGATCTTCAGGATCATCAACCAAAGCATTCTTTTGATGTGAAGGCACCCCAAATCCAGAAGAAATAACCTCAGCAACATGAGTATAAATCTGATCCATGAAGGGATCGATCCCTCCTTCATAAGCCCGAAAGACCAAAACATTTCTAAAATTCCAGATAGACCAAAGAGTGGCAATGAAGTAAAGAGTTGGTTCATCAGAAGAAGATTGTTTCTTCAGATAACGTAACCAATTCACAATCCATTCCGAAATGGGTATATTAAAATCCATCTCAACTCTAAGACCCAGTGGAAAACCTTTCCAAATTCTTTGAGTCACAGCACAATCTCGGAACAAATGCGAACATGATTCCAAACGAGATGAGGATGAACACAAAACAAAGAAGGGAGACCAAGAAAAGTTTCTATGGCTAAATTCCTCACCAACAGGAAGAGTATTGGAGAAAATTTTCCAAAGAAAAATACGCCATTTGTTAGGAATATTCAATGACCAAAGCCCAGAATGCTTAGCCGCCCTTGCAGAAAGAGAACGACGAGAGCAATCCTTCGAAGAACCTGAATACTTCCAAAGCTCCTCAAAAGCCAAGAAATAGCCGCTTTTCACAGAGTAATCTCCACTAACATCAGCCCCCCACACAAGGTTGTCAGCAGCATCAAGAGCTGGTGTAGGTAAGGAAAAAAGAATAGGAAAGACCCCCGTCCCACAGCAACGAGTAACATTATCAACATCCCAGGATCCATCCTCCTTCTGAAATTGCGAGACAAGTGCCACTGGAGATTCTCTGAAATCCGATTGTCGAAGTCCCAACAAAGACTCCATTGATCTACCATCAATCCATCTATCCTTCCAAAAACTCAGAGAAGAAGGCAAGCCCACGTCCCAGCAGAGACCCTTCAACAACAAAGAGAAGCCCCAAAGAATACCTTTACTACCCCAACTTTTCGTATTTTTCCAACCAGACCCTTCCTTAACAGCTTCTATATTGAGGTTCATAGAAATTCCCACAGTATTCGCAATGAGTTATTCAGGGTTATTAAGAATTCGCCAAGAGACCTTCGCAAGAAGAGCTTGATTAAAACATTTAATATTGCGAATACCTAAGCCACTTCTTGACTTTGAAACCGATAGAAAAAGATTACTACACCAAGAGATACCTCGACCATCCACCATGCCTTTCCACCAAAAAAGCGAGATCAAAGAGGAAATCTTTGAACTCACACTTACCGGCAGTTTAAAAGCCGATAGAGAATAAAGAGATAGTGACGAAAGAACCGATGAAATCAAAGTCAACCTACCCGCTGGTGAAAGTAAACAATTTTCCCATTTCAGAATCCTTGAACGAACTTTTTCAATTGTTAAATTAAAAACATCCTTCTTAGAACCACCGAAGTCTGTAGGTAAACCTAAATAAAGGTCCATACTTCTCTGATTTCTGACCTTTAGGGCTTTTAGACACCTCTTTGTCGTTCGTAAAGTACAATTTGGACTGAAAGTGACTGTTGATTTATCCTGATTAAGCCTTTGACCCGATGCCCGGCAAAAAGTACCAATGACCTTAACTAAATCACCACAAGCCCGTGAGTTAGCTTCCATAAAAAATATGGCATCATCAGCAAAAAGTAAGTGCGATATGGGCTGAGCATTTCGACAAATCTTTAAGCCATTAAACTGCCTAGCATCCTGTGCTTTCACCACCATTCGAGAAAAAACTTCAGTGCATAAAGCAAATAAGAAGGGTGAAAGCGGATCACCCTGTCTTAAACCATTTGTCGGCTTAAAAGGCTTTCCGCAGGATCCATTAATCGAAATACTATAAGTGACTGAGGAGACACAAGCCATGATGAGGGAAATAAGATGAGTTGGAAAATCCATAGCCGTTAAAGTGTTTTCCAGAAAATCCCATTTAAGGCGGTCATAAGCTTTACTCATGTCGATTTTAAAAGCAAGAGCTCCCTTAGACCCATACCGTTTATTAGAAATCAAACTAAACAGCTCATGAGAAATAAGAATATTATCAGTAATATTCCTACCCGGAATGAAGCCATTCTGAAAATTTCCAACCAAATAGGGAACCACCTTTGAAAGTCTGTTAGTGATAACTTTTGTGACAATCTTCATAATGACGTTGCACAAACTTATCGGACGAAAATGGTTCAAAGTTTCCGGACTTAAAACCTTTGGAATTAAAACAATAACCGTCTTATTGAATTTTGAGGAGACTAACCCAGTTATTTGTAAGATACTTATAAATATCGCCCCTTAATATTTTTTGGCACACAACCCTACATCTAAGAATTACTCTAGTTTAACCTAGCTTAGCCCGAATCTTTCCTTAATATTTCCTTAATAACACTAATATCTCCTTAATCTTAGCCTAGAAATTAGTTTTTCTGTAGTTTATGCTTGTAACTTGGGTTATAATTTGGGGATATTGAAGAATTCTTCAATTGAACCATCCAAGTTTGCTTCCTTTGATATTGTTCTCTTCTTAATTTACTTTGGTTATCATTTGTTTACTTTTCAACTTTATTCTTTGTTTTGTTCTTGTGTTGTTAATGTCAAACGTTTATTTCTACCCATTTATCATGTGTTTTATCATTTGTAACGTGTGAGTAATTCCATATTTTTTTTATTGCGGGTGGGTCCTACATTTATTTTTAAAAAAATAAAAATACAATATATGTGATGACGTTGACGTATCTTGTATTAATATAGATAAAATTTGGTTCACATTTTTTTTCTTGAATACGTAGAAATACATTGTATTTAATTTTTCATAAATATATTAAAATGATTTTTATAATAGAAAATAATAAGTTTTAGTTAAAAAAATGGCAAAAATTTTGATTTGTGTTGAATTGCACATTTTTGTAAATTTTATAGGGCTAATTTACTACAAGTGAAAGTTAAAGATTTCATTTACACTTAGTATGTAACTATATAAGTTATGAGATTAATTCGTTGTAAGAAAATGTTCAACATATTTTTTAAGGTTTTGATCATGTAGGGCCAAAAGCCCAAAAATGAAGGTTAAGAGGGTTCTCGTGCACAAATTTAATTTGGGGTACCAGTATAATGAAGTAAGGATATCGTGAATTTGTAAAAAAATATATATATAATTATTTGATATTTTTAAATATAAATCATTAATTTGATGGTAAAAAATATTTTTGCTAAAATACACAATTCATAATTCACTCAATTATCTTGATTAGTTTTAAGTTTGTTTTTTTTTTTATATTAAAATAACAAGGGTGAATTTTGAAAAACTAATAAAATAAATTAAAAATCTATATATAATACATTACAATAAAAAGTAAAAGGTCTATATAGACCGCACCTGCATGCATGAAATCTATACAAGTTATTTACCAACTCACTCACACATACATTAGTAGATATAAATCATTTAATTATCGCGGTAATTATTAACCATTATAAATAAGATATTTAGATTAGAATCCTAAATGCACAACCCTAATTTCATTTTTCACAAGATAATGTCTATCGCCGCCTTCTTTACTCTTTCATCACCGATCACCAACTGAGAAAGTACGATAACAAGGAATTGTATAAGGTATCTTAATATCATCCCAGTTTAACAATCTATTATGCGTTATAAAATTACTTGAATTGAACTTTTTTCCTTTGATACTCTTGGTTGTATATGATTTTTTTGTAGATTTTATAAATTTAATTCATTTTAGATTTACAAGTTTAATTTATATCCATAAGATTAGTTCCGATCTTATATGTTCAACCTAGATCATATTAGTTTAGTTAAAAAACATTCAAGTCGTTTGATTATCCCTCTGAAAATACAAGAATTACAATTCATGGGATTTGCAAAATAAGGAGTCATTTGGTTGATAAAAAAACTTAATTTTCCTAGGAACTTCAATTTCATATGAATTAAGTTCCTGCATTCAATTCCGGTGAATTTAACAAAATTGTTTGGTTGCTCATGTATGAATTAAATTTGATGGGAACTTTCAATAAAAAAAGGGAGTAGGTAAGTCAATTCCTACATCATGTAGGCGTACTTCTAATTCCTCCATTTTTCAAAAAAAACATAGCAACCAAACAATCCATATTTTTTCAAATCATGGAATTTTACAATTTATATATTTTAAAAATGTCAACCAAACAACCCCTAAATAGATTGTTCGTTTACCCCAAATCAAGAGTATGCTATAAGGCTCAATTATTTCAATTTCTTTTGCTTTACCTAGCCACTTTAGCTATAAATCAAACATTTTCGTGCTTTAATTTTATCTCGTAAATGTATATTTATTTTGTTATAGAGATACTTAAACTTGTATGGTGGAATTTACATGACAAGTATAACTAATACCGTTATTGAAAAATTAGTATCCCGTAAATAACACATAAATGATTCAGTCACACACATTAATTAGTATACATCATAAAATTAACAAATCATGAAAGAAATAATCCAATGACTTATAAAGTAGTTATCCTTTTTTAAAAAAAATATTTGAACACTCTTTATCTAGGCAATATATCAAAATATGACTTTTTTTAATATAATTCTCATAATTTTATGTGGGTGATGTGCATTTTTATTTTCTCAAACTGAAATATATAAACACTAAACTTTAAAAACAATGTAAAATAATAAGGTCTTTACCAATTTCTCTAACCATTATAATCCCATTTAATTAAAAAACTATAAAGAATCCCATTGTCTACTTAGGTTTGTATATTATATTCCCACTTTATTTTTTGGATTATTTAACAACAATAATCTCAACTATTAATAACCGTCCTATTATAATCCGAACTTTATTTTACTCACAGTAAACCGTACTAGTTCCCCTTGTTCTAAGACCATCCTTAAGTAGTGGTTACGATAATTAGGTCGCGACCCGATTTTGCTTTTAATCTCACCTTATTTATCCTAACCTACGTTCTTCCTCTCAAACAGAAGGTCACGAACTAGGTCATCACCCTGATCATCTTTTCACTTTCCAACATTTCCAATGATTTATCACATTTTTTACCCTACCAAAACTTTTCTCTTACCTATTATTTATGGGAAATTTAACAAATATAATCCCAACTATCACTCTTCTTCTCAAAATAATCCCAACTATCAATATTCCCGCAATAATCCCAACTTTTATACCACCCTTCTCAAAATAGTTTAGTATGACCGATAAGTCTTAAGAAAGGTTATGTTTATTGCGAAAATATTAATAGTTGAGATTATTTTGAGAAGGAGAGTGATAGTTGAGATTATTTTGAGAAGGGTGATATAAAAGTTGGGATTATTGCGGAAATATTGATAGTTGAGATTATTTTGAGAAGAAGAGCGATAGTTGGGATTATTTTTGTTAAATTTTCCATTATTTACTACTTTTTATTCTTAAACCAATAAGAATTATACATATAGTGGTCACAAATATGGTCACAAATGTTCAACAATGATCACAAGTTAACCTTAATTGAGCATAGAGTCACAAATTAACAAAATCATCATCAATTAATTAGCTTAATTATCTCACACCCTCATAACCTTACTTAGGGCACTTTGGCTATTTTTAACCGGTAATTCCGGTTGTAAAGCTACGTGGCTTCTATTTTCATCGTTAAAGTTGAACCCCCTCTTCTTCCTTACATTTTACCGCGTTCAATTGCAAGAAAAAATAATTAGGTCTCCGAATTGAATTCAATTTTTCCCAATTTCAAAAATTAACATTCCCCAATTTACTCGATTGTTTTTTCGCATGGAAGAGTAGGAAAATATAGCAAATCACCTTTATAAGTTTGATATTATGCACAATTAAATTCTATTAACTTATAAATATAGCAAATCGGTCTCATAAATTTCTTTCAATCTGTAATTAACCACTTATCTTATTTAATATACTAAATTTAATATTTTAATATTATTAAAAATCAAAATTATTGATCAAATATTAATTCAAAAATTCCTAATTATTAGAATACATGTTCAGTTAACTTTTTTATTCATTTTGGCGAAAAAATATTTATAATACGAGAATTTCTAGTGGAGTTACAATGAGAAGATATTGACTAAATTTTTTCTTGTATTAAATTTTGTTCACATTTTTCATTGAATATGTAAATATTGTATATAATTTTGATTACATATATATGGTTTTTATAATCGAAATTATTAGGTTTTAGTTAAAATAAATGGTAGAAAATTTGATTTGTGCTTAATTGTATATTTTTGAAAACTTATAGAGCTAATTTGTTACAAGTGAAGTTTAGAGAATTAATTTGCACATAATACACAAGTTATACGGTAATTTACTAGTTCGATCTTCATTAAATTTATGGAGTTAAAAAATTTAAAATGAGATCTTATGCCAAAAAAATTAGGTGTAGTTTTGAGGACTGTGAAAAAAATGGAGCAAAGTTACGGCAAATAGGAACATACATCGGATGTATTACCTCATAACCTAACTCAAAAACTTTATACCAATACTCATAATTTTTGAAACAAAGCTCAAAAATATTATTATAAATGCTCAAAAAGTATAAAATTGGTGCCAATTTTATACTTTTTGAGCATTTATAATAATGTTTTGAATTTTGTTTCAAAAATTACGGGTATTGGTATAAAGTTTTTGAGTTAAGTTATTAAAACATAAGCTCGAAAAAATGCAATAAAACTCAAAAATATTATATATAAATTTAGTTATATTTTAGTTTTAACGAAAAAAAAATTAAAATCTAACATAAAATTTTATAAGCTAAGAAAAAATGCACATATATTCAAAAACAAATAAAGTTTGACGTAATAAGCTAAAAAAAAAACTCATATGCTCAAAAAAATAAAGTTTAAGTTAATAAGCTCAAAAAAATATTCATAAACTCAAAAAAATATTCATAAACTCAAAAAAATATTCATATGCTCAAAAAAATATTTATAAGCTCAAAAAAATATTCAAATATACATATGCTCAAACACTAAGAAAAGTGTGAGGTAATACCTCCGATATATGTTCATATTTCTCTTTTACACCGGCTATGCAAGTAGCCTTTCACCCAGGTGTGTTATCGGAAGAGGAGGGTTATAATACGGTTGACTGTGAGTTGAAATGAAGTTCGGATTATTACGAGAATATGACCTATAGTATGGATCATTGCGGTTAAAGAATCCTTATTTTTTTTCCTTATATTTTTTAAATTAAATGGTGATTTATAATGGTTACGAAAATTGGTGAATTGAAAACCCTTATTATATTAGATTATTTTTAAAGTTCGTTAATTTTATAGTTTGGCGCGAGAAAAAAAAATGTACATCACCCGCATAAAATTATGAGAATTATTCAAGAAATGTCATATCTTGAAATATTTCCTACAGGAAGAATGTTCAAAATTGAAAAAAGAAAAAAGACGAAAAGAAAAAAAAGAAGGATAACTAATTTATAAATCATTGAATTATTTCTTTTATGGTTGTTAATTTTATGGTGTATTTTAAGCGTGTGTGTGAACCGTTTTGTATGGTATTTACATTTTTCAAATAATGGTGATTAGAAATTATTTGTACTTTTTAATGTAGATTCCACCATATAGTTAAAACTCACAAGTACCTTTTTAACAAAGAAATGTACATTTACAAAATACAATTGCAGCATGAAGTTGTAGGATTTATAGTTAAAGTGTCCAATGAGTGAATTATGTTACCCGACGTGAGATGCATACAATTGTAGAGTTTTAGTGGAAAGAATATGAACTATATTATAGAGTTTATGAACTGCTTTACAAAAGATACCTGAAACTTTGGTCGAATAAGCTACTTTGACCAAATCATGTATCTGAAATGTCTTATCAAACGGAGTCTAAGTATATATCAAATTTGTATGTATATAAAACATGGAAAAGGTAAAATATTTAATCATAATACCTATTTTAAGTATAAATCTCATTAATTTAGATATCCAATTAGGGTAGTTTGATTGCCTTCCAAATATTTTATATCAAACGTGTATATATAATAAGGGACTGTTCGATTGCCTTCAAAATTCAAGTGAATTGAAAGTTCTAATGAAGTGCAAAAAATGAGCATTTGTTTGCTTGAGCAATTCATGGAAAATGGAAGTTCCCATGAAACTCCGACAATTCCCATGATTAAACAAATCTTAATAAGATAACAAAGTAGATAAGTTGTAATTTAAGAGTTGAAAAGGGTTGTATTTAAACAAAATTATATTCAAGTGGAATTATCTGAAAAATTATCATTCTTGTAATTCTAGAGTTTGTTTTTGTTTAAAATATTAATAAGTGATTGTTTGATTGACCCTCATAAAACGTAAGAAGTTATCCATGAGTATTTAGGCAACAAATAATAGCAATTAAGAATAAGGCTCTATTCTTTTCGCCTGAAAAAAAAACATAACTGAATAAAGCTGAATTGAACTGAATGAAGCTGAATTGAACTGAATGAAACTAAACTAAGCTCAAATTAAGTATAAAAGAATATGGCTTAAAACTAGACACCTCTAATTAAGCTAGAACAATTTTTATCAACTGCCTAAATACTCATGGTTAACATCTTATAATTTATGAGGATCAATCAAACAATCACTTATTAATATCTTAACACAGACAACTAACTCTAAAATGAAAAAAAATGATAAATTTTCAATGTAATTCCCACTTGGATTTGTATAAATGCAACCTTTCTCAACTCCTAAATCACAACTTATATACTTTGCTATTTCATTAAGCTTTTTTTAATCATTCATAGATCAAAGAGTGAAGTTGTAATTGAGTACAATAACAATAGATAAGAAATGTTTAATATTGTTGGAAATTTGTCATCAAAACTCTTATAAATATACTCAGAAGTCTTTGAAATAATGATCATGGCCGAATTCTATTCAACTAGCAAAGAAGATGTAGTTGAGGTCATCTCAAGGCCTATTAATCAAGATTTTGCTCATTGATAGTTACTATTTGACTATAACAAGTGTTATTGTTATTGAAACTCGAGTGTCTATTCACAAAAACTTCAAAGAGACGCTTTCTTACATAATGGAGTGAGAAAACTATCGGAGTTTTTGTTCCTCTATTGAGTCTCTCATTAAATTAGTGAGAAACGGTCTCTCATGAGACCTGGTGCTACTCACAAATATATGTTATATCCTTACTTTATTTTCTACTAATTATTGCATTTAAATGTATTACATTATCTTGAATGTTCAATTGATTAATTAAAATACTTTGATTTGAGAAAATAATGTACGTTATCACCCACATGAAATTGTGAGAATGTTATTAGGAGATGTCATGTTTTAAAAATTCATGTACATCATGTCAGGCTTCGATGTATTGGCCACATGAAGAGTGTTTAAAAATTGCAAGGAAAAAAAAAGAGAAGGATAATTAGTTTATAAATTATTGGACTATTCTTTTTTCGGTCTTTTAATTTTGCGGTCTATTGTTAACCAGTAAGTCTCGTGAGAGACCGTCTCTCGCTAATTAAGTGATAGACATAATCGGAAAACAAAAAAACTTCATTGAATTTCTGACCCATCATGTGAGAGATCTCTCAATAACGCTATTGAGAGATCGTCTCCATCCCTGAAATTTTTGTGATTGTTAGCATGTGTGATTGAACCGTTTTATGTGGTGTTTATCCGATTGCAATAATGGTGATTAGAAATGATTTATATGTTTCATGTAATTCCACCATACAAGTGTTATAAGTATCACTTTAACAAAAATAAGTGTACATTTATTAGATAAAATTAAAGCATGAACTTGTGGGATTTATAGTTAAAATGGCTATGTAGAGCCAAAAAGAAATTGAAATTTGTGTATTAGAGTATGCTTACGATTTAATATGAAGAAGATATAAATATATAATTACCTACGAAATAATTTTCAAAATTGGTGTCCTCAACTAATCCAATCAAATACTTTATATTAGTTATTTATTTACCTCTATTTATGCATAAAAAAACTAAGATAAAAGAAGCATCAATAATTCAGAATAAACTCATACAATAAATAAAACAATAATTTGCTAAATCGTCCTCAGATAGTTGGGTCGTCTAAATTTATCATGTCCATCTTTTCATGTTCAAGGTTAGTCAATCTTGACTCGAGATCCAAACAACAAACGAGGAATTTAATCTAGGGTCGCAACATGAACCTATACGACTCGATGGGTTAATACTCAATACTATAAATTTATGACAATTTATGTTAAACGTGTATACAAAACACAATAAAGGAAAAATATATAATCTTAATATCTATTTTTAACTATAAGGTAGAGCTGGCAAAAGCTGACCCGACCCGACCTGCCCGAAACCCGACCCGATACAACCCGAGAATTGGGCGACCCGAAACCGAACTGACCCAACCCGAACTGACCCGCTAACCGATATCAGCATTATTTTGTCCAACCCGAACCGAACCGACCCGGCCTGTGACCCGATATTTCTCAACCCGATAGATGACGTTATAATGAACTGACTTAGTAATGGTTTAAATGACACCAAATTGATAATTCTTCTTAATTATTTTAACTTAAACTTCAATTAATACATCTATCCATTAATTAAACATAAAATTATCATCTAAAACTAAATATATAAGATAAAATATATATGTCAATAACCTGACCCGCTAATGACCCAACCCGAATTGTCACCCGTGATGACCCGACCCGAAGATGACCCGACATGAACCGAACCGACCCGAACCCGTCCTAACCCGACATAACCCGAACCCGATATGACCCGACCTGCTTTGACCCGACCCGTAACCGACCCGAGTGACCCGATTGCCACCTCTACCATAAGGCCCTGTTCTTTTGAATTTCAAGTCACTTAACTAAAGTTCACTTCAGATCCTATAAGTTCAGTTCAGTTCCTATAAGTTCAGTTCAGTTCCTATAAGTTCAGTTCAGTTAAGATCCTATAAGTTCAGTTCAGTTCAGTTCCTATAAGTTCAGTTCAGTTCAGTTCCTATAAGTTAAGTTCAGTTCAGTTCAGTTCCTATAAGTTCAGTTCAGTTCAGTTCCTATAAGTTCAGTTCATATAAACTCAATTAAGAAAAGTTATATACGGAGTATTATTTTTAACAACCGATACAAACATTTCGCTTTAATTATTCGATACATCATCTATAAAAAAAACAACTCATTAATAATTTACCCGTCTTTTACTCTCTAATTAATGTCAAACTATCATCCTCATTAATGCCAAAAAACAACAACTCATTATACGATGCCCTCACCCTCACTAGAGGTGGCAATCGGGTCACTCGGGTCGGTTACAGGTCGGGTCAAAGCAGGTCGGGTCATATCGGGTTCGGGTTGTGTCGGTTCAATTTGTTCTTCAGTTCGGGTTCGAGTCGGGTCGGGTCGCTATCGAGTCGGGTCAGCAACATGCTCGTTTCAGGTCGGGTCGAGTTCGGTTAAGTCTGGTCATTATATGGGTCGGGCCATATCGGGTCAAAATATATAATTGGGTCGAGATCGGTTCGGTTCAGGGTTTTGTGGGTCGGGTCGTGACGGGTCAAAATATTTAATCGGGTTGAGTTCGGTTCATAATTCACATGTGCACTCCACAAACCCTAAACCCTAAACCCTAAACCCTAAACCCTAAACCCTAAACCCTAAACCCTAAACCCTAAACCCTAAACCCTAAACTTTATTAGTTATTCTTTAGTCGATCTTCAGTAAGGTGACTTTACTCTATTATAGTATAAAACAGATCCAAATATAACTTCATTACTTCGTTAATTTTCTAGAGTACTTGTAAATTATAATCTTGAGATTGGAGACTATCGAGCCGACTCGCGTTTAAGTGATGAATCATGAAATATTTATCTAATTCATTTGATAGTAACATTTAATAGTATGACTTAAGGTGACAATATGACTAAGGGTCTTCAATCTAATGACAGTATAACGTTACAAACTTTTACGAAAGCTCTAACTAAAATGAAAATAATAGCAAATCAATAGGATCGAGGTTATTATCGAGAGTAGTCGTGTTTGAGTAAATCATGTAATATTTAGTTTGACACAACATTAACTAAACAATTGAAGTTGCAAAATAAAATCAGAATATTAATTAAATCAAATTGGGTCTGGTTAGATTCGAGTCAATTCGGGTTGAGTCGATTCGGGTCCTACCGGGTTATAAATCATGCACAGGTCGGGTAGGGTTGGGTCATGTCGGGTCAAAACGGGTTGTACACTCATTCGGGTTACAGGTCGGGTCAGTTGGGTCACAAGTCGGTTCAGTTCATTCAATTTCGGGTTATATTGGTTGACAGTTCACCTACGGGTCGGGCCAGGTCGGTTCGGTTCATTGTTTTAGCGGGTGTTATCGGGTCGGTTTTCGGGCAGTTCGGGTCGGGTCAGCTTTTGCCTGCTCTAACCCTCACCCTCACCAATTGGCACTCTCCCATAATCAATTTCTTCATCACCATTGTTAGAGAAAATAAATGGCTAGAGAAAATTGTGATAGTAAATTATTTTTATCGTAATGTAATTGTAGTATAATGTATGAACTATGAACAAACCATTATATATAAAGTTGAAAATATTTTAAACTACCTTGTGTTTTAGACTAATTTTTTTTATCAATGTCATCTATTGGATAATAATAATAATAATAATAATAATAATAATAATAATAACAATAATAATAATAATAATAAAAACAACACTAACAATAATAATAATAATAATAATAATAATAATAATAGTTAACTTAAATTAAAATAAAGTTAATTAAGTTCGGATTTTATAAGTTCAGTTTAGATCCTATAAATTAAATTAAGTTCAGATCCTATAAGTTAAGTTAAGTTCAGTTCAGTTCCTATAAGCTCAGTTCAGTTCCTATAAGTTCAGTTCAGTTCAGTTCCTATAGGTTCAGTTCAGTTCCTATAAGTTCAGTTCAGTTCAGTTCCTATAAGTTCAGTTAAGTTCAGTTCCTAAAAGTTCAGTTCAGTTCCTATAAGTTCAGTTCAGTTCAGTTCAGATCAGTTCAGTTCAGTTCAGCTCAGATCAGTTCAGTTCAGTTCAGTTAAGTTTCAGTCTAAAAGAACAGGGCCTAAATCTCAATACTCTAGAGATCTAATTTTAGGAGACGTTTGATTCAACTAGGACTACAATTATCCGGGTCTTAACCTAAGACTTGATAGAGTCTCAAGCTCATATTTAAGTTAAGACATGCAATAAAGTGGGTGAAATTTTGTTGGGTCTTAACTCTTAACTTGAGTCTCGGAAATTCAAAACTCATTTTAAGACTTATGAATAATATTTTGCTCAAATTCTCATTGAAGACGAACACTATCCGTCACAAGTTAAAAACGGATAATACTTCTCTCACATAATACAAGTTGCACTATCAAGATGATGTTTCATTTTCTCCCACTTGCATGTCCACTTGCTTTTTTGTGAGAGTAAAGTATCCGTCTTCAGCTTGTGACGGATATTACCCGTTACAAGCAAGCAGGGCCGGTCCTAAAGATTTCGAGGCCCTAGGCAAAATTATAAAATGGGGCCCAAACTTTTTTTTTAAAAATATTCAAGTAAATAATGTGTAATTATCTAATACTCCGAGCAATTTAATAAAACGGTCGCACAAAAACTTTTGAATTAGATGAAGTTTGTCCTAATCTTGCATGCAACAAAGCAACATAAGTTATTAAAGAGACAGACAATGAAAACTAGCACTACTAAAAAAACAGGAAAGAAGAACGCACCATTAACAACGCATACTAACCTTTTATACGCAAACACGTTGTTCATTGGATAAAATGACTATAGCGCAAATCAATAAAACTTAATAATAACGGTTTTTATTATGTAAACGTTGTTATTAACATTAACAACAATTAGACTCTAACGTTGTCCATGGATACAATAATAACAACGCGAATTTTTAATAACCGTTGTTAATAGTTACAATGCAAATAACACCGGTTGTATATGTAATATCGATGTTAATCAGGTTAGTGTATTTTGGCGCAATTCTGTGAGAAGCAATAACAACGGTTATTGCTTATAAACCGTTGTTAATAGTTAAAGTGGAGATCAATTGTCATTCCTTTAAAAACCCCGTTTAACACAAATACAAACACAACCACAAACACTAAGCACAAACAGTCTACCACTTTCGTCGTCATCATTGTCTCCATCACTTTCATCTCCCTCGTCGTCTCTAAACTATATCATTATCTTCGTCTCTTCATCAGGTATATATATATCTATCTCTTAACAATTTCTATGATTTTTGTAGTTTTGTTTTGGTTTGCTTGATGTTGTTTTTTTTGTTTGTTATATCATTATCTTCATCTCTTTATGAACGCATGTGTTTGTCTTTTAACTGTCTGAAAATTACCATTCAAATACTTGTTAAGGATGTTCATGGTGTTACATGGAAATTTAGGGTTTTAATTAGTAGCCTTATCAATGCATGAAGTAGCCGTGCTTGTACATACATGCATGAAATATGTAAACAACCATCAAGATACTACTTCACATCTTGATTACTGATTGTTAGCATATTCTCAATGTATTTGTAACGTAAACTGAAAACGAACCTTGGAGTATAATATGGGATATAGGATTTTAGTAGCCTTGTACATACATGCATTGTTTGTATTTAGGGTTTAATTTATCTGTGTGAAATGTTGATAGACTGATGGTGTAGATTATGCCCAGTGTTTAATTTCTCTGTGTGACATGTTGATGGACAGAAAAAGATGGAAAATTGGTGCAAAGGTATTGTAGTGAATGATTTCGAGTCCGATAGAGAACTCTTCTTTGGAGAGTATGTGCAAAGAAGAACTCTTCCTACCAATCCCAAGATGGCATGGTTTCGTCAACCAGCCCAAGTCGAGTTTAATAGCAACCGCGGCATCCAATCCAAAGATCAAGTTTTCAATAATCCACATCTCGTTACAACCATCTTTGGCCTTCTTCCTAGCTGTAAGGATAAGGCACATTTTGGCGTGGTTTGTAAATCATGGGCTCAAATGTTTCTTTTTTATCCGAAATCACCTAGTCTTAGGTTGAAGTATTTGATTTCATTTCGCGGAAATGATGTCAACGGCGTGAGGATAATGCGTCGAAATGGTAGGATAGTTTTCAAAATATGCAAGTGTTTAAAGCTGAAGGATAATCCGACAGCCAAATTTGTCCTGCATTATCAGCAACGACTGCTTAGTCCATTCCAGTGCGAACATCTTAACCCACTCACTGAAGTAGAAGACGCGCAAGCGAATGTGATAATGGCTGCGTTGTCACCCCTAGAAGTTGGAGATGCGAAACAAATTATTAAACCTTTACTAAATAGAGTAAAATTCCATTTAGTTGAACAAGTTGATTTAGACTAGGATGGAACGTAATTTTTATAAAATTCTGCCGTTGATTTATGTAAATATGGTTTAATTAATGTATATGTAAATATAGTTTAACTAATGTTATTATTCTGCGGTTGATTTCTGTTGTTGCTGCTGCTGTTGATTTGTTATAGCTACTGTTGATTTTTGCTGATGTTGTTGTTATTGATTTATGTTGTTGTTGGCGCTGTTGATTTCTGTTGTTGTTGTTGCTATTGATTTATGTTGTTGTTGTTGTTGCTGTTCATTTATGTTGTTGCTGTTGTTGACTTAATGTATAAATGTTGCTATTGAATAAGCAAGTTCACTTTGACGCAATTCAGTGAAACATAATAATAACGGTTTATAATTAATTGTTATCAATACTTTTGACAACGGTTATTGTATCAAAAGATAT
The DNA here is from genome assembly GCA_029255685.2 of Silene conica. Lineage (NCBI taxonomy): Eukaryota > Viridiplantae > Streptophyta > Magnoliopsida > Caryophyllales > Caryophyllaceae > Silene > Silene conica. The sequence continues at coordinate 7,918,624 of CM055315.2, read as the reverse complement.
TGTTATAAGAGGAAATGACAACGTTTGTTAGTATTATAATCGTTGTACATAGTTTTAATAAAGAAAAGAACACTGAAATAACCTAATAAGCTACAACATGACCGTTTGTATTCCTATAAGTTTCAGACACAAACACACAAACACTACAACATCAGTTTTAGTTTCACCAATCTCCGTCAACAACCATCGTCGTCGCTCCCTTATCTATCGCCGTCGCCGTCGCCATCAATATTAGTCGTTGTTGCTTCCTTTATACTAAGTATTAATAATACCTTATGTTAGTATATTGTCTATGAATTTTCATCTTTGCTTTTAATAACATATTAGGATTAAATATTAACATATTAGGGTTAGATTGTTGTCTCTAGGTTTGTAACATATTAGGGTTAGATTATTGTATCTATGTTTGTAACATGATATTGATGATGAGATTTTATTGATGTACTTGTTGATTATGCTCCAATGAGAACCGAAATCATCATTTGTTCTACACGTACCCAGAATGCTGTATTTTTTTTTTATTTCTATTTTTCTGTGGTTTTTGAAATAGTGTTCGGTGTAAATTAATAGGTGAAAATGGAAGGAGAATAACTTGTTGCTTAGTTTCTCGCCGTCAGAAGTTATTTTTACCCTTTGCTATTGGATTAAGTTGCTTAGCTTCTTGCTATTGTTATTGAATTAAGTTGAATGACATTAAAAGTTATTTGCTTGTTGAATGAGTCTATTATAATATGTGTTGTTTGGTTGTTAAATGTCTAGAATGAATTTTTTCATCTTATAAGTTGTTACTGACAGTTTAGTTCAATTGTGCAGTTTTTCTTTAGTTAGTCTATTAAAGGATGTGCATGCAACTTATTTCAGAACATACCAACAACTCTTCCATGGAGATTACACAATTAACTTATTTAATTGTCATATTACACATACAGAAAATATGGAAAATTGGTGCAAAGAGAAAATAGTTGACAAAGTGGATGAAGATAGAGAACTATTCCATGCAGATTATGTCAGAGCAAAAACAGATGCTGCTATGGGTTGGTTTGGTCAACCATCCCAAGTCTAGTTTAATGACAATCGAACTTGTTCCCGATATGATGTTTTAACTAATCCAAATATGATGACCCAAATGTTCCACCGTGTTAATCTTTGTGCGGATAAGGCAAACATGGCCATGGTATATAAATCTTGAGCAAAATTGTTTCTCTTTTATCCGAATTCACCTCGTTTTTTGTTGGCATACCTCCAAAGTTTACGCGGCAATGATAAAAATGGTGTGAGGATAATGCGTAGGAATGGTAAGATAGTTAACAAAAAATGCAAGTGCTTTATGAGGGATAATCCGAGAGCCAGATTTATGTTACATTTTCACCAACGAAAAAATGTACTCCAAATCGAACATCTTAATCCACTCACTGATGATCAAACCAAACAAGTAAATGATATGTTCAGGGATATGCCAACCTCGACACGTGATGAAGCGAAACAAATTATAGCACCCTTATTAGCTCGTTGAGGTTTCTATTTAGTTGAAATAGTTGATTTGTAAATTAATTGTTGTTATTTTGTAATTCACCTTGTATGTAGAAGTGATCAAATTGTAAATATGAATTGATAATCTGAAAGTGATCATTTTGGTTGTATATAGATAGTATGTTGCTGATCTGAAAGTTATATATCATTGTGGTTTATGCTGCTGCTGCTGCTACTTTATGCAGGATTTTGAATGGTTTTAAAAAAAACATTAAAACATCAATGACGACGGTTATCAAAACAGAACCGTTGTTATATCGTTTCCACCAAAAAGTTTAACGGTTTTGTTATTATAACCGTTGTTATAACTTTTCCATCAAAAATTATTTCACACTTTCCACAACGAATGACTCTTAATGACAACAGTTTCTAATCGTTGTTAACAATTTTCACAACAGTTTTCTTTAAAAAGATCAACATCCACTTTTTGATATAAGAACGGTTTTTAACCGCTGTTATACCCTGTTTTTTGTTGGGAAATGTGTCCTCAACAATAGTGCGATCACGACAGTGATAAAAATCTTTGTCATAAATCTTATGAAAAGAATATGCAAGGGACGATCCGATATTTGATATAGTCAACTGACCAACAATAATCGGTAATGATTGGCTGACTAGAGTTTGACATTACTGTCGTATGACGGTGGTGGTCAGTTGATCCCTTTAGGTCACACCTTTAGGACTAACCCCTTAAACATATATTGACTAATTGTATAGGATACGAATTGATCAATATTCTTAAAACCGTATATCGAGAAATCAGAGGTTGAATCTTAAATATCGATTTATATTTGAAATTGAAATGTGTCAATTGTCAATCATAATCGATATTTTAGAAATATCGAAACTAGTATTATGAATGGTTCATGGTTATAACAAACGTTGTTAATATATCGTATCGACGATTATTACGATAACCATATGTTGGGACAGTAATTTCATTACTAAATAATTTGTTAAATATGATTTAATTAATTTAGAAATATTATTTATATGATAAATATATAATTTAAATTAATACAACTATTATGTCACATAAGATGTTACATATTAGTAAATTGTACAAATTATAAATCGTAAAATGAAAGTCCATTTTACGTTTTGTGTGTGTGTGTACCGTGTATATTGACATCTATAAAATCTATTTAAAAGGATGGCAAAAATAATGTAACATGGCAAGTTTAAATATGACATGACAAGTTTTAATGTGACATGGCATATTAATATAACATGGATGAACAATTTATTATATGACATTTGTTTAATTCATTTACCAATAAATATATAAATAAAATAAAAGGCTAACCAAAAGTATCTAATTAAAAGGCTAACAAAAATAATGTGACATGACAAATTTAAATATGACATGACAAGTTTTAATGTGACAGGGCATATTAATATAACATGGATTAACAATTTATTATATGACATTCGTTTAATTCATTTACCAATAAATATATAAATAAAATAAAAGGTTAACCAAAAGTATCTTATTTCAGCACCAGAATACTAACAAATCAAATCATTATTTCTTATTTAAAAAGTTAAAAAAAAACATTAAACTTTAACCTATTAAATTTCTAGATAACTTAGACAACAATTAAAAATTAAAATCAAAGTTCATACTAAATTTTTAATTTCGACGTTTATTTTTAGAATATTTTAAGAAACAAATAAATACAACTTATAAAATAATAGTATATAATTTTTAAATATTAAGGAGAAACAATAAATACTACATTAAACATTGACCTTTTAATTTTTAAAATTAGAAAAGGTTAAACGACAAATAAAAATTTACACCACTCTAATTTAAAATTTTGACCTTTTAATATTATCATTATTCTTAAATTAGTTTTGTATATCAAATATATTATTTTCCCAAATTTATGTAACCCTTCAAATTTTCATAATTTATAATTAATATTGACATTTTAATTGAAAATTTTGTAATAAAGATTTCATAAATAATAATTAAAATTTAAGTTTTAATTAAAGTTGTTTAATAAAAATGTTAATAATTAATTAAAACATTTCATATTACCTAACACCCACCATTTTTATTATAATTTCTTCATATTTATTTCATTTTCTTAATTAAGCATGATAATAAATTGATTGAAAGTATTTATAGTACTTAACCCCAACCAAATTAATTAAAATTTAAAGCAAACCTTTTACATTTCATTTATCTTGACTCTATTCTTATGTCAATATTAAATTTGCTAATAATGAAAAGAATGCTCAAAAGTCATAAAACCGTGCTACATATTTATGTATATATTAAATTTGCTAATAATGATAAAAAAAATAAAAACGTTTAAAAGTCGTAAATTGCATCCTCAATCGGTAATAAATAGTTGATGGAAGATAACATTTGTAGGCTAAAATTCAAGCCAATCTCTTTTTTTTATGCCTTCATCACCAAGAAAATTGTATGTGTCAACAATGTTTCTTATCATTGTCTCAACATTAAGGTAAGCTAATATAAGTATATTAAAATTTTATTAATTTATTTATTTATAAGTTTCATTGGCTATGAATGACTCATCTAACTTCACATATATGCTGCTTTGTTTTCATCTAGGACTATCAAAATTTGTGGGTAGTGATATTCAAAGGTAAATTACTTACCTCTTTATGATTCAATGTCTTATTTCTTTTATTATATAAAAGAAAACTTAAACTAATAACGACAAGGTTAACATTATATAAATCATATTCCACCATTTTGTTTGTTATTACTCATTCCGTGATTTTTTTGTAGGAATGATTCATTGGAGAAAGAGGATTATATGAAAGAAAATATTAGAATTGCTTAAATAGATAGTTCCTCCATTCCACTCAATACTATATTATAAACTAATTACAAGATGGATAACATGAATGTGACGGGCTGATAGTTTTTAGTTTCATAAAAGAAAAAGTGTTTTATAAACTTTTAAATGTATGATTTATTTTGCTATGTGGTGTTGTTTTATTCATCATTTTATTCAATGTATATGTCTTATAACACATAATGAAATTGAAGTTGTGAGTATCTCAATATTATTAACAAGTTAGACAAAATTAATCTTATTGACATTGATAATGGTTGAATATACATTATTATATAGTAGTAGTTATGTGTACATATAATATTATTCAATGTATATGTCTTATAAAGTATAATCAGATTGCAATGAGATTGTAGTAAACTACTATTTAACTAAATTTATCATTTTTGCAAAAATTTAAGATTTAGATTTTTGACAAATTTTTATAAATGATATATAAACACTAACATTTATTAAACTTCACAACTATGTGCTACTTACAAAATAAATGATTTATGAGAATAGGAAGATAAGAAGCTCTAAAATTTTATAGATTTTAATCTTCTTATTATATTGGGGATTTACCGTTCCTAAAAGAAAAAAGAAAGAGATATAATCCAACTTTATGCATTAATTTGGTCTTTCGTCTTCACTTTCTAACTTCAAATAAAATAAAATTTAAATACTTATTAATAATTAATTTTATTCATGTTGATGGACCTACACTACTGGGCGTTTTGAAGGCGAACGATTTATAAGTATAGAATCAATAATGTAAATTTAATTTTGATTTATTTATTATTTATGTTTCATTGTTAATAAGTTCCCGTTCATTAAAAGTTAAAAACAATTTTAATCTCGCACGTGTTTCAATAAAAATAGGTTATAAGAGAAAACCAAAACAATGACAAGATTAGATGTGATGACCCGGTACGGTATATGTAGTTTAAACAATGTTTAGTAACGTACACATCATCTGAACAAAGTTTATGTTTTTACAATTTACAATGCATATTTGTTTAGGGCATGTTGCTCAGATGTTGATCAATTGGTTGAGTTACTCATAAATTGGTTGAATGGTTTTCACATGGGTGTCATGAATTACTTGACTCGCCAATATATTTTTCTAAAAGCCACATGCTATTAGTATATTAATAAAAGTAATAACTAAAATATAACATATAGTTTTTAGGAGAAATCAAAGTTTTTAAAAAATAAAGTATTAACTAACTAAATATTATGTATTTCAAGACTATATCTTTTTGAATGGATCAGCTAATTGTTGGGACAAATGTTAAGAATACGATAAAAAAATAAAAGAACAACAGATAAACCCGTGAATGTCATGGGCCACAAACCTAGTTATAAGCTAATTTATAATGATATTTTATCTTATAATTGTGATCACGAGGATAAGTTGTGATATGACATTACAATGGCATGTGAGCATGACAAAAGGAACAAAATCCCTTCCCCATGCTCACCTCTTACACGGCACACCTACCCCAACCATCCCACCTCTTTATATATGTGATCATTCACATATTCACAAACTAATCCTCATGCATATTTTCTAGAGTAAGAAAATAAAATTACCTCTTAAATATTATTAGATAATATTCTCTAGTATACTAATAATAAGTATTAGTACTCGGTTTTTAACCTAATTCTGTCTCCTAGTTCGGGTTCGGGTTTTTGGTCCGTTTAAGAGAAGGTCTTGGTGTTTACGTAAAGGCGGCAAGCTTACTTGGTTGCTCCTTGGAGGATCGTCCTAGCATTATTTCGGACCGTGTGTAAGAATCCGATTCTTATTATTTCCGCATTTCCTTTGCATGCATAAGATCTAAATTACTTAAAGAGTTAATTAATAAATTTATTAGTAGGACTAATGAATTAAGATTTGTTAGTTTGACTACCGTTTTCCTTAATTTTTGTAGTAGTGTAGAACCACAATTCCTAGGTTTACAATCATGTTTATTGGATGCCGAATTAAAAGTTGCAGCAGATTGATAAATCTCATCCTTCTTTCAACTAGTGCAAAGTACTTGCTTATTGGAAGGATCCTGAATAAGAAATTCAGTAGGAGAGAAATTAGATATTAGTCTGTTGTCAGACAAGCACTTACCAAGAGATAGAAGGTTACGTTTGAAGTCTGGTAAATAGAACATATCATGCAAAACAATGTCAGAAAATAACGACACTTTACCAATAAACTTAACCAATTTTAATTCTCCATTAGGCAGGGTTATTCCTAGGGGTTTAGGAATATGTCTAAGGGAGTTAAACAATCTATATTCAGAAGCCATGTGATCTGATGCTCCTGAATCAACTATCAAACTGGAAGATAAAAACTTATGAGGAGCAACTATAGCAGTAGACGCAAAGATCATACATGCAGAAGGGCCAACAAACTCAGAAGCATGAGACTGAGATTGCAACCTCAAGAGTTCTTTAGCCACCGCCTGAAAAAAAGAGCTATCAGATGACTGTACAGATGAAAGATAAAAAAAACCAGTACCAGATCTATCAAGAGGAGTATCAAGTTCATAACCCGTTTATTCAACAGCATTTGCAACCATTTTCCTTGTGCTAGATGAAGAGGAAGACTTACTTGAAGAGGATTTGCCTCCTTTGAGGCTTTGAGATTTTAACCATTGTTTATATGTCCAACAATAGTCACTAGTATGACTCTCTTTCTGACAATGATCACAGAAGAAGGTATAACGATCAACTTTAGGTTTTTTGGAATCCTTCTCCCACTACAACAAAATGGCACTTGCGCCACGATTTATGTCACGGGAATTCATAATTCGTGACCTAAATTTGCTTAGTCACGGGAAAAAAAGTCCCCTTCCTTCAAAATTAATTGGTAAAAAAATTTATGTCACGGGAAAATATATCCGTGACAAATAATTGTTTTTAGTCACGAATTAAGCCATGATCGTGGCTAACAAATGCGTTTAGTCACGCATCAAGTCACGAACGTGGCTAATAATTATTTTTAGCCACAATGTCGTGGCTAATTATGATTTATTGTCACATGTAAGTTAACCGTGACTAATTAGTGTGCTTAGTCACACTAAATTCTTAACGTGGCTATTTATGATTTATTGTCACAGCTAAATTATCCGTGACTATATTGCTCTTAGCCACACACTGAATTCTTACCGTGGCTAATTGCGTTTTATTGTCACAAGTAAATTACCCGTGACTAATTATTGTTCTTAGCTACGCACTGGATTTTTGCCGTGACTAATATTTTTGATATGATAACAAATAATAGTACAAAATTATTAGTGCAACATGGTGTGTACTGTGACATCAAGATGATTGCGCCGTATTATTGCGAGATGTGAACAATATTCGTACTTAATGTTCTTCACTATTGACGTAAATGATCTTATTATGATTATTCTTATTATTTGATTTAGTCTGTCACAAGTGAGAATTTGTGCAATTTATTATGATTATTCTTATTAACACTACTGACTTGAAAATGAATATAATTATATGAATAAATTATTGTTGTTCAACAATTTATTTTGCTTTATTTTCGTTGAATGCTGCTTTACTTTAAGTATACGTTTAATTATGTAATGACGATTTTGTAATTTCAAAGCTACTTACCCAGTTACTCAATTTATTAAATTGCGCAACAAACCCGACAAAAAACACTACAACAAATTAACACTTGCGCCACGATTTATGCCACGGGAATTTATAATTCGTGGCTAAATTTTGTTTAGCCACGGGAAAAATTTTATTCACTATTTTAGAAAAATTTTATGCCACGGGAAAAATTTTCCCGTGGCAAAAAGTCAATTGCGCCGCAATTTAGGTTACAATCGTGGCTAATAATCATTTTTGCCACGAACAATGTCACACCCATGGCAAATATATATTTATAATTCTTTTTTTTGTTAAATTTATAATATTGAATAACATTATTTAGAGAGCGCATCACATTTAAAGAGAAAGTATGTCCAATTAAATAATTAACTTATTAACACCTATCATTGAGAAGTCTGAAACTAATATATTGTTAAATAAGCTTTTCATTAGAAAATTGATTTACAACTTTATTGGTAAAATATTTCTACAAGAACTTGAATTCGAGATGTTAAATTGGAAAAAAATTGGGGAAGTTTTTAAGGAGAAAAAAAAAGACAATTAGATTTAAAATATGATTAAATAAAAAAAAAAGTAGCCTAAAAAATTAAATTCAAAATGATTTCCAACAAATCATTGAATAAAATGGAAAAAAACATATTGATAAATTAACCGATATAAAAAAATCAATATAGAAAAACATTTTAATTATTGAAAATGAGCGTATCACACCGAAAACTAAAATGGAAATTTAAATAATAAATTTACATGTGTAAATAATGTGAAATTTTGTTGACAAAAACAAATATCAAGAATAATGAAAAAAAATCAATTTAGAGAAAACAAAACTTTATACGATATTTTCTGTGTTTTTTTTTGGCAAAAACTGATTATTTTCGAGTTAATAATGTCTTGGTCATTTATTTTAGTAATAAAACTCGGTCATTATACCCATATGTAATCATTATTCAAAAGTAATCATTATTTAGTAAAAAGTGATTAAACTTTTTTTCGTTACAAATACGACGATCTTACAAATAGTATTTGTGTGGAAAAATATATGAAAAAATGGATAAAATAAAAATGCCGACAAGTGAAAAAAAATAAAAAAAAATGTATTAGGGAAAAAAATATAAGGAAAATGTGATTAAATAGTTTGGCGAAAATGGTTTTGTTGACTCGGGCAAAAAATGACCTGAGCATCATTAGTGGGGAGGTCAACTAGAAAACTCAAGTAATTTGAGAAAAATAGTATTTTTTGCAAAAATATGTAAATCATTTAATATTTTTTCGCAAAAATAATAGTGAAGGTAATTTAGGAAAAAAAAGGAATATAATTTAAAAAGGTTTCAAAGTGTTAACTATATCAACAAGTTTAAGTTTCATTTTCGGTAGCTCATCATAAGAACTCCACAGTTAAGCGTGCTCAGGTGAGAGTAGTCTTGGGATGACTTGTGATTGTAAGTAACGAGTTGAGATAACTAACTAAGCAAGGATTAAAGCTTGACAAAATTCCATATGTAACCAAATGTGTTTGGTAGTGTGGTGGTTACTCACCTCATCCCTTAAGCCTGAGGTCAGGGGTTCGATTCCTACCCATGGGAATGGAGCAACTCTTTGGCAAGCCGTTTACCTCTTCGTGAGAGAGCCAGTGGCGAGGGGATTAAACGCCGTTGTCGACACGGTGGACGGTGGACACCCCGGTTTAGACCAAAAAAATGATTCCATATGTGAAAATATTTTCATTATAATTAAAAAATAATATATTACATTTTGTTTATTTATTTTATATTTTTTGTTTGTCACGGGAATAATTTTGGCCACGAGAATTAATTTTTGGTCACGGGAATTATTAGCCACGTGAGAATCTGTGGCTAAAAATATAATTTTAGCCACGTTCTTGTTTTTCCCGTGGCTATCTGTTAGCCACGACCACTTGGGCCACGGAAGGTATTTCCGTGACAAAGAGCTCTAGCCACGGAAAATTAGTACTTGCGCCACGAATTTAGTCGTGGCGCAAGTGCTTAATTGTAGTAGTGTCCAGACATTTGAAGGATCAATAACAGAATGAGTAATATTTGTATTCTGTTGTTGAGATGCAGATTGGTGAACTGCTAGAGCTGTTCCATGAGTAGCAAATTTGTCTTCAACATTAGTGATGTTTTTTCTGAGTTTCCACCTGGTTCACAATAACAAAAGCCTAATTCACCTTTGGTAGAGAATGCATGCCCATGATTTGTGAACAAGTATGCTCATACTTCTTGTTGAGCCCCATGAGAAAATCAAGGACATGATGACTATTGTCTCGTTCCACTATTTTCTTTAGGATCAAACAAGCAAATTTTACAAGCTGTCCAAAGAATGCATGTCCTCTCATACTGATCGAAGCTTGGCATAGTTATCTGCAACAGAGAAATCTCCCTGAGAAATCTGAACTATATCTTTCCGCAGCTGATACAAAAATGGTGCATTGGATTGATTGTATCTCTCTTGTAGCTCATCCCACAACTACTTGCTGGAAGAAACATAGGATAAACGCTCTGCAATTTTACGATCCAAAGAATGTAGGATCCATCGCATAGCAATGTAGTCTGTGCGAATCCAATCACAGTAGTTCTCATACATTTTTGCAGGTTTAGGGAAGCCGCCATTAACAAAACCAGGCTTATTCTTTGTTATGAGAGCAATGCGAAGAGTTCACCACCAATGAAGAAATGATTTCCCTTTAAAGATTTCCGAAATCAATTGTAACAACGATTGATCAAACGCAATCAAATGTAAAGGATCTTTGTACATAGTTGTGTAGATATTTGTAGAAGTTAGCTTTTTGAGGTATTAATTAGAAGAAATTGGAGTAAACCTAACTAAAAGATTTAGGTTAAAATGTCGAATATTTGGCCGATTAAACAACGAAATCGCCAATTAGCCAAATGCAAAAAAACAAACAATAAAGATTTCAGCTAAAACTAAACATGAATTGATCAAGATGATTGAAATCACAAAAACAAAGAATGAGAAAGTATCACTACAAGAATACAGAAAACAGGCGACTGAATTTGGCGACTATATTCAGTCGCCAAATCCAATTTGGCGACTGAAAGCAGTTACCAAATTCCAGTCGCAAGCCTTAGTCGCCAAAAAAAAATGGGCGACTATTTTCAGTCGCCAAATTTGGCGACTGCACGTTCAGTCGCCAAATGAGGGATTTGGCGACTAAGTGGGTAGTAGCCAAATTGGCGACTGAAGGGGTTGTAGTCGCCAATTTGGCGACTGAACTGCACTCGCCAAACTGCTTCTTCAGTCGCCAAATTGGCTGAATTTGCAGAAACTTTCCCAGGTTTGGCGACTAACTACAGTCGCCAATTGCATTATGTCAGTCGCCAAAATGGCTGGGTATTTCATGCTCAATTTCATTTTGATCGTGCCAAATCTCCTATTTAATCATGCCAATTCCCAATGACACCCTGCAAATAGAAAATTCCAACCAATTTGCGCGAACCGTACCATTTAAAACACCAATTTCTCATTTATTAAAAAATGAGAACATTATCCAACTACAAGCACTAGTAGAAAAAGTGTTATTGACATCGCCACTATAACATCGGTTCTCATTAAAAACGATGTAATTGATCTAGCTTTTGCTAATTACATCGCTTTTATATCAAAAACGATGTTAATTATTTAATTATTTATTATTTACATCATTTGTTAACATCAGTTGTTATAAACCGATGTTAATTTCTTAAGTTACATCGGTTTTAACAAAACCGATGTTAATTCACTCGTATTGACATCACCTTACTAACATCACTTCTTAATATAAACGATGTAATCCATAATAGTAGAGTTATTAACATCGATTTAGAAAAAAACGATGTGATTTATTTTATTACCTGAGTTATTTACATAAGTTATTAGCCTCGATTATTTGAAAACCGATGTTAATTTATTTATATTGCAAGGGTTTTCTTAAACCGATGTTTTGATGTCAATAGTGTAATCAATAGTTGACCTAATTTCAGTTGCCCCTTCCTATTGTTTTCACAAAACCTTTGCTTCCCAATACATAAACCAAGGTCACAATAAGTTGTCGCCTTCCTCTGTAAGTTATGCCGGCCACCACATGTGATAGCTACCTATAGTCACACCCGCTATCTTGAACCGCTCCATCGATTGCCTGCTTCTGTATAATCGATTAAGGTATGTATGAATCATAATTTTTTTTCTTGTTTCTCCATTATATTAGTGTTTTCAAGATGGGTTTGTGTGAAGTTGTTTGATCAAATTTCCTCTGGACTATAGTGTAAGCATTCAACGCGATCACTGTGTATGATTGGAATGATGGTGAGCCTCCATTGACCATTGGCATTGATAATTATACTAATTATTGCTAAAAAATGTTAATTGGGAAAGATGAGCAGGTAAATGCACATTATCGCATTTTGGCAATTATACAACTGCGTCTTTCTGATTGATTGATGCCCGTCGTTGAGGGTATCAAAGATAAAATTTATAATTCCTAACTTTAACAATAGATAGTGAAAGTCAGGGTCGAACCACAAGGAGGTGGGGAATGTTTATTGTTTGGTGTTAATGTTAAGGTAACAATTTTTTAGGGTTTGGATTGGTTGTTTACTAAGTCTAAAGCAAAAAATTAAAATAAACAAGTAAATAAAGATGATAATAAAACAATAATAAAAGGGATGCTAGGATGGTTGGGTAACAAATAGCTAAGGTAATATAAATCCTAAGGTCAACATGTATTGCAGTCGCGTAAGGGGTGTAACATATCCTTTCGGTCTATGGTACCTAATAGCTCCTTTCGGCCTATGCTATTAGTTCCTAGGTCTCACAATTATTGGGTGTCAACAATAAGGGTGATTCCTAAATCCCAGGTCACATACCTTTCAGCCTTGAGTAACCTATCCGTCTTAAGGTGTAAACCAATGCCCTTCCCGTATCTTTCAATCTTGGGTAGGTCATTACTAACATCCTACAAGTCTCCTTATGGTCTCATTGCAGGATATTATAATTGACAAGAAAAGACGAAATAAGAATACATACGCGAGTGGTCGACCGACCGGCTACTCCAGTCGGCCGACCACGGCCTCGGTCGACCGACCAGCTATTCCGGTCGGCCGACCGTTGTAAAACCCCTCGCGAAAGCGGAAATATAAACACATAAAAGTACCAAAAATGCAGCGGAATTAAAACTTTTTAGAAGAACAACAACATGCGAGAAGTCTTAAATTGAAACAGAAACAGAAACAATACCAAAATAGATAAGTAGCAGTACTAAGTATCAAACTGAAACATAAATAAATACATCAGCCGGGGATGGCACATCCCTACCGGCACCAAAACAAAAACAACAAAAGTCTAAGAGTCTAGCTAAGCGTAAACGGGTAAGTCAACTGATGAACGGATCATCACTCGCTAGCTCTCCTGTAACCCTGATCTCCAACCCTGCATGTACCTACATACATGAAAACATGTACGCCACAATCAGTGGGGAGTGACTAGAGTTCTCCTAGCCACCTTTTGTGACAACACGTAACATATAAACAATACAGAACACTCCAACATATATCAACATGTGAAGCATAAACATCTCATCATCTTATCTCTTACCATCATGCGATTACCATGCACGGCTCTTAACCAACTTCATAAACAAATAGGAAGGAGAGCCGGTTTCCCTACTGGTTACCCAGTCGGGGGGTCTTTCAATCCCACTATTTATGAAACCGAACAAGAGTCATCCAATGCCTTGGATGATTAAACCACAACTAAGCAACATCAACAACACGACATGCATATCTGACACTGTACCATCCTCTAGGCAAGCAGATAAACATCCGTAACAAATCATGCATATCTGACACTGTACCATCATCTAGGCAAGCAGATACACATTCATAACACTAGCAACGGGTCCAGAGGTGAACTTAACACATATCCCATTACTACACTATGTCGGGTCCAGAGGTGAGCTTAACACATATCCCAACATCTAATCAAGTAAAGGGTCCAGAGGTGAACTTAACACATATCCCTAAACTTACAAACATGAAAAGGGTCCAGAGGTGAACTTAACACATATCCCTAATCATCCAAAAGCAAAGGGTCCAGAGGTGAACTTAACACATATCCCAATGCTACAAACATGTATTGGGTCCAGAGGTGAACTTAACACATATCCCAATACACAGTCATCGCACAACGGGTCCAGAGGTGAGCTTAACACATATCCCGTGTACGACAACCGATCACGTGTCAGGTCCAGAGGTGAGCTTAACACATATCCTGACACGCCCAAGCAAAACACGTAACGGGTCCAGAGGTGAACTTAACACATATCCCATCACGCGACAGATAAACACGTAGTGGGTCCAGAGGTGAACTTAACACATATCCCACCACGCGACAACCATTGTAACCACTGAACAACCAAAGGTAGAAACTAACCTATAGTTCTAACTTCTTAAACCTCTAACCAACATACAATTGATTCCGGGAACTAGGACGAGGGAGAGCCGGTTTCCCTTTCGGTTACCCGACCGGGGGGTCTCTATCCTCACTACATTCCCGAACCCAATATAACGTTGCCCGCACACCGGGGACCTCAAATACATGCCACGGGTATACAAAACGAGTTTCAAACAAAACCGAACAACCGTTTAAAAGTTACGATCAATTTACGAAAAACTCAAAATGACATACAGGGATCCCCAGCCGGTCGGCAGGCAGCCGGTCGGCCGGCTGGCAATCCCTCAGCCTACATCTCTTTTCAAAAACCGAGGAAACACCAAGAAGGACTCCCAGCCGGTCGGCAGGCAGCCGGTCGGCCGGCTGGGAACCCCATTCCCTAGCCTTTACTAAAATCGTATCCATCCCCATATGCACTCCCAGCCGGCTGGCAGGCGGCCGGTCTGCCGGCTGGGCTCCCTCCTATACTATGTTTATCGCAAAACACACAATACAAGGAAAGATGACTACCAGCCGGTCGGCAGGCAGCCGGTCGGCCGGCTGGCAGTCTCAAGGCCAAATTCTCAAAACTTTCGAAAATACAAGACGCGCTCTCAGCCGGTCGACCGGCGGCCGGTCGGTCGACCGGCTCAGAGAGCCTGATACGGGATTTCGCAAAATCGCATTCAAGGAAAACTTCGTGAATCGACCTACAAACTTCAAGCTTGCTATACATAATGTTTACCCGACAATACAAATCACCAATTACTACCAAACTACCAGCATATAATTCCCATAACAATCCTCAAATGAATTATACATGTATCCGTCGCAAAAATGAGAAAAACTGAAAATCACATAGGAACACATAACCATATTTCCAAGCATGAATTCCTCACATAAACAACAATCTAAACATGTTTCTAAGTCTAGAAATCATAGTACTCAACTAAAATCAGAAACAATTAAGAGAATCCATCAAATATGCTAATATACACATAAAAGGCCGAGTTTCTCATTATCGTCACCTCTTAAGCTTATCCGGCTAAAGATCCTCCTCGAGTATGAAACTATCAACGTCCGGGTTGTCGAGTCCTTCACCTACAACACGGAAAAACTAGTTTAAGAGTGTAAAAACGGAATTATACAAAACAGGCCAGATTTTCGAAGTGAAGAAATTGAAAAACTAAAGTGACGGATGGCTTTGAATTTGCGCGAGGATTCCGAAAATGTACTTACTTTTGTGATTCGGAGGACGGATGATGAAGATTTTAGCAAAAGAAATGGAGGATTTATGGAGGTTTATGAATTGTTGAGTTTACTGTAAAAGAAATGGAGTGTTGAGGATGAAGGGGTTTAAGATGTCGACATAAGGGTTTATAAGAGTACAAGTGGGTCCTTTCCGAATAATTAAATGGAACGGACTTTTAAACGGATATGGAACGAGTACTTGAGTCGGATATTTAATTATGCCAAGTTGTATTCGTCTTAAGAACTGGAGGTTCTTAAGGCGGATCTTATTTATTTATAAAAATTTCCGAATTAAATTATTAAAATATTATTTTATTATTTAAAATAATTAAAATCGCTTAAATTAGATTTTACGAAAATACGGGATGTTACAATCACCCCAACTTCAAAAAGTTTCGTCCTCGAAACTCGAACGGACATAAATCTATATACAATACCTCAATCAAATAAGAAAGGATGCGCAGCACGCATCGATGCCTCGGTCTCCCAAGTCTGCTCCTCGACTTCGCCGCAACGCCATAGGATCTTCACCAAGGGCACCATCTTGCTCCTAAGCTTCCTCTCCTGACGGTCAAGGATCTTCACTGGACGCTCCTCGAAAGCAAGACTCGGCTCCAGGTTCTCAATCTCTCCAGGCAAAACATGACTCGGGTCACTGATGTATCTGCGGAGCTGGGAAACGTGAAAAACGTTATGAACCTTGCCCAAACTAGGAGGCAAGTCCAAACGATAAGCTACGGCACCAATCTTCTTCGCGATCACAAAAGGTCCAATGTACTTAGGGCTCAGCTTGCCCTTAACTCCAAACCTTTTGACACCCTTCATCGGAGACACCCTCAAAAATACACTGTCACCCTCCTCGAACTCTAAGGGTCGACGACGGACATCTGCATAGGACTTCTGCCGGTCCTGAGCGGCTTTCATCCTATTCCTAATAAGCTGTACACGGTCAATGGTCTCAACTAGCTGATCAGGTCCAAGGTCACGAACATCGCTAGCCTGATCCCAACAAATAGGGCTACGGCACTTCCTACCGTAAAGAGCCTCGTACGGAGCCATACCAATGGAAGCATGATAACTGTTGTTGTAAGAAAACTCTACCAACGGCAAACTCTGCTCCCAAGAACTCTGAAAATCGAGGGCACAAGCGCGGAGCAAATCCTCAAGTGTCTGTATCGTCCTCTCGGACTGACCATCGGTCGCAGCATGAAAAGCTGTGCTCATCAACAAACGGCTACCCATAGCCTCCTGCAAGGCCTTCCAGAACCTGGAACAAAACCTCGGATCACGATCTGAAATTATCTCCCTCGGGACACCATGATATCGGACTATCTCAGCAATATAAGCCCTAGCTAAACGATCCATATCCCATGTCTCTCTGATCGGCACGAATCTGGCGCACTTAGTTAGACGATCAACAACAACCCAAATCGCATCCTTGCCTCCCACAGTCTTAGGCAAAGCAGTAACGAAATCCATAGATATGCACTCCCACTTCCACTGAGGAACGGGAAGCGGCTGTAGCAAACCACCAGGTCTCCTATGCTCTATCTTGACTTGTTGACAAGTCAAGCACCTACTAACATAATCCAAGATCTCTTTCTTCATACCAGGCCACCAAAACATAAGCCTCAAATCCTTGTGCATCTTCTCTCCTCCTGGATGAACGGAGTACGGTGACAAATGAGCCTCATCAAGAACTTTCTTCCTCAAATCTGGCACATCAGGGACATACATCCTACCACGGAACTTAAGGAAACCATCAGCATCTATCACCAAGTCGGGTGCAACACCACTCGAAATCTTAGCCTCGAACTTCTTGAAGTCGGCATCTAAAGGCAAACTCTGGCGAATCTCCCAATATAAAGACGGCTCGGCAGTCATAGCAGATAACCAATCAAAACCACTACCCACCATCTCTAATCTCAGCTTCCGGAACTCGGAACACAACTCATTGGGCAATACTCTCATGGCACTCATCGAGTGAGAAGTCTTGCGGCTAAGCGCATCAGCAACTACATTGGCTTTTCCCTCATGATATAACAACTCGATGTCGTAATCCTTCACCAACTCTAGCCAACGTCTCTGTCTCATGTTAAGGTCTTTCTGAGTGAAAATGTACTTTAAGCTCTTATGATCGGTGAAAATGCGGCAATGAGATCCCATCAGGTAATGACGCCACATCTTCAAGGCATGAACAACTGCGGCCAACTCCAAATCATGTGTCGGATAGTTCACCTCATGAACTCTCAACTGTCTGGATGAATATGCTATCACCTTACCACTCTGCATCAGTACGCATCCAAGTCCTAGCATCGAAGCATCACAATACACATCAAAGTCCACTCCGATCTCTGGCAAAGCTAACACGGGGGCGGAAGTCAATCTGGTCTTCAACTCCTGGAAAGAACTCTCACACTTGTCGGTCCACACAAATTTGGCTTCTTTCTTCAGCAACTGAGTCATCGGGCGAGCTAATCTAGAGAAATCCTCGACGAATCTACGATAATAACCAGCCAAACCCAAAAAGCTACGGATCTCTCCAACATCCTTAGGACTCTCCCAATCAACTACAGCCTCTATCTTCGCGGGATCTACCATCACACCCTCGCTGGATATCACATGACCTAAAAAGGCAACCTTCGAGAGCCAAAATTCACACTTTGAAAACTTTGCGAACCACTTCTGCTTGCGCAGAATCCCTAGAATCAATCGAAGATGCTCAGCATGTTCCTCATCGGTCTTTGAATATATCAAGATGTCATCAATAAAAACCACGACACAAGTGTCCAAATACTCACTGAAAGTACGGTTCATCTGATCCATAAAAATAGGTGGTGCATTAGTCAACCCAAATGGCATGACTACAAACTCGAAATGCCCATATCTGGTACGAAAAGCAGTCTTTGCAATATCAGCCTCTCTCACTGGAATTTGATGATAACCCGATCGAAGATCAATCTTAGAAAACCTCGAAGCACCTCTCAACTGATCGAACAAATCATCTATCCTAGGCAAAGGATATCGATTCTTCACTGTCACTCGGTTCAGCTCTCTATAGTCAATGCACAATCTCATGGAACCATCTTTCTTCTTGACGAACAGAACGGGAGCACCCCACGGAGAAGCACTAGGTCTAATGAAACCTTTCTCGATCATCTCTTCCAATTGCTGCTTCAACTCTTTCAACTCTGGCGGAGCCATACGGTAAGGAGCTTTAGAAATCGGTCAGGTACCTGGAACAAGCTCAATAGTAAACTCCACATCTCTCTCTGGTGGTATCCCTGGCAAGTCATCTGGGAACACATCTGGATACTCACGAACAATGGCTACATCTTCAAGCTTCGGTAGCGATGGTTTAGCAGCTGTAACAACACACAGGAAGGCTTGGCAACCCTTCCTAAGAAGATGAGAAGCTTTCATCGAAGAGATAACACGAACACCCCTTTGAGGGCGAGTTCCCCTATAGGAAACACGAACTCCTGAAGAACTCCTCAAGCAGATTTTCTGGTCGCGACACTCGAAGCGAGCATGGTATCGCGATAACCAATCCATACCGAGGATAATGTCAAACTCCTCGAGAGGAAATCTCAGTAAGTCCGCTGGAAATGTGGCTTGACCAATAAAAATAGGAACATCCCTATGGGACGAAGAGCATGAAAACACGTCTCCAGAAGGTAAGGAAATAGAAGTCTCCTCAACCAATGAAGACTCAAGAGCTAGACGGTCGGCGAACTGAGTCGATATGAATGACAAAGAAGCTCCAGTATCGAATAAAATAAGGCACTCAGCGCCAAGCACAGAAAATATACCGGCAACAATGTCAGGATGCGCCTCTGCCTCAGCCCTAGTCATCACAAAAATCTTCCCTTTCGGCTTCCCTCCTTTAGTCGCTGCAGCAGCAGTGGCAGCCTTGCCAAGTGCGGTGTTCCTCTCAGGATACTCATACGATCGATGCCCAAATCCATTACAAGTGAAACACTTATAGGCATTCTTGAAACAGTCAAAACCCGGATGAGAAGGTTTACCACAACGGTGGCAAACACTAGGAGATGTGTCGGTGTGAACAAAGGTCTTAGCAACCGGAGCAGAGAACCTCTCAAAACGCTTCTTCTGGGAAGAAGGCGAAGAAGTAGAAGGAACAAATGGTCTCTTCCCCTGGTACACGGATCTCTGGTGAGAAGTGAAGCTGGAAGTAGCGGCACGAGTCTCAGCATCAATGGCACGAATAGAACTCTCGGCCCAAATAGCATCGTCATAAACCTCCACAAAAGAAGTAGAGTCACGACGAACCATACTCTCAATCCTCGGCCCTAGCTTCCCTCGGTAGAAATACACCCTCTCAGCCTCATCACGAACAAATCTCGATGCAAAGTGAGCTAACTGGTTGAACTTGTCAGTGAATTCTTGAACGGTCATCTTGCCTTGCTTCAAATCCATAAATTCTTTCAACCTCTGCGATCTCAACTCCTTGGGATAGAACCTCGCCTCGAGCCTGTCTTTGAAAGCCTCCCAATCGAACATCGGGTCAAGAATAGCGGTAGGTCCAGTCAATGCCCACCAACGGTCAGCCTCCAATGTCAGGAAGTGAGCGGCTAAACGCACTCTATCCTCCCTAACGACTGAGTATAAGGTGAAGCTCTTTTCCATCTCTCTGAACCACTCTGTGAGGGCTACTGGGTCAGCCTCGCCTCCGTAGGTCCTAACATGGCTTCTGGACATCTGAGAGGCAATCCAGGAAAAGCTACCCGGACGATTAGTCTCGCCGCCCGGCGGTGGAGGAGGTGGAACATTCCTCGCTTGCTGTCTCTGTGTCTCAAGCAAATGCTGAATTGCTTGCAGTACTATGTTATCAGCAGCTCTAGGTCTCACCATCCTTCAAAAGAGAAAATAAGGATTAGCTTAGCAATTAGCAATCACAAGTAGGCTACAAATTAAGTCCTTTAATCTACCCATCTCTCATTCATTATTTGTTTATTTGGTCAAGTTAAGGTTGGGGGTCACATGAGTGCGTCGGGAGCAATACTGCTCTGATACCAACTGTAAAACCCCTCGCGAAAGCGGAAATATAAACACATAAAAGTACCAAAAATGCAGCGGAATTAAAACTTTTTAGAAGAACAACAACATGCGAGAAGTCTTAAATTGAAACAGAAACAGAAACAATACCAAAATAGATAAGTAGCAGTACTAAGTATCAAACTGAAACATAAATAAATACATCAGCCGGGGATGGCACATCCCTACCGGCACCAAAACAAAAACAACAAAAGTCTAAGAGTCTAGCTAAGCGTAAACGGGTAAGTCAACTGATGAACGGATCATCACTCGCTAGCTCTCCTGTAACCCTGATCTCCAACCCTGCATGTACCTACATACATGAAAACATGTACGCCACAATCAGTGGGGAGTGACTAGAGTTCTCCTAGCCACCTTTTGTGACAACACGTAACATATAAACAATACAGAACACTCCAACATATATCAACATGTGAAGCATAAACATCTCATCATCTTATCTCTTACCATCATGCGATTACCATGCACGGCTCTTAACCAACTTCATAAACAAATAGGAAGGAGAGCCGGTTTCCCTACTGGTTACCCAGTCGGGGGGTCTTTCAATCCCACTATTTATGAAACCGAACAAGAGTCATCCAATGCCTTGGATGATTAAACCACAACTAAGCAACATCAACAACACGACATGCATATCTGACACTGTACCATCCTCTAGGCAAGCAGATAAACATCCGTAACAAATCATGCATATCTGACACTGTACCATCATCTAGGCAAGCAGATACACATTCATAACACTAGCAACGGGTCCAGAGGTGAACTTAACACATATCCCATTACTACACTATGTCGGGTCCAGAGGTGAGCTTAACACATATCCCAACATCTAATCAAGTAAAGGGTCCAGAGGTGAACTTAACACATATCCCTAAACTTACAAACATGAAAAGGGTCCAGAGGTGAACTTAACACATATCCCTAATCATCCAAAAGCAAAGGGTCCAGAGGTGAACTTAACACATATCCCAATGCTACAAACATGTATTGGGTCCAGAGGTGAACTTAACACATATCCCAATACACAGTCATCGCACAACGGGTCCAGAGGTGAGCTTAACACATATCCCGTGTACGACAACCGATCACGTGTCAGGTCCAGAGGTGAGCTTAACACATATCCTGACACGCCCAAGCAAAACACGTAACGGGTCCAGAGGTGAACTTAACACATATCCCATCACGCGACAGATAAACACGTAGTGGGTCCAGAGGTGAACTTAACACATATCCCACCACGCGACAACCATTGTAACCACTGAACAACCAAAGGTAGAAACTAACCTATAGTTCTAACTTCTTAAACCTCTAACCAACATACAATTGATTCCGGGAACTAGGACGAGGGAGAGCCGGTTTCCCTTTCGGTTACCCGACCGGGGGGTCTCTATCCTCACTACATTCCCGAACCCAATATAACGTTGCCCGCACACCGGGGACCTCAAATACATGCCACGGGTATACAAAACGAGTTTCAAACAAAACCGAACAACCGTTTAAAAGTTACGATCAATTTACGAAAAACTCAAAATGACATACAGGGATCCCCAGCCGGTCGGCAGGCAGCCGGTCGGCCGGCTGGCAATCCCTCAGCCTACATCTCTTTTCAAAAACCGAGGAAACACCAAGAAGGACTCCCAGCCGGTCGGCAGGCAGCCGGTCGGCCGGCTGGGAACCCCATTCCCTAGCCTTTACTAAAATCGTATCCATCCCCATATGCACTCCCAGCCGGCTGGCAGGCGGCCGGTCTGCCGGCTGGGCTCCCTCCTATACTATGTTTATCGCAAAACACACAATACAAGGAAAGATGACTACCAGCCGGTCGGCAGGCAGCCGGTCGGCCGGCTGGCAGTCTCAAGGCCAAATTCTCAAAACTTTCGAAAATACAAGACGCGCTCTCAGCCGGTCGACCGGCGGCCGGTCGGTCGACCGGCTCAGAGAGCCTGATACGGGATTTCGCAAAATCGCATTCAAGGAAAACTTCGTGAATCGACCTACAAACTTCAAGCTTGCTATACATAATGTTTACCCGACAATACAAATCACCAATTACTACCAAACTACCAGCATATAATTCCCATAACAATCCTCAAATGAATTATACATGTATCCGTCGCAAAAATGAGAAAAACTGAAAATCACATAGGAACACATAACCATATTTCCAAGCATGAATTCCTCACATAAACAACAATCTAAACATGTTTCTAAGTCTAGAAATCATAGTACTCAACTAAAATCAGAAACAATTAAGAGAATCCATCAAATATGCTAATATACACATAAAAGGCCGAGTTTCTCATTATCGTCACCTCTTAAGCTTATCCGGCTAAAGATCCTCCTCGAGTATGAAACTATCAACGTCCGGGTTGTCGAGTCCTTCACCTACAACACGGAAAAACTAGTTTAAGAGTGTAAAAACGGAATTATACAAAACAGGCCAGATTTTCGAAGTGAAGAAATTGAAAAACTAAAGTGACGGATGGCTTGGAATTTGCGCGAGGATTCCGAAAATGTACTTACTTTTGTGATTCGGAGGACGGATGATGAAGATTTTAGCAAAAGAAATGGAGGATTTATGGAGGTTTATGAATTGTTGAGTTTACTGTAAAAGAAATGGAGTGTTGAGGATGAAGGGGTTTAAGATGTCGACATAAGGGTTTATAAGAGTACAAGTGGGTCCTTTCCGAATAATTAAATGGAACGGACTTTTAAACGGATATGGAACGAGTACTTGAGTCGGATATTTAATTATGCCAAGTTGTATTCGTCTTAAGAACTGGAGGTTCTTAAGGCGGATCTTATTTATTTATAAAAATTTCCGAATTAAATTATTAAAATATTATTTTATTATTTAAAATAATTAAAATCGCTTAAATTAGATTTTACGAAAATACGGGATGTTACAACCGTGGTCCTGCTACAGGTCGGTCTTTCGAATTTTAATTACCTACGCATATTTATCCCCTACATCCTAACATATGAAAATTAGCTACTCATGATTACTGGAACAATAATAAAAACGAGATTTGATATGGAAAACATGGTGAACGATAATCTAAACATGCAAGAATTAATAAAGCTTGGGATTCTAACTTAAACCGGATGCGATAAAAATAAGAACAATAATAAAACTAGATTAAAAGAATAATTACCGGAAATAGGATTAAGGCAGAAAAGGAACAAACTTTATTGATGAATGTTGAAAGATTGAAGAACAAACTAAAAGTGTTGAGAATTATTGAAAGATTGTAATTGAACTAAAGACTAAATAAAACTCTCTAAATAAGACTTCATTCCTCTGAATTAGGGACTGAATTAGCTTATATAGGCGGAATTAAAGAGTTTCCTAATGACCTAAACACTTGTATGGGCTTTTCGGAAACTTCTGGGACTGCGCTGTGGTCGGTCGACCAATATTTTCGGTCGGTCGACCGCTTTACGGATTTTATGCAATTTCTGGGCTTCAGGCAAATTCTGGGCTTTTCCAATAGGAACCTGGTCGATCGACCTACTTTGTTGGTCGGTCGACCAACTGTCGGGACTGCAGCGCGCATCGTTCTTAAAACAGCTGCCATTTCTTCGTTACTTATCGAAATCAAGCGATTCTCGCGGCGTTGGAAAGCTAAGAGGATAAGCTTTCACCTCCAACTGGAATCACTCCATTATCAACTCTAGAACTCGAGATATAGTCATTTGAAACAGGCTGCAATGTCGTGGATCGATTCTTTGCTTGTAAAAACTATCTTTAGGCCTTGAAATATGCGCTAGGCTTCGTTCCTTCTTGTCCTTAGTCATAAAAAGTCCCGAGGGCATAAATTTGGTGCAAAATCGTCCCTTTTCCGCATAAATCTGCAAAAGAGCATAAAAATACGAAAGTGCACAATTGTTGGGAAAAAAAGGCTAAAACATAGTAAATGAGCGACCAAATGCGTGTAAAAATAGATGTAAAACATCATAAAATAGGCACGCATCATTGATTTTGGTTGATAGTAAAGATTGGTCTTTGTTTGGGTTTTGCCTGGGGAAATAATTTGGTAAATTCACATTACCCCATTTTCGGGATTACCCAGTTATTGTTTCACGTTCTTCTGTTGGATGAAATTTCTACTGGACTATACTGTGTATGGTTGGAATGATGATGAATATCCCAATTGGCATCGATAATTAAACTAAGTTAATACTATTATGCCTTAATAAGTTGTCATGGTACTATTCCGACCTGCATCAAAAGCATCAAAAGCCCCCTTCTATAACGGAGCTAGGGTGGTTGAATGGATACACAACCTTACCCATGAGAGCAATATATTTACATATTTTCTGCATTAGCGAATGGTGGCAATAACCGTTGTTGGCTGGGGCAATGTTGTTGTTGTTGACAGTGAAGTGAATGACTGCAGTAACTGATTGAAAAATATTACCTATGGATATGTAATCTCTATGCGGCACTTTTGTTAAATATTAGACTTGACTTGCAGATCAACAACTGATGTTGGAGAGGTAGTCGGTGTATGATCCATTTATGAAGTATGTGCCCCCCCCCCCCCCCCCCCCATATATGGACTCTATTTAAGTTGTTCTTGAATTCCTTCGAGATTTCATCCTTTTCATTAACCAGTTTGTTTTACAGGTGTTAACTTATCTTTTGCTGGCTGTTTGTTTCTGGAAATTTCCTGTTGCAGCAATATCTAAAGAACTTGTTCAACCCTTTGGCGAGGGATAATCTACTTTTCAGTTTCCCTTTTGATAATCTGGATGTACCTGTTCACCTTTCATTTATTTAGTCCGATCTAGTTTTTATTGATCTTCAAAGTCATTCATTCAGACTCGGGCCATTTCTACCCTGCGCAGGAAGAGTGCTAGGCGGATAAAGTGATGGTATGTGCTCCATATTTTGATATTTGTTAGTCCTCTAATCTTTATCAATCTACATTTCTGATTTGTAAGGCAGAAGGAAGATAAACCAGACCACAGGTAATCTACATTTCTCGCTTCTCATAAAAGATCATATCTTTATGATTAAGTATGCTACTTATTTTAGTATCTATTTAATAGGGAAACCGACCTCGCAACTAACCAATCATGTAAGGCAGAAGGAAGATGACCCAGACCATAGGTAATCTAATTTCCTAGTCCCTACCAAAAGCTAAAAAGTGGCATCTAACCGACAATTAGGTCACCAGTAGAAAAACCCACTTAACCACCTACTTACAAACTCTCAAGCTAATTTCTACACTTTAAGTGGACTATTATGAATTTAGCCATTTATATTATACTCCGCAACTTATTTAAGGCATAATAGTATTGACGTTATTGCACTTTCGAGTACCCACACACAAGTTTCTCCCATTACAATGGTGAAGTTATAGCCAAATTGGCTGTTTATGACCTTTTCATCTCCGAATTGGTTTGGGCAGGGGACCCAAGAATGAAAATCACCAGCGACTAGTTGGGCTTTTGATGTGTTTCATCATTAGTCGTGCTAAATCAATCTTCTAGTGTTATTCATGGATTCTTTTCTTTGTTGTGGGGTTTCTGCACTTAATTGTTTGGAATTTAAACTTTTAAGACTTTGGAATTGTAGAAAGTAACTGTTGATGGGTAATCGACCTGGTTTCCTCAATGCTTGCTACTGTGCTTCATTTGCTATTGAACTAGCTTCTGTTCGTTTAATTTGGTTGCGATGTTGTGGTCCGATCTTAGTGCATACTGGTTCTCATTATGCATCAGTGCATCGCCCATTGGAGTATCATAACAATTCGCGTATATTTCCATGCTGATTTGTAAATCCATATCAGCTTTGAGACCCTCGTAATTTTCGGAGTAACCCTTAGTGACCGTCACTCAAACGAAATATTTACGACATCCTTAAACAAGGGGTCTGGTGATGATTTGCTAAATGATAGTTGTAGCCTGTAGGAGTAGAACATTGTCTGAAGCTTGTTTTGATTTCCGCGACGTGCGGTAATATTAATATCTAATCAAAAAGTATTGTGATGTTGTTTTGAGCTCATCACTCATCAAATGTCAAATAATTATGTTTTAAGCTCATTACTGTCATTTTCTTCTCTTCAGGATTTGATTGAAAGTGTGAACAAAGGTGAGCTGTCAAAGGATGACTACCAGTTCATAAACGAACCAAGTTCAAACACCAAGGAATGTAATCAAAGTCAGAGTAAGTATATCAGCGAGCAGATCTACAACTTCGAACCGTTACAAGCTCTAATCTTGTTGGATTCAGGATCTTGGCAACCTGGAAAGTTACATTATTTTCTGCATTTTCCCGACTTTTGTACTATGTAACTACTTATGCGCATGTATGTTCTCAAGATTACATTGAAATTTCATTTTGGTTCTCTTACTTTAGAATTATTACAATATGCAGAAACTGAAGCTTTTCCATGAGATAGGTCTTTGAATGGGCGGTCTTCAGATTTGAGTACCTGCTGCGTTCAACATTCACAGGAAAGACCAATGCTTCTTTTTCGACAATAATCATCCTGTACTTTATAATTGTATCTTTAATTTTTTTTTTCTTTTAGGAATTCTTATATAGGGTTTTAGATTACTTTTATGCATGGATGCCTAGTAAAAGCTTGTAATGTATGTTTTAAATTACTTTGAATTGACGGAATTGAAATACACTGATATTTTTTTGGTATAATAAATAGTTGGGTTTAAATTGTTTTATTTTGCTGGTCTGCTTGTAAAATGTAAACTTCACAAATAGGCTCGGATAAAATATATAACTTGAGTTGCTAAAATGAATATAAAGCGATGTTACTGTCATTTAGCTTATATCACTTATGAATATAAAGCGATGTTATTGTAATAAATAAAGATAATATTTACATCGGTTTCAAACTAAAAACGATGTAATCGAGATATTATTAACATCAGTTTGCAACCAAAAATGATGTAATTGAGACACAATTAACATCGGTTTCATTTATAACTGATGTTAATAGTATGCTATTTACAATTTTGCATCGCTTTCAAATAAAAAAACGATGTACTTCAGACATTATTAACATCGGTTTCACTTATAACTGATGTTAATAGTATGCTATTTACAATTTTACATCGCTTTCAGATAAAAAAACGATGTACTTCAGGCATTATTAACATCGGTTTCCAACCAAAAACGATGTAATTGAGACACTATTAACATCAGTTTCACTTATAAGCGATGTTAATGGTATGCTATTTACATCGTTTCTAAAAACGATGTAAAGGGAAAAAATACTATAAATGTCGCCCCCAGATAGTATACATCGCCAAAAAGCGATGTAAATGGGGCAAAAAAAACGATGTCAATGAGTCTTTTTCTACTAGTGAAGCTAAAGTAACTAAAAATTATCCAACTACAAGCTAAAGTAACTAAAAATTATCCAAACTAACTAAGCTACAAATCCCATGCCGGCTCCACTACCACCACATTTTCCATGTGGATCGTTGGGGTCATAAGGTGGTTGTAGACCGGGGTTACATTGGGAGAAAAAGGTTTCCATGGCCTCCATGCGCTCCTTCAGTAACCGAAACTGTTCGTCTCGTTCTGAACTCAATCTTCTTTCCTCAGCTAGTTGAGTCTGTAGTTGACTCACAAGAGCAGGTTCATATATTTGTCGTGGCTCATATGAAAATCTTCTTGCCGGTTGTTTGAAGAAGACACCATGAGCCTTTCCGGTGCCGTAGACATTTTTAGTGTTCACCCTGGAATGTGTGCCAAGGAATAGTTCTGGGGCCGTCGCAAGAGGATCATCAGCTGGCTGATCAGCTGACTGATCAGCTGGCTTCTTCTTCTTCTTCTTCTTGAACTACACGAACAAAATTCAATGAATACTAATGACATTATTACCAATATTCAAATAAAGTAGCTAAATAAATAAGTATTAATATGAAAACTTACACAAAAAGTACTTCCAAAAATGATCGTGAACCGGCATGATGGGTAGGCTCAACCATTCCATCCTTCTTCCCTCCCGTTTTGTTCATGACCTTCTGCCGTGATCTAGCTTGAAACTCAGGGGTTTCACGCCGCCTCATAAGACCCTCAAGCGCCTCACTTACAATAATGATAAATTATGTCGTTATTAGTAAGACGTTCATACTTTAATCAATACAAGTGACAAAGGTAATTTTATAGATATACCTTGAAGATGTGGGGTCATTTCCCCTTTTACCAATCTTATAGATAAAGTCTTTGTATCTAGAGGCACCAACATCGTGGTACCTCTTATGTACAATAGACTCTAACTTGGGCGCCCAAGAAAAAATTTGCTACAAAAAAATAACATTAAGTATTAGTTAAAAAACAATAACAGTTAGTAAAAATAAGTAATTAATAAAAAGGATTTTGATTACCCGAAAGTTATTAAACCAAACTTCTTTTTTAGTTTCATTGGCTTCTGTCCAATTAAGTGGCACAGGACCTAACAAAGATGTCTTCGTGCTACTGGTTACTCCTCGAACAACGGTCTGATGTGTAAACCTGAAACATATATAAATTGTTACTTATAACTAGGCATTTGTTACTAATAAAATGAATAATTACAATTTAATAACACTTACCAAAATCCCGCTGGATCAAGTATCTTCTTGCGATCCTGTGTGTATTGAATCTGTACACGCGCGTCCTCCTCAGAATCGCTCTGAACCAAATCCTCCTCCTCATGCACATAGGACTGACTCTGCTGACGACTATGACCGCCTCGCTGTCTTCCTCTACCACCTCGACCTCCTGCCATTTACAATCACATAAATGAAGTTATTAATTAATACGTACAAATCAAACATAAAATAAATGTTCAATACAAATATGAACAATAATAACATGACAATTTTGCACTATTATACCAAATTAATCATCATCTTCATCATCCTCTTGATCAACATCATCATCATCCCCATCATCCTCATCCTCATCCTCATTCTCATTCTCATCAACAACTCTCACTTCATCTAATTCCTCCCATCCTTCTACAAACTCATAATTATTAGGCTCAACATCTTCTTCCTCTTCCAAGTCTTCAAACTGTTCATTCTCATTTTGGTCAATGATTTCGTCTGTTGGAGACAAAATTTTCCCATTTGATACCATTTCTTCTTGGAAAAAGGTGGTATCAAGTTGTGATCGTGCCTTTGTCTTAATGACTGTCCACCAAGCCTTACTATTTCTATCATTTTTCGTGCTTGGATAGGAAGCGAAATACACTTGTTGATGAGCCTGATGTGTAAGTATAAACGGATCATACTTAGAGTATGTTCGGGTACTATTCACTTCCACAAGCGTGTAAAATTCGTGTACTCTCATTCCAGCCGTAGAATTATCCTTACATTCAATCTTGAATAAGGTAGTTTTATAAGCACGGTCACGACCATTGTAAGACATCTCAAAGATGTCCTCTACAATACCATAATACTCATGGTCATCAATAGAAGAAATAGTAACACCATAGTTGCATCTAGCCTTACCCTTAACGTGGTCGAATGCGTGGAAATTAAATCCATTAACTGAATATCGGTTCCACGTCTTAACCAAGCGTGAAGGACCGAAGGCCAAACTCCTTATCAAATCATCTTGGATATTGAACTCAATGACGTGGTTCTGAAACCATTTTGGAAACTTATCCTCATGTTTGTCCCAAACATCATCCTTACTCACACTAGGATGTTCCTTACTGAAATCAGTCACGAATTTTGCTTCATATGACTCTAAGATCTCACAATTTGATAGAACGTATAAGTGAGCATGATTGTATTCCTTGTCGTCCAAATATCTCGTTCCACCTTTTGATGAACAACCTTCATCATCTTGAGTTTGAAAAAACTCGGGTAAACTTGAATCAACTTCATCTGCTTGATCAACATTCAAGTTTCTTGCTTTGGTTTCTATATGCTTTTCAAAGTAGACAGAACAAAAATTTGCAATCTCTTCTGTTAAATAGGCATTACATATAGAACCTTCTACCTTAACTTTGTTATCGATCTTTTTCTTCACATGATTAAGAAAACTACACATTTATTAGATCAATGTTTAATAATAATATAGATTTGTAATTGTAATTTAATATTCTAAAATAAAATAGTTAGGACTCTTTCTATTATTACCTTTCAAATGGATACATCAATCTATATTGAACGGATCCTCCAACTTTGGCTTCGTAGGGCAAATGGACAGGTAAATGCCCCATAGAGGTGAAAAATGAAGGGGGAAAGATCATCTCAAGCTTACATAGTATTTGTGGTAATTGATCTTCGAGACGAATCATGTCATCAACACATGTTGAGGAGGAACATAAATCTCGGAAAAATTGATTAATCTCAACAATTGCATTCCACACAGTAGTTGGGAGGAGATGTTTCAAAGCA